>BROE01000024.1:12245032-12258379 GCA_036571765.1 Plecoglossus altivelis | reverse complement strand
GGGCATGGCCGGGCGTGGGCCTGTGCGGAGGAAAGTGGAACAGGGTTGGGCCACCATCTGTGTCGGAGGTAGGATTACATGATGGATGGGAAGTGGTGGTTGGGGTGGGCAGGATGTCCGAGGTGTTTCGGCAGGTCTGAAGGTGCGCTGTGAGCAGGTATACACTTGTGACAAAGGTGTCCTCAACCCAGGGGTCACCGAAGGCCCAGTCCCCCATATATCCCCTCAGGAGAAACCTGCACGTTTCCAGCTGGAGGGCAGGTGTGGAGAAGATATAGATGCAACAGCCGTGATAGGGGAGGGGGGAGGGGGACGGGGGGGCTATGGAAAAGGGGAGGGGTTAAGCACCATGGTGATGGGCTGTCCCAGTTTAGAGAACGACAGAATGATGGATGAAGAGAGGAGAGGAATAGAGATAGAGGGGGGGAGGGAAGGAGGTGGCGATGGCAGGTGACAACATGCCACGCTGGAGCTACATTGCGTTTATTGAGTGTAAGAGTCCAGAAGGTCAAGGCGCCTTTTTTCAAAGTCGGTTTTTATGACGCCGTCAGCTCCGTGGTGGGGCGCTCACTGAACGGTACCGGAAATACCTGAGGGCCCCCGGAAATACCTGAGGGCCCCCGGAAACACCTGAGGGCCCCCGGAAACACCTGAGTGCCCCCAGAAATACCTGAGGGCCCCCGGAAAGGAAGGTGTTTGTCTTTGTGAAAGACAAACAGCACAGAAAGGTGAGGGGGCGCTCCGTCGTCTGAAGAGGAGGGCCGCCGCTCTCAAGGCCCGCCGAGTGCAATTACACAGAACAATGAAGACCCGCGCAGCGACAGACGGCGATGCTAAACATGGCGCTTATTTGACAGGGGAGGCAGGGTGACAGACCGTCAGAGGGAGAGAGAGGGAGAACAAGGGAAAGAAAGGGAGAACAAGGGAAAGAAAGGGAGGCAGGAGAGGAAGAGAGCGAGGAAAAAAGAGGTGAGGCTCTATTAGTCCCTTTGTTCCTCTCTGTCAGCACGCTAGTCAGCGTTGCAAGCGGGAGGCTGAGGATGATGGGATTAAGTTTGGCTCGTTTGAGGCCAATTGCTGGTTTCGGAACGCCGGAGGAGAGAGGGAGGGGATGTAGGAGAGCTGAGAGTGTCAGTGATTATTAGAGGGTTGCGAGGCTAGGGGAGGAGGAGCAGGGAGAGCCGGCTAAAAGCGTGGATGTGCCATCTCTCAGCTTGAACACGACAAGCGCAGTCTGAGCTGCCTGGTGGGCTAGCCAGAACTCTGCCTCGGAATGAGGCGCAGAGTTTTCTGCTTCGAGGCACTGCTGATGTGCAAGAGATGGTTGAAGGGCCAGGGTCACGTTCAGGAGGATCTGGCCCTATCTCCTGACCCTTACCCACATCAGGGCTTTAGCTCAGTGGACTATGCTAAAGGTATTGTTAGGGGACAGTCAGATTTAAACACTGGTTTGTGAAAAGGTTTTTTTTTGGACGCGATTGCAGTGAATGAAGATCACCTTACTGGTAGGGCTCTTACAAAGAAACTGCTGGAAAAAATGTCGTCATTTATTTTGAACAATAATGTACAATGTATTTGATAAATGTAATGAGCCTTTTAAAGAGGTTTATTTCTGCCCTTTATATAATCACTAAGGCAAAGTCAAAAGCATATGTCGCATCTTTAATTCAGCACCACGGTTTTGGAAGTTGTGTAGCATGTCATGCACTAGCAGCTCAAAACAGAATTCCCCCGACCCTGACAGAGAAATCAGACGTAAAATGGAGCATCAGAGCAAGGAACTGACGAAACGGAACAGATGTTCGCAGGAATGTTGACTTTTTGTCTGGCCCCTTATCTCTGACGCTGTCATCCGCCGGTAGGTTGAGTGACGGAACTGGAGAGAAGAGAAGACACGCATGCATCGCAGACGCGGGAGGAGAGAAGCAGGGAAGGGAAACAAGAGAGAGGTTGTGTTGGTAGGGCTAAGTGGTGGAGGAGTTGGCAGGGTTGCGGATGACAGAAAGTAGGACAGCCACACAGCTGTAGCTGCATCAGGGGACACTCCCCCCCACCACCACCACCTCCACCACCACCACCTCCCCAGATTGGTGTCCCTGCATTTCATTGTCAAAGACAGAAAGGAGAGAGGGAGGGAGAGAAATGAAGAGAGAGATGGAGAGAGAGAAAAATGGAGGGAGAGAAATGAAGAGAGAGACGGAGAGAGAGCGAGATAGGGAAAGAGAGAAATGGAGGGAGAGAAATGAAGAGAGAGATGGAGAGAGAGAGAGATGGAGGGAGAGAAATGAAGAGAGAGATGGAGAGAGAGCGAGATGGATGGAGAGAAATGAAGAGAGAGCGAGAGGGAAGAGAGATGAAGAGAGCGAGATGGGAAGAGAGAGAGATGAAGAGAGAGCGAGATGGGAAAAGAGAGGAAGAGAGCAAGATGGGAAGAGAGAGATGAATAGACAGATGGGCAGAGAGAGATGAAGAGAGATAGATGAAGAGAGAGCGAGAGGCACCGTGTTGTATGTTTCTTGTGCTTGATGGTGGGATGGAACAGAGGACAGGCGGATGAGAGGGGCCATGTGTTTGTCACTGAGAGCCAAGTAAACATCAGCCATCCCATTGAAGCGCGTCGCTACGGCGATGGGAGGCCGACCGGCGGCTGTCTCCGAGGTTCAATTGCACGCTGACCTGCTGCCTGAGGCCTGTCAATCAACCCCAGGAGAAAGAGGAAAACACAATTTCCCAGGATCCCCTGCTGGAGGTGTGAGGGAGCACCTTGGCACTGAGCAGACCTCCTCAGCCGAAGCATCAAAGACATTCAGAGAGAGTTTATCACCTCACATTATGAAAGCTCTATAGGGTAATAGGGTGATAAATTCAGGTGTTGGTTTTAAAGGCGAGCATCTGCTGGGTTAGGTTTGAGGACGGCCTGCCATACTGCGTTAGATAACGTCTGGTCGTTCTGCTGCAGAGGAAACGCTCCAACCTTCCGAACGCCGGCCCCCAACATTTTCCACAAGATAAACGACCCTCTTCCCCTCGCGAGCCGCTGTACGGTGGCGTTCCCTCGCTGGGAAGAGGAGGGCTGGCGTTTCTCTGAACGCAGGCTGACGAAGGCTGCTTCTTCCTGGGGGAATCTTGAGAACAGGGCTACCTTGGTACCGCCGCGGCCAGTGAGTGTGTCCGTGGCTCCGTGCTGGCTCTGAGAGGAGCTCGGCAGCGGGGCGAAGACACAGCGGGCGGCTGAGTGATGACAGGGCTGAATCACATCGACTATATGCCTGGATATATGGGACGGCTGAGGTGATGACAGATAAACTGGACCCGGGAGAGGGAGGGAGGAAGAGGGGAGAGGAGGGAGGGAGGGAGGCAGGTGGGGAGGGGGGAAGAGGGGAGGGGAGAGGAGGGAGGGAGGAAGAAAGAAAGAAAGAGGGGGGGAGGAGGGAGGAAGGAGAGGGGGGGAGGGAGGGAGGGATGAGAGGAGGGGGGAAGGGAGGGAGGGAGGGGGAGGGAAGGGAAGAAGCGAGGGGAGAGGAGTAGGGGAAGGGAGGGAGGGAGGGAAGGAGAGGAGGAGAAGGGAGGGAGGGAAGGAGAGGAGGAGAAGGGAGGGAGGGTAAGTGAGGACTGAGCCACTCTAGATCTCATTCTAGCGTATTTCCTTCTAAATGATCCCCCTCCTGAAGACTCCTCGCCCCAGGCAGTGCAGAACAGGAGCGGTCACCCTCACACTGGACTTAAAACGCTGTGTGGAGGAACCGTACCCAAAAAGATACACTGTTGAGAAAACAGACACAAAAGAGGCTCTCTCCTCTCTCCCCTCCACCATCCACCATCCACCCCTCCATCACCTGCTCTTCCACTCCTCCCTCCATCCACCACTCTCCATCCACCCCTCTCTCCAAACATCCCTCTCTCCATCCACCCCACCCTCTCTCCACCCCACCCTCTCTCCACCCCACCCTCTCTCCACCCCACCCTCTCTCCCTCCCTCTCCACCCTCCTCTCCCCCCTCAACAGCCATTACCCTTCCCATCCCCTCCTCTCCCCCTCCACACCACACACATCCCGTCCACACCCCTCCTCTATTTCCACACACACCCTTCCCCCCCGTCCACACACCCCTCTCGCCCCTTCACACACACCCCTACCCTCCCTCCACACACACCCTTCCCCCCCACCACACACACACACTCCTCCCCTTCCTCCACTTCAAAGTGTTTGTGGTAAACAGCGGCGTTTATTTAAGCCCAGAACAGGCCCTGATGGAATCATCAACCTCCACTCATTGCCTAATGGTTTAATTGGGTCCATCTGGAGAAGGCAGGGAGGAGGGGAGGAGGAGGCATGGAGGAGGGGGGAGGGTGCAGGGAGGCGGGGGGAGGAGGCAGGGAGGTAGGGAGGGAGGGGGGCTTGTCTTAGTCTCCAGTCGCAGGGATACTCATTAGTCTTCTCACACCCAGTGTCTGGTGTGCCCACGCCAGAGGGAAACGCAGGGTAGGATTCTGGCCGAGGGCCGACATTCCCACCAACCTTCCCTGGCTAACAGTTTTGATTTGGGCAGACACGCTGCACGCTGTGCCTTGCTGCGAGGGGGAGAGATCAGGGATGGGATTCATGACCTGTGAAACGTTCTCTCTCATCTGCTTACAGAAATAGACTTTCAGTAAAGGGATGAAGCCGTTTTAATAGGAGGTTCCTGTTTGTCACAATACTTAATCTTTATGGAGTTGACTTACGGCCAAAAGTCGCAAAATAGACGGGAGCAATTCTTGACTGTTTTGAAGACAGACGTAAGCCACAGTACAGTATGGGATCACGTGTCTTGATCGTACAAGTGGCTGGTGTACAGTAGCTATTGTAACAGGAGGGCTGAGCCCTATTCCCCTGTCTGTAGTTTGACATTGAGTTACTTAATGAGGAATTGGGTCAGAAATTAGTGTCAGAGTCTTTGTGTGTCAGAGACAGAGACAATGAGAAAAGAGAGTGTGTGCGAGTATCCATTAGCTTGCATGTTCAGTGTCCACTCTCATTGAAGGCTCCAATACAATACAGTGTCTGACATGCTGGAATGTTCCATATGTGTGCATGGTATATATTCTACCACTGCATCTACATGCTGTATTGCAAAAACAGCGCATAGACTAAGTGTGTGCTGAATGGAGTGCGCATAAATTGTAGAAATGTATTTAGAATGTGCCAGACAGATACGACCTACTTATTCCAACCAATCAGAAAGATATGACCTATTTATTTTACAGAGATAATTTGCAGGTGCGTTTACATAATAATGCGGGAATGGTTTTGTCTGATAGGTATAGAATGATGTCTGTTGCTCTTCTGTTCAGTTCACATATTCAGGTCCATCATCCATTAAAAAAAAACACACAAACCATTTCACCAGCTGGTCTTAAGGGTCAAAACAGCAATCTAGCAAAATGGGTCATTTGATGTGGCTTTTTTTGTGTTGTGCATTATGCTCCTAGCCCATAAAATAAAATACAAAGAAGTTTCTCTTTGATTTGATCGCTGGGCAATTCAGTATGTGAATAGTAGACACGCGGAGTATTCTAGCACCTCAACACACATGCTGTTGTGTGTCATGGCCCATTGCTATGGTGACAGACAAACAGTATGTTCCTTTATGGTGCTCACGCAGATAGGTGACGGCAGTCTACCCTGAATCCAACTGCCTTTTTTTGGGGGGTCGGTCAAATCGAAAGCGACCGCATTTCTCGTTGGTTTGGTTGCAGCGATACTCATTCTCCTCAGACCTCGACTCACAAGACCTGCTGACAGAGCACCAGCTGTATCTTACTGTAGCCAAGCGCTTTTTTTTCTTTTCGTTTTGTGTCGGTGTTTACAAATGATGAAGGTAGCTAGTGCGTAGCCTGAGAGGAGCCGTTTCGCTAACGCCAGAGAAGACGTCGTCCGAAGTATCTCGTCAGCTGCTTTCACCTGTATCGAAGGCAGCCTCGTCCCATCACGATCAAAGCTCCAACACACTCTGAACTCAAACCTTTGAAAACGCACTTCCGTTTTCCCGTTTTGTAGACAGCTGACAGGTTTTTTGTTTCCGTTTGTGTGTGTGTGTGTGTGTGTGTGTGTGTGTGTGTGTGTGTGTGTGTGTGTAAAAACTCCATTGCAAAGTGTTGCCAAAAATCTGTTGTTGTTTTTTTTTACGTGGCCACGTCCCTCAGTAAGGTAGGTGGCTGGATCTTTGTCTGCATTGTCAGTCAGGGGAGTAAACAGGTTGAAAAAGATTGAAATGTTCTACCACAGGACAAACTGCCTGCCAGACTGGGAGTCTGCAGGTTCATCTTAGTGACCGGGGGAAAGGTATTGGGAGAGCGATAAGGACGGAGGAGAAGGGATGGGAAGGAGCGAGGGTAGACGAGAGAGGCCGGGAGGATGGTAGCCATGGGGAATGGTATCAGCCTCAATTATAACAGGCAGCCAAGCGTCTCTGTACGGGAGGAGATGAGCTGAGGCGTGGCCCCAGAGGAGCCTCTGCCACTGATAGCTGATAATCCCTGGGTGTCCGGACACAGATGGAGCTGTAGACGAGTCAGGTGTGTGTGTGTGGAGGGGGGAGGGGGGGTGACGCTTTCCTCCCACCTGAACAAACTATCAACCACTCTTGTGTCTTACCACCCCCCCCCCCCAAAAAAAAGGGAGAAGGACGTGAAAACTAAAATGGCGTACGGTGTGAACCAAGCGGCGTGTGTATATGAACTCTGCTGCCGACATGTGACGGCTGTCTGGTGTCCCGTCGAGCAGAGACAGAGACAGCTACAGAGACAGCTACAGAGACAGCTACAGAGACAGCTACAGAGACAGCTGCCTCTGTAGCTGTCAAGAGGCGTGGAGCTCACAGGACCAAGTTCTCTGCAACACTCTCCTCAGTGGGACCACCACAGGGCTGAGCGGATGGGCCAGGGTTGTCATGGCCACCGCGGATTAGTACATTATCAATGAAGAAGAAATCCTTTCATTGGGGGAGCACATTCTGCCCCCCCCCCCCCCCTGCCTATGGTATGTCCCTTGCTTGGCTAGCCGTGGCAGGGAGAGGGGGGGGCCAAGGTAAACAGTGGGTCTTTAGGTCTTCTCTGCGCGTGCTGTCTCAGGGCTAAGAGCCGTCAGTACACAGATGTGCCCTGATTAGAGCCCAGTGTAGCAATGACAGAACTGCATTAGGGTGATGTATGTGTTGTTAGCCGGAGAGCAGCTAATTCCAAATTTAACACCTGATTCGTGCAACGTAGTCACACCTGAGTGCATGCCAAGATTTACTACCCTTGTCAGAGCATTGATGGGTTTTATAAGTAATTTTTCAGAGTTTCAGATTAATTCTTTTGCCGTGTGATAATGAATTATGTTTCTGGGTCAGGATTCGGCTTAAAAGCTAAATTACAGTCATTTGTGGTAGACTGTGCTGGCTCCTGTGTGTTGCAGGGAAAGTCTTCCCCAGTGAGGTTAGGTAGGAACCACAGTATGATGGGAACATTCATCTTCATTCCAGACATCCTGAGGAGGGTGAGCCTTAATTTCCGACGGCAGCATCGACATGAAAGCAGTGTTCTTCACAGTAGGCTCTCTGCTAATGACATTTCCCATTGAACTCCCATCTTTCTCTTTTTTTGAACCACCGAACAAATTCAAAACAGATTTTCCACTAGTTTCTGCTTTGCCCGTTGAACACATCGCACTGCTTATTATATGACATGATGACGGGAAATATGGATTGTGAAAAATGTGTGAGCTGAGAGGAGTGTAAGAATTACACATGTTCATGTTACAGCCACCCCCATCCCACACACACACATTCACTCACACACTTTCACTCACACACTTTCGCTCACACACATTCACTCACAAACGCATACTCACTCACTCACACACATTCACTCACATACACTCACACACACACATTCACTCACTCACTCACATTCACTCACACACACATACTCACATACACACACGCACACGCACACACTCACTCACACTTACTCACACACACTTTATTCACACTCACTCTCACACACTCACCTCAGGCTGAAGCAGACAGCAGGCTGTGGTGTTCTTGAACAGGTGTGTTTCTTTGGTCCATATGTCTCTTATTTGCACAGGACTTTTATGTGTCCTGATTGTAAATGAAGCAGGCATGGGAGTGCAAATGGAGCAGTGTGTGTGTTGGTGAATAATAGGTGTCTCTAAGTGACTTGACTCTCGTTTGTACAGTCATGCGGGCGCGCAAGTGTGTGATTGTGTGTGAGTGTGTGTGATCGTGTGAGTGTGTGTGTGTGTGTGATTGTGTGTGATTGTGTGTGAGTGTGTGTGTGTGTGTGATTGTGTGAGTGTGTGTGTGATTGTGTGTGAGTGTATGACTGGTTGTGTTGTTTGTGGATTGTGTGAGAGTTGTGTGTGATATGTTGGTGTGTGAGCTAATTGTGAGAGTGGTGATGGCCACAGTCAGAGGTAGTTCTCCAGGTCAGCTGGGTCCTGTGTAATCATGACTGTGTGGCCCTTCTGCCTGCCTGCTCATCATAGCACAAGGATACCTGCCTCTGACATTGACCCGCTACCCTCCCCATTCGACTTCCTACTTCGTTTCTCTCCCCCTTTCTCCTCTCAGTTTGTCTCTCTTTCTCAGTCTCTCATTCTCTTTCTCACTCTCTTTACCTTTCTCTCTCCCAATCCCTCTCCCTCCCTCCCCCAACCTCTACCCCTTCACCCCCTCCTTCACTCTCCCTACCTCCCCTTTACTCCTCCTCCTCCTCCTCTTTCCTTCTCCTCTCACTCTTCTCACTTCAGCCCCTCACCTTCTACCTCCCTCCCTCCCTCAATACCGTAAGGGTTCTTCCTGCCATAATCCCTCCACTTACGGTCTTTTTCTTTCCCAAAACGTCCATACCCCACCCCTCTTCTAACCCGTGTACTTCTTCTCCAAGCCTCCCCTAACAACTCGTTCCATTACCCCCCCTCCTCCCTCACTCCGTTCCTTTTCTTCCGTGTAGTTATGAACGTTTTTAGTCGCCCTCCGCCACGAGACAAACGGTCCCAATAACCCCACGTGCCTGGGTACAGCCCTTTCAGCCTCCTCAACCCCCGACCCATACAACGGTCGGCGCATATCCCACCCCCTCTACTGCTCTCCTTCCTCCTCTTCCAGCACAAACATCCTCTCACTCCTTTGCTCACCCATTCACTCTCCAAACCCTCCCTCCCCCTCTCCTCTCCACTCTTCTCCCCTCCCATACGGTTTCCATTTTCCAAGTCTAACCTCCCATCCCATCACCCACCCGTCATACTCCCCCTCCTCCCCTCCCCTTCCCCTTCACGTCTTTTCTTACCTTCCCCTCTTTCTCTGCTCCACTCCTCCTCCAACACGGTCTCTCACCCTCCCTCCCCCTATATCTCCTTTTTCACGAAAACGTCCCAACTAAGTTGTTTTAAGTATAGAAACATCTGTGTCGGTGTCTACTGACCGTCATATTTCTCGTAGACTCCTACCTCCCTCCTCCTCCCTTTCATGTCCTCCCTCCCTTCCACTTCCTCTTCCCTCCCCCTCTCCATTTCCCTACATCCTCTCCTGTTCTCGGTCATGTGCTGACTGGCACTCTTCTGCAGGGTGATACATCACGTAATGGCCAACGCACTTGAACCATGCTGCAATGTATTGTTTTGCAATTAAAATCAGGAAGGCAGCGTACATAGCGTCACGGATTGCTCTCACCCACCACCACCCACACGACACCACATCATACCATAGTAATCATCACCACACACACACGCTGTCCTCACACACACACAAACCGTGCGTCCTCACCACACACACTAACCACACCTCATGGTTCCTTACCACACAGACTAACCTGTCCGTCTAACCACACACACACACACCTGTCTCACCACACACACACCTGTCTCACCACACACACACACCTGTCTCACCACACAGACTAACCTGTCTCACACACACACACCTGTCTCACCCACCACACACACACACCTGTCTCACCACACATACTAACCTGTCTCACCACACACACCTGTCTCACTACAAACATACACCCTTGCCTCACCACACAAACACCTGTTTCATCACACACACTAACCTGTCTGACCACACACACTAACCTGTCTTATCACTCGTACATGCCATGGATGTGTGTGCGTGTGTTGTTTTATGCGTGTGTAGGTGTATGTGTAGGTGTGTGTGTGTAGTTGGGTGTGTGTGTGTAAGGGTGTGTGTGTGTAGGTTTGTGTGTAGGTGTGTGTGTGTAAGGGTGTGTGTGTGTGTAGGTGTGTGTAAGGGTGTGTGTAAGGGTGTGTGTGTGTGTATGTGTGTGTAAGGGTGTGTGTGTGTGTGTGTGTAGGTGTGTGTAAGGGTGTGTGTGTGTGTGTGTGTGTGTGTGTGTGTGTGTAGGTGTGTGTATGGTGCTGCTGTGCAGCTGTCTGCTCCTGTCAGCTAGGTTGATTCTCTCTCCCTGAGGTAGTGTGTGTAGGTGTGTGTGTGTGTAGGTGTGTGTGTGTAAGGGTGTGTGTGTGTGTGTAAGGGTGTGTGTGTAGAACAAACGTGTGTGGCACGAGCGTACGCAGAGCACGTGTTTGTATGTACGTGTGGTAAGGTCTCTTCCCTGCCCCTCCGCGTGTGTGTGTGTGTGTGTGTGTGTGTGTGGATCTGCCTGAGGACTGGAGTCATGCTCCATTAATTAAGCAGCAACCTGCTGACTTTCAAGTGGCGCTGGCAAAATTAACCCCGCGTCGTCACGTCGCAGAAAGCTTTTGTTATTTCAGACTTGATTACGGTTCTTATTGCCGGAATGAAATGAGCCTTAGATGACACCTCTCTGCTGGTGGTCTTTCTACTTCTTCAAATGGCCCGGTGGGAGAAAAAAAAAATCTATCAGATTTAAAAAATGTAATCATAACAAAGTGGCTGTTAAATTGTGTTTTCAGCTATCTTGAGTAGAGCTGATTGGATGAGCAATTGATATGAAATAAACGGCTAGGTTGCGATTGTGTGGAAACTACGTATAGGCCAATCTGGTGATGTACTCTAATATGGACAACAAAACAGTGTAGATTGTATTTGAATATCTGAATATATAACTAGACATCTCTCTTATGGACCTTTGATGAATCATATTTGTCGGTGAGAATGTTCTGGATGCAGGTTCTTCTCAAGGTTTCAGGAGAATCCAGGTTCTTCTCAAGGTTTCAGGAGAATCCAGGTTTTCTTTTCCAGTTTCAGCATCTTTTGTCTTGCCTGAAAACATCTCCAGATGTCAGTGTGCATTGGAACAGACTTCCACAGCCTCAGCCACAGCTCCCTCTGGTACGCTTACTGGCTGTCAGGCCCCATCGTTCAGCCCCGCAGTGTCGATCCACCACCGACGTGGGGAGCGGAGACCACCAGCTCCACACCCCCTCTCTCGCCTTCCTCCTCTGCCCACAAATAGCTGCACCTAAGCCTGACAACGTCCTCCAGCTTTCAGCCTCCTCTGGAGCAACACTGGAGATAAAGAGAGCAGGTTTGGGAGGGGAGAGAAATGCTAAATTTTTGCACAAAAAAAAGACAAGGGCTCGTGTCCGAATATTCTGGTGGCTTTTGGCGCCCTCAGAGCAGGAAGAGCGTGACGTGGCGCTGATGGATCTTGCCCCGGTCTCAGAAGAGGTCTAAGTTCAGGGACCAACGTGTATTTCAGATGATGTTATAATAAGATACAAATAAAAAGGGTCTGTGTGCGCGCGCGCGTGTGTGCGCGCGCGTGTGTGCGCGCGCGTGTGTGCGCGCGCGTGTGTGCGCGCGCGTGTGTGCACGTGTGTGTGTGCACGTGTGTGTGTGTGCATGTGTGAGTGTGTGTGTGTGTGTGTGTGTGTGCGCGTGGGTCTATTGGAACCCTCTACTGCCGCTGTCTGCTGTCATCAGCAGGCAGTCTGTTGACCAGAGGTGACGGGTGGACTGTTGTGGTTGTTGTCAAATGTCCTTGTCACAGGCTGTCGAAGGTGGAGCTGCACCTCCCTGTTGTCAGTTTCTATTAACTCTGCTCTCAACACACACACACACGCATACACACACACACGCATATACACACACACACACACATGCATATACACACACACACATGCATATAGACACACACACACACACGCATATACACACTCGCATGCATACGCACACAAACATGCATACGCACACATGCATACCCACACACACATGCATACACACACGCTCGCATGCGTACACACACTTGCATGCATACACACACACATGCATACACACACATACACATGCTTACACACATGCACACATACGTATGCATATACACAGATGTGCATATACACACACACACAAATGCATATACACACGCGCGTACACACACGAGTATACACACACACACACACACTTTAGCCCTCCTAAATGTCTGCCTCTGGCACATCCTGTTTTGAGGTTGCCCAGCTCAACAGAGACGTCCCCCCGCCCCTACGACCCCCCAGAAGAACTCTCTGACCTTCCCCCATGTCGAACCCTGTGGGGCTCCTTTTCTGTCAAGTGCCAGAGCCCCTGCGCTCCCCTTCGGGCTTTGCTCTCATCTCACGCTCCCCCTACCGCTCCCCCACTCTGCGTCCCTCCGCCTCCCTTCCTCCACCCTTCCTTCTCCTCTCTGCGCTCCCCCCTCTGCGCTCACCCCCTCTGCGCTCCTCTCTGCCTCCCCGATCTGCGCTCCAGTCTCTGCGGCTCCCCCCTACTCTGCGCTCCCTTCCGCCGCTCCCTGCTCTCGCGCTCACTCACTCCCCCATCTTCGCTCCCCCTCCACGTCCCCTCCACGCTCCCCTCTTGCTCCTCCTGGCCCTGTGGTCAGCGCTCTCCTCTCTCAGGGCTGATATCAGAACCTTGGTGCCAGAACCACATCAGACCCACACAGGAGATCCTGGTGCTCCTCGGCACAATCCAGCTGGGTCAGCAGTCTTGGGAGACATGGTTGGCAACGGTGTTTGAGTCGTCGCCACGAGTAAAGGTGTCGTGTCTTTGACACACAGTCGTAACGCAACAACAAGGATCTCATTCTGCTAAGCTTCAGACTCTGTAATTGCTCATTTGCACCCTTCAGAGTGTGTTTGACAACTGAACAAACAGAGATGACTGTTGGGACTGTTTTGACAAACACGTACCTGTGTGTGTGTGTGTGGTGTGTGTGTGTGTTGTGTGGTGTGTGTGTTGTGTGTGTTGGTGCTGTGTTGTGTGTTGTGTGTGCGTGCGGTGCGTGCGTGTCTTGTGGTGTGTCCTGTGTGGTGTCTATCCATCTAGGATCTTTCTGCGGCACGGCACAGCGTTTTTTAGACCACAATTGTAGA
>BROE01000024.1:12197468-12221706 GCA_036571765.1 Plecoglossus altivelis | reverse complement strand
GGGGGGAGTAAGAGGAAGAGAGTTATAGAAATAGAGAGAAGGGGAAAATAAGAGAGAAAGAGAGAGTGGGAGAGAAAGAGCTGAAGAGAGAGTAAGAGAGTAAGAAAGAGAGGGTGTAAGAAGGTGTGAGATAGAGAGAGAGAGAGAGAGAGAGAGAGAGAGAGTGGCACATACACATTGGAGTAGGCCCAAGAGTCTGCTTGTGGAAGTGCACAGTTCAATCAAATTATTATTAAATGAAGCAGTCGTTCAAAGGGGACCTGTGCATAGTAAATAGAGCCCGGCATGGAAGCTGAGGATTTCTCTTCTCTCTTATCCCCTCAGCGTAAGTGCTAGAGTGCTGTGGTACAAGTCCTCTCTATCTACACTCCAAGCCCTGCCTGAGTGTGTTCTGGGCAGCAGTGTCTGGGTGTGTGTGTGTTTGTGGCATGCATGTGCTTGCGTGTGTGTTTTGGGCAGCGGTGTGTGTGCGTGTGTGCAAGCGTGCGTGTGCTTGCGTGTGTGTGCTTGCATGTGCTGTGCTTGTGTGTGTGTGTGCTTGCATGTGTGTGCGTGCGTGCATGTATGTGCGTGCATGTGTGTGCTTGTGTGTATGTGTGTGCGTGTGTGTGCTTGCGTGCGTGCTTGTGTGTGCGTGTGCTTGTGTGTGCTTGTGTGTGCGTGTACTTGCGTGTGCATGTGCTTGCGTGTGCTTGCGTGTGCTTGCGTGTGCGTGTGCTTGTGTGTGTGTGTGTGCTTGTGTGTGTGTGTGCTTGCGTGTGCTTGTGTGTGCGTGTACATGTGTGTGCGTGTGCTTGTGTGTGTGTGTGCTTGCGTGTGCGTGTGCTTGCGTGTGCGTGTGCTTGCGTGTACCACACGACAGAGATGAAGCAGCATCAGTTCAGATGTGAAGGCAGACGACGGCGTCTCCCCACTCTGCCTCTGCTCACATGTTTAACTCCGGTTCATTTCCGACGCATTCGACAGCTGGGGGTGACAAGCATGAATCACACCTTGGCTGGAGACTGGGCCTTCGTGAGAACCAGGAAGATACAGAGACCATGGCGTGGGGAGTGTGAGGAGGATAGGGTGTGTGTGTGTGTGTGGGGGAGTGGAACATTACCCTCTAGCCTGGCCTATCTCCTTACGGTTCCATGTTTATGACCTCATCAGCACTGTATTCCAAAGCGAGGCCTTCGCTGTGATTTGCCGAATCGTCTCAGCGGCCACTGTCAATCTCACCCTCCTGGAAGCCTCCTCCGCAGCTGAATAATGCATGCGGACAAACAGCAGATGACTAATTAATGTCCGCCGGTGGCACAACAAAGGTGTCCCTCGGCTCTGGTCCACGTTAACGAGCTCATTGGCTATGCCTCACCCGGGTCCTGAGCGAGAGTGGGTAGATTGAGGCCCCTGATTAGAACTAGGATGGGAGAACTAGGAGCGGTGTGTGTGTGTGTGTGTTGGTGGGTGTGTGTGTGTGTGTGTGTGTGTGGGTGGATGGGTGGGTGGGTGGGTTGGGGGGTCAAAATGATTGAAATGGCATCAATACCCAGAAGGTGCACAAGTATATCATAACATCCAACGCCTGAAGTGAGATAGACAAATAGAAGTTCTTTGAATATTGAGAGGAGAGGGGGTGGGGGGGGGTAAACTATTCATCTTGTTGGCGGGACAGAAGCTTGTTTGCTTGGCTCTGAAGTCTTGAACGCGTGCCATGGTTCTGCGGGTCTGCGCTCAGGTGATAATGCGCCGGAAACATCACCGCGCACTCCCATTTTGGCTAAACGTAAACATATCCATTAGCGAGCGAGGTCTGCTCAGTTAAAATGTCACGTCATAAACTGATCTGTCTGACTGTCAGTCTGTTTATCTGCCTGGCTGTTCAAATGACCGTTACCTCAGTGCGTAGTTGACTCATTATTTGTTTTATATCTGAAATTGCAATCAATCATAACTGCTACGTCTGGTCCGTAAACGGTCTGGATCATGTGTCATTTCCATGAAGCCGTCAGCAATCAGTTTGATTTCTGATTCTATTGAAAGCAGGGGGGGGGGGAATGTTGGCGGTCTCTCCCAACCCTGCCACGGTATAACAGAGAGATGTCGAAGTGAACTGAGTTAATACATTTGACAAAGAAGCGCTTCTTTTCCTGAATCTTAAAAGCCAGCGCAGCCAGGACTCCCGCAGTACAGGTGGATGCTGACTGGCTCTGTCAGGTCGCATCGCGTCGGCACGCCTCACCGCTGTTCCTCAAATGCTACCGAGTACAAAAGCGTTTCCCTTCCTCTCCTTCTCTGTTGTTTTATTCATGACGCTCAGGGTTCATTTGCCAAGTCCTCCGTTGTAGATTTAAGAAGACAAACAGCACCGCAAATCCGGCTGAACACTGTTTGACTAAATGACATTTTGCTCCGTCGCTTCGCTAATCTTAAAGAAAACAGTGGCGGATCAGCGCATAAACCTTTTTGTCTCTGGGGTGAATATCGCTCTCCCCATCGTGACGGGAGGGATTCTTTGAAGTGTTGCAGTATCTTTAGGGAGGCCCTTGGCATGCTCTGGATCACCAGAACCCCCACCGCGCGCACTTATTTAACAAGAGGCATACTGTAGCATTAAACAACATATTGGTGCGCTCCAGCCCTCTATGGAAACCAACTGCGGTGGAGGGTCCCTCCAGAAGCGTCCTTATTCCAGTGCGTTAGCGCTCATGCTAATGACTCAGCAGCAGGGAGATTTAATGAAGGCGAAGTCAGGCGCTAACGGAACTAGCCAGGGAAAAAGAGAAAGACTGAGATAGAGAGAGAGAGAGAGAGAGAGAGAGAGAGAGAGAGAGAGCAGGAGAGTAGGAGAAAGAAACAGACAGAGAGAGAGAGCAGGAGAGTAGGAGAAAGAAACAGACAGAGAGAGAGAGCGCTTTGGGGGGATACTAAAAAGAGGCAAAGGAAGACTTTGAAAGGGAGAGACTGAGAGTGTGGAGACATGGGGAGGAAAGCACGAGATAAACAGATTCAGGTCGACAGCTAAGACACGCAAAGTTACTCTGCATCCTGGTAGCTTCTGTCAAAGATAAAAGTGACCTTCTGAGGCCACAGGAATATATCCCTCTCTGACTCATTCTCAAAAAACAACTCTTAATCTCCGAAGGGCGGCAGGCGACCACAAACCGCTTGGCGCTGCAGCCATCACACATGAAGCGTCGCGTGAGAAACTCGAGAGAAGCGAGAGCCGCGGTACTTTTTGTTGATTTGTCGCAGCTGTCCTGCAGGCGCTCGCTCAGGTGCGTCAGTCGCTGAAACAGGCAGCGGGCTTGACAAGAGGTCGTGGGTCTCTAACTTTAACTGGCTCCATCCAGCCATCCATTCATCGCTTGTCGTTTAATGAGATCGCGTTGCTCATCAAGGTTCATTTGCTGTGCACAGACAAACCAGATTTAATTAGGCCCCCGCCACAGAAAGAGATGCGCGGGGGAACGAAGGCCTGCTTCTGAAAATAATGACACATTTACATTTAACCATCAATTTCTAATTAGTCTTTGGGGTTTTTGCAAAGTGGAAAGTTCAGCAAATGACAAACAAATGTGTTGCCAATTATGCATTCTGAAACAGCAAACTATTTGTTCGCATTTTTTTTTTGGTCTGTTTTTTGTTGTTTTTTCGTCGTCGTTGTTGTGTTTTTTTGTTGTATTTTTTGTTGAGCTTTTTTGGCTCCTTTTCCCTCTCGGGACTTTGTGGTCTGTAGTACAATTGATCCCTGTGCTGGGTTGTGGACTCACTGGCTGGAAGTGAATGCTCTTACTTGTATCAGTGGGAGCCACCAGTTGCACATGGAGCCAGTCAAATCCAGTGGGGGGTGTTGCGACTGCTCTATGGATGGGGGCAGATGGCAGGAGAATAGCAGCTTCCTCACAGCACATATCAATAGGTCAACTGTGAATTATAATGGTGGGTCAGTGGTACTTGATGACATGTTGTCGGTTAGAATTATGTAATTAGACAGGAAACAGCTTCAAGTTTTAGCCCCTAGATAAACCGTAATATGTTAATTTTGCAATTAGACAGTTAATTCTGCAAGGTCATACAGTGTAACTTCCACTCACATTTCCCTTTGGTAAACGCGATTCACAGTCAGAGAGCATACAGTAAGCAGAAATAAGTTCTCCTATTGTATCGCACTGTAGGTTCTATAAATATGACTCTATTTTCCCATTTCGGGGGGTTTTTCCCATCAAATGTGGTCATTTTGTAATGTGAAATTTCTCCACCCTTGACCTTTTTTCGGATAGCATTGTAAACCCCCCCATCAATATTTATAAGTACATAATGAAGTAGAAAAAATGTTTCATATGCCAACTGATGATTTATGCCGCCTCCAACCTGGCAGCAGCTTTAATTGCTCGACACGCGTGTTAAGAGTCAGCCTCAGTCTGGCGGTGTGGACGCTGTTCCTACACAGCCTCCTCCTGCCTGCTCACTGCGGCCTGCATCTGTTCCTCCATCTCTGTCTGTCGTCGGGCTGGTGTGTACATGTCTGTCTCTCCTCCTGTCTCTCTCTCTCTCTTCCTGTCTCTCTCTCTCTCTCTTTTCCTGTCTCTGCTTCTCATTGTCACTCTCTTCTAATGTCTCTCTCTGCCCTTCTGTCTCTCTCTGCTCCTGTCTCACCCCCCTCTGTCTCTCTCTCCCCTTCTGTCTCTCTCTCTCCTCCTGTCCCTCTCTCCCTTCCTTTCTCCTCCTGTCTCTCTCTCCTTCTGTGCCTCTCTCCCTTCCTGTCTCCTCCTGTCTCTCTCTCCTCCTGTCTCTCTCTCCCTGCTCTGTCTCAGGCTGCCCCAGTTTCCTATGTCATCTTTCTCTCTCCTCTCTCTTTCCCTGTTTGGATTTAGGTGTCTTTTTATCAACCCACTCGCTCGCTCGCTCACCCTCCCTCTCTTACTCTCTCTAATATCCTACGCTCTTTTTATAGTTGTGTGAGCAACATGTGGCAGGGTGTGTATGCGTGCGGTGGGGTAACAGACAAAAGCCTTTCCTCAAGCTCGCTTGTGGCAGCAAAAAACAAAGTACCTTCTGTGATGGTATGGTGTTAGCAGAACACCATTGAGGTGTATGGAACACATGTGTGGAGCTGTTTGCTTTGGGTGAGCAACGCATCTTCCTCTTCCTGCATCCACCGTGGACAGAAGAAGGTATTGTAATTGGCTTTATGCTGTCCTACTCATGCAGCCACCTTTTACAGCTATGCTAAAATGCTAGTTTGTTGTATCCTTTATCTCATAGATCAGGTTAAACGCACGTACGGACTCTGGCACCAACTCTCGTACCCATAAGTCAAACATCTGAATATCCTGTGTAACGTATTGGCTTAAAATGATCCAAGGCCTTAAGTAGAGTTATGGTGCAGGTACCATGGCTGGTCTGTTCTGTTCTGAGAGGGAGTTTCTGCACTGTGGCACTTCTCGTTTGCGTTCAGCGCACCTGTTAACCGCAATGTTGTTGTTTTACAACGTGGCATCCAAACACTCATGCTTTCCTAGTCTCTAATCAGCAAACTTAGTATCTCTGATATTCTAGCGTGTGTCCATCGCTTCGGATGAAAGCGTCCGCCGAACGAATCCAAACGCAAACATGTCAATGTAAAGAGGAGGAGGGGTGGTGAGACGAAGAGTTCCTAGCCAGTGCTCCATGTTAATGCACATGTAATCCCCATCTGGCTGAGTGAGGATGATCCTCCTGGCAGGCCTGCCAACACAGCCTGCCACTGCCTGCACACAACACAAGCCTCCCTTCACCCTGGGGTTGCAGCAGGGGGAGCCACGGCCAAGCTAGCTTCCCCACTTAAAAACACGCTGGTCGTTTTAGTTGACTCGAACACGTCAGTTAGGGATTTAACTGCATTTTTTTCCCCCCGCCGTCTGTTGTTTTTCGACTTTTGAGTTGTTGTTTTATTGCTTTCTCACGATTTCTTTCTCTCTTCCCTTCTCGAGGCCGGAGCGCTTCATTCATCCATGTGGGTGTAGCCTGCGTTTACGTGTAAATGTATTTTCTGCATCTCTCCACACGTCTCTCTGTCTCACCTCTTCGGTTCGCTTTCTGTCCTCAAATGAGTGCGAGATGTAGGAGCAGACATCTGAAAAAGAGCTTTGATTCATGGAGCTGCCTTCCCTGCTGTTATTTGCAGGTTCCGTTTTAAGCAAGTACTTAGATGATGCGGCTAATTTGAGTGAAAGCCGTGGATTCGGATGCTTGGGTTAGCATTAAGTCGGCGTTTAGCTCCCTTTTATGTGGCCCCGCCTCCGAGTCTCCGCCCCCACAGTAACGTGACGCTTGCAAATGCTCCAGATTAGGCCGTGATGTGCTCTACAAGTGTCAGGTCACTTTCAACAAGTTGCAACAAGAAATGCGCCAAACATTTGATCAAATATACATATTTTCGGCAATGCGTGTGGCAGCGCTGAACCAGATGCCAGTTCTTTCTCATTAAATGTTTCACACCTTTTAATCCGTAAGATTTAGCCCCCCATTTCACCAATACCTTATTTGTGAGAATAAATCTGATCCTAAATCAGAGCCTCCCGCGCTTCGGGATGACACACCTATCACCAACCAATGAGGTCTCTTCATTCATCTTCACCTTCCGTTTTAATCGTTATTTACCACATAGACACGACACATTAAGTGTTAACAGATAGCTGAGCTTAATTATTCCAGAGACATTCGCCTTGTTGGTAGTGGGCCTGTCATTCTTAAGGCTGTTGTGTGTGTTACCCATCTGGGAAGTGATGATAACAATGACACGCATTAGAATGCAGACACACGGCAGTATCGATAACCTACACTGAACTTACAGTAATAGACCGTCGGAAATCTTGATTGAAATCTCCCGCTCGCTCGCTCCAAAAGCCAATCAACCAGATGGCATTTTCCCTTGCAAATCGCTGGCGTTTCACCCGGTGTTTGGAGATGTTTCTGTATTACTCATTGAAGGCAATTCAAGAAAGCTTCAGACACAGAAGAGAAAAGGCTACTATTACGTTAATTTGGTAATCTATCACCGCTAAAGGGTGGAAATGTGTTGCTACAGTGATAATGACACTACCTATGAATGCTGTCGGGGGCGGGGGGGGGGACGACTCGTCAGATTGGAGGTTGTAGCATGACCTTTTCGTTTCTCCTTCTCTTTTCCATGGCTGTCTGTCATCCGTCCCCAACACCTTACTGCGGATCAGGTACGTCTCGTTTTGTCTCATTTTTCCCGCTCATCCTTCTCATCAGTGCATGTTTGCGTGTGTTTGGCATGTCCATGTTAATACGTGCGGGGCCCGGACTGGTAGCTGTCAGTGATAGGTTTAGCAGGGATGTGTGAAGTTTGCTACTGCATTCGAGTTTCCGGTACTACTCTGACTAGCCTTTTTGTGATTGGTGGATGGGAGATAGAGGCGTGTGTCTGAGGGGGAGGGGCTACGTACCACACGCTCAGTCCTAGCCGTCTAATGTGCAACCACGACTTCACTAGTCAACCCTCCACAACATGGTGTCACATGGTGATGAGACCTGGCGAATGAGATGTCAGACGGCGTGTTAAATCAAAGCTGTTTTGACACCCGTCACCGAGTCATTGTGTGCGATAAACATTCATGTGTGTCCACTCCTCCTTGTTCTGTGGTAACAAGCGACCTTCCTGAGTCAGAACATATAGGCCAGTGTAGCATGCCCACATGTGTTCGCGTGACGTTTGTCAAACCTCACCGTGTAACTTCCTGCTGGGTTAGAAGTGATGGTTGTGATTGGTGGTTGGGAAGTGAAAGTGAAAGATGCAGTGTGATAGGTGGTTCTTGGTCGAATGCTGGTTGGGTAAAAACAGAATGCAGTCTTCAGTTTTCGATCTTCTCCTCCATGCTCTGTGCTTTTCTCTCTGTCTTCCTCATCTGCTTGTTTGAGATGTTTCCCTCCTCCAACACACCTGATTCAAACGAACGGTCATTATGAGGCAATATCGACTCCAGAATGTGCCGTGTGAAAGGAAGAAGACTCGTGAAGAAGAATCTAAAAAGCATTTCCTGTTTAGTATCAACTTAGCAGCTGATAGTTAACACTGTAATCAGACAGTCATTCTAGGCTGGTAGCACAGGGAATGCATGAGGTCTGTCAGCCTAGCGAATCAGCTCAAGCACAATGGTCTCTTTTCATATAATTGACTAGAAAACAGAAACCACTCACTTCCAGTGAAGTCAATAAAATGTCCCCTTTCAATTCAGTGTAGAGCTGTCACAATTCAATTTAAAAACGAGGCGCCATGCTTTGCAACGTTATTTCCCCAATAAAACATTTTCTTTTATGGCCAATAATAGAAAACTCCACCCGAGGTTACAATCAAATTCTAACACTGACGGTGGCAGGAGGCTGGGAACAAACAGCTATTATTTCACCTAAATGGTAAGAAAAAAAAAAGTCCACAGTGTTATTTTTCTATTTTTCCCCTACTGTTGATAATGTCTGAAGGTTGCACATTGGGAAGGACCTTAATTAAAATGGTGGGCCTCAGGGCGCCATGTGCAACACTGTGCTTCACCACCCTCAACCCAGATTCACATCGTTGGCTTCTCGGGTCAAGTCATGTGATTAGGAAAAATATTAACATTTTAGCCATGGCGGTCCCGGTGACTTTGCAATCAAGTGTCGGGTGAGACAGATGGGTCTGGCTGGGTTCACTTCCTTGGCCATGAAGTCAACGCATTTCACCCCTGCAGTCGAAATGAAAAGAGGCTCTTTACCCATTGCGATGGTTGTAGCGAACACAGCAAACACACATCTCTCAGTCCGGTTCTGGTACTGGAGTGTTTCGAAGAGGTCCAGCGTGTTTCTGAGGCCCATCAGGGGACGAGCGCTGTGTTTCTCCTGCCTTTTAGGATTCTCCCCAGATCTTTGCAGACCCCAGAACAGAAGTTCTTTCTGCCTCTGGAACGCTCCTGTAATACTACTGGAGGACCACTGCATCCGCCTTCCTGGTTCATCGCTTTGGACAGTTTGTCTATGTGCTGGTCACAGGTGTCCTCATGGTTGTGGCCGGGGACATATTTACTGACCCCGACCCCGTTCCTCCCCCTTCCTCCTCCCTCCGCTCCCCATCCTCACCCCATCCTCCCCCCTCCATCCCCCCAGGTTATTAGAGACTGTGACTGACAGCTAGATCCTCGGGTGGATTGCATTCCCACCCAGAGCTTCTCTTTGTTTTGTCTAGTCGGCCTCTCTTAGTTGTGTTTGCTCAATTTGAGGATGCAGTTTGGTTATTGCTGCGCGGGTGAGGAAGGTTATTGCCTGGTTGGTGGGTGGCTTGACTTCTGGTAGAAACCTTTGAAAAAAGGCTTGTCTGTTTCCTTCAGCTTCATGTACTCTATATTGTTTCTCTATCTACCAGTCCCTGATGCCAACACCAACCTCACCTTCTGTTTCAGCTAGTTTCAGTACACTGATGTACATTTGCCAAACGTTAGTGTGTTTGGCTGGATGGGGATTGCCTGGTCATTGTCTGCAGTATAGAGACAGTATACAGCTTGCTGTATGCTGTACAGTATTTTAGCCTTGCTTTCAAAGATTAGGGTGCAGAGGAATCTGTATTCAGTGAATGTTATTAGATTCAATAACTGCTCAGGCAAAGTGAATGACTTTTCATGCAAGTCATTGCCAATCTAATTCATAAACGGAGCATTGCCTTTTGGGCTAAATGTAATTTTACAGTAGTTTTGATGCCACATTGTCCACACGCCTCTGTAAATACTATTGAAATAGGATGAGAGAGAAAGAGAGAGATAGGGAGAGAGAGAGAACATTGGCTCCAGTCTAGAAGAGAGCTGCTATTAGCTGTTAATTCTGAAACAAATTATGCAATTAGCGCTCCCATCAGAATCTAGGCCGTTGGAGAGGACAGTGTAACCTTCACTTGATCTAGTCTGGCGCACAGGCTGGAGAAAAAAACACCCGGCTAATGGAGGAATTACTATTGCCAACACATATGCTGCCAGTGTCCTAAAGTGGTACTTCAGCTTGCCTCTTTTGAATGGTGGGGTTTTTTTGTTTTTTTTACGTATGGGATTTTCATAATGTTTTTGAAAAATATTCATGTGCTCAAACAAAGAGGCAATTTGTCTGCGCTTATGAGATAATATTGTCTGGGGAGCTGTGCGATGGTGAGTGTCTGGGCTGTGCGGAGGGGGACGAAGGTGTTGATTTCAAGGTGTGAGTGTTTTGTGGGTGTGCATCTGTGTGTAAGTAGCACTCTTAATAATGTCTAAGCTGCGGTGTCTGTCTGTGGCATTAGCTAACCCAAGCCTGGTCTCCATCCCTGGCGTTCTCTTACATCGCTGTGTCAGATGGCTGCTGTTGCTAAACACAATCCAATTTGTAAACAGTAAGGAAGTAATTTGCTGTAAGAGGAGTATTTATTTCATGGTAGAAACAGAAGGAGCAGTAGGAATCAGTGATGGCCTTATATACACCCATCCACTTTGGTGTTTGTACAGTGAAAATCATACACAGTAAGGGAAACTACTTAACTGTGATACAAAATAATAACATTAAAATGTGGACATTTATTTTGAACGTGTGCCAAATTATAAGTATGAAAATAAAAATAACAAATCATATAAACAAATGATCAATACGCAATATAAATACGGATCCATAACCACAAATATTGCAGGTGCGACTGTACGGTGGGTATAACTGCTTCTAGTGTGATTTGGGTTCAATCCCTTGAGTCATCGGTCCAACAAGTTGTTCTGTACTTTGGATCGTTGGGGTGATTTTTTTTCTCCACCAAATTGTCCTCTCCTTGTTTTTTCTCCAAACTTGGCTGCCATGGTGATTTGCAGTGTAGGTCCGTTTGTGCTGAAACAAACACAGGTCTGGTAATGAACTGGGGCATTATCTATGTGCTCCAGAACAGTAAACACAGGCCTTATCTGCAGAGGGTTAGCCAGATGTGAAATCTGTGTAAAAAAGAGGTGAGAAAACAGCTGTCTGTTTGTGCAATCTGTAAAGACACACACACACACGGAGACACACACACACAAACAGACACACACACACACCGAGACACAAACAGCAGACACCTGCAAACTTGTTTGGGAACAAATACACTAGGTTTTAGGTACTAGCAAAATCAATCACACACACACACAGTGACTTAAAAACACCACAGCACACATACAAGGCCAGTGTACATGCACACACACACAGCCAGAAAAGCATTTAACATTTAATAATTTCTGTATTCCATAGCAGGTGTTCCCATTCAGAAGTTGTACTGTAAGGTTGCCATAGATTCAGTTAATGGTGAAACATACTACCTGCTAGCCCTGTATGGTTCTAGCCATAGCATTGCTAGCGTTGCTAACGTAATGAGGAGAACATCGTCTTTGGGGCTGTAGTGTAACTGTAGTCTGTTCAGGGAGTTTTGTGTTTGTAGACATTTTCTCAACAAGAACTCCCACCGCATTACCAGACACACGTGGGAGAAACATCTGGAAGCTTGATCAGACCAGTGATCAACAACCAAACCAACTTGTAAACAAATGTGTTGACAAAACGAAACTGTGCAGCGTCGCAATATTAGCCAGCCAGCTGCCAGAGATAAATCATTGTAAACAAGTCTTTTCAAATGTGAGATTTAGGGTCTGCTCAGTTTTAAATCTAGAAAAAAATGCTTATTATGCTCTGTCTTTCAACAACTGTAAAATGTAATTTAGGTGTCAAGGTTTCTCACCTTTTCTCCATTCTGTTTTGTTGACAGAAAAAAATAATTGGCGCGACAGTAAGACGCAAAACGTAGATCTGACTATGTGAAAGATTTCAATTCTTTCGCTTTTTTCTTTCACTGTAATTAACTTTTTGGGGTGTGGGGGGGCAGGTGGCGCTTACGTTTCCAAGTTTGTACAGATGGTTATCAAAATGGCTTAACATCTTATAGTAAGACTTTCAGAGACTTCACTGTCTCTTAATTAAGTCCATTTTTTTAGTCATTAAATCCTTTCACAACTCTTCTTCACAATTCATACATGCAGCAGTCACAGATAATTGTATTCTCAAATGTATTGTTCCATTTTTCATCCAAAGCCCTGGGCTTAAAGTGTACAATAACGCTCGTCTCGTGATTTTCCATGTCTCTTGTAATGACAGATAATACAATTTCAATAATATTCATAATGATGTCTCAAAACCTTTATCATAATTCGATTACTGTGTTCATTTCCAATCGTGTCTTGTGCAAAAACCAGCAAACTGCCAAAGGGTTAGTATTGACGCTAACGGACATAATTGTATTTGTGTTTAATGCTGGACACTTCAAAAGAACTTTGCATCAGGATTAGACCATATTTTCCCTGATTACTCTTGAAAGTAGATGCCTCATACTGTTTGTATCTAATATCTTCACACCTAATTAAATTACAGTACTATTGCACGTTATTTGATAGATACACATTTCTGACTGTTTCAATCAGTTACGTTAAGCTTCTACCCAGGTCTGCTATTTCAAGACAGTGCATGGCATTTAATGACTAGTACTGCAGCAGTAAATACATGAAATTGAATAAATTATTGAAAACAATGCAGTCCGCTAGTCTCATCTCATGCAGAAAAGATTCTCCAAGCCTGGCCAGAAGGGTCCGACCTTTTACATCGTATTGATTTAGAATTCAAGGAACCAAATAGAATGACACCGTTTTTTGTGTGTTTTTTTTTAAAGAAAAAAAAGAAGTTTTTTTCAGGAAAAGTTATGATTACTTTAGTTTAACGAGCGTGTGTGTACAGTACGGTGCCTCGATTATCAGGTGCGAAAAGAGAAACAACTGCAGAATCCGGCAAAGCGGTTGCTAACGGGATGTTAACAATTAGCCAGCGAGTTCTGCCTTCCATTACACACACAGTGCACTGCACTTCTTAACCTTGTTAGCATCGCGGCGCGCCGCAGAACCCACAAAATGCTTGTTCCCTAATTAAAGGTGGCTCAGGTGTTAGATTTATGGAGATTCGGAGGCCCGTGATTAAAATGGAAATTTAATTTTAGGTATCGAGCGGAAGGGCTGATTGAAAAAAAAGAGAAGAGGCTGGTTCAGCGCTGTATCAACCAGAGATACTTTACAACGACTGTTCAAACATGGACGTAAAGCAAGCTTATCTGCTGAAAGGTTAATGAGGGACAACGTGCTGTTGGTTGCTAACGCAGGCATAGGCTAGGGAAGTGAACATTATTCGCACAAATCACAACGTGTACTGTACATCCAAACCCCTCGACACGAACTAGCCGGCAAAAAAAAACTTGGACAAGCATACACGAACACCCCTCCCCATCCCTTAAACATGCACACGCACACATTTACAAACATACAGGCACTCACACACTCAAACACACACATACACACGGTGAATGAGTTGTAACATGCACAAACATAATAATTATCTTCACCAGCAGCAGTTCTTCAGATGACTTAATTACTTTTCCTCCACTCTGGAGAAGAAACAGCGTCTAGATTAAATCTGTCTCTTTCTCACTCCCTCTCTGAATACTGGATCTCTTCATCCTTAAATGGGATTTGGTGACTATGGTAACTGTGTTCTTATTTATTCGGTATTAATTCTGGTCCAATCCCCCCTTCATGTACCAAACTTCAGACTGGCGCTCCATGGTCGGAATGCATAGCATTTCAAATTCTGTTCTAGAAGGTTGTGAGACTGGAACAGAGTGGTGTAGATTGGCATATTTTCAGAGACGTCTGTTTGCCTATGAACTGGTGGAACAGCAAAAGGTACGATGGAAATGGGAGCAGAAGGAATATAATCACAGTCAAGTTTGTATCCGGGGAATGGAATCTCTAGTAGCGTGCGGATCAGGTTTGTGTTTGAGAGCGACTGGGCTGGTCGACAGCGTCAGGATATGTCTACGAGAACGACACTATGGTGTTTCTTTGTGGATTTGAGTGAGGTAGATAGTAGAGTGTGGTGGTTTCATGCATGGGAACGAATTCCATGTGTGGTTTGTGTGTGATTTTTAGATGTGTTCAAGTGTGTGAGTGTGTTTATAGCAGTAAAGAGTGTGTTTGTCTATAGCAGTAAAGTGTTTGTGTGTCTATAGCAGTAAAGCGTGTGTGTGTGTGTATGCTGTGTTTGTGTTGTTCAGATAGGATTCATTCCGATGGGTGTTATTTTCAAGATAAGGATGTATTAAGGTTTGAGTGTGGTGTTTCAGATTAGGATTTATTCATGGGTGTGTGTTGTGTGTGTGTAAGCTGTGTGTGCTTCAGATACGACTTCATTCTGGTGTGTGTGTGTTGTGTGTTTCGATAGGATTAGCATTCAAGGTGGTGTGGCGTGTGAAGAGTCTGGGGGGGACAGCTGGCTCTCTGCTAGCTCTCACTGCTGTTCATCACCATGTGCTGGGTTGGCTGTGTGAATGGAGCTGGTGGGCTTAAGTGGAGCACGTAATTCTTGAAGTCGGGGGAGAGCCTGGTGTCTAGGCGTGATCGTCCCCTTACGCCTACGTGCGCATATGACCCGGTTTTGATGAAAAAACATAAGGGAGTTAAGTCCCCTCTCCCCCCCACGCCCCTGCCGCCTGCCCCGCCACGCTCCCACGGGGTGCGTGAAATTGTTTTGTGCACCCCTTCGCTTTCTAGCTGTGTTCTTAGGCCAGAGGGTATCTCCCCCTCCGCTCCCCGTCCTTCAGCAGATCATCTCCCATGCAGGAGGTTAAATGGAGAACCGGCTTGTTGTGCTGTCTCACACCGTCCAGTGCGTCCTCATAGCTGCAGGTCTGCAATTCCAGACACCTAGTCTGGTACAGTAGATAGCGCTGGCAGTACGTGGAACGATACTGAAATGATCGTTTGTCCTGTTAGCCATGTTCCCTGTTGCTGTGCTGAACAGTGGAGTCCATAGACAAAACATTATTCAAGCCCTGAAACTGAGAGGAGGGTTAGTTTGCAATGTGGTCCAATGTACTCTGTCCTGTAGATTGATTGTTTCACCACAGAGGAGCATTGTAATTGCTGCTTGCGCTACGGAGCATTGTCAGACTCCCCTACAGCGATGCTCGTTGCTTTTTCACCTGTGGAAAAACAAGCTGCCTTTTTGTCTTATCAGCACAAGGGTGGTGTTTAGGTCTGGCAGGGGAGGGCGCAAGTGGGGGACCAGAAGTCTGTATGTGTTGTGTGTGTGTGTGTGTGTGTCCCTTTGTGTGTGTGTCCACGATTTTTGTGTGTGTGTGTGTATTGTGTGTGTGTGTCCCTTTGAGTGTGTGTCTGTGACTTGAGTGTGCGTGTGTGTGTGTGTGTGTAAGGTGTGTTTGTTGGGCTTGTGTGGTGGCTGTTGTCTCCCTGGGCCACGCTGTGGCAGGGAAGGAGATGAATAGCCCTGAGCTCCTGGCCCACTAAGTAATACAGCCCATGATGAATCGCTGCTTTCAGTGACACCAAAATTGGAATCATTGGGTTCAGGAGCCAAAACTAAGAGCCCTCCATGGGAGCGTGTAGTCATCTGTTACCATGGCGCCCCTGAGGGCGTACGAGGTATTCCCCCCTTAGCCAAGGTCTCAGATTAATGGAAGACAGGAAGGGACCTGTTAAAGTAGGGAGAGATGGTGTCACACTGATATCCTTCCCCCATTAGTTGGTTGTCACACTGAAAGGTCCTGCGAGAGGATAAGGCAGTCTGAGGACTCCTAAAACAGTAGTCTGTCGCCTCTGTTGTCTTTTACACTTATGCAGACTTGATTAACAATCATACATGAGCGTTACTGAGCGCTGCCTTCGTGAGGTGTTTGTTTCCTGCGCTGGTCGTCGTGTTTGCGGCGTGGTGTTGGCTTGGTTCTGGTCTGAGCTGTTTAGTTGTTCATCGTCCGGCAACGCTGGTGGCGGCTGTAACCAATCGCTCACCACAATGGATGACAATGGATGATTACACAGTGCAGAGAAAAGTGAACCATGTCAAGCTGGTGTTTCCTGTTCTCTCTGGCATGGATTAAGCTGTAGGTCTTTAAAGACCTTGCCCAGTTGCGTCATGTTACAGCAAACTACAAGGATCGAAGGCTTTCCGATGTTATCTTCTGGACTGTTTGACCTTAATTGAGTCCCGTTTTGTTCTTTTTCTCCATCCAGAATGTAAGCTACCCTTTTGACATCATGGCATCCAAATCACTATCAAAACTTAACGGATGTTTCAATGTGTAAAAGAGTAGAATTTTAGACTACCATCACCATTCCCCTCTCTGTATCAACATGGTGTCTAATCTTTCTCTCCCTCTCTCTCTCTCCCTCTCTTTCTCTCTCTCTGTCTCTCTCTCCCTTCCTCTCTCCCTCTCTCTCTACCAGCATCATGGTATTCCATACACCTTCATGAAAGGGAGTGATTTACTCATTCATAATTAACACATCAAAGAATCAAGTGTGTATTTCAAAGTCATCTGATAACCAATACTATTTAATGGCACTGAGAACATAATTAATTTCCAAACATTTCATTTATTTTCTCTGGTAATGAACACCACAGTAAAAGACATAAATCCTGTCTCGTTCTCTGCCTGGAATTAATTCATGTGCTCCCTTCATATCCTTTGAGAATTTAATTATCCTAACAAACAGACTCCATAGTAGACATACATTGAAACATGTTATTCACTAGTCAATAACTTCAATAGCTGCCATGTCATTTTGTTTCTACGCTGTTTCTCATTATCGTCACCAGCACAGCTGGCAGAACATTTTTTACTACGGAACGTAGATTATTGTTAATACATTTGGACTTTCCCCTCAACAAATATTACCCAGAATGCACATGGTCAGTTTTTGCTCATTATATCATCACTTACCTTTCAATCTTTTTCTGGCCACCAGCTCACCCTTCTCAATTCCAGAAGTGTCAATCTGACTTCTTCATGTTAACTCCACCAGGGACAAGCATGTCGAGAATAAATATCCTGTCAAGGTCGAAGGAAGTGATCAAGGTTGGTTGAGAAAAACCACGATGAGTATCATGAGTGCCTAAATGCAAACAAATACATTCAAAACAAAGCCTGCTAATTGGCCAGCTTTCCATTCTAATCAATACCATGGGACCATAAATAAGACAGAGTTGATCACCATTTCAAAGGCATGCGCTAGGAAATGGCATGCGTGCTTAGACTGTCAATGTTCTATGGTTTGTTGATACGAACCATCAGATGACGGGAGAAGGGTCAGGTCTGATGGATGTTGAACGTTCTGTCTGGAGTAAAGAGGCAGATACACACACATACACCATCCTAGGTAACATTTCCCCCTCGTTAAAGCAGTACCACTGTTTCAGAATTCGAACGGCACACTGAAATGACTAAATCTTTGCGATAATTCCGTAAATTCAGATCGACAAATTGAGAAAGGAAAACAGAGTTCGGCTTTAAGATGTCTCTGTGTGGAATGGCAGGCTTGCAAACCCAGAATCTTGAAGTGCCAACATAGCTTCTTAAGATGGAATTGTTGCTAGTCATGCCTGATGCTTCCAAGAGTTTGTAAAAGCCAATGCCCACACACACACACCAGCACACACACACACCAGCACGCACACACATGCCAGCACACACACACACCAGCACACACACACACACCAGCACACACACCAGCACACACACACACACAGCACACACACACACACCACACACACACACACACCACACACACTCACACACCAGCACACATCAGCAACACACACACAGCACCACACACACACCAGCCACACACACACACACACACACACACCAGCACACAAACACACCAGCACACACACACATGCCAGCACACACACACACCAGCACACATACACACACACCAGCACAACACACACACACACACCAGCACACACACACCAGCACACACACACGCGCGCAAACACAGAAACTCAGTGGGAGTAAAGTCTCTGCTGCGTGGAGTCGAGGCACCGTTCCCAACGCTTGTCCCGATACGAGGTAGATTCGAGGGCCGCTCGAAATAGCTCGGTCTCTCAGCGCGTCAAAAGAAAGACGGAAACTAGCAGAAACACCAGCCGCCCCTGACGTGAGTCAGGTGTGCTGTGTACTTCAAAGTCAAAGAAGCCAAGGAAGGCACAAATGAAACCCTCAACGTCAATTCAGACCCTTCGCGTTTGCTTAATGGCTCCTCTCTCTCTCCGTCTCCCAAACTATTCAGTCGTCCTCAGAGCAGGGGGGGTGACGCTAGGAGGAAGAGAAGAGCCAAGTGTCGGGGATGGTTGGGTTGCAGCACTCAAAGAGGCTCTGGGTGTGTGTGCGAACATCCAGGAAGGTTGTGCAAACGAGGATGATTCATCCGCGAATGTTTTAAGGAAGTTTGGAGATTAATGTTTGTTCAAATCTAAGGAAGATGTCGCCTATGGCCTCAGACCAGAGATTGTGCTTTTCCCTTATTTCAAGTGTCAAGCACACTGGATTGATCAAACATTGTTTCTGCCCGTAGATTTCAGAATACTGTGTTGTCTTTGTGTTCGATTCTCCGACTTAGCATTGCATGACGGAAACGTCACGTTTACATCCAACTTTTCCATAGAGACTCTCAACACTTTGTGTTTATATTTAGCCGTGTGCGACAATACCGGTGTCACTGACTTTCGTGTGAACGTTAAAAAAAAGACCCCCACAAAACAACAAGACTCGATGACAGTCTTCCCCGTGGCTCCGTCACACGGCCTCTGAGAAGAACAGAGAACGCTGTGACGACCGAGGAACTTTCCACATCGGTGGCCCCCGAGAAGCAACTGAGAGACAGACAGAGACGTACAATGAAACCCTTTTACCGCCTCTAAGCCTGCTGTGCCATACTTGTATTATTCAACAGGCATAAGAAAATAGGTGAGAATAGGACTAAATATATCCTTTTTTCCCTTCTCTCTCTCTCTCTCTCTCTCTCTCTCTCTCTCTCTGCGCTGCTGTATGGGCATCCATGCCCTTTCATTAGGGTGTTTCGGATGTTTCGAGCAGCGCCTTCTGAAAGCAGCTGGCTACAAGCAGACTCTCCAATGTAGCACGCCAGTGATTTACTGAAAGGGAGCGTGAGCACAGAAGCGTGCAGGGTTGGCGAGATGCCCCGCGACGCTCGATGACTTGGCGTGTGTGACGTAGTGAGGGCGAACACCTGTGTCCGTGGATACGCTTTTTATGGATGAAAATATACGCGCACAGTGAGGTATACGGAGTGTATGAAGAATAGTGTATAACTGAATTGATGTTGACCCCGTATTTCTATGAGCATAACTGCCCTGTTATGCCTACATGTTTATGATGGGGTCATTTTAATTGTCCAGCGCAGACTTTGTCTTGGGTTACAGTACAATGTACTGTAGATTCAGTATAATAAGTAAACACACAGTACCTAGAGTAATGTTACTTAAAGAAGAGCTATTATGTGTAATATCCTTCACCGAATATTTCCCAGATACTGTGTGGATTTTTGTATTATATTCCAGCAGTTTGGAATTGAAATGATTAGATTTACAACCTCTTTCTGTCGAGAGCTTTTGGACCATTGGGGCCCTGCAGCTAGAAAATAAGTATTTTTCCGCAGTCGTTTGATGTGGATGTCAAATAACATCTCTAAGTAGATAACAAAAGACCTTCTACTTTCTTGGTTTTCTCCAACATAATGTCCTCAATATTGCCTTGCTCCCAGTCCCTCTGCTACTGTAATGCACTCAGACAGTCGTGTGACGGAGCCTTTGATTAAAATATCTGGTTTTGTTCAAAGACACAGAGTACCAAGCCATTTACGTTTCGTGCCAATAAACTACATTCTCACATTCACCCTTTTCAGTCCATCTCATCCATTATAGATGTATTGAAAGCCCAAAAACATACAGTATATCATCAAACATACATCACATTTTTCTCGGACCGGAGGAAAAAGGCTGGTGTTTAACGGTCTAACGCATTCTGCGTTTGGACACCCAGGCCAGCATGTGGCAGAGTCAAACTCCAGGACTGTGCTTAATTTCTGAGTCCAAATGTATCAACATCAAACAGATCTTTAATTGACTCTGAATCACACTTAGTGTGGAGCATGGAATTGGAAACGGGATATTATGAGCTGTCAGTTCGCATTCATCACTTTTTTTTTTTCTTTGCTGCCGGATTGTATGACAAATACAGAGAGAGAGAGAGAGAGCGAGAGAGAGTAGCAAAGGGATGAAAATACCAGGGAGGAAGAAAGAGAGAGAGAGTGAGAGAGAGAGGATGGGAGAGAGAGGGATACAGGGAGTGAGAGGGAAACAGAGAGAGAGGAGGGGGAGAGAGGGAGACAGGGTGGGAGAGAGAGGGAGACAGAGAGAGAGGAGGGAGAGAGACAGAGAGCAGGGGAGAGAGAGACAGAGCGAGGCAGCAGTGAGACAGATAGGAGGGGAAAGAGACAAAGAGAGTGAGGGGGGGAGAGAGAGAGAGGAGGGAGAGAGACAGAGAGCAGGGGAGAGAGAGACAGAGCGAGGCAGAAGTGAGACAGATAGGAGGGGAAAGAGACAAAGAGAGTGAGTGGGGGAGAGAGAGAGCTAAAAGATAGACAGAGTGGAGGATTAAGACACACACACAAACAATACTCGTGTTTTTGCTCAAGTGAAATGTTTTGGCAGAGGAAATGATCACTTTCCTTCGCCACCAGTCAAGACAGAGCTGATGAAGTGACTGTCCTGCCTACTGTGTCCTGCAGAGATGAACTAACTACGTACCCAGCACACACCTCAGGTCCTCATGTCCCTTCCTGCTAGTCTGCTGGCTGTCGTGCGGATCTCAAACCAAACCCTCAACGTCACAAACAAGTACTGAACCTGTTCAACCTCAACCTCTCTCCTCTCTTCCTCCCCAGTTAAAACATTTTTGGTGAAGGTTTTTTCCCCTCGTTCCCTCTCTCTTCCTCTCTCTTCCTCCCGCCCTCTCTCCCTCCCTCTCTTCCTCCCTCTCTCTCCCTCTCTTTTCCTCCCTCTTCCTCCCTCTCTCCCTCTCTTCCTCCCTCTGTCTTCCTCCCTCTCTTCCTCCCTCTCTCCCTCTCTCTTCCTCCCTCCCTCTCTCCCTCTCTCCATCCCTCTCTCCATCCCTCTCTCTTCCTCACTTTCTCTCCCTCTTCCTCCCTCTCTCCCTCCCTCTCTCCCTCTCTCTTCCTCCCTCCCTCTTTCCCTCTCTCCCTCCCTCTCTCCATCCCTCTCTCCCTTCCTCTCTCTTCCTCACTCTCCCTCCCTCTTCCTCCCTCCCTCTCTCCCTCCCTCTCTCCCCCTCTCTCCCTCCCTTTCTCTCCCTCTCTTCCTCCCTCCCTCTCCTCCTCCCTCTCTCTTCCTCCCTCTCTCTCTCTCTCTCTCTCTCTCTCTCCCTCTCTCTTCCTCCCTCTCTCCCTCTTCTCCCATCGCTCTGGGGGGCTCAGACCCGCACCAGTAACCGGCAGCCTAAAACTTATGACTAGCCATGTCTTCAAAAATCCCGCTGCAACCAAAGCATAGCAGGATGACAGATAGTCCCTTCGATGTATAGTGACAAACAAATTAGTGCAAAGATGCTTCTCACAGCATAGCAGATGTGTCGGGCTCTGTCGTATGGAACAGCCGATGAAAAACGGCCCGTGTCCCATCTGTGCTTCCAAGGATCGTCGCTGCAGCAATTTGTGTTGAACAAAGTAGTGTAAACACCAAGCCGGATTACACACACCGTGATTGGAGGCATCAAAATGGCCTGTGTAAATCAACACAGGCTCTGTAGGTCATCTGGTGGGAACAGCCCTCTGAAGAGGAGAGGCAGAGGTGGGTAGAGTAGTAGAACGATGAGGGTCGTGAGGGAGATGGAGTGAAAGAGAGGTGGATGGAGAGATGGAAGGGAGCGCGAGTCGGAACGAGGGATGGAGAGATGGAAGGGAGCGCGAGTCGGAACGAGGGATGGAGAGATGGAAGGGAGCGCGAGTCGGAAAGAGGGATGGAGAGATGGAAGGGAGCGCGAGTCGGAAAGTTTTATGGAAAGAACTTCCGCGGCGGTTTGTCTGTAATCGGGTTTTTTTCCTTTCCATCACTTCCTGTTCGCTCCGTTTCCTTCTGCCGTTGGAGGCAGGCTCACCTCACGGCCTCTCCTCGTAGCCGCCACCGCCGCCGCCGTCGTGAATCTCATCTGTCTCATCTGTCCCTCACCTTATACCTTCAGGCCAAGCCTCTGACACCTTCAGATTGGAAAGCATCCAGTGTCAGATCCGAATCTGCCTGGCCATGCCTGGAAGGCCAGTCATATCTAGTCATATCTAGTCATATCCAGTCATATCCAGTCATATCCAGTCATACCACAGCCTATCCTGGATTTACACCCTCTGTTTAAAAACCCAAGTCACTCATTTGGGCAAAATAACACGAGCAGAAAAGGACATGGCCTCACGATCCCCAGCAACTCCTCGCATCGACCCGGAGCTAGACTGAGAGGTAACGCCATCGGCGTTGTGTGATGATTGGCTGGGTACAAAGATGGCAAGCGTCCCCACACTCCTCCTGGCCTCCTACATCACTTCCCCTCGTCTGACTCGTCTTCCTGGTACACTGGAGTGTGTCATCACACCAACAGCCTGGGTACCTCAGCAGCCCTCGTCTGCTCCTAAATGAGTTCCTCTAACGAACGACAGCTCACATTAATACACACCGTCAGGAAGGGGAAGAACGCGCTTGAAATGTGTCGTCTGTCACGCGTTAATCGCCAGCAAGAGAGAGCGCGATCTGATTTTTTCCTGTAAAGTTTCCTCCTGCCCCATATTTGGCCCCAAACTTTGCCCCTGCAAGTGTTTTCTTTCACGCTGTCGCTGTCCAGAATGTGTTGCTCTGTCTCTTAAAGCTGCAGCGGTCTAGAACATGTCTGCTTAGAGTGCGGATGTAAAAATCATGTGATGCAAAATTCATTTTGTTCCTCCCCTCCCCAAATGCCTTTGTAATGTACAACTGCAGAACAACACTGAAATCCTTTTATCATGTGTGGGTGGTTGTGTTAGGTAGGAGACAACCTGCTCTGTGTGACTGATAATGGAGGAACTTTTTTGCGGCAGTGTAGATGTGGTGTTAAGGAGATGTGCTAGACTAGACGCTACCTCCGTGTGATAAGTCTTTCTGCCAAAGCTGGGCTATGACTCTCCTGTGACACATCAGCAGGTCCTTCAAGGATACTCATCCATGTCAAGTCCCTCTGGAGACAAAGTGAGAGTGTGTGTTTGTGCTTGTGTGTTTTGAATCGTCCACAAATCCCAACAGAAAAAAACCCCCGTCCGAGCCTTTCTTCTCTCTGTTCACCAAAGACATCTGAAATGAGCATCGCCATCCTGTCATTAAACATCCCGCTATTTTTCTCGGGTCGGTCCATTCCGATTGGGCGAAAGCCTGATAAGATTAGGCTAAATCAATCAGGAAGCCTCGAGGCCTGCGATTGGATTGGCGGACGATCCGAAAGCAGCGCAGCGTAGGGTTACAGACCTGGCCGGAACGTTGTCTATAAGCTTCTGTCGTTGGCATGAGTCGTGAAAACACATGTAAACAGATGGGCAGGCTCCCTTGTCTTCTACAGCACTAATCAGCTGCTAAATATCTGTCCGTCTGTCTCCATGATGAGCAGATTGACTGACGGAGCAAACAAGAGTGAGAGAGAGTGTGTGTGTGTGTATGTGTGTGTGCGCGTGTGTGTGTTTATGTGTGTGTGTATGTGTGTGTGTGTGTGCATGCGTGTCCATGTGTGTGTGTGTGCATGTGTGTGTGTGCATGCGTATCCATGTGTGTGTACATTATATGTGTGTGTGCATACGTGTCCATGTGTGTGTGCATGCATGTGTGTGTGTGCATGCGTGTCCATGTGCATGCACGTGTATATGTGTGTGTGCCTTCCAAACCCTAACCCTCCGGTCCTTACTCCCATCGCAGTTCACATCCCCATCCTGTGTCTCTCTATCGCTGCTCCTCAGACGGGCTCAGCCTCTAGACCTCCTGCATTAATAACATTCACATTAGATGAACTGTTACCTGAAGATAAACTGTGAACAAGCTGGGGAGGTCCTCACAGACGTGGTAAACACAACGCAGACGGCAGCACCGACGGTGGGACGCGGGTGATTTAGGCTGTAGCGGTCGTCATGGCGCCGCGGAACGTTAAGAGACGTGCTGCTTCCAGAGAAGATTCCAAAGGACCCTGCTTGCCCTCTAAATCCTTACGGCTTCAATACGACCGTTAAATACCGCCGTGAATCAC
>BROE01000024.1:12186167-12196769 GCA_036571765.1 Plecoglossus altivelis | reverse complement strand
ACACACACACACACACACACAGGCATAAGGGGATGGGGACACTTAGCACATTGCTGTTTTACGCGGCAGGTCTGCGCAAGTATCGGCTGAGCGATCTGACAGGAATCTGATTTGAAGTGCGGTCGGCGGGTAGACAACGCTGCCTCCTTCAACCGCTCGCGCTGCTATATTTAATCACAGGGACAAAGAGAGACAGGAGGAGAAAGAGACAGCGCGGGGAAGGAGGGGGAGAGAGGAAGGGTAAGAGGAAGGGAGAGAGGAGGGGAGAGAGGAAGGGAGAGTGAGGTTGAAGGAAAAAGGCGATAATTTCCCCCAACGCCTCTTTCGATACTGTCTCTGTCCGCTCATCTGACCCGTTGCTTATGCGGAGTCGCAGGGAGATCTGATTGGCCCCATTACCCTCTCCTAAGCACAGATACAGGAAGAGGAAGGAGACAGACCCCCTTATCCCACTCACTTTGGATGGGCAACGACACCAGAGTTACCGCCTCTGTTGCTATCAGAGGGGTTCATGGCCCACTGCCAAGGCTCCTTATCTACCCTGACTCCCTGTGTGTCTGCCTGCCTGCCTGCCTGCCTGCCTGCCTGCCTGCCTGCCTGCCTGCCTGTCTGTCTGTCTGCCTGCCTGTCTGTCTGCCTGCCTGCCACCCACGTGTTTATCAGCCTGGCCATTTGTCTACCTGCCTTCCTGCCTGTCTTGTTTGTCAGCCTGTCTGTCTGCTTGGCAAGTCAGCCTGTCTGTCTGCTTGTCTTGCTGTCCAGGCCTGTCTTCGTGCGACGGTGTCCAGCTGTCTGTCCACAAATCACCGTGCCAACCAACTGTAACCTCTCTAACCTCAAAAAGAAAAAAGTTTCGTTGGAAATCCTGAGAGAAATCTTTTAGCCCATGGTGACATACATATTTGTTGGCTGAGTGCAGTGGAGTTGACTGGCCCGTAGCAGAGTACGCCCAGTGTTGGCAGAGCTTGTAGAGAGGGTGGTGTTGGAAACCCAAGGCACAACAGGATGATGAAATATAGATGAAAGACATACAGGACTCCAATATGGATATATATACTGCCTTGAGAGAATGACTGTAGACTGAAGGGCTCTTTGTCTCGTACTCACAGTGATTTTGGAGGCTGAAAAAAAGCTCTGTAGATTATTAATTTTCTAGTTAAGTTCCTTGTGAAGGATGATGACTCGTCCACCTGAAATGAGCTGTCATTTAAACAGGAGTGTTGGGATGAAATAGGGAAGCTTCATATACCTTTATAAGGCCAGTGCTACTGAGATATCATATATACATGACCAAGTTATGTAAGCCTAACCCTATACATCATATACAGAACTTTGCTCACTATCTCAAGGTACTTGAAAAGAATTGAAGTCGTAAGAATTGAGGAACAAATTCACAATCGAACCTCTGATCTGAAACTGACAGCCAACACACTGGCAGCAAAGGCCAGGCAAAGGCAGATGTCTTTATGCTGAAACGAGGTCAGAATGCAAATTGTTTCACTCTAATTTCCCCCACAGGGACCCCCTGAATTCTTCGCCAGTTTGCGTTGTGTGACAGCACGTGTCGTTGTAACTCGCGAACCCATCGCACGCTACAACACTGTGCTGCAGGGTGACCCGTGTCACTGTCACAACCCCCGATCGCCTAGGTGCGAGTGTGTGTCAGCGTGTGTGTGCGACAGGAGGCGTTTGACAACCTGTTAATAGACTGTCTAGTTCTTTCCACCTACAGTCATTTCACTTACGTGTCACTTCTGGTTCTCTCGCTCGACTGCTTTTCCTGGTTATCTACTTCTCCCTCCCCTCCTCCTCCTCCTCATCCTCCTCTTCCTCATTCAAGACCTCTGCAACTATTGATCATTAGACAATGCAGAGAAAGAGATGGATCTCATTACTACATCTGGCTGCCCTGTCAATTCTGCTCAGCCAGCTGAGGGACCAGCGGAGGGTGGGAAGGTCCTAATAGGCTTCTGCAGTGTAAACAACACGCACACCTGGATGACACCTCAGCGGGGGAAACAGAGGGAGACACCAGGGAACAGTAGCACCAGAGATGCAAGATTCCTGCTGCTCTCCCATCCCTTTATTTAGGAACTGGACATAGAGACTAAGAGAGAGAGAGGGGGAGAGAGAGTGTGGGGGAGGGAGAAAGGGAGGGAGAGAGAGTGGGGGGGGAAAGGGAAGGAGGAAGAGAAAGTGAGAAAATGAAAGAGATGCTACATGTGTATGTTTGTCTGCTGTTCTGTTTGTTAGCTTCTAATTGAGTGCCTATCTGTGTGAGTAGGTGTTAGCCGCGTGCGCCTAGCACAAACCACGCGCGAGGCGTTTCCCGTCATGTGCGTTTGCACCAGAGCGACTGTGTTAATGTCACAGCTCGGTGGATCTCCTGTCATGTTCACGGTGTGTGTTGGTCTCTCTCTTCCAGACAAAGTCAGCATGCTCGCCGCATTGATCGCCCCCTTCAAGTACATGAGTCAAGGGACCCGCTCCAGTACAGAGGACGACGACAGTCTAAGTAAGCATCAGGTTCCTTCTGGGTCGCTTTCTCTCTCGATGACATCAAACAGCCACGCTGAAAGAGACCCAACTGTCAATATGTTCACAAAGAACTCTTCTGGGATGAAACCCAGGCTGTGGATTCCCTCCCTCATTCTCTCTCTCCCTCTCTCTCCCTCCCTCCCTCCCTCCCTCAACACACCCCTGAGTTGTGATTCCAAACAGGCTTTATTTACGAACATGTACAGTCGCAGGGTAGAACAGATTGTGATGGGCGTCTGTTCTGCATCCACATCCTGTGTGTGTACATATCAGCTTTAGATTCTGGTGTCCCTTTATACCACAGATGTTTTAACGTCGGTTATTCCTTTCGTTCGGTTTTTGTTCGTTTCACCTCAGAAATGCATTACGACTCCTCTGTCGCAACACGCTCCTGCTCTGTGTTATTCAAGAAAGAAGAAGATGGAACTAGATAATCAGACATTTGTTGTCATCTATATCAACCACAGATATGTGCTACACTCAATACAATCCCCCAATACAAAAGGGATTGGTGCTTTGCATCGGATACAAGGACGAACAGTCCCCACTTAAACCGCAGAGTCGGAACCAATTTGTGCCTAGATTACAGGACGATTTGGCAGATAACGCCCTCGTTTTAAAGGATTTTAGATTTGGATTTAAAAAACGCTTAAATAGCCTTGAGAGCCATGAACTTCACCACGCTAGATGTGCAAGACTGATGGATACTCTGGTCATTACCAATACATTATGTAGCACAAGTGGCTGAATCTGAAGAGATTTCACACTCAGTATTGTCTGTGCTTTCTTGAAACTGCGATGATGAGAACTCGTATTCATGCCAACTTCTTTCCCTTTTGTTCCTAGGCACCAGCAGTGTGGAGGTCAAAGAAAACCGTAACATCGGCAACCTGGAGGACCGGGGCGTTGTCGCCGGCGACTGCCAGTCACTTTTCAGAGCGGACGTGTCGAGAGGCGGGACTTCCGGTTTGAAGAGGAAGCGTCCGTTAGAGGAGGACAACAACGGCCACCTGTGTCAGCTCCGCCTCATCTACAAGACCCTGTCGTGGTCGGACACGCCAAAGAACGCCCTGGTGCAGCTCAACGAGCTCCGACCGGGTCTCCAGTACCGCCTGGTGTCCCAGACGGGCCCTGTCCACGCCCCCGTGTTCTCCATCGCTGTGGAGGTCAACGGGCTGACGTTCGAGGGCGCGGGCCCCACCAAGAAGAAGGCCAAGATGAGAGCGGCAGAGCTGGCTCTCAGGTCTTTCATCCAGTTCCCCAATGCTCCAACGGCCCACCTGGCCATGGGCCACCTGGCCGTGGGCCACCTGGCCAGCCCCTCGGCCGACTTCACCTCCGATCAGGCGGACGTCCCAGACACGCTCTTCAAGGGCTTCGAGCCATCGTCCTGCTCCGTGGACGCCTTCTCCCGTTGCCGCTCGACGTCGGACAGCGAGCTGCTCCTCTCCAGCGCCTTGCGCCGCGGCCGGCTGCTCCAGCACACACTGGACCTCATGGTTCAGGCCAAGCAGAGGCTGGGGGTCCCTCTCCCTATGGCCCCCGAGGTCCCCGAGGGCCCGGTAGCCCTGCTCAACGAGTTCCGGCCCGGCCTGCGCTACGTCTGCCTGTCCGAGAGGGTGGAGGGCCGGCGGGTACGGAGCTTCGTCATGGCAGTGCGCGTCGACGGGAGGATATTCGAGGGCTGCGGTCGAAGCAAGAAGCTGGCCAGAACCCAGGCTGCCCAGCATGCCCTGCAAGCCCTCTTCAACATCCGCCTCACCCCTGAAGGGAGGACAGGTCTCAGGCCCAGCAGGAATAGATGCCCTCATTTACCCCAGGTGAGTCGCGCCAAGCCAGGCTGGCACGCTGGCAAGACACTCCACCCCGTACGGCGGCATGTAATAACTGAAAACAGCAGGCGCACAGCGGAAAGCCCCTCCGCCGTCCAACAAGTAATTAAGAGGAAGGAGATATGGGTTAGGATGAGCCGAGAGGCGGAGTGGGTGGAGGGTGGGTGGGTGGGTGGAGGGAAGGGAGGGAGGGGGGGCGGGAGGGAGGGAGGGAGAGAGGGCGGAGGGAGCGAAAGCAGGAGGGATGATAAGGCAGAATGTGAGAGCAGGCAGACTCGGAACATTTGCTTTGGCCCGAAATTGTCGCATATCTAGTGGAAACACACGAAATGAACTGTGTGTACGTTGGAAGTCGAAAGGAGTGGAGTAAACAAAATCTGCTCAGTGATCTATTCACATGGAAAAGCATGCAAATGAAGCAAATTATCATCCTCGTGCTTCTCACACAAGAGACAGTTTTACCCCCAAAAATGATCGGCCCGCCTCAGTCTTTCCATGTGTTTGCTGAGCTATAATTGGAAGACTTTTGTAATTTTGCACAATCTCTTGTTTCCTCATGTGTGGCATCTTAGTGACTACAAACGTTCATTGAATCTGTTGCCCAAAGGAGATAGCAAAGCAAAGAGCAAATCGACAAACAAACCAGCAAAACCAACCCGGTGTTCATTTACGATGCGGTGAATGAGGATAAGAGTAGTCAATCAAGTGGACAAACTCGTTTCTGAAGAACTAGGCAACGTTAAACCAGGAAGCTAAAGAGGCAGAATTTAACAGCTCTGCCACCACCACCACCACCACCACCATCACCACCCTTCACCACACCACCACCACCACCACCACCACCATCACCACACCACACCACCACCACCACCAACACCACCATCACCACCACCATCACCACCATCACCACCACCATCACCACCACCACCACCACCACCACCATCACGCTTATCCGAAGCACAACTTCTACAGAACAGATTGCCTCGCTAATGCAATCACCATTTTCGCCATTTTTCGCATCACCATTTAAACCTGCTCACATGCACTTACCCGGTATCCAGGCAACCACGGCAGCATAATCTTTCATATTGTTAATGTCTTACTTTTTTAAATCCTACTTTTATTCTCATGAACTTATTCTAACTTAAACTTGTTATTGTATGAGTCACAATTTAGCACTTCAATTCTAGCATCAAAGATCTGTAAATATATATATATAAGACAGCATGCTACACCTACACACAGCCCCAAAGTGCCCCTGTCGGTTCCATTCAGCGAGACACGTGAATTAAGCTTCGATACTGAAAACGACATCAAACCGCATTGTGATGCAAAGTACCATCTTCCGTCCCCACTGGGTGTGAAGCTACATGCAGCCGTCATGTTGGAAAGCTTGTTGTTACGTGGAGCTAGGAGACACAATATGTTGTATTAGCATTCCCATCCTGCCTCCAAGGTACAGACAGGCAACATGCCCTTCCCAGAGAACAACATCAACCCAACAACCTGCTCATGTTGCCGGAGAGAAACTTCTCTTTTTACTTCATCCTGCCACGGTGTTTAAAGGGATTTGAAGAGGATTTGCCTCACCCATTTAGTTCCAGAAAGCAGTCGCTTGTGGAAATTCTTGAAAGTCAGCCATGCTGTCTGCGGTAAAAAGGTGGAAGAGTCAAGAGCTGAAGGACTATGCACGGCACACACACACACACACACACACACACACTCATAATACAGCCAGTCTCTATAGGTCCAGGTCTTGCGCTGTTTGTGCTGAACTCCACTGGGAGATGTAAGTGTGAAATACAATGTGTGTGTGCGACGTGTGCGTGTGTTTGTGGCCAAATAGAAGGAGGACGGTTTGGTAGCCTGGCGATCCAAGGCCTGGTCAGGGGGAGGAGGGGGGGGGCTGTAGCCTCAGGCCTGAAGCTGTGTTGCCATGCCAGCCTTTGTGTCAGCTAGGCCACTCCTGCCCCCCCCTCCCCTTCAGGGACACACCCTCCAGCTCCTGCCTGTGTATTCCACAGCATGTCGAGTCGACCATCCAGCACGCGCGTACAGCATGCTGCATCGCACAGTGCCACCATGCTTTGTCTGGTCATGTGATCAGCGTGCTGAACTCCAGATGCCAGCTTCATGCTATTTGAAGGGAGGGTGTGTTGGGGAGGTAGAATTCTCTTTCTCCGGTTGACAGAGAAGATGATTGATGCTGAAACAGTTTGAGAGAATCGCAGTGAAAGACTGAGGGAGAGAGAATCGGAAAAAATGAGGAGCGGAGAGGGGTAAAAGCACAGGTCACCTCTGAGAAAATAATATATCTCCAGTTAATAGACTGAGGCGATGCTTGGCAAAGACCTCATATTGTCTTGGAAGAGTCCACCCACCTCTGGTATCTGTGAAAGCCCCAGGCTAACCGTCACAATAACTTGTAGGCTACAGTTGCTCCTCGGCCCAGCTCCTAAATGAAAAATTGAAACTCATCCAAACTGAGATATGCTGCTCACACGTCGACTCAGGCACACGGAGAACTCTGGCTGACAGAGAGGTGGACGGACACACGGACACACGGACACACGGACACACGGACACACGCAGAACTCTGGCGGGCGGACAAAAGGGAGGCTTGAATGGGTCCGAATTCAAAAAACAGACTCCCCCGTGTTCGGAGTGGTTGGAGGGTACAGTGTAACGGCTTTAAGCAGAACATAGGTTTTTATACATCTGGCGCTGAAAATGTGTCTCGTTTCGCAGCTGACAGGTTAAATGGAGGAAGAATTATACACCTACAGCTTAGAGAGTGCAGACAGGACGTGTACAGAGCAGCTGATGCAGCTATCAAGAACCAGGCCAGTGATTTGAAACTGCAGGTTGGAGTGAAGGTACTGTAATTTGGCATCAGCGCCCAGGCCACATTACTGAGTGAAATGATTACCCCCACGTTGCTTGCCTGATTGGCCACTTAATCTCCGCTTCTCCCTCTCCCTCTCTTTCTCCATTCTCTCTCTCTTTCTCAACGCATGGCGTGATAAAGATCTCCTGCGTTGCTAGGCCAACCCTGTGAGTGGCAGGACAGGGAGAGCTCAGACTGGGCAGAGGGTACGCTCGGGTGTTTGTGGTCGTGTCAGTGTCGACTTCTGACCTTGGATCTGAATGACTGCGCGCACACCGCACGTGTGTGTGTGTGTGTTGGACAGGACAGGATGACAGTGAGGGTTATCTGAGGCTAGGAAAAAGAGAGGCATGTTCAGACTGCATAGCCAAAGCAAGAATAAAGGGATATTTGGTCTTAAAGGGATCTAAAATGACACTGTGCTGTTTTGCTGTTCAGTCCTTTGTTCTCTGTTCACACCATACTCCATCCGGCACCATCTGCCAAAGCTTGTTGAATTGAATATGATTTTCGCCATGAGAAGATGAACCTTGTTACCAGGCCAACATTTCACTAGTTGTTGTCTTTCATTTCTTTAATGTATATTTTTTTCACAACTTCTAATCTATCTCATGACAACCCACAACACCCATGAAGCACGAATCATTCATAAATATTGTCTGGACAAACTAGCAATGGCAACATGGCAGGGGGAAGGCGCCATATTTAAAGACTGACGATTTCAATAGAAGGGAGGGGTACGAAAACGTCACCCAAGTTAGTGATTAACAGATGTGCAAGCTGCCATCTCTGTCTGTGTATCCTCCATTCACACCAAGCTGGTCTGAACACTACAGCGGTTCGTTTCGAAAGCGGTACACCCCTGATGCAGAAGTCATTTTTTCCACGTTGTATCGTCTGTGCCACCAGACTTGGTTAATATTCAGAGTGAGTTTTGGGGGCGAGGAGGACGAGACGGGGGGGGAGAAAATGAATTAGACTTCTAAAATCATGGAACAATAATGTTTTCTCATTTAAAGGGACCACTTTGTGCAGGGAAAGGTTAGAACCATCATGAGCTGTCTAATATTTATGCAAAATATGACCTATAAGTCTCTTAAATCTATTCCTCCGCGTCAGCAAACACATTTGTACAGTCCTGTCAGTGAAGCCCTGAGGACTGGAATGAGATGAGGTAAGGTGGAGTTGAACTCACCTGTTACGCGGCCATCATCCATTACACAGAACCATGATGGTCTTGACCTACAACCTCATTCGCACACTCACACAGTACTACTGAATGAATCTCCTGCTGTATGCATTTCTGCTGACATCTGTTCAGACTCTCTCTCTCTCTCTCTCTCTCAACACGTCTCGTCTGTCTCTCGCTCTTTTTCTCCTTTGCAGTCCTGTGAACATGCGTGACTGTAATCATTCCTGAAGAAGCCCTCACACTTCATTAAAAGCATAATCAAGTTCATTACAATTTCAGAGACGCTCAGGTACCGAACGGCTTCCGATAAATCACGGCTATTGGTCCTGTGTGCTCCTGTGTGCTGGTTTATCTCCAGCGCTCAGGCAGGGAGAGGGGAAGAGAGGAGGAGACGAAGACTGTCCGTTTGCCCTTTAAATGACCTTCCACTCAACTAGACATCTCCTGTCTTTGTCCCCTTCAGACAGTCACTCAGGGGACGGAGCCACGGGGTCCTCCTGGACCTCCGAGCGTCTTGGCCCTTGAGTCCCCGTGACACGGCCCTTGTTTAGCTTTGCGGGGCTGGATAGCCTGTTTATTTCAGAGCGGGTGACTTACTTTTCGTAGCCGATGGTAACATGCTACCGTGTTTAATATCCCATTTACCCCATGTAAATAGATAGCAGTTTAATTGATCGCTAAAAATATTCCGTCGTTTGTATGCGATGCAGAAATAACATTGTTTCTCACTCAAAAACCTAAAGGAGCTGTGGTGTCCCTTTCTGTAGCCCTAAAGGAGAGGAGACTGAGAAGGCAGGAGGAGACTGAGAAGGCAGGAGGAGACTGAGAAGGCAGGAGGAGACTGAGAAGGCAGGAGGAGACTGAGAAGGTAGGGGACAGCGAGCAGGAGAAGAGAGGAAGGAGAGAGGAGGAGAGAGGTAGAGAGAGGCAAAAGAAGGAGAGATGAGGAATAGGCAGGAGGAGGGAGGAGGTGGATGGGAGGAAAAGTGGATGGAGGGAGCTGGGGTGGAGGTGGGGGGGGGGGGGGGGGGGGGGGGGGGGGGGGGGGAGTATAGTGGCAAAACCTCAGCGGAACAAAGGACCTTCAGGATTAATTAGCCGTCAGATTGGTTGCAGGGCACCGAGGCGGGATGTGAAGGGAGGCGTTAGTATTCAGGGAAGACCTGGCCCCAGACACATGGCTCATATTTCAGACCGCCTGCCCCCCGTGTATCCCCTGACTAACTAACAGCCGCAGTGCGCCGCGCCACATCACGCCGGCCTGTCCCGCGAGGGGACCGAACTCTCGCCGTTATGGATGTGCAGCGCTACTCTGCCACGCAGTCGGATATTAGGTTAGTCCACTGAGCCACAGAGCCAGACAAGGGTCATGTTTGTAATGCATATTTTTACATGATATTTGTGCCACGTCAGTGTTTATACGTCAGGGCTGCTTTTTTTTCTTTCAAGCGAATATTAACGCTTAATAAACAGTCCCCTTTGACCTTTTTATGGTGGGATAGTTCAGCCCAATCCTGTTCACTTCCTGTACCTTGTCTCATCTCTACAGTCAATCAACCATGTGACCTGGTCTACCGCTACTTTAATGCCAGTTTTACCTGCGTTGTCATTGCAGGGTGATAAACTCGGCAACCTTTTGATCGCATCACTTCCTGCGAGGTGGGAGGGTGTTAAACCATGCATACAGATGACAGTGTTTAAGCCAGTTTGGTAACGATGACTCATAATGGGAGACTGATGCTGACTACTGTCAGACCACTTAAGGGATCAGATCTGAGCCAGTGCTCCCTAAGACCATGTCTGGGATCAGTGCAGTAATAGGAGGTAATAAGACCTTCATTTTCTCACTTTGAACTTCGGCACACAGTCGTGTGGGCGGACCCGTCGATGCTCGGCTCTGATTGGCTGTACCCAGCTGTTTTCTTGAGACTATATTTCCGTTATTTTTCAGACGAGAATGTCTCAAGAAAAGAAAGGGAAAAACCCTTCCTTTCATTACTCTTTTCTTTTTTGCAGTCCTTTCCTTTTTACATAACTTTCTCCAAGGTGTCGGTGAAGGAACTTTATTTTCCAGACAGCTCTGCTGGCTTGCGATGTGTCCTCACACACACTCACCTACGTCACAGCCTCGCTCACCTCTCTCTCCATCTACA
>BROE01000024.1:12172392-12185247 GCA_036571765.1 Plecoglossus altivelis | reverse complement strand
CTCCCTCCTCCCTCCGCCCTCTCTCTCCCCTCCTCCCTCTCCCTCCTCCCTCTCCCTCCTTCCCCCCATGTGACCCTCAGGGCTGCTCGTATCCAGTCAGGAGAGCCGGCCATCTGAGACGCAGGAGAGTGTGGCTCTCTAATGGTGAAACCCAGTGGTGTATGGAGGCTGGTACATTAGGATGAATGAGTAATGAGGCGCTGCTCTCTGTTAAGGAGGGGGAAGCGGGGAGGCTACCAGAGGGATCCAGCAAGTCTCAGCCCCCTCTGGTGGAAGAACTCCACCAGCCGGACGGCACCGGCATCGGATCGAGAGACGAGGCGGAGGGGAGGTCATTTTTAAAAGCTGTTGTGGGGGGGGCTGGGGGGGGGTTCCCTCACTGGTGATTTGCGGACGTCGAGGCGTGTGTTTGTACGGGCTGTTTTCTCTTGGTTTAAATGCCATGTTAAATGTCACTGATGTGATGTTGGCTCTGCAGGAGGTGTCCAGTTAGTCGGGTATTCCAAGTTTCACCCGTTCGCAGTAAACACACAGGTGTGCACACCCCAAAAAAAACACACTCGCACACGTAGTCTTTTCTAACATTACCGCAAATATTTACCGGACCTGCTTGTCGTACCACAAATAGCGTCTGTCGGCTCCTCAGAACTGGATCACTAACGACAGGTATTAGCACACGTCAGCTGAGGATCTGGGTCCATCTTGGCTGTTCAGGATCTCAGACTGATCAATGAGTAAAGACGACTGGGAGGAAGAGGTGCTTCAGGAACACTTGTCCCTGAAGGACCATCTCACTACAGACAGACTGACCTCTCTCTCATTTTCCCTTTTCTCTCTTGCTCTCTGTTTTATTCTCTCTCTTGTGTGTGTGTGTGTGTGTGCGTGTGTGCGTGTGTGTGTTGAAGGGCTCACCGTTTTGAGGTATTTCGGTACAGTTGTTCGTGTGTGTGTGTGTGTGTGTGTGCGTGTGTGTGTGTGCGTTCGTGTGTGCGCGTGTGTGTGTTGAAGGGCTCTCCGTTTCAAGGTATTTCGGTCCAGTTGTTCGTTACTGTAGAACGCTGACTCTGCGTCGCCACGTGATAGATTTGGATTCTAGGTGATGATAGCAGGCAGCCTCCAGCTTGTTTACATGCTACTGTGTTTATATGCTACTGTGTGTATATACTACTGTGTGTATATACTACTGTGTTTATATACTACTGTGTGTATATACTACTGTGTTTAGACGCTCAGGTATTTGTATTCACACGTTACTGTGTGGGGAGAGGATCACATTGTTATCCAGCAGGGTAACAGACACTTAGTTAGACAGAAAGGATCATACTGAAGAGATGCATCTGGTTAGGCCTTTCCTGTCTGGAGGGACGCACATCATCAAGTCAACAAACATTTTGGTAACGTGAAAATTGAAACACACGTGTAGTAAAACACACATATTTATTCAATGTTTGTTCCCTCAAGCTTCGATATACATCTTTAGATTCATTTGCAGTGTCGCAAGTCTAATTCAAAGTTCAAATACAAGAGGTAATATCAATTTATTTGAAACCATCTCAAATGTGTACAGTATGTCTGCGTTGTCAACAGTGTACCGTGACTCATTTGCAAGTAACTTACCAGAGTTTGCATTTTCGGCTTTTCCTAAATTCATTCACATGTCATTTCAGAAAAGAATGACCCACTACAATAATGTAATGTAATAATATTGTTTACATTCGCAAAACAGTGAAACCCCTACTCCCCTTAATCTACAACATATTTTTGTTGCTTCAGCAGTTAACCTTAAGACCTTAGACTTATGTTCTGATTTGAATTAAACTATTCTAATGTTGCGTGACGCACGAATTTCAACAGGAACTGATCAACTCACATAAGACATACAGTCACTGTAATGGTTAATACACACACAGCCACCACTGTCTTTAAACGTTAACCCTTAGCTGACCTTACAACAACACTGTCCAGAACATGAACATAACATTGATCAATCACAATCAGAACATGAACATAACATTGATCAGTCAAAACAGGAACATAACATTGATAAATCACAATCAGAACGTGTAATTGAGGCGCCTATAATCCCTTGCGCCACCACATCATCACTTCATGATAGATGGCCAGTCATGGTCATTGAGTTACCTCCATTTCACTTTCGGATGCAATAGGAGCTCTGTGTATACTCAGCCCCAACACAGCAACACAGTTACTGACTCTAATTAGCCACTATTCCTTCATCTGAAACTGTCTTTGTATCCTTTGCTTGGCACGACTGGCACGATACTTGATTTTTGTCATGTTGCCGACGCCGCCCCGGAAATCTGTGAAAACGAAAGAAGAACAGCAAATCAGAGCACGTGTGTTTTCTGTCCCTCGTTTGCGGGCGAGCAGGAGCAAGCGAGCAGGAGCGAGCGAGCAGGAGCGGGCGAGCGGTTGGCAGCCTTCGAGGTGGAGCGCCGTTAAAACACTGGCACAGAAGGGGGAGGGTTTGAAGTTGTTGTGATTGCGGAGGTCAAGCCCAAAACAGCAAAGCTTGATATCTTCAAGAACAGCAGATACGGCCAGCCACTGGGTATCTAGGCAACGGTCAACAGACGAGTCCTCGCGGAGGATGCCACCGTGGAACATCACAGCTGCCGTCTGAACGGTTCCCTCTGTTAGGGAACATGAAAAGAGAGCCTAGATCTTTTCCCCAGAGATGTCTGGAGGCTGTGGTCACAACATCTCCCGCTACTGCAAGAAGACATCAAAACAACATTTGTATACAATTATACTGGTTTTCGTGTCTGTTACTGATTTGATTTATCAAACTAAGATTTTTTTTAAACAGCTATTACCGTAAAATAAGTTTAGCCATATTTTCGACCACTTGTTTTTCTGGGAAGCAGTTGTCAAGCACGGTAATTCGAACAAAATATTCAATATTTACAGTAACTTTTGAATGTTATGTTCTTTATGCAAATATTTTCCCAATGTCACACCTGCTACACTATTGAAACCAAGCCTGTGTTTGTTCCTCAATGCTCATCCAGACCACTTTAGAGCTCATAGAGTCATGCGATGATTAAGTCATGGCATGACTTTATCATTTTCAGTCTCTTCCTGTCTCGCCTCCCCCCTCCCACTCTCCCTCCCTCTCTCCCACTCTCCCTCTCCCTCCCTTTCCACCTCCCACTCTCCCTGCCCCTCCACTCTCCCTCCCCTCTCTCCCGTTCTCATCCGCCTCCTCTCCCCACAGCCCTCTCCACTCTGCCCTCACCCCTCCCACTCTCCGCTCCCCTCCCCTCTCATCCACTCCACTCTCCGTACCGGCCTCCACTTCCCTCCCTCTCCCCATTTCTCCTCCCGCTCCCGCTCCCTCTTGTGTCCTCCTCGAGATCACGAGCAGATTGATGAGCGATGGGTGAACAGCATCCGGCCACTGCTGGTGGCATATCCCTTATTAGTCATGAGATCCTATTCGTTAAAACCATATTGCCTTCTTGTTTTTTCGCTTCCTTATGATGTTGCTCACGGATCTACCCTCTCTCTCTTGTTTTCCTCTCTCTTCCTGGCTTTCTTTCTCGCTCTCTCTCTGTGCGTACAGTTCTCTATCTCTCTCCCCTTAGTCAAGCCCAAAGTCACAGCCATAGCCACATTATCGCTCTGTGCTCATTCCTGTCTCTCTCTCTCTCTCTGTCTCTCTCGTGCCTCTCTCTCTGTCTCTCTCTCTCATCTGTTGTCTCTGTGTATGTTGTGTCTCTCTTCTGTCTCTCTCTTGTGTTCTCTTTGTCTCTCTCTGTCTCTGTCTCTGCGCGTCTCTGTCTCTCTCTGTCTTCGTCTCTCTCTCTCTCTGTGTCTCTCTGTCTCTCTCTCTGTGTCACTCTCTCTCTGTGTTCTCTCTCTGTCTCTTCTATGTTGTGTGTCTCTCTCTCTCTTGCTTCGTGTTTATTTCTCTGTCTCTCTCTCTGTGTCTTTCGCTCTCTCCCTCTCCACCCCTAACACTGTCAAACCCTCCCCCCCTCTCTCTAACTCTCTCTCTGTGTCTCTCCTTCTCTCTCCTCTCTCTCTCTCTTCTCTCTCTTTCTCTCTCTCTCGTCTCTTCTCTCTGTCTTATCTCTGTGGTCTCTCTGTCGCCTCTCTCTCTGTCTCTGTTTTTGTCTCTCTCTCGTGTATCTCTCTTCTGTGTCATCTTCTTTCTGTGTGTGGTGTCTTCTTCCGGTTCTCTCTTTCTTATGTCTTGTTTTTTTTCACTTGTTTGTTGTCTTGTTTTCTTCCTGGTACTTTTGTCTCTCTCTGTCTCTCTTTCTCTCTCTCCTTCTCTCTGTCTCTCTCTCTCTGTCTATCTCTCTCTGTCTCTCTCTCTCTGTCTCTCTCTGTCTCTCTGTCTCTCTCCCTCTCCATCTCCCAGGGTAGGTCATGTTATCCTTTAGATGGAGCCCCTGTGCCGGCCCTTTGATGCATAATGTATAAAGCCAGCGGTGTGTGTTTTACACTGTCTATGACATTATTAAGTCATCTGAGCCATATCTCTTTCTTCATCTCCACAGAGAGCACTAATCAAGGGGGACTTAAACACTCTCCGGCCATTTCTCTCTCTCTCTCCCTCTGTCTCTCTGTCTCTCTCTCACTCTCTCTCTCTCTTCTTCACCCTCTCACCCTGTCTATATCTCCTTTTACATGACCGGTTCCGTGGTTTGTGATCACACTGAGATCATGCTTAATGGGCAGAAGGTCAGAGTCAGACTGTCTGATATTTAAAGGTCTGTTTCATCGTTCATGAGCGCAGGGTCTGTCTGGTTGCCAGGTTTGTCCAGGTCGTTTCATCGTTCATGAGCGCAGGGTTTGTGTGGTTGCCAGGTTTGTCCAGGTCGTTTCATCGTTCATGAGCGCAGAGTTTGTGTGGTTGCCAGGTTTGTCCAGGTCGTTTCATCGTTCATGAGCGCAGAATTTGTCTGGTTGCCAGGTTTGTCCAGGTCTGATTTCAGTTTTGTCGTCTCAACTGTTTTGTCTGTTTGTTCAGATGGACAAAGCGGATGTAGGGTTAGGATTAGGGTTGGAACAGATCCACCATCGACCGTTTGAGAACTGCTCTTCTGTGTTAATACCGCTACGATCGTCAATACCTTATACCAAAATAGAGTCCAATAGGTCGTACAGTCAAATTAAGCCGTCCAAATAAAAACAGCCAAATCTAAATCGTACATTATATTGTTAACTCATCCTACTGTAGCAGGACTGGCAATGCTGTGTTCCTGTTTCGATATGATCAAAAATGGAGAAAAGAAAATCATGAGCTTTGATATATTAAGACTGGAGGAGGAGAACGTTTTCTATCACCAAGTGTTGAACACTATGATTCTTGTTTATTTGTACTTTGAGGACGACACTTGATCATGAATATTTTGGGTTCCAACTGCAGATTATTGGTGACCTGGTTGTGCTTACTGTTGCTAAACAAAATCAACACATTTCTATAACAATTTTTTTTGTTGTTTTAAATAAAAGGCCCTCCTTGTTGCGTTTACTCATGCAAAACAATGGAAGTACATAAAGCCTGTGCTGGTTAACAATGTAGGTCTTGATGTGGATGCTTCTGTAAGATTCCTCTGCAGCATCACTGGCAATGCTGTGTTCCTGTTTCTGGAGCTGTAAAACAGGCCCTGTTGTTTTCCCCGTGATACTGATGTTGCTGGTCATATCTGTGATGCAACATCAACCAAGCTGTCAGGGAAACAAGCTCTCAGCACATCTGCCCTGGCATGCTGACGCCGCCGAAGGTTAACGACGCAGTCCGTCTCCTCCTCCAGCTCTCTAGGATGCGCTGGGACACACGGCGACACCAGGCCAAACTGACAGTCACCTGCCACATCCTCTCTCCACCTGCCCCGCCTGTCGGCTTCCTGTTCCTCAGTTGCCCCGAGACAACCTTGTTGTCGCGTCCTTGTCCTTCTGCCAGTGTCCAGCAGTAAGCGTCGGCCTGCGATGTGGACGGGCCAAATAGATTGACGTGATTTGGCAGCCTGCAGGGCTGTTTGTGGCTATGATATTGGAGACCTGGAGCGCCCTCAGAACGTGTCCCCCTGTCCCCGTGTCCTCCCCACTAGTGGTGGGGGGGAGGGGCAGGAGGTGGGGAGGTGGGGGGGGGGTCTCTACCACAAATAAGTAGGTCACCTGGAGCTTCTCCAAAGGGGAGTTCATGATGAAGAGCCTAAACCGCTTCCACATACCCTGGCAGGGGCCTTTGGTCGGGCCCTCAGGGGCCCTCATGTGAAGGCCGGGTAGACAGAGCTGTGTTGCATCTCTCCTTCTCGACCTCCAAAAGACAAGACTAAATGCCATCCTTTTTCCATTTCTCCTCTCTCTTTTTTCTCCTCTTTCATAGTCTTTCGTTCCATTTTTTTCTCCCTTCCTTCCCTCTGAACACCAAGACTGTGGCTGGGTATGGGAGCCCACGCTTTGTTGTGATGGCGACAGTGGCGCGGCCCCGACCAATCTGACTGGCAACTCCCTGCTGGTGCAGCTAAAAGCAGGGCTGGGTGGAAATCTGTTCTGCAGACTGCAGGGCCATCTGGACACACACACTTGTAAAGGTTCGTTTGGACATTGGTTTGGAGCAGAAGCGCAGGGACTAAGGGGCCGGCGCGGGGTGGGGGGGGAGAAAGGAGAGGAGAGAACAGGAGAACTGTGTAACAGTTTCATCGTCCAGGGGCCGTTTGTCCTTGTGGTTGTCATTGTTGTTATTCAGGTTGCCAGGCAAAAACAAAAGGCTAAGAAAGCGCAGCCGACAAAAAAAAAAGTGTTGAAATATCTCCCATGTCCAGTGGCAGTGGAGAGGGATGAGAGAGATCGGAGACCGATATCAAGAGGAAGATGCGAGAGAGAGAGATGAACAGCACAGGTTACAGAGAACAAACAAGTGAAGAATCTGTCTCGCTGCGGGTGTCTGGCACTCTGAGAATATAGAGAAGCCCCCAAGGCAAGGTTTGGATATCGACTTTCAAAAGCCTCGCTCACGCTCTTCCAGGCGTCGTGGATGATACACAGACCGGGAGACACGCTATTAAAACCTGGAGAATGAATTGTTAAATACCTCTATAAAGAAATATAAGACGTGGCCCATTTTTATGCTTCCACGGCTGCCCTGCTATGCCCTGATAAAAGGGAAAGGCCGGCGGGGCTGGAGCAGCCACAGAGAGTTAGACTGAGAGAGAGAAGAGGAGGAGGGGAGAGGGCAGAGGAAGAGGAGAGCGGGAGAGGAGAGGAGAGAGAAAAAAAGAAACAGAAAGAGAAGAGAGGAGAGAAGGAGGGGGAGGAGGAGGAGGGCAAGAGCAGAGCAGACAGGAGAGAGAGAGGCAAGAGGAAAGAGAAGGGGAGAGAAAGGGGGAGAAAAGGAGATTGAAGTGACGAGGAGAGAAGAGGAGAGAGGGAGAGGAGAGAAGATTGGAGAGAAAGAGAGATGAGAGGGAGAGGGAGAGGTGAAGTATGGGAGAGAGAAAGAGAGCAGAGAAGAGAGAGAGAGAGAGGATGAGAATGCGGGGAAGAGCAGAGAGAGCCCCGGGGAAGTCATTTTGAGGCCCAGTGGTGGAATGTTATGTTTTCTCTTGAATCTGAGATTGTGGGTGACAGTGTCGTCACGCAGGGAGGAGAAGCTGGTCTCTGCCACACAAACACAATGGCAAGAGTTACCTGCTGCTGTAGGAGACACGGCTCTGTGGACACAGACTGAGACAAGACAATGTCCACCTGAACCAGTGGGAAGACAAAGCCCACCTGATCTCTCTCAAAAGGGTAACAGTTTAATAGATCGATGTAGTGTGTATAGGCAGTCATTTTTAACAGGGTTTCAGATCTAATAGTTCTCAGTTGAAAGGTAGAGCATGTCCTTGTTATCATTAAAGAATGGGAAGGTAACATTGTCAGTAGTCTTTGTATACATTTACCCCTTACAAGTCAATGTAGTTTACCAGTCTCCCTACTACAGAACATAAAAACAAACACACGCAAACAAACACACACACGAAAACAAACACACGCACACACACACACTTCCCCCATCAGCCTCTACTCCCTGGAGGAGCAAAGACGTCTAGGTCAGGGATCGGTGGAGAAAATTTCCCTGTTGACATTTGTGTTCCCTGGCACAATATTGACTTGAGAAGGAGGCAGGCCAGCCAGGGAACAGGCAGTGACATTCCGCGTTACCTTGGAGATAGACGCAGAGCTGTTCCCTGGCAGGTTGGGGGGGGGGGGGGGGGGGGGGGTATGTACTGAGGAAGGTCGTTTTTTCTGCTGTTTTCCAGTTAGTCTTCGTTCTGTATGTGTCTAAATATAATGCATTTCTGGGAAAAACAGAAATTTTTCCTTCTTCTTTTCAACAACCTTGGTATTGATCGATGTAACAAATCCCTTAACATTGATTAAAAGTTCTAATAATTTTAATACATTTGCTCCAAATTCCTAATAATTGTATATGTAATTTCTTAGGGACCATGTTTGACTGTATTTCAAGACACTTAGCTGTCTCCTCTCCTCGCTGTCTTGCCTGTCTCCTCGCTTCAGTGTCTACCCCCTCGATGTGACTGTCAGTCTCACTAAGAGACCCACTCTCTTCAGACGCAGTGTGAGGCTTGGTTCTGATTGCTCTAAAATGTTATGTTCCTTCTCTGGTGGTTAAAAGTGACGCCCATGTTCTGCTGGCTCAGCCCCAGATATGTTTGCGTACTCTCAGAAGACAGACGTCAATCTTCCTGTTGTGAAGTCAAACCACATCGCCAAATATGAATAGTCTGAACTCACTTGAAAAATATGCTAAACTACCACCTGGATCAATATGATGAGATAAAAAGGAGGTTAGATTTGGCAAACAAGGCCTTTGCCATTTGCACTTCTTACAACAACGGCATGTCAGACTGGGATGAGACGGCCGAATAATTCCTTACGAATAATTCATTACGCTTAAAACGAGGGTGGACAGAGGTTTCAAAAGACAGGGAGTTGGAGAAGGAACAAAACTCCATCAGAAATAGACAGACAGTAGGTTGTAGGTGCAGATAGATGAGAGACAGAAAGAGAAATGGGAATTGCAACTCGCACTTCGAGTCACGCCACACCCCACCCTGCCAGAGTCTAAGATGGGTAGCTGGATGGATCGAGTCATCTCTCCACCCCGGTCGTCTGAGTGAGGAATTGATAGACTCTGACTCGTGCTTTGGCTGAGAGTCACGACCCGTGTCTGTCCTGCATCAGTCTCCTGCTCTGCGGAGGGCTGTCCGACAGGGAACCAAGTGAGAGGAGACGAGGAGGACAGGAGGAGCTGAGGAGGAACAGAGAAAGTAGGCTAGGAGAGGGATGCACGGGGATGGGAGGAGCGCTGGGGAGGAGGAGGAAGAGGAGGAGGGAATGGGAGGGGAGAGGTGTGAGGAGGAGCAGGGAAAGGACAGATGACAAGAGCGGAGGCAAGTCGAAAGCTGGGCTCCCTGCCAGCAACGATTACACCCAGACGCTGTGGGCCTGTCTCTCTTCCTCACCTCCCCACCCCTGTAATGTCGGCAAGAAAAAAGCGTTTTGAGAGAGGGAACCAAGGACGTGACTCTGGGTTACATCGTAACCTGGAGAAAACACATCGAGCTGATGCACTCAAACGGGAGGAATTTCTTAGATGTCACATTCAGAGCAAAGGTTTCAGTGTCCTTAACGCTGTGCTTCTTAACACCTCGCCAGCAACAGTCATGACTCTCCCAACGTAAAGAGACGTCGCGTGGCGCCGTCAAGCTCTTAGATAACAACTGACACGGACTTCACCAACTAAGTTGGGCACTTAGCTAAAAGCAGCTGACAGTGCAGGGCTAATGCAGAGTGCTTGTAAGTACTTAAGCAACTCTAAAATGCTAGATGCTTCTTTTTTTAAATAGAAGACAAGGGTGGGTCAACCGGGTCAGTTTCAGTTTGATCAACCCAAGTGGACTCCAAATAACTAGGCCCTGTCTTTCCCCCTTGACCCCAACTCTCATTCATCCCAACCTTTTTTCACTCTTTCCTGAGCTCATTATCTGCCTTTCTCTCTCTGTCTTTGTTTATCTCTCTCTCGTTCTCCCTCTCTCTGTGTCTTTGTCTTTGTCTCTCTCTGTCGTTGTCTCTCTCTTTCGTTCTCCCTCTCTCTCTTGTTCTCCCTCTCTCTCTGTCTTTGTCTCTCTCTCTCTGTCTTTGTCCCTCTCTCTTTCTCCCTCTCTCTTTCTTTCTCCCTCTCTCTGTCTCTCTCTCTTCCCCTCTCTCTCTCCCTCTCTTTCTCTGTCTCTTTCTTTCTGCCTCTCTCTCCCTCTGTTTCTCTCTCCCTCTTTTTCTCTCTCTATCTCTCCCTCTCTTTCTATATATCTATTTATCTATCTCTCCTTCTCTCTCTCTCTCTCCCTCTCTCTCTCTCCCTCTCTCTCCCTCTCTCTCCCTCTCTCCCTCTCTCCATCTCCCTCTCTCTCTCCCTCTCTCTATCTCCCTCCCTCCCTCTCTCTCTCTCTCTCTCTGCGGTTTCCTTCCTTGTCCTTTAAGCCATCAGCTGCTCTGTGGTGACGGCAGCCCTCCTTTTCAGCAGCTCAACAGAAGTGCTGGCAGGAGGTCTGCTGTGAAGCCTGGATGATAATTACTACACACACTAACAGGCACTGGGGGTCGGGGGGAGTTGAAAGCGATGCGCGCAGGTTGGCAACATCTGCTTACCACCCTGGACTGTTAAAGGGGGAGGTGGATGGCTTATGCAGTACCCAGAGCTACATGAAGGACTGTTTGCCAATGGGGCTGCAAGTGTTTGTTACTGATACTAAACGCATCAAATGCACAGATGGTTGTTCGGAATAAGTGCAACATATCGACTGAACCATAATGCTTTGGAAAACTGGTAGAATGTTGCTTAATAATGCTTTATTTTATTAATGATTACAGTCATTATAATTTTATGTGTTCATGTCTCTAAAATGATGGCAGTTTGTCAGTGTGCTGATCCAACTAAATCATCCCTTCACTGCATTAGCCTCTTTGTGAGAAACCAATGGGATTACACTTTAAACATGACTACTTAGGCAAATCTGTTATGAACTTATCTCTATCTGTTATCTATCTTTTGTCTCTGTCTTTGGTAAAGGAAGTTACCAAACCTTTTCCTTTGAGAGCACCCCTTAACGCCCGATCTTTCAACAGACGTTAGATCGAACAAGTCTCTCAGATAAACTGACGGTTGACCCACGATGTGGTCATAGAAATAATAACATCATATATAATGATGTCCTGCAGTGGAGGGAAAAAAAATCAAACTTGTGCTTCTCCATGTTTGCCCAAGACTCATAACCTGATTGTGTCTTTCAGGACTTTGCGGATTCAATATTCCACTTGGTACGGGAGAAATACCTGGAGCTGGTCCACAGCAGCAGCCCTCAGCAGGCACGCCACAAAGCGCTGGCAGGCATTGTAATGACCAGAGGTATGGCACATTTCATTGACTTTTATATATCACTGTGAATTATTGAAGTGGTGCAATATGCTGTATATGTAATCAGTAGACAGATAGAGTCTGAGAGAGATAGGGGAACATTGAAAGGGAGAGAGAGTGGAAGAGGTGGCAGAGAGACTAGCACTATGGTTTCTTTGTGTGCACCTGCAGATCTCTCATATATACTCCCACATTGAATTATTTACCTGCCTTCCCTGAAAGAGAGGGAGAGAGGCATGATACCTACAGTGTGTCAGTCATTCTAACCAACACAAGGCTCGGCCTACTTTGACAGGTGCTCTGACGGTTCTCCGTGTCCAAAAAGTTTCCGTTGGGAAACCATCGGCAACGACTTTGAGCGTCATAGATTTCTGATGTTAGTAGAGTTCTAAATTGGTTGACTGCATCATTAATGTCAGACACTGTGAATCCTGATCGTGCTTTTCCATAATGTTTAGACTGCATGTATTTATTTGTGGGGGAGTTTTCTCCCATATTCAAATCCAGCTCAAATGTTAAGTACTCCTGCTCTCCGTCCTTGTCTTGCATTTGCATCCTGCTGTATAAGCACACACGTACACACATACACACTAACACACACACAGACACACACACACACACACACACTAACACGCACTAACACGCACTAACACACACACACACTAACACACACGCAGACACACACACACACACACACACACACACACATACACACACAGACACACTAAGACACATGCAGACACACACACACACACAGACACACACAGACACACTAACACACATACAGACACACATACACGCAGACACACACACAGACACACATACACCCACACACACCCACACAGTCAGACACAGACACACTAACACACACGCAGACACACACACAGACACACATACACCCACACACACTAACACACATGCAGACACACACACACCCACACAGTCAGACACAGACATGGCCAGCTTTATCTTCCTTTCCGGTCACAGACTGAGAGACGGTCAGTGTGGATTGGAATCTTGGTGGTCTTTAGACAGCTGCAGCTCACAGCTCATCAATTTAGACTTCACTGAGACTCTGCCCGCCTTGACCTAATCCAATTCCTCTTCTTCTCCCACCCTGCCTCCAAATAATTGCTTCTGTTTGTTTATTAATAGGAGTGTTATCTTCAAAGATCCAGAAGCGGGCTGTCTGAGTATGTGGCGGTTGGCAGCGCGTGGTGGTCGGTGGTCGGCGTAGCTAGAGAGACAGGAGACTTGACAGGAACACTAGGGGCTCAGTTCCCCTCTCTGAACCTCCGCGGGTCGACTCCGTCTGACGCCGCCTCTGGAATGTTAATGGGTGTCCGGCTTTGAACCAAAGACAGCCATGGGTCCCCCCTTCAGTACGCCCCCCCCCC
>BROE01000024.1:12155197-12169467 GCA_036571765.1 Plecoglossus altivelis | reverse complement strand
GCACTTCCTGTTTCTGAAAGCACTTCCTGTTTCTGACTGCACTGCTGCAGATGCTCTCACCCAGGGGTGTCAAACCCTGGTCCTCGAGGGCCTTTATCCTGAAGATTTTCGATGTTTCCCTGCTCCAGCACACCTGATTCTAATGAAGGGTCATTATCAGGCTTTCACAGAGCTTGATAACAACCCATTCATTAGAATCAGGTGTGCTGGAGCAGGGAAACATGGAAACCCTTCAGGACAGCGGCCCTCGAGGACCAGGGTTTCACACCACACAGCTTTAGACACTCTCTTCCAGAACGCTCGTTGCCTTTGACTTAAATCTTCACCAATCAACAGATGTGTTTGGGTGGGATGAGAGCCTGCAGTGTTTAGCCGGTGTGTCTCTGATGTTGTAACACGCTCCTTTTGTACCCAGCCATGCCTTTGATTACTATCTAGTTTAAAAGTAGTGTTGCCCGCAGGATTTATTTGATTCTCTCTCTCTTCCTTTTTATTCATCTCTCTTCCTCTCTCTCCTCTCCCTCTCTCCCTCTCCCTCTCTCTCTCTCTCTCTCTCTCTCTCCCTCTCTCTCTCTCCCTCTCCCTTCTTCTTCCTTCCCTCCTTCTCTCTCTCTCTCTCTCTCTCTCCTCTCGCTCTCGCTCTCTCCCTCTCCCTCTCTCTCTTCCTCTCCCTCTCCCTCTCTCTCTTCCTCTCCCTCTCGCTCTCTCTTCCTCCCCCCTCTCTCCTCTCTCTCCCTCTCTCTCTCTCCCTCTCGCTCCCTTTCTCTTTCTAGTTGTCTGTTCTCTCCTCTCCTGAAAACTGAAGGGGGAAAACCTGGGCACCAATTTCACGGCAGCAAAGAGAACAGCTCGAAGAAATTATCCTCTGCAAAATTGATCTAAACAATCGCTAAGTGGAACAGCAGAGAGCGAGAGGGAGCGAGAGAAAAAGGGAGCGAGGAGTTGAGAAGGGGGGGAGGGGGGAGGGAGGGGAGGGGGGGGGGAGGAGGGGGGGAGGAGAAGAGAGGAAGGGGGGGGGAGGGAGCATAGGAAGAAAGGGGAATCCGTGGAGGAAGAGAGGAACCTCTGTAAACGCGTCTTAGAGAGGCATGACAGAGGCAGGGTGAAGCGGAGGACATCTGATCGCCCAGGACTAGATCGTCTGATGTGTAGTCCACCGCCTCAGGTGGCTCACAGTCAAGGCAGCCGCTGTAGCAAACAAACCTTATAGTTGTATAAACGCAGCGTTGGTTGGTTTAGTTGCAGAGCTGTCCACTTGCCTTCACAATACTTTGACACTGACAGTGTCAAATCACTGACAGTGTCAAATTACTGACAGTGTCAAATTACTGACAGTGTCAAATCTTTTCAAGCCTCTGCTGAAATGAATATGTGCCGGCACAATCTAGGCACACAAAAAAGAAGAAAAAGAAGAAAAAATTGGTTTGGTACTTTCTGGATGCTGTACTTGTATGTCACCTTGGATAAAAGTGTGCTATGAATGAATTAGATGTCAGATGTAATGCCACAGACCACTACACAGACAGGTGTCTCCTATGAATACACTGTATATCCCCATGTCTAGAGCTCGTCTATATAAATGCTGTTTATAAGCTCATGTCTCGCCAAGCATCGAGGCAGTGCTTATAGTGAGGAAGCGGTTGAGAGGATTTCAACAGGCCATGTCTTTAACCCTTTAACCCCACCTCAATATGAGCTCTTATTATTACACACAAACCCATCCCTCCTCTCTCTCCCTCTCTCTCTCTCTCCCTCTCTCTCTCCCTCTCTCTCTTTCTCCCTCTCTCTCTCTCTCCTGCTCCCCCCCTCGTCCTCCTCTCTCTCGCTCCCCTCCCTCCCTTTCCCTCTCCAACTTCCTCTTTCTCCCCCTCTCTCTCCCACTCTCTCCCTCTCTTTCCCTCTCTCTCCCCTTCTTTCCCTATCTCTCCCGATCTCTCTTCCCCTCCCTCTCTCTCTCCCTCTTTCTCTCTTCCCTCTCTCTCCCCCTCCTTTTCTACCTCCCTCTTCCCGTCCCTCCCTGCCCCTCTCTCCCTCTCCACTCCCTCTTCGCCCTCCTTCTTTCTCTCCCCCTCCCTCTCTCTCCCTCTCCATCCCTACCCATGGAGGTGCAGGTGGAGGTAGGTGAGATCCCGCCACCACAATACCATCTGGGCCCAGGCTGATAAAAGCTCATATGTAGCCCCCGTGTCGCCCGCCAGTCCGGCAGACGCAGTGAACCTTGAATTTGGGAGACGATGGAAGCGATTTGTGACGGGGGGAGAGTGGGTGGTGGGGGGGGAGTGGGTGGTGGGGGGAGAGTGTGTGGATAAGCTTGCTGAGGCATCCTTCTCTCTCTGGCACACACATATACACTCATACACACACACTCATACACACAGACATGCTCATACACACTCATGCACATTCATACACACACACACACATTCATACACTCTCACACACACTCATACACACACACTCATACACATTCATTCACACACTCATACACACATAGTCGCACTCACTCACACACTCATATACACTCATACATTCATACACACACTCCTACACATTCATATACACTCATACGCTCCCATACACACACTCATACACACACTTACTCACATACACACACACACGCTCACACTCACTCGCACACACTCACTCACACACAAAGTCACACACTCATACACCCACTCGTATTCACACTAACACACTCTCTCACACACTCACAAACACGCACTTTCACACACACACACACACACACACACACATGCTCTGTTCTGTCCAGAATCCTTGTGATTTGTTGCCCTCGAAAAATATTGGCTGACTTCACTTGTCTGAGATGAGCAGAGCTGAACTCCAAACACCACAGATACGAGAGCTGTGCCACCCTCACCAAGTCAACCCTGATGTCAAAAAGAAATGGGCATAATCCAGAGTACCTTCTAGTAAAAAGTAAACCATGTAGAAACCTTCTTATGAGTAACACAGTGTTTTCCCTTCTGTATGTGTTTGTTTGTGTTTGTTTGTGTGTGTGTGGTGTGTGGTGTGTGTGTGTGTGTGTGTGTGTGTGTGTGTTGTGTGTGTGTGTGTGTGTGTGTGTGTGTGTGTGTGTGTGTGGTGTGTGTGTGTGTGTGTGTGTGTGTGTGTGTGTGTGTGTGTGTGTGTGTGGGTGTGTGTATATGTATGTAGGTCTGGACCTGAGGCAGGCCCAAGTGGTAGCCCTCTCCACCGGTACCAAATGCATCAATGGCGAGTACATCAGCTCCCAGGGTCTGGTGGTGAACGATTGTCATGCAGAGATCACTACCAGGAGAGCTCTGATCAGATACCTGTACTCTCAGCTGGAACTCTTCCTCAGGTAACACGCTGATGTCATCCACCTGCTCACCTGTACACCTGCTCACCTGCTCACCTGTACACCTGCACATCTGCACACCTGTACACCTGCACACCTGCACACCTGCTCACCTGCACACCTGCACACCTGCACACCTGCTCACCTGCTCACCTGCACACCTGCTCACCTGCTCACCTGCTTACCTGTACACCTGCTCACCTGCACACCTGCTCACCTGCACATCTGCACTCCTGCTCACCTGCTCACCTGCACACCTGCTCACCTGCACACCTTCACACCTCCCCAACTGCACACCTGCACTCCTGCTCACCTGCACACCTGCTCACCTGCTCACCTGCTTACCTGCACACCTGCTCACCTGCACACCTGCTCACCTGTACACCTGCACACCTGCTTACATGTACACCTGCTCACCTGCACACCTGCTCACCTGCACACCTGCTCACCTGCTCACCTGCACACCTGCACACCTGCTCACCTGCACACCTGCTCACCTGCACTCCTGCTCACCTGCACACCTGCTTACCTGTACACCTGCTCACCTGCACACCTGCTCACCTGTACACCTGCACACCTGCTTACCTGTACACCTGTACACCTGCTTACCTGCACACCTGCTCACCTGCACACCTGCTCACCTGCACACCTGCTCACCTGTACACCTGCACACCTGCACACCTGCTCACCTGCTTACATGTACACTTGCACACCTGCTCACCTGCTCACCTGCTTACATGTACACCTGCTTACATGTACACCTGCTCACCTGCACACCTGCTCACCTGCTTACATGTACACTTGCACACCTGCTCACCTGCTCACCTGCATACCTGCTCACCTGTACACCTGCTCACCTGCTTACATGTACACCTGCTTACCTGCACATGAGAAATGATTTCTCGTGGAATGTTCACACTCGTTCATGCGTGTAAATACGAGAATTTCTCATATGTGGATGTCAGTTTTCAGTCTAAAAGTGGAGTGAAAACAAGTGTAACATTTGCTGCATCTATGAACACCAGTTATCATGGCTACAGAATGTCATGAGTTAGCAGACTCAAGTATTATGACAGCAGCGTATAATGTTGACAAGATGTCGCTATATTTATGAATATTCTTCTGGATGCGAATCATCCTTCTGTGGTTATTTACTCTCGGTGGTCTTTAAACAGAGGAAGTCATTGTATCACAGCACATCATGCACTCTTCATCAACACCTCCATGGCAGAAACAAGACAGCATAATCCAGGCTATGGACTGTTACCATGACAAACCATTAAAATTACGAATAAAAATATCCAGGACAATTTTACCACACTTTGACATTCAAATCTCAGCTTCTAGATATGTTCATGTGAAGCGACGTGTTAAGGATGGATTTGAACCGGAGACCTTGTGTTTCTTTAGAGTGTGTGGGAGAAAACCTTTGGTGATGAGCTGTGCCAACCTCTCCCTGTGATCCGACACACACACACACACACATATATACACACACACTTACACACACATACACATACACATACATACACACACACGCACACACACACACACACATACACATACTCACACACACACACACATATATACACACATACATACACACACAAACATACACACACACACACACACATACACATTTGATGTGTCATCAATGCTTTCAAACAGACAAATGTCCTAAGGACAAGGTGACGGACAGAAAGAGGAAACAAACCCTTTGGTCAGTCTTACTGGTTCCTCTGTTTAGTTCATGAAAGAGACAGAGAGAGAGAGGCTGTTGTTGTCTGCTGGTGATGGATTGCGGTCACGCTATCATCTGTCTTTTTTCCGTTGTTTTTTTCCCCTCATGTCTGTTCCACAGTAAAAGGCGAGAGGACTGGGACCAGTCGATATTCGTGCGTCAGAAAGAGACTGGTTACAGGTTGAAGGACAACGTTCATTTCCATATGTACATCAGCACGTCGCCGTGTGGAGACGGACGCTTGAACTGCCCCTACGAAATCACCTCCGACTGTAAGACCCTCTTCCCAGTTCCAGCTCTCTCTCTCTCTCTTTCGCCTAATCTCATTACTGTCCTCCATCTTTCACGCTCGCTCGCTCAGTCAGTCTCTCTCTCTCTCACTCGCTCACTCACTCACTCACTCACACACTCTCTCTCAGTCAGTCAGTCACTCTCTCTCTCACTCACTCGCTCAGTTTCTCTCTCACACTCTTTCTCTCTTTCACTCACTCGCTCTCTCGCTCACTCACTACCTCTCTCACTCACTAACTGACTCTCGCTCGCTCGCTCACTCATTTCCTCTCTCACTCACTAACTGACTCTTGCTCGCTCGCTCACTCTCTGTCTCGCTCGCTCACTCACTCTCTGTCTCACTCGCTCACTCACTCTCTGTCTCGCTCGCTCACTCACTCTCTGTCTCTCCCGCTCCTCCTCTTCCCCAACCAGTTCATTTCTGTCTCGGTATCTGTATTCCTCAAGGTCTAGTTCTCCTGCCTTAACCGACATTTATAAAGGAATCTCCTTTTCTTGTCGAGATTTCGAAAGTGACTGCTCTGCTTTTGTCGGTTGGCTGTCAGAAAACTGCCGTCCTTTTCATGTCACGTTACATCCACAAGCCTTTTCAGCCCAGAGAACCACTGCTCTGAGCAGATGACATTTCAATGCTCAACTAAAAAAATGTATATATTCATCTAGATGGCTGCTTTTTTAATGTGTGATTCACAGTTTTCGATCAGAAATGCATATATTCTTCCTTTCTCCAGACATATGCTATTCAGAAGTGACGCCGCTGAATCGTTATGCTACTGCTGGAGATTTCAGGAAATAGAGAAAAAAAACATATTTTTGTCAACTTAATCACAGACATTTGAAAAGTGGGCTGTCTCCCAGGAAATCTTGGAACTTGCCTGGTCATTAAACCTTTTAATGTTCATCAATCAACATTTATAGATTTGAAAATGACTTTAGCACTCCTGCCCTTTGAATGTACCTTCCTGTGTCTGTTCCATGAAGCTCCCAAAGGGAACTGCCGACTTAAGTTCGTCCTTATTGCATACAAAAAACCATGGCAACAGAAAGCTAAGGAACAAGGAGAAGGGAGTGAGAAAAAGAATGAGCGAGAAAGAGAGCTGAGAGAAAGTGTGAAAGACACTTATTCTGGAGAGACACTGGTTCGCACACACATCTGTGCATTCATTCATAATGGCTGACTTATCAATGATTAAAAGCCTGCTTATTGTAAATACAAAGGGGTGTGGTTTAGGAAGCTAACCCATGGCTAGGAGGGCTAGGGCCTTAGATGCTAGTTAGAGGCTGGTTAGAAGCTGGTTAGAGGCTGGTTAGAGGCCATTAGAGGCTAGTTAGAGGCTGGTTAGAGGCTGGTTAGAGGCTTGTTAGAGGCTAGTTAGAGGCTGGTTAGAGGTTGGTTAGAGGCTAGTTAGAGGCTGGTTAGAGGCTGGTTAGAGGCTAGTTAGAGGCTGGTTAGAGGCTGGTTAGAGAGGCTGGTTAGAGAGGCTGGTTAGAGAGGCTGGTTAGAGGCTGGTTAGAGAGGCTGGTTAGAGAGGCTGGTTAGAGGCTGGTTAGAGAGGCTGGTTAGAGGCTGGTTAGAGAGGCTGGTTAGAGGCTGGGTCGTTGGCTTCATGGGTGACGGTCTCTTCTGCCGTTTGCAGTGAGCAGCAGCAGACACCTGATGAGGAAATGTCCAAGTCACCTTCGTACCAAGATCGAGTCGGGGGAGGGGACCCTGCCGGTTCGATGTCCCCGGGGGGCGCTGCAGACCTGGGACGGAGTACTGCAGGGAGAGCAGCTCATCACCATGTCCTGCACGGACAAGATCACCAGGTCAGTACCCCAACCACCTCCACTACATCCAGCATGGACAAGATCACCAGGTCAGTACCCCAACCACCTCCACTACATCCTGCAAGGACAAGATCACTAGGTCAGTACCCCAACCACCTCCACTACATCCTGCATGGACAAGATAGCCAGGTCAGTACCCCAACCACCTCCACTACATCCTGCAAGGACAAGATCACCAGGTCAGTACCCCAACCACCTCCACTACATCCTGCAAGGACAAGATCACCAGGTCAGTACACCAACCACCTCCACTACATCCTGCAAGGACAAAATCACCAGGTCAATACACCAACCACCTCCACTACATCCTGCATGGACAAGATAGCCAGGTCAGTACTCAAACCACCTCCCCTACATCCTCACAGACTAGATCAGTACTCTAACCACCTCCACTACACTCTCACAGACAAGATAGCGGGGTGTGGGAGGTGGGGGGATGGGGGCGAAGGTGGGGAGACGGGGGAGGGGGTGGAGGGAGGCTTTTGTCACTCCAGTCTGCAGCCTCGATCAGGGAGCCAGGGAGAGAGAGATTGTATTGATTTAAGGTTTAACATTATTAGGGGATTATCATCTTATGAAAAGGAGGGATCTCTCTTTAAATCAAGCCTTTTAAAAGGCCTTTAAATGAGCGAGAGAAAGGTTGGTCTGATATTTACCCAGAGTGTGTGTATGTGTGTGTGTGTGTGTGTGCGTATGTGTGTGTGTGTGAGTATGTGTGTGTATGTGTGTGCGTGTGTGTGTGCATATGTGTGTGTATATGTGTGTATGTGTGCGTGTGCGTATATGTGTGCGTGCGTGCGTGCGTGTGTGTGCGTGTGTGCGTGTGTGTGCATGTGCACAGAGCAAGTGTGCCAGTGATTGGTCACCTGTCTGGCCCTCAACAGGGTTCCGAGTTGCCGTTCAGCCCATCATTTAAACTGTTTGTCATCTGACTGATTTCCCAACGAGTCTTGAAAGGATAATCCCATATTAATTAGAGAGTGTGGAGAGTTCCTCTCTGTTAATAACCCCAGAGTGATCGAACCCCACCTCCTTAACCGCCACCTTCGCTGCAGTGTGTTTGTAATGAAGCCTGACTCTCTGGCCCAGACACAGAGCCAGACAACAGAACAGGGAGACTGCCTGCCTGTCGCCTGTGCGTTTGGTTTGCATCAACGCGTGAACAGTCTCACCTCGGCTTTCCCCTTATTTTTCATCACGCAGGTTAAGAGAATACAGCTGTCCACATCTCTACGCATTAGATAGGGAGGGAGAGAAAGGGAGAGAGACAGAGACAGAGAGAGAGAGAGAGAGACAGAGACAGAGAGAGAGAGAGACAGAGAGAGAGAGAGAAAGAAAGAAAGAGAGACAGAGAGATATAAAGAGAAAAATAGAGACAGAGAGACAACGAGAGAGGCATAGAGAGAGAGACATAGACAGAGATAGAGAGAGAGAGACATAGACAGAGAGAAAGAAAGAGAGATAGAGAGACATATAGAGAAAAAGAAAGAGAGACAAGGAGAGAGACAGAGAGAGACGTAGAGAGAGAGATGCAGAGAGAGAGAAAGAGAGAGATGCAGAGAGAGAGAAAGAGAGAGATGCAGAGAGAGAGAAAGAGAGAGATGCAGAGAGAGAGCATGACATATGAAAGGATAGTGACAGAGGGAAACAGTGATTATCACAGCAGCCTTGTTTTCCAAACGATCTTTATGCTCCAGAATTGAATGTTGCTCTTAGCATGTTTTTGTCTATACAACAACATCTGTCGCTTTCAGGCTCTCTACTCTAGTCCTGGCCTGGCCCCAGCCCCCCATGTAGAGGGGAGTACACATCTTACAATGAGTAGGAATATACCTCTACCCTCACACACACCCTCACACACACCCTCACACACACCCTCACACCCTCACACACACCCTCACACACGCACGCACGCACACACACCCTCACACACACACACACCCCACGCACACATACGTATAGAGGTGAACCCTTCTCCCCTGAAACCTCAGTTAATTTGACCAATTTGATTCAGGTGGCCGAGGCTGGAAACACCACGATTAAATCTGTCCAGGTCACCGGCAGGGGTGAAAGCAATTACTCCACAAAAAATGGAGAGAGTGGGGAGGGGAGAGAGAGAAACAGGACCATCCTGCGTTTTCTTTGCCAGATATACGACTGCATCTTTTCCCTCCTCTCTTTCTCCCTGTTTGTATGCCTGTAAATGATCCCTGGGCGCCACTGAAGTGAGCGGGTCACAAAGGGCCAGTCGATCAAGGGTAGGATAGAGAGGAGGCCTAAGAGGAACTTAAGACCCAATAACCCTCAGAAACTGCCACACTCACTCACACACACACACAGACACACATTTACGCACTAAGACACACATACACACATACACATTAACGCACTAACACACATACACACATACACATTAACGCACTAACACATATACACATACACATTAACGCACTAACACACACACACATACACATTAACCCACTAACCCACACACACATTAACGCACTAACATGCACACACACTAACACACACACACTAAAACAGTAACACACACAGTAATACACACACACTGTACATACACACTAACTCATACACACACTAACACACACAAACACACACACGCACACACGCACACACACTGTAACACACACACAAACACATAGATACTAGTACGCACACCGTAACATACACGCACGCACTAACACACAAACACACACATTCACTGACAAACACTTACACACACATACACACTAACACACACTAGCAAACACACACATTACTGTAACAGGCACACACAGTAACGCGCACACACAGTAACACACACACACTAACAAACACACTAGCAAACACACACACTATTACTGTACAGGACAGACACTAACACAGGACACACAGTAACACACCACTCAGACCCCCCGCCCCCCGCCCCCCCTAACACTTGTTCCTTGTCAGCATCACCGCCTACCAGTGGCAGGTTCACCCCTTACCTTCTGTTTACATCACTTCCTGGTTATCAACTTCTCTTGAATTCATCACTTGCTGCATCGACAATTTCTCACACGTCTGCAGGGTTTCTGGTGTTGCGATAACGAGCTGCTGTGAAACATCATATCCCTGAGTCGTCAGGGGTGAACCTGAGCACGCCATTGTTATTTCTAAAACACAGACACTTCCTGGAACCTGATTGACCCAAGTCAATGTTTCATTAATGTAAGTCAATGACTGTTTTAATTGAAGATCTAAATAGCCTTCGTGTGAATACAATCTTTTATATTCCGTGTGGGTTTTATGTAGATGAACACATTACATTAATGGCCAGCATTTACGAAGCACATGAGAGCGAAGAAAAGCAGGGGTAGGGGAAGAGGAGGAGTGAAGAGAGAGAGAGAAAGAGAGAGAGAGAGAAGAGAGAAAGGAAGAAAGAGAAGAGAGAACAAGACTCTCTCCTCGCTTTAAATCAAGCTGCAGCCAGATGGCTGTCTTTTCTTGCATGAGATTAGAAGATGTTTCTAAATCACAGCGTTGCTTTCTGGGTAAATTAATATTTCAAGCTAAATAATTTCTGCTTTTGTGGAGGTTGGGGATGGGGGTGGAGGGACAGAGTGGGGGTGGTGAGGGACAGAGTGGGTGGTGTGAGGGACAGCACGTGGGGGGGGGAGTGAGGAAGACAGAAGTGGGGTGTGGAGGGACCAAGAGTGGGGTGAGACAGAGTGGGGGGTGTGAGACCAGAAGGGGGGAGGGGTGGAGGACAGAGGGGGGGAGGTGGAGGGACAAGAGTGGGGGGGGGGTGGAGGGACAGGGGGGGGGGTGGAGAGACAGAGTGGGGGGTGAGGGACAAGAGTGGGGGGTGTGGAGGGAACAGAGTGGGGGGGGGTGGACAGGACAAGAGGAGGGGGGGTACTTGGACAGAGTGGGGGGGGGGGGAGGACGGGGGGGGAGGAGGACAGAGTGGGGGGGGTGGAAGGACAGAGTGGGGGGGAGGTGAGGGACAGAGTGGGGGGGGGTGGAGGGACAGAGTGGGGGGTGAAGGGACAGAGTGGGGGTAGTGGAGGGACAGAGTGGGGGGTTGGGAGAGAGTGGGGGGGGGTGGAGGGACAGAGTGGGGGGGGGTGGAGGACAGAGTGGGGGTAGTGAGGGACAGAAGTGGGGGGGTGGAGGGACATGAGTGGGGGGGGGTGGAAGGGACAGAGGGGGGGGGTGGACAGAGTGGGGGGGCATGTCTGTGAACGAAGCTCTGTTGTTGTGTAGGGAACATGGATGAGATTCAGTCAACAGAATGGGTAGCAGCCACAGACGATTCCTTGAGAGTTGGATGTTAATTGACTTTTCGAAGCAGCGCACAAAAACATCTCTTGTCGTTGTATCCAGTAAGAGACGTGACACAGGAAGAGAAAGAGAGAGACGACGGCTGAAATTGCCGTTGTCAAAAACAATTTCAGCCAAGAATCGGAGGAGGAAGAATCAACAACCATGTTGAAAGAAGCGTCTAACAATGTTGGTCTCTGATTTGCGGCTCGTAAGTTCATTAGCTCCCAGGGCTTGTAGGAACACACACACACAGACCCCTACACACACACAACAGGTACACAAAACACATCTCTTTGTTCCCCATTTGAAAGGAAGTGATAATAAACATAGTAATGTGCACCGTGTTGCTGAATTAGCTCATTCAGAAGGATAGAAGACAAACAACAGCCAATGGCATCGGTCCAGTCTCCCATCATGCCTCTTTCTCTGTGCATGGAAAGGCGGCAGACAGGATTAGTCATTTAATGATTATGTGTCACTTAGGGACCTCCCTGAACAAACCAAGAGGTGATTGCCCTTGATCTTAGCCAGGGAGAAAGCACACCTACAAGCAGCAACCCTGTGAAGTGTATTACCCTCCAAGCCACTGATGAATAAATGCATGGAAATGTATAATGAGTGATGACGATGTGACCTTTGGCAAGTGTGTGGGTGTGTGTATGTGTGTGTCTATGCTCGTGTGTGTATGTGTGTGTCTGTGCTTGTGTGTGTGGTTGTGTGTGTGTTTGTGTGTCTGTGTGCTTTTAGACCTTCTGTCCCCATCTGATCACGTCCTGTGCCCAGATAATGATCAAATTGTTTTGACCTGTCATTGATGCTCAATCCCCCTTCTCTTCCTTCTGTCTCTCTCCTCCCTTCATCCCATCACCCCCACTCTCCTTTTTCCCCTTTTCATTTTCTCCCTCTTCCTCCGCCTCCCCTGCTCGTCACACCTCCCATCATTCCCTCTCCCTCCTTCTGTCAACTCCCCGCCCTCTCCTTCTCTCTTCCCTCTTCCCCTACCGCACCCCACCCTCTCCTCCCCCCTTCCCTCTTCCCCCTACCTCACCCCCACCCTCTCCTTCCCACTTCCCTCCACCTCTACCTCACCACACCCTCTGTTTCTCCCTTCCCTCCTCCCTTACCTCACCCCACCCTCTCCTTCCCGTTTCCCTCCTCCCCTATCTCACCCCCACCCTCTCCGTTCCCAGGTGGAATATCCTGGGTGTCCAGGGGGCGCTATTGAGTCACTTCTTGGAGCCCGTCTACCTCCACAGTCTGACGCTAGGCAGCGTCCGACACACAGGCCACTTCCACAGGGTGATGAACCAGAGGGTGGAGCGAGTGGGACCTCTTCCTGCCTTCTACAGACGCAATCAGCCTCTTCTGAGCGGTACGAAACACAAACACACGCCCATCTCCAGTATATACACACACGTCCTATATATACACACATCCTGTATATACACACATCCTGCATATACACATTCTATATATACACACACGTCCTATATATACACACATCCTGTATATATACACATCCTGCATATACACATTCTATATATACACACACGTCCTATATATACACACATCCTGTATATATACACATTCTATATACACACACACATCCTGTATTTACACACACCCTGTATATATACACATTCTATATACACACACGTCCTATATATACACACATCCTGTATATATACGCATTCTATATACACACACACATCCTGTATTTACACACATCCTGCATATACACACATCGTGTATATATACACATCCTATATATACACACATTCTATATACACACACTTCTCATGTATACACAAACATCTATTGTATACACACACAAATCTCCTGTCTACATACAGACATCCTATATACACACATCTCCTGTAAACACTTGCTTCCTCTATACACACACATCTCCTGTATACACAAACATTGCCTGTATACACACACACACACATTGCCTGTATACACACACATTGCCTGTATACACACACACAAACACATTGCCTGTATACACACACACACACATATTGCCTGTATACACACACACATTGCCTGTATACACACACACACGTCTCCTGTATACACACACATTGCCTGTGTACATACACACATTGCCTGTATACACACACACACACTCACACACATGCACTCAGACTCTCTGTGACACACACACTGATATCGTTATTACCATGTGCTTTACTTTTGAGATCAAAATAACGTGGTTAGTATTCCAAGGGCAGCCTTGGCCTTCAGGGGGACTGCTTTGGGTCATTGTGCATTCAGAAGGAGATTATTTAGTGAGCCCCATCATCATCAAGATTAATAATTGTACAGAGATTCCTATAGTCCAGTGCTGATGATGTCTGTAATGGATTTATCATTGGATGACCAGACTATCTTTGTCATTTTTCATTATTTGTCCACCAAGTCCAAGTTGAATTAACCTTGACCATTTATTTCATGGAAGTAAAAGTTATAATATCACAGAATGTCTTTGTGAAATAATTTGTTCCCTCTCTTTTGTTACCTCCGGTGGTATTTTATCTCAGATGCCAACTCAAATACCTGAGGATGAATCCAGAAATCGTTCGTTTCATTCTTTTTGACAAATGGCAGAAATGTGACCTTTTGCTACGGATGTCCAGGCCCTCAAAATAGAGGTGGCCGCAGACATCTGCCACAAACACTCTGAACGTCCTTTCGACATGCCCCTAAGTGTGTGTGTTTGTGTGTGCGTGTGTGCCTGTGAGTGTGCGTGTGTGT
>BROE01000024.1:12131120-12153620 GCA_036571765.1 Plecoglossus altivelis | reverse complement strand
GAGGAGGTTCTTACTGAGGTGATGGTGGGACTCTACTGACTGTTCACATGAATCCTTATTTAACAGGTTGAATGGCAATTATACATTCCATAGATGCGTTTAATAATAGCAACAGAGTGAATCTTTTTTTTCTATGAGCTACCTACAGAACACGACCCAGAATAGACAGTGATCAAGTCCTTGCAGAGGGGAAATATAATTGGCTATTGTAGGGACGCAAAAGTGAGGTCTATTGAAGACATCAAATGAGGCGTGAATAGAGCCTGTATGGAGATGAGACGGCATAAGAAAGAGAGGGAGAATGAGAAAAAGATTGAAAGAAGGAGAGAGATAAAAGAGAGAGAAATAATAGAGAAAGAGAAATGGGAGAGTAAGGCGTGTCTTGGAGAGAGAAAGAAAGAGAAAAGGGACTGAGAAGTCTTTTGTTCGTCGAGGTGCATCTGTTAGATAGAGGGAGAGCAAGAACAGACTGGGCTGATTGTTCCATTGGCAGACGATTCATTCCAGCTTCCTGGATTTGGAGAATAGGGCGCAGCGATTGGTGAATGGATGAGGAAGAGTGGCGATGGCAGAGGGAGACGTCCCGGAGAAGTGGACGATCTACGAGCTGCTTCGTACTTTAAGTACACACCTTTCTATCAAGCACAAGTACAGATACTCCTGTTTTGAAACACTATGGTCAAAGTGCTGACTATACTGTGTGGGCGCAGACATTAATAGTAAAATACACTAGAGACATGCAGCGCATATACCAGGAATTGTTTTTGACAGCAACAATTTAGCCTCGTATATGGCCGTGCTATTTTCAGTCATGTTTACATCACCGACTCCCTCAGTTTTTCCCATAGCTTATGATTCTTCTTGTTGCCTTCTGCCCTGTTCCAAGGTAGCTTTGTCGACTAGCTTACGTCTGTTGTGCGTAATTGCCTGGAAATTAAAAATTGACGAGAAACAAAATTGATCGTGCCGAAAATATAATAAGTAGAAAGTTCAGATGAGTTGTGTGTGTGAAAAAATGTGGATTAGTGAAAGTAGAAAACAAATAGTAAAATAGAAAAAGAATAATGACGTAAAGTACTGATACCAGAAAAATCGACTTCAGTATTTATTGAGTATTTCTTGAGTATTGTTACTTCCTGTTTCTGATGATCAGACATCATAGATTGAAACAAGTTATCAGGTAAACAATGTGAAACATTCCCTATGCCTCACATCTGGTCTCTTCATTCAAAGGTTCTGTAATAGACTGACCCAAAACATGAGTCAGCAACCAAAAAACCTTTGTGGCCAATGGTCAAAAGCAACGCCAGGCTGTGCGGCCAATCAGGATGGGCGTCGGGTGTTTCTGGGGGTGGTTGCTGTAGTTGTGGACAGGTGGAGGGGGGGGGCAGGCTGTGTGACTGTGTCAGATCTATTTCAGCGTCCTGTCAGCAGGGGGTGTCTTCTCTCCCCTCCTGTGGCGAAGAGAGATGGAGGAGAGAGAGAGACAGAGAGAGAGACAGACAGAGAGAGAGACACAAGAGAGAGACAGAGAGACAGAGAAACAGAGAGAGAAAGAGAGAGAGAGACAGAGAGAAAGAGAGAGAGAGACCGAGAGAGAGAGACCGAGAGAGAGACCGAGAGAGAGAGAGAGATAGAGAGAGAGAGAGACCGAGAGAGAGAGAGAGAGAGAGAGAGAGAGAGAGAGAGAGAGAGAGAGAGAAGGATTGGGCGTGTTAATTTCCGTCTGCCCCGGGCAGTGGTAGAGAAAGAGAGCGATCGGAGGGTTTTAATTCCTCTCTGCCAGCGATAGGGAGAGGGATTGAGAGAGGAAGTGGTGATTCTTCTAATACTGGTGGCAAAGGGGGAAAAACAGAGTCTCCTGTCACGATACTTGTTCCTAACATTGGGCGCTAATTTGTCTAAAGGTAACATGCCTTTCATCTCTCCTTCCCTTTCCTCCCACCTCTCCTCCCTCTCCCCTCCCCTCGTCAGTAATGCTGGTGTGACTGCTGGCGCGTTAGCAGGGACAGGGCTGGAGACAGGTAGCAGGAACAGGGCTGGAGACAGGTAGCTGGAGACAGGTAGCAGGAACAGGGCTGGAGACAGGTAGCAGGAACAGGGCTGGAGACGGATAGCAGGAACAGGGCTGGAGACAGATAGCTGGAGACAGGTAGCAGGAGACAGGCAGCAAGGAGCCCACAGCTCTGAAAACAAGAGCAGCAGTAGCAGAAGCAGTCCTGCTGCTGGTGTCCCTGTGTGTGCACACGCAGCGTTCACTGGGACAATAGCTGCAGCTCCAGTCTCAGTGCCTGGAACGTTAGCTACGCTACATGGACACATTTGTCCTGATAAACACTCACTCACACAGCACTCACACACCTGACTGTTGATACTGTCCTCCTCCTCTTTCCACTCCATTGGTTTCCGCACAGAATTCCCTCTTTTCGCGCTCTGATAACCAGGATGAGGAAAGGGAGGTCATAAAATAGGCAGGGGGGGAGACTGATGGAAGGATTTATGGAGGTCCCCCCCTCTCACTCTGTCCTCTCTTTCTCTCTACCTCTCTCTCCCTCTTTCTTTCTCTCTCCCTCTCTCTCCCTCTTTCTTTCTCTCTCCCCCTCTCTCATCTCTCTTTCTCTCTACCTCTCTCTATCCCTCTTTCTTTCTCTCCCTTTCTCTATCCTCTCTTTCTCCCTACCTCTCTCCCTTTCTCTTTCTCTCTCCCTTTCTATATCCTCTCTTTCTCTCTAACTGTCTCTCCTCTCTTTCTCTCTACCTCTCTCCTCTCTTTCTCTTTACCTCTCCCTCCTCTCTCTTTCTCTCTACCTCTCTCTCCCTCTTTCTTTCTCTCTCTCTCCCTCTCTCTCTCCTCTCTCTTTCTCTCTACCTCTCTCTATCCCTCTTTCTTTCTCTCCCTTTCTCTATCCTCTCTTTCTCCCAACCTTTCTCTCTCCCTTTCTCTTTCTCTCTCCCTTTCTCTATCCTCTCTTTCTCTCTACCTGTCTCTCCTCTCTTTCTCTCTACCTGTCTCTCCTCTCTCTTTCTCTCTACCTCTCTCTCCTCTCTCTTTCTCTTTACCTCTCTCTTTCTCTCTCCCTCTCTCTCTCCTCTCTCTATCTCTCTACCTCTCTCTATCCCTCTATCTTTCTCTCCCTTTCTCTATCCTCTCTTTCTCTCTACCTCTCTCTCCTCTCTCTTTCTCTTTACCTCTCTCTCCTCTCTCTTTCTCTCTACCTCTCTCTCCTCTCTCTTTCTCTCTACCTCTCTCTCTCCTCTCTCTTTCTCTACCTGTCTCTCCTCTCTCTTTCTCTCTGCCTCTCTTTCTCCTATCTTTTTCTCTCTACCTGTCTCTCCTTTCTCTTTCTCTCTACCTCTCTCTCCTCTCTCTCTCTCTCTCTCTACTTGTCTCTCCCTCTCTATTTATATATATACATACGGTATATCTATGTATATATAGCGTATATCTGCCTTTCTGTGCTCTGCTAGTCTTTTCTCAGGAGTTCACAGCATCAGTCTGGGCTCCTCTGGGGTTGCAGAGCAGGGCTATCAAGCTAGCACTCTGTGCTGCACACGTGTCGACGTGTTCCTCAACAGAGATGCAGAGGGTTGAACTGAGGTCGAAGCATGCAGAGAGGACAGAGGGGGCAGCATGCAGAGAGGACAGAGGGGGCATATGAAACAGTGGATGGTTTCCTTTTTGTTGTTTATACTTTGGTAATAAGGAAGGTGGAAACGTGATTAGGATTCAATTCTGCCTATTTGTCTAATGTGTCTGTGTGTGTGTGTGTGTGTGTGTGTGTGTATGTGCATATACATGGTTGTGTGTGTGTGTTTGTGGTGTGTGTATGTGTTGTGTGTGTGTGTGTGTTGTGGTGTATATGGTGTGTATGTGCCTGGTGTGTGTGTGGTGTATGTGGGGTGTGTAGGGTGTGTGTGTGGTGTGTGTGTGTGTGTGTGGTGTGTGTGGTGTGTGTGGTGGTGTGTGTGTGTGTGTGTGGTGTGTATGTGTGTGTGTGTTCTCAGGTCTGAGCAGTGGGGAGTGCCGTCAGCCAGGAAAGGCCCCCAGCATCAGCATCAACTGGACGTCAGGCGACGCCCAACTGGAGGTGGTTAACACGGCAACGGGGAGGAGGCGGGAGGCGGGGGCGCCGTCGAGGCTGTGCAAGCACGCCCTGTTCACACGCTGGACCAGACTGTACCGTAAGGTGAGACACCTGACCGAACACACACAAGCTCACCTGTACACCTGTACACACACACACTCTCTCTTTTCTCTCTCTTTTCCTTCTCCTACAAAGACTAATAAAGCTGGTAAAGTGGTACTCACACCACACACACACTTACCTGTATACCTGTACACACACACGCTCACACCTGGTACACCTGGACACACACACGTACACCTGTACAACCTGTACACACACACACTCACCAATGCATGAATACACACACACGCTCATATACTCACAAGGAAACACACATATACATACAGGTACACACACCACCTCTCATAAATACACACATACATGCATGTATACACATGAGTACCGTACACACGCACTATGTTACACACAACAAGTACACACATCAAATATTAAACACAAAAGTACTCAACATGTATACATGCATATGTACAACACACTCTCACAGGCACACTTACATACACAAAAACTCACATGATTACAAAACATGTACACACACACACATACCTGTAAGTTCACGCACATGACCCTGCATGGACTAAAGTCGCATCATGTTTTGGATTCCAACCTGCTTCAAACTAAACTTTGTTTGAATCTCTGAACCCTTTGAGTTGCACGTCAGCCCAGCAGCTGCTACTGCAAGGCAGTCCTGTTGCCGGCCTACTTAATCACAGCACTAAGAGCAGTTTCATTTCCATTATGAAACTGTTATGTTACAGATATTGCCTGCAACACCAAATGGAGGCCGCTAAACGATAAAACACGAAATAACTGAACTCTAGAAAACCATTAAATAATATTTGGAAGAAGCACTTGAAAGAACAGAAAGCACTCACACACTGAAGAGAGGGCATGATCAAAAACAAATGTAGCTAGCTCGCACAGGCCACACGACATAACAGCGAGGCACAAGCCGTCTCACAAAGAAACTTACTACTCTCCATTCCCCCTTCAATCTCTATCAGCTTCTACCTCTTCCCCCCCACTCATCCCCCACCAAGCGCCGCCGCCACAAAAGAAATGCACAAAACCACAGAGAATGTTCAATTGCTTGTGAAATTTAAATGGGGAGATTACACAGCTGTTGAAGTTCCCCGGTTTGTGCCGCCTCATTCGCTTTTGTTTTGCCCTCCCCTCCCCCTCCCCTCCCCCCGTCTCGCTCTCACACCCTAACCTTCTGCCCCTTTTGTGCTGTCTCTCCTCCTCTTGATCTCGCTCGCTGTCTTCAACTTTATTTCCTTTCTCTCGTCCCCCTCTTCTCTCCAGTTGAGCGTCCATGCGTCGGGGCCTGTGGACAAGCCGCTGATGTACTGTGAAGCCAAGATGGCAGCACGCTGCTACCAGACAGTCAAGCAGCAATGGTTCCGTTCTCTCCAGGAAACCGGCCTGGGAACCTGGGTCAAGAAACCACCCGAGCAGGAACATTTCCTGCTTATGGACTAAGTGTGTGCGACTGTATGTGTGTGCGACTGTATGTGTGTGCGACTGTATGTGTGTGTGTGACGTAATGTGATGAGTGATGCCACTGGAATACTGTAGATAGATGATGTGACGTATGTGTGTGACGTGTTTATGAACTGCTAATGAAACCCGAAGAAAAAAACATCAAAAAGAAAAATCGTAAAGAAAAAACAGTGTGTGTACATGTTAATGTGAATAATGTGTGTGTGACTGTATGAATGTGAATGTGTGAACTAGTATGTGGGAAATGTAAGTGACATGTAATGATGAAAAAAACGGCAAATGTAGTGATGTGACTGTACTGTGTGTGTGTATAGGTGTGGAAAACAATGATATAAGTGTGTGGACTGTATTGTTGTGAGGATCAACAATAGAGTAAGTGACTGTATGTGTGTGTGTGACTGTATGTGTGTGTGTGACTGTATGTGTGTGGGGGGTGTCTGACAGTTGCGCTGGGGTTTCAGAACTTTCTAGATCTCAACCCCCCAAATGTAGTCGTTCTTTTACCGAGTCCCATCAACAATAACCCCAAGTTTCTTTGAACCTTCCACACATCGTTCAATCAGTTTCCTTGTTCTTCAACTTTTTAAATCCTTCCCATACCTGTCTAGGATGTTGGAGGAGGGGAAAAAGAGGACAGAGAGGACAGAGAGAAAGAGACAGACAGACAGACAGACAGAGGACAGAGAGGACAGAGAGAGAGAGAGAGACAGACAGACAGACAGACAGATGACAGAGAGGACAGAGATAGAGAGAGAGAGAGAGAGAGAGGGAGAGAGAGAGAGAGAGAGAGAGAGAGAGAAAGAGAGAAAGAGAAAGAGAGAGAAAACAGACAGAGGAAAGAGAGAGAAAAAGAAAGAAAGAAAGAGAGAGAGAGAGAGAGAGAAAGAGAGAGAGAGAAAACAGACAGAGGAAAGAGAGAGAGAAAGAAAGAAAGAAAGAGAGAGAGAAAGAGGGAGAGAGAGAGAGAAAGAGAGAAAGAGAGAAAGAGAGAGAAAACAGACAGAGGAAAGAGAGAGAGAAAGAAAGAAAGAGAGAGAGAGAGAGAGAGAGAGAGAGAGAGAGGAGAGTAACCTTGGTCAGAGTGAAAGGCAGGCAGCAGCTATCTTGTCATCAGCCATTTGGGGGCGACGAGGCCCCTGCAGAGTTGCAGCACGATGGGGAGAGGGCCGTCCAATTACAGCGCCTGTCAGAGTGACGTGGGGCAGAGGGAGAAGCGAGGGAGGAAGTAAGGAAGTAAAAGAGAGAGAGAGCGTATATATCTCTTCTACACCCCTTTACCCCCTAGCCTAACCCCCCACCCCTCCGCATCCCTATGCCAACACCCTTGCTCCTCAACTAAGCCCCCCCCGCCTCTTCCCCCCGCCCCCCTCCCCCTCACCTCGACTCTTCTTTTATTCAGCACTGCCAATCACATCGTCCTCTTCTCTGTATCTCCTCACCCGCTCCTTTTCTTCTTTCTTTAATCTTTCACTTTTTCCCTTTTCCCTAAATCTTCCTTTTATTCTCCCTATCTCTCTCTCGCTCGCTTCTGCACAGCTCCAAAAAAAAAACTGGGTGCTGCGTCTGACACAGTGGCGACAGGTTCATTCAGCCTCCTTTAGAAGGCCTGGATGAGAAGAAGAGAATAGAAAGGGGAGGGGTAGTGTTGTGAAAACATAAATGCTGCCATTAGCCCACCTTGGAAGACATGTCTACCTTTCACATCTGAGCTTCTTAAAGACTCTCCACTACCTCCCTCCCTCCCTCCTTTCCTTCTAGTACACCTTCACTCTTTTTACTCCTGTAGTTGATTGGCCATTTTTGCTTTTGTCACGACTTGACTTGGCTGTAGCGTGTCTCCGCCTGTTTCTCCTCAGCTGGGTCATGTGACAATCAAAGGAATTGTGATTGGGTGTGATTTGTTAGCCGGCCGAGTCTGGTTTGAGCTGTTTTCAGAGCTCGTGACCGGCCCGGTGATAACTAATGTTCTAGAGGCCCTTTATGCCTAGCAACAGTAACCAAGGACATCAAATACATGTTCAATATCATCGAGTCTCCTTATGTCGGTTGTCCTTTTAAACGACACTTCTCTCTCTAATCATGTAAATATGATTTTTCTTTTTCAATGTTGCAGTGTTATTTTATTATTAGATAAGCATAGGACAAAAAGTAGTGTTTTTGAAACTAGGGGCAACGAAATACACTGATGTTGACCATGATAATACAATGTTGAGTATTTAGCCACTTTCCCGTACACAAACCATGACTTTTCCCCGGAGTTCAGAACTCATTAAGCGCCCAAAATGACCAACTGTAATAGTGCCACCTAGTGGTGTGTTGTGGTGTTACCTTTGTAAAAGCTCCATCATCAACCCCATGCTTTACATGGTCAGATGAGAGCACTATTTTCCCCTTTAAACCAGTCTTGGTTCTTGATGTGATCTTCAACTTGTCTTGATTTTTGTTATTTTCTATTAGAAATGTTGTAGAGGACTCTTTTTGTTGCCACTGCTGATACGCTTTCTTTCATTTTGGTTTCAAAGTCACTGACCCTCCCTTGAACACAGGCTTGTTCTTACATTTGAGAGATATTAAGTTAGGCATGATTGAATTGCAATATAGTATGTACACTTGTACATTTGTATACATTGTACATATACTAAGGATGAAAAAATACAGAGAGATGTATGATAATGATGACTATGACTAATTAATATGTAAATTTAAACCCATGCTGCTAAGGTCTGTAAATTGCACTTCAGTAATACCTTAAAAGTGAATGTTTGTATATGTGAATAAAATGAGAAAATATGGTCATTTTATCTTGTCTTGGTTAAAATCGTTTCCACTCAATAGTGAGAAGACAAAAGTACACACATCCTTCGCTTAAGAAGTCCATTTAAACGAGTGAAAGTCGCGGTAAAAGCTCAAGTACAGTCAACACCTTTTCACTCGTTACAGTAAAAAAGTATTGGCTCCGACATTTAAAAAGTAACAAAGTAGCCATAACTACCACCTGTTTTCATATCACGCTGTTAACCGGACTTATACACAGAGATGGGGACTTGAGACTCGGACTCGGGTCAGACTTAAGTCCCTGTTTTCAGAGACTCGCGACTCGACTCGGACTCGTACCTAAAGACTTGAGACTTGACTCGGACTTGTGATTTAAGACTCGTGAACATTACGAGTCATGTTCAACGCGCCCTGTCGTGAACTTGTTCTCCATCCCATCACCCCCCCTCTGTTTCTCCCCTTCCCCGAGAGCTGGCTCCTTGCCCATGGAACAGTGTCTGCGCTGGCGTCCAATGTTGATGCAGAATCAGATGCGACGTGCACTCACGTTCCCAACAAACTATGGCGGGACTATCGGCTGCAGGCCCGGCGCGCGCTTGGGTTCAGTTTATCATTAGTTTCGGTTAAAGATTTTTGTACAACGTCACACTAAGAGACTGCCAAAAGTAAAGTTGTGTGGGGTTCAAATTTTGGTACGCAGGCTACGACAGACGTTATACTTTATCAGACACTCTGAAACAAAAATGATAGGTGAGTTTAGCACGGAGCAGGCCGTATGTGTTTAACAACAACACCTAAGTTTTCGGCCAGGATGTATCTGTAACGGGCAGCAGTCATTACATGTTAAGCTTTGTGCGCAAGTGTTTAATAATGATTCCCGCCTAAAATTACTAGTTTTGTTGTCTCGGTGTCAAAGGTGTAGCACTTACATGAATAACCAGCACTAATATAACATGCAGAAGTACAAGTTAAGAAAATTTAACTATTTCTTGTTTTTATCAACAGGTACAGAGAATATATCAGCCAAAAGAGCCAGCCAAGTGCAGCTGAAGGACAGTGCAGCATTGAACCCTTTTTCTATAGAGGAGGTGTACAGACATAAAGCCTGGGTCATCCCAGGCAGGAAGCCATTACAGAGGCCATTAGTAGGGAACTCATCATCGCATGTAATCTGCCACTGTTCCCTTATTGAAAATACAAATTTTTTGAAAATTCATGTCAGTTGTGGAGGAGAAATATAGCCCCATAAGCAGAAGTATTGTAAACAGGCGCTTGAATGAACTTGCACGGGAAATGGACTCAACAATAAAACTCAACAATAAAACAAAATCTTGAAAAAGCCTCAACTGTTAATGTGACAGTAGACATTTGGACAGACCGGACCATGCGAGGATATCTGGGAGTTACTGCTCACTTTATGGAACTGGAAACAAGAGCCCCCACACTGCAGTCTCTTCTTTTAAGGTGCGACCGCTTCACTGGATCTCACACTGGAGAAAGAATCCATGAAAAATTTGAAGAAGTGTGCGACTGGTCTCATTATGCGCCCATATAGAGCAAGGATTAGTGCTGACACACAAGTTTGATTTTTCTGAAGTGTAATGTCTCACTTATGTAAAAGGAGTTCATCTTTATCAAAATGAATCCAAATAGTTAATCTTATTTTTTTTTTTTTTTTCTTCAAAAAATTTCCATTAGACAGTAATGTTGCATATTTTTTCCAAAGCTTAAGTGGCAAATGCAATCCATATTAAGTTTCTTTATTAGTATATTTTTGGGTAATCTATTGATATTTGTTTTAATAATTTAAATAATGATTGCCAGATTAACAGTATAGTTTGTTTTCCAAATAGGCTCTAGGATACTTCCTCTGTTGATGAGAAATTTTGTTCTCTTTTATTACGCCGTTGGCGTACCGTTGTCTATGTTGTATGTCTTTACAGGAGTTGTATTTTTTTGCCTGTGACAGTTTTTCTCACATTTTGTGCAAGACAATAAGAAAACACAAATTCTAAAGAAAATGTTTTGTTTCTTGTCAAATGCCAATATATAAAATTCCATATTTTAACAACAGTTTAATGTAGCTTAATTAACATATTCAGTTTGTTTTAAGACTTGCGACTTGACTTGGACTTGCAGCCAAAGACTTGAGACTTGACTTGGACTTGCAGCCAAAAACTTGAGACTTGACTTGGACTTGAGGCCAAAGACTTGAGACTTGACTTGGACTTGAGGCCAAAGACTTGGACTTGAGGCCAAAGACTTGAGACTTGACTTGGACTTGCAGCCAAAGACTTGTGTACATCTCTGGTTATACATTAATATAAAACGACAGCATAGCCACGCAGCGCATTCGCTCGTAGGCTAATTCTTTTTGACTCCGTCAATTTCGAACATCTCGCCCACATATGGCCATGGGTGATCAAGAATGTCTCAAGTCGACATCGCTAACTTCCTCTGTCTCATCCATAACGTTAGCCATTCTGCTTGTCGCCTTGCGTCAGGGTAGCGAAAATGCCAAATTCAGGAAGAGAATGCAATAAGTTGTCAAAAAATAAATAGTGATATAAAAAAAGCTGAAATAAAGTACTCATACCAGAAAAATCTACTTAAGTGAAACTTCCCATCTCTGTTAGTGAGAAAACTGTGGCCACGGGAGACTGAGAGGGGAACCGAGAGATGGAGACGAAGAGAGACACAATCAGAGAAATACAGAGAGAGCGAGAAAGAGAGAGTGCGAGAACTAGAGCGAGCGAGGGAGAGAGAGAGAGAAATAGAGCGAGAGAGAGAGAGAGAGAACAAAAAAAACAAGCCCCCTGAGGAATACTGTGTGCATCTCCCAGCGTGTGTGGCAGGTGTCAAACAGACCAGGCACCAAATTAGCTGCCGTGTCGGAAGAGCGGCGGGGAGGGGAGAGGAGAGGAGGGGTGAGGAGAGGAGGGAGAGAGAGAGAGGCTGCCTTCACAGCAGCCTTCCCCGAGGGCTGCCACGGTGTGGTATCTGCTCTACAATAAACATCATAATTGACAATTTGCTCCACCGGCCGGTTACGGCCATCCCACTGTAATCTAACTGAGTCCTCCGGGAGAAGTCTTCGCTCACGAGGGCTGCCGTTTAGACGCGTTGAAATCTAGAAGTCAAATAGTAGACGTTCTCCAGCTGCCATGCTCATAAAAGACTGGAAAATACACCGGACCATATACAGAGTGCGTGATGTTGTTGCGCAGGTATTTTGCGTTATAATATGGGCCAAGACTATTTTAATTAGGATATACTACTATGGTGGTGAACAAAGTCTTTGTTCATGGAAAATGTCGACAATGACGTGAGCTCGATCTCTGACCCTTGATGTCAGTTTGTCTTAAAACTCATCCCTCTTTTCTTGAATATTTTTGCAAGTTTCAAATGCACTAGCTAGGACGAGAAAACCGGAAAGTACTGTTGCATTTTTATACATTGTAACTCTCACCTGAGGTAATCTGGCATCAACTAATACCATTCAAACGTTCTATATGAACATTGTGTTGAACGCTAAATTAATTTCAGTGTATAATAAAATACCCCTCCTATGGCGTGAGATGGATTCATTCATGAGGTGGAAAAAAAACCTCAAATAAGACCATGGAAAAAAATCACACATTTTATTAGATTTTTACAAGCCTTGGTGCAAAAAAAAAGAAAAAGAAAATGATAAGGTTTGGGGTGAATGTGTTCTCCCACAATGGGGGGAACTAGCTATACTTTTTTCCAATCTCATCACAGTTCAAATGTATGTACATACACAGTATAAGGCATATTACATTTTCACAGATATCTGGCATCCCTTCAAGTTATAATTCATACACTGTGGAGTGCGTGACTGGCCGTTCTTGCTGAAGATTAAAAGATGAATTTGATACTCACGCAAGGTGACAGACAGAATTCCCTGAATGAGGGGATTGAACCCAGTGATATATGTGAGCTGCAGTGTTCCACAGAGCGTCGCTACGTTCCAGAGGCGGTTCCATGTTCTAACTTCTACAGCACGGTTCTAAATATTCTATGCAATTGCTTATTTGACTTATAAGGCATTACAAATAACATTTACAAACATAACTTCATGCAGAATTACATTTTGACTCCATAGATTCTTGACATTTAAGCGTTCCCTATATATTTATTAAGCGACAAACCCCAAATAAAGGACATTTGGGTGACATTACTGGCATTGCATGAAAACAGGATATACAGAAGTTAAATAAATAGCAGGCTTTGACTTACCGCTTTATCGAATAACACATTATTGTAAAACCTCATGATGTACACCAATCGATTGCAACAGACAAACAGCTATTTTATGTAAACAAACATCACAAAGCATTGTAGAGAAATGGATCTGATCAAACTCCCTTCTGGCGATGACTCATTTATCAGACGGAACACAACAGAGAGAAAGAGAGAGACGTAACACAGAAACCAGCAGGCCTTGAGAGGAAGACCGCATAGCCAAAACGGCAGGCGGATCCACACAGAGTGGTTTCTCTTAGCTAGGGGTTCTCATGCACAGTGTAAACCTTCCTCCTTGGCCAGGAAGCTGTTCCTGGTCCTGATCAGTGACACACAGCGCTGAGGGGCCATGTTCCACCGCTGTCACGATGCATCGTAGCCTTCTGAGAAGCTTTCAAACATCTCTGACCAGAGGGGAGAGGTGAAACCACGACCTCTGACACTCCACGTCTTCGATCGCTCAGGAAAGGTAGAAGGATGCAGCGTGACCGTACTGGAACAGGGCCAGGATATATTGCGGTTGTTATAGTAACAGGATGTCTTAATTAGAATCAACGTTTAAGATGTTTAGAAGACAATAATAACACAGCAAATGATGGGCTGACAGTTTCAAACATTGTCACAGTCACATGTTACAAAACATGGAAATATCTATAAAAACAAACTTTTAGAAGGTCAGCTGTGATCTGAGAAGGTCAAAATGTCAAAAGAATAATGCCGATAGGTGTTCTAAAGATAGATGTTGGTGTGTGGGACTTGTGTCGTGTGTGTGTGTGTGCGTGTGTGTGTGCAGTTGTATGGCTGTCAGCAGCATGCGAGTGTGTGTGTGTGTGAAAGCGAGCGTGTGTCCCTGTTGCTGGCGTGCGTCACTTCTCCTGTAACAGAGCAGGAATGTTGATGTTCCAGCCGATGGCCTGCCTGTCGAAGCCGCAGGTGAACAGGTTACACGACTGGTTCTCCTCATTCCAAGCAGAGCAACACACCATGCGTCGGTGCCCCTGTAAGAACGCGCACACACGCGCGCGCACACACACACACACACACGCACACGCACGCACACACGCACGCACGCACACACACACACGCACACATCTAGTTAAGATCATGCAGAATATACAGTGCATGTGAATGACCCAGCAACTGATTGGATGACAGACAGACCAATCTCCACATGTTCTGACAGCTGTGAATCAACAACCACTTGAACATCTCCTTTAGTCTCCACATCCACAGTGATAACAGCCAGAGGCAGGGCCACTGTCAGGGGCAGGGCCTAGAAAAAGGGGGAGGGACACTGTACCTGTCTGTTGCTGTCTGTTGCTGTCTCTCTCTCTCTCTCTCTCTCTCTCTCTACTCCTCTCTCTCTGTGTACCTGTCTGTTGCTGTCTCTCTCTCCCTCTCTCTCTCTCTCTCTCTCTCTACTCCTTCTCTCTCTCTCTGTGTACATGTCTGTTGCTGTCTCTCTCTCTCTCTACTCCTCTCTCTCTGTGTACCTGTCTGTTGCTGTCTCTCTCTCTCTCTACTCCTTCTCTCTCTCTCTGTGTACATGTCTGTTGCTGTCTCTCTCTCTCTACTCCTCTCTCTCTGTGTACATGTCTGTTGCTGTCTCTCTCTCTACTCCTTCTCTCTCTCTCTCTCTCTACTCCTTCTCTCTCTCTCCTCCTTCTCTCTCTCTCTACTCCTTCTCTCTCTCTCTCTTCTCCTTCTCTCTCTGTGTGTACCTGTCTGTTGCTGCGAGGCAGTCGTGCCAGCCTCACTCCAGACATGTCGAACAGTCGGACTTGGCGGTTGTCGTGTGGCAGAGCGATGATCCTCTGGTTGGCTGAGACGCTTATCCTGCAGGTGGAGATGAAGGGCAAGGTTATCTCTGCTACAGACACACATGGTTATCTCTGCTACAGACACACATGCCTAGCTCTGCTACAGACACACATGGTTATCTCTGCTAGACACACGGTTATCTCTGCTACAGACATACATGGTTATCTCTGCTACAGGCACGCATGGTTATCTCTGCTACAGACACACATGGTTATCTCTGCTACCGACACACATGCCTAGGTCTGCTACAGACACACATGCATAGCTCTGCTACAGACACACATTCCTGTCTACCCCCACCCTCTCCGCTCCCACCCCCCATACATCCAATCTACATATCAAACAGACAATCAGAACAGAGGGAACAAGCCCACCCCCTCCCCCCTCCCTGTTTCCCACTGTACCTGTTGATAGCGGAGTCAGTGCGGATGGTTGCTATGGGCGACCTCATGTTCTTCAGATCCCACACCTTGACAGTGCGATCATCACTTCCTGACACCACGTTGTCACCCACGGTGAACACTGCCGACGTCACCGTGCTGCACACACACACAGCAAACACAGCTATAGAGAGTTCTAGAACCTGTGTCTAATTTGCTATATACAGTTCTAGAACCTGTGTCTAATTTTCTATATATATCTATATATATATATATAGATATATATAGATATATATAACCCACTTCTAATTTGCTATAGATACATCTGTAACCTACTTATAATTAGCTATAGATAGATCTATAACCTATGTATAATTTCCCACAGATAGATCTGTAAGCTATTTCTAATTTGCAAGACGATTAACGTCATAATCAAGAAGAAGTCTCCTGTTATTCTTTGTGTTCTTTTATATCCTTGTATCTATTTATATCTGAATGAATCATTTGGTCTATGGAGAGAGAGGTTGTTCCTGCAAACTCATTCATACCAAGGAATAGGAGATTTCTCTAAGCAGAGGAGGTAGAGGGAGGAGAGAGGGTGGGAGGGAGGCAGGGTGGGGAGAGAAGGTAGGGAGGATGGGGAGAGGAGGGAGGATGGGGAGAGGAGGGAGGAGGAGGGCTAGGATTAATAAACTAGCAGCAGGTGTGCAACCACTCTGGCACAGAACTAGGAGTCCCACTCCCTTCTCTATTCAATTCCTCCCTCCCTCTCGCTCCCTCTCTTTCCAGACCAGAGCCCTTCAGGGTAGTGCGACTGTCTTTCAGCGTGCTGTCTCTGAGTAACCCAGCCGCCTGCGCTGGGGGGGGGACCCGATGTGGCAGACACTGGGAGAGAGAGAGCGTGTTTTGCCAACCCCCCTGCCTGTGGCGGCCTGGTTAACGAATGCTCCCTGGAGCCTTGTCACGCGGAGGTAGCTCCGCTAGCGCTAGCGCACCCCAAGAGCCTTCCCACCCCAGAGGTCCCCAGAATGCTAACGCTAGCACCTCTGTGGGTGGGGGGATATGGGGGGGGGGGTTCTGTTCAATGTCACCCCGCCCCCACCGACAGGGTCAGGAGAGACGGGGGCCAAAGTGCTCCCCTCAGCACGACTTGGCCCGCGCTCATGATGAACTGGTGCCAGCAGGCTATCTCCCACCTTGCTGAGGTCAGGCCCATTCCTTTAATAGACTTTAATATTTCCAATTTATAATGGGTCAGTCCTGCTCGTCAACCACACAAGAACCCCCCCCCTTAACACAACACAACACAAACACACCACCTCCTGCCAAAGGAGGATTAGATGTGGTGTTCCGTTGCTCTTACCCCTGATTGAGATCATCTCTCTCGGCCTAGCCGAGCCGTTGGCGTCTAAGCTAGCTGCCCGCTTAATTTAAATTGACATCTAATTAAGCTTTAATCAGGGGCTAAACTGTAGCGTGTTAGAGGAGCAAGGGGCTGCAGGAGACTGTACTTCACATGACTGCCAGGCAGGGCCAGCTCGCGGCTCCGACCACTTAAACCCGGAGCCAAGGAGCGCATCGCTGATGATGATGATGATCGTGCACTTTCTGACTTCTTGAGGTGGAGGATGGGAGGAGGACGGGGGAGGAACAGATTAAAAGGTTGATTAAAGTCCTATTAGGACTTGGGAGGTGTTGGGTTCAGGAGAGTGGCGTGTCTCCGCTAGCTGAAGTGACAGGGAAGGTCGAAGCTCGTCATCAGCCAAGCGGAGCAGCAAGAAGCTGCTTCTGAGGAACATAGAGAGAGCCAGCAGGAAGTCTGGGGGAGATGGGGGAGGGGAGGCAGGGGGATGGAGACAGGGGGAGGAGGGAGACAGGAAGGGAGACAAAGGGAGAGGGGAGAATGGGAGAGGGGAGACAGGAAACGGGAGACGGGGAAGAGAGATAGGAAGAGGGGAGAGAGATGGGGGAGGAGAGATGGGGAGGGGAGACAGGAGACAGGGAGGAGAGACAGGAGACAGGGAGGAAGACAGGAGACCGGGAGGAAGTACAGGAGAAAGGGGAGCAGGGGGAGGAGAGAAGGATTAAGGGGAGACGGGGCGGGAGATGGGAGGGGGAGACAGGGAGACGGAGGAAGAACAAGACAGGATAGGAGGAGAGACAGGACAGGAGGAGAGACAGGAGACAGGGAGGAGAGACAGGAGACAGGGATAGGAAGACAGGGAGAATAGGGGAGACAGGAGGGGAGGAGAGACAGGAGAGAGGAAAGACAGGGGGAGGAGAGACTGGGGGAGGGGAAACAGGCAGACTGGCTGACAGACAGTGGGAGAAAAGACAGACAGGCAGACAGACAGACAGGCGGCAGCAGAGGAAGAGTGAACAAGACTAAACCACATACATCGTACTTTAGTAGTTTGTGGACAGCGTAGTCACGTCCCAGTGAGCTTTGTTATTTCCAGACTGAATCTGAGAGTAATTAGATCCATCTTGACAATGTTCTAATAAGACAGTGCCTTCACACACAGCTCCTGGTGTTATTCACACTCATGTCTGAAGCAGGAATGTGTTGACAGGGAGGGTTTTGGAAGTGTTGTCAGTCAGAGGCGACAATCGCTCCGCACAAACGCACGGTCCCCTGTGATCAACGACGAACACGTGTAAGAGACACGGCGTCCCGTTTGTAAAGCGCCCGTGCTGTCATGTCTGCACCCCACCCTACGCGACCGTGCTTTCACCGCCACGGCCCGGAGACCAGGACGAGGGGGCCGACCAGGACGAGGGGGCCGACCAGGACGAGGGGGCCGACCAGGACGAGGGGGCCAACCAGGACGAGGGGGCCTCCTCACAGAGAGGACCTGCTTCCAGAGGACTGCGTTTCCTCCTACACAGAAATGCTCTGGAGAACCAGGGCAGAGGGGGTCGCTGCCCAAGGCAGAGGGGGCCCCTCCCCAGGGCAGAGGGGGTCGCTCCCCAGGGCAGGAGGGCGGGAAGTGGCCCTGGAGCTCTCTCACCTGTGACGGCTGAAGGACCATTCAGCTGCTCTGGTTGTCACCTGACCCTAACAGACAGACGGGAACTTCACAGCGAGAAAGCAGCACCCACGGCCCTGCTCACACTCCCATACCCACTGTCAAGTCAGCCACTGTCACCCGCTGTCAAGAGAGCCTCTGTGTGTGTGTGTGCGTGTGTGTGGACAGCTGAGAGGGCTTCTGTACCAGCGAGGCCTCCAGGCCTCACCAGGCTGTGTGCAGGCCTCATTCATCTTGTGAGCGCAGGGCATCGGAGCGTACCTCTACAGATGACAGTAGACCCCCCTCCTCTTTTCTCCCTCACCTCCCTCCCTGCCTCCCTGCCTGCCTCCCTGCCTGCTCCCTCCCTGCCTCCCTCCCTCCCTGCCTCCCCCCCTGCCTCCCTCCCTCAGTCAGACATGCAGGCACGTCACTGTGACTGCAGCTCATTAAGACTAGCAGCTGTCTCCTCCAAAGCAAGGCAAGCAGGCAAACACACACACACGCCAGGACATGCATATGTACACACATGCCAGGACATGCATATGTACACACACATTGGGCGTACCAACATGCAGACGCACAGAACCATCCCATGCAGCGAGCTGTCAATCAAGCACCAAGTGCTGACAGTCTCACACGACGACTGTTGTCCGTGACAACAAAGAAACACAGTGTGGAGCCGTGATGAGGTGTGAGCCCACGCCTACACTAGACGGCTGCTTTCAGAAAATCGACTGTATCCGGCGAGACCACCTCCCCAAAAACAAAAGCAAAGGCGTTCCCACCTGTAGCACAGTGTCTGTTGTGGATTAGCAGCAGCCATCTGATAGTGACAGCACGCTGACTGGCTGAGTTATTGACTGAGTGTCCTGCAGGTTGGGATAAGACTGGCTGTGTCCTGACGGGCCAGGAAGGGGATCCACGTGTGGCGCCCCCTGCTGACCCCTTTGGCTCCTGAACTGGACACCCCTCAGACGCTCAGACCCCTCTGGACACCTCGCAGGCTCAGGACGCAGAGGGAGGCCTAGAGGGAACGCTCGCTCGGCGTCCCTTTCCAACGGGCGCCGCTCGCCTCAGAGAAACGGGGCAGGTTACCCTCCAAACCAACCTGCTCCAGGTGATCTCAACGTACAGGAAGTAACTCCCTCCACACTGACATGGAAACAGAGAGGGGAGGAGGGAGGGAGGGGAGGGAGGGAACCATCCGGAAGCTGGCGAAGACCCGCGTCGCTGTCGCTAATCTCATTACGCTGATTGTCTATTGGAGAGAATTAAAGTGGGATCTGTAGGAATTATACATGCTGGGGTCTCACATAATGAGCACCATGTAATCCCCTGCAATCAAAGGCTTCCAGAACCACGACACACACTCTGCTGTTACTGAGTGGCACTGACATCTCCCCCACAAGCTGACAGTCCGCGTTTTCAAATGAGCAACTCAAAATGAGCCCTAACTGCGAACGAGGGGCCAAATTACACAGAGAGGGGGGATTAACGAAGAAGTCACTGATAAATGAGAGAGAGCGACAGTTAGAGAGAGATGTAGAGAGAGAGAGGTAGGGAGAGAGACCAAAGTGGAAGAGAGAGTGAGGGAGAACTGTTCCGTGACTGGAATCGGAGGGGAGGTCAACAGGGCGGGTTTTTGGCTTAGGCACGTCACGGTCGGTAAAGACTGACTTCGGGGAAATTAAGGGGCTTGAACTTGAGATAAACGTGAAGGTTGAAGAGGAGCAAAAGAAAAGCAGAGAGCGTTTCCTGTGAAAAGCAGAGGAAAGATGAGGAGAAGGCTGGGAGGTGACTGAATGTCGACGGGTCTCAGAAAGAAAATCAAGGTGCTGTACTGCCACCTGGTGGCTGACAACAAGCTGTGCGCTGTGTTGCCATGTTCCTAGGGGGCCCACTCACTCGGTGTGGCCCTGGAACACGTTGACAGAGTGGATGGAGGGGTCTCTGAAGTCCCACAGGCGGAAGGTGGTGTCTCTGGACGAGGTGACCACCAGGCGCTGGGTGGGGTGAGCACAGCAGTGAGTCAGCTCCTGGTCGTGACCTGGACACACACACACAAACAAAAAAAACATTCAGCGACTGCACCCACCCCCACCCCCCATTCACACACACACAAACAAAAAAAACATTCAGCGACTGCACCCACCCCCACCCCCCCCACACACACACACACATACACACATAACACATGCCACACGGGACATACGATACATATCATACTGTTAAACACAGAATTATTTAGACTTGACATACCCACTTAATACAATGCCTATGGAGCTAGCTAGTGAGTTTGGTGACCTGTTGGAGAACGGATGTGTGTGTGTTGGTAGATCCTGGTGAGCATGTTGTGTCTGTGTGTGGTCACGCCTGTGAAGCGTGTGGTGTGTGGTGTATCCCTGTGGTGTGTACCTGATGAGCGTGTGACGGGTTTGGTGCGTGTACCTTTGGTTCGTTTCGTGTGTTTGGTGAAGCGTCGTGTGAATGGTGTGTGCACCTGTGTAGCTGTGCTGATGCGTGTGTGTGTGTGTACTGTGTGCTTGTACCTGAATAGGCGTGTTGAGCGTGTCGGTGGTGTACCGGGTGTGAGCGTTTATGTGTGACAGCGTGTCTGTAACGTGTGTGACGGCGTGTTTGTAACGTGTGTGACAGCTGTGTTGTTGTGTGTGTACCGTGTGAGGGCGTTGTGAACCAGCCTCGATGTCTGCCACCTCGTGCAGGTTGGGGCCCACGGATTCGGGCCGTCCCAGGAAGCCGAGACAACCTGCCTCCCTCCAACCAGCCCATGCAGTCAGCGGGGACACCACCCCTGGGTGGCATTTTCTTCAGTTGGGGTTTGCCGTGGCAACGCGGATGGTGGGCACCTCAAAGGGTCCCTCATCCGTCTCCCCCTCCTCCCGGTCAGATAGCTCCAGGTCGTCCTCACAGGGAACCTGGGGAAGGAGGGGGGGGAGGGGGGGGTGTTAGGGGTCAAAGTTTAGTCACCATGAGTCAAGCCTCCAATCAAATCCTTCACCTTGATGACTTCAAGGGATTTCCAGCTGAAAGAACTGAAAGTGATCTGAATGAGTTTTGGACCATAAAAATGAGTTTTGTGAAAGTAAAAGCCATGAGTCAAGGAGAGATGAAGAGTGGAGGTATGGAGGGGAGGGAGTGAGGGAGGGGTATAGAGGAGGAGAGATACAGAGGAGGAGAGATATAGAGGAGGAGGAGAGGTATAGGAGGAGGAGAAGAGGTATAGAGGAGGAGGAGGAGAGATATAGAAGAGGAGAGATATAGAGGAGGAGGAGAGATATAGAGGATGAGGAGAGGTATAGAGGAAGAGGAGAGGTATAGAGGAGGAGATATATATAGAGGAGGAGGAGAGAGATATATAGGAGGAGGAGAGGTATAGAGGAGGAGGAGAGGTATAGAGGATGAGGAGAGGTATAGAGGAGGAGATATATAGGAGGAGGAGAGGTATAGAGGAGGAGAGATATAGAGGAGGAGGAGAGGTATAGAGGAGAAGAACTTACGCTGATGTCAGCTGGGGGCTGGAAGACAGGCAGCTGCACCATGTAGCGCCAGATGTGAGCAGTCTGGTCCCCGGATGCTGGAGACACACACACACACACACATGCGTACACAGACAGACACACACACATGCGTACACACACACACACACGAGTACACAGACACACACACAGACGTACACGCATATACGCAGACACACACACAGACATACACGCACATACGCAGACACACACACACAAGCATAAAATCAGCACACAAGAACATAATCCTGAACTTCACTGTAAAAACACGTACGTGGAATGAAAAGCCTGCAGTTCCTATACAAACACTGTATTGTATACAAACACCATAGTCAAGAGGTGCCTTGAATATATCCAACAGATTTCCATGCCAACTTTGGGTAGGCAGAACAACACACAAACAAACACACAGTTGGCATCATCTTTCTCATACCTGTAAGAGCCATCTGCTCAGTGGGGTGAAACTTGATGGAGTTGACTGGTAAACACAAACACAAACACGATTACTCAGGTACACTCTGCTTGTCGATGCTTCATTAGGCTTTCCAAACGTTAAGAGCCTTTAGGATCCCCCCACCCCCTCCCTCCCCCCTCCCCCTCCGTCCCCCCTCCTCCTCCCACCTCTCCCTCCCCCTCCCCAGCGGTTGCTCTGCGAGGGGCAGCATATTCAATTAAGCTCTGGGTCACTCTGTCAAAGTGCTCTTAGCAATTTTGCACGAACAAATCAGATTCCAGTTTCCCGTAGTTGAGAGCAGGCTCACCTGACCCCGCGTGACCTGCGTACCGCAGCAGACATTTCCCAGTCTCGATGCTCCACAGCAGTGCAGAGTGATCTGTCACAAGAAGCAACAATGAGCAACAAGGAGCAACAAGGAGCAACAATGAGCAACAAGGAGCAACAAGGAGCAACAAGGAGCAACAAGGAGCCACAAGGAGCAACAATAAACAACAAGGAGCAACAATGAGCCACAAGGAGCAACAATGAGCCACAAGGAGCAACAATGAGCATCCGGCCTTCCAGTTCAAGGCAGGGATCTCTATAGGAGTTTGTGGAAAGCAATTG
>BROE01000024.1:12095460-12131002 GCA_036571765.1 Plecoglossus altivelis | reverse complement strand
TACGCATCTGCTCAGTGGGGTGAAACTTGATGGAGTTGACTGGTAAACACAAACACAAACACGATTACTCAGGTACACTCTGCTTGTCGATGCTTCATTAGGCTTTCCAAACGTTAAGAGCCTTTAGGATCCCCCCACCCCCTCCCTTCGTCCCCCCCCCCTTCCCCTCGCCCCGCCCCCGATTCCCCCCTCCTGCCTTGTTCCCCCCCCCTCTCCCTCCCCCTCCCCAGCGGTTGCTCTGCGAGGGGCAGCATATTCAATTAAGCTCTGGGTCACTCTGTCAAAGTGCTCTTAGCAATTTTGCACGAACAAATCAGATTCCAGTTTCCCGTAGTTGAGAGCAGGCTCACCTGACCCCGCGTGACCTGCGTACCGCAGCAGACATTTCCCAGTCTCGATGCTCCACAGCAGTGCAGAGTGATCTGTCACAAGAAGCAACAATGAGCAACAATGAGCAACAATGAACAACAAGAAGCAACAATGAGCAACAATAAACAACAAGGAGCAACAATGAGCATCCGGCCTTCCAGTTCAAGGCAGGGATCTCTATAGGAGTTTGTGGAAAGCAATTGGTAGTGTTTTTTAGGGGGTGAGCTAGCCCTTTAACGCTGACCTGCGGACGCAGTGCCCAGCACCACAGGGGGGATGCGGGTGATGCCAAGGTCCCAGATGCCATCCCTGTGGCCCACGTATTCCTTTAGCAGCTGGCACACGGCTCTGGAGGTGGTGGCTTTGAAACTAGACACGATCTGGGGAGAGGGTGTGGAGGGAGGGAGGGAGGGAGCGAAGGAGGGAGGGAGGGAGCGAAGGAGGGTGGGAGCGAAGGAGGGTGGGAGCGAAGGAGGGTGGGAGCGAAGGAGGGTGGGAGCGAGGGAGCGAGGGAAGAAGGGATACATGTAGGAGAGGGAGGGAATGAGGGTGGTGTTAAAAATATCAACTTCTCCTTAACCCTGCTAGGAGTTAAGTGGTGTGGAAACTTCACTTAAACAGCATTAATTCAGAGTGTTAATGGACCTGATAGAACTATATCCAACATCGCAGTTTGATATATCAAACTGTCTCGGGCCACCACACCTGCTGCCATCAGCGACAGGTCTTAAGATAGTCTGCTTAAGTATCTGCCTCCTCTACTTAGGATCGTTCAGGGTCCACAGGGGGTCTAGTGAGTCGCCGTGGTTGCAGTGGATCACGTAAGAGACAATCATTCGTTTCAGTAGGAGGATTCACGCAAATGCAGGTCCCGTTACCTAGGAGTCCCCAGCATGCAGCTCTCATGGGCCTACAGTGAAGGTGTCAGATCGCAATACACTTCCGCAGTGCTGCCAACTCTCACGCGCTGGCCGTGAGATTCACGCATTCGATTGGTTAAACACGCTGAGGAACCAATCAAATGTGTGCTCGTTGGAAGTGTTGTTTTTCGTGGAAAGACAGGTGGCACAACGTCAGTGGAGGGAGTGGAAAAAGTGAAAAGTCCTTTAGTTTGTTTTTTTTAATCCGTTTGGATCTGGAAATGAACCCTGTAAATCAGCACTGGACTGATCGACTATGAGCTGACAGCTAGCGGCGCACGAAATATTACGGAGTTAGTTCAGTATTTAATTACAACGCTAAGTTATGGTAAAAATGTTTGAATTGACTGAGCGTTAAATGATTGAACATGTCTTTAGCACTAGTTTACAGCTAGTCTAACCACTCGACAACAAAGGTGCTTTTTATAATAGTTGATCATTACATAATGTAAGCCGGTAATCCAACACAGCTAGCATTGTTTACATAGACGCTTTATCTGGCTCTGCTGTTTCAACTCAATGTAACCTATCTAACGTTACCTTGCTTGTAGAAGCCTTGTACGTGGTCTTCAACTTCTGAGAGAGCTGGCTGGTGCTATGGCTAGCTGCAAACACAGACACATCAACAAACGTGTTCATCAATCCATTCAAATTCAGTTGAAGATCAATCGGGTGAAAAAAGAAACGTATAGAAATGATCAGAAATTACTATTCTGGCTCAATTCGGGCTCAATTTTGATAGTATAATTAGGTTTGGAGCCAAAACACACTATAAATTGTTGATGATCCTGGGTAAGGGAGCATTTGGAGACATTAAAATTGGTCCGATGCCTTTATCTAAGATACACACAAATGTCAAGATATCGTGTGGCAAGAGTTCTGTCTTTAAAGAAGTGTTTACAATACCTTTTGTTTTGAGGGCTCCTTTACTGAGATCGCCTCCTTCTATCGTTTGTCCATCACCAGCAAGACGATCGTTCAGTACATCGATCTCTCGTCGTACTGGGGAGTTAGCATTAGCATCGGGTTAGCGTAGAAACTGTTACCAGACAGACATAACAGCGCAATCAACAAGACAAGACGTCAAACTAGAACCCAGGTATTTTACTTTCATTACTTACGATCCAAGTTTTCAATGTAGAGATTTTCAAACTCGCGTTCAATCTGACCAAATAGGTCAAGCAGATTGCTACGCAAAGGTACTGGTAGTTTGGAATCCTACAAACATAACAGGAGAAGAGAAAACAACTGTGTAGTAAAGTCATGGCGACGGCAGTCAACCTGTTTGCAGATGGATGTTGAAATAAGAGGAAACGGTGCTGTGTCAGTTCCTTTGTCAGATGCAACAGTGGATCAACTGATAATGACAGATGAAAAATTACATTTATTTCGGCAACAAACTGGAGATATCAAAACACTCATGTTTCACAAGTGAAAGCTCATCATACAGTTACAATCTAGTGAGGTGGATAAGAGCAGGACGGAAACTCTACCACAAACACAGGCCAACACTGTACATACCACTGCCACAACTACTACATACCAGGAAATCTTTGGAAAAAAACACAGTGTCACCACTACTGTACTACTTGAATACAGCTACAAGTCCTTGTAAGTTGAGTTGACTTACCTCCATACTCTACTCCTGGAAGTTCCACTAAGGTGTTTCACAAACAGACGCAGCAACAGAGCATGAAAACAAAGGCTTGTACCCTGCTTCTGACAGCTGCCTGAGTGGCGATTCTTGTACTGTACTTTCTCTGACAGGCACGCGAGAAAACACAATCTCTCTCTCACCCCTCCCTCCCTCCTTTCCTCTCTTACTCTCTCTCCTCTGCTGTTTTACAATAATGTGTAATCCAGTGCAAGCAAGTGTCTAAATGAAGTCTTCATTCTGTTAGTGGAATAGGTGTAAGAGCATGTTAGGGGGGGGGGGGGGGTGCGCATCAGCAAAACAACGGGAAACTGCCGCATGAGCTCGTGAAAGGCGTGCTGTAATCATGTGCTAATGAAGAGATTAAAGATGCACCGGTATGGTCTGACAAATGGGCCGCGTGGGCATTGAGAGGTGGAGGCCACCAGGCCTAATCTCTATGGTGAGGTGAGGGGGGGAGAGAAGGAGAGAGGGGGGGAGAGGGAGGAAGAGAGGGTGGGGGAGAGAGACAGGAGGTGATGGAGAAGACAGAAGGGAGGGAGAGGCGAAATAAGAGAGGAGTGCGCCAAGTGTGTGTGTGTGTGTGTGTGTGTTGCGCCGCGCCGTGGTTGTGTGTGTGAAGGGGTCCTCAGTGTGCCAACAGGTACTGTTGATGGACAGAGAGGCTTGATGAAAAGACTAATCAGACCCAGACAAGCAGACTGTATTAAGGGGGGGGGGGGGGGGGGGTGCCAATTAGCAAACAACGAACTGCCCCTACTCTGAAAGCTGCTTAATCATGTGCCTAAAAGATAAAGATCACCTTGGTTACTGGACATAATGCCTTCATTGAGAGGTGGAGGCCACCAGGCCTAATCTCTATGGTGAGGGTGAGGGGGTGGGAGAGAAAGAGAGAGGGGGGGGGAGAGGGAGGGAGAGAGGGTGAGAGAGAGACAGAGGGAGGGAGAGCAAATAAGAGAGAGTGAGCAAGTGTGTGTCAGTGTGTGTGTGTGTGTGTGTGTGCGTGCGCGTGTGTGTGAAGGGGTCCTCAGTGTGCCAACAGGTACTGTTGATGGACAGAGAGGCTTGATGAAAAGACTAATCAGACCCAGACAAGCAGACTGTATTAAAACTTGATGAGCTTGTCCCCAGAGAGAGACTAACCAACCAACCACCATTTAAGCTTCCACAGACACCAACTCTGGCCTCGTAGCCTTGTGCTTGGACACTACAACTTGCTTCACGGAAGGTAACCCTCGGAAACCACACGTCTTATTTCTCAGAAAAAAGCTTCAATGACACAAGGCAGAGGACATCCAAAGTTTCTGTTGGTGTTTTTTCCCCCCCTTGTCCCACTCGATTGAGAGCCGGTTTCTGCTAGCCTTGATCAAACAGAGAAGCAGTTTTATGATGTTTCTGTATAGCAGCCTTGGCCACACCAGCATCAGACAGCATCAGGCACAGCCTCTTATCAGAAGACTCTGGGTTCCCCTGTCAAAGGCTAGTCCATCCAAACACTAGACACTGTAGTCTACTGATGAGGATGGTTAATCTCTAACTAGGAGCAAAATCAATCTAGAATATTCTAACTGACACAGCTCGATCAGTTAATATAAACGAAAGAAATCATTACCAAGTGTTCCATTAATGCATTTTACGATCTATATTGGTCAAATAGGCTAGCATGGGCCTTTGTACCACATTAACTGTACGTAAAAAGGTGTACCTCATAGTCTCTACATAGCATTGGAGCTAGGTTACATGTTAAAGCTGCAACACAGGTCACAAATCGTGAGAATTGTTGTAAAACCGGCTGGTACTGTACACTCTCCTCCACGAACCAGCCTACCAAACTCACACAGCATCAAAAGGAAAAAAAATCTTATCACGTTAAACCAACAGCTTTCTCATTACCATCTATGGAGCAGCAGTGAGCACACAAACTGTCCCTGCTCGTCTGAGAAGAACATACCTAAAGCACGTGAGTCAGTCACCTTGTTTTTCAACAGAACTAAAAGGAGAGCCTCCCTCTCCTGGGATGGGGACACTAAGGAATCCCAACTCTCGCTGCAACTCCGACCGACCTCATCCAAACTCAGTGTAAGTCTATGGACTTCTGCTTGAACCTGTTCAAGCTTACTCAACCTGATCGAGGACTCCTTTTTGACCATAGACCTTCAACGATTAAACACTAAAAGTGACCTGGACATTGAGCGACTGTACTGTGCTCAAGTCATACCACAGCAAGCCCTTCTCATGAAAGACTGATCAACAGCAACAAAACCTTTACTGGTAAACATGACAAACTGCCTTATGAATTGAACTAACCCTAACCCTTACAGTTCTATCGATATCTATCTTTTCAGTGATAAAAGTTCTGAATTGACTACATTCCTACCCAGCTTAATCAGTCCAAAGGTCCAGTGTATGTGGGAGTGTTAGCTTCTCACCTGGCCCTCCAGCATGTCTCTCTGCCAGCCTGCCCTGTCCTGCTCCGTGCTGTTGCTGCGCCGTATGGACAGGCTGTGGGACTTGTGGCGCTTCTGCTTGGGGTAGCGCGAGGTGGAGGAGCTACTTCCGCTCTCCCCAGGCATCTCTCCTCTGGGCTGGGTCCCTTGTTTACCTTGTCCTTACTGACGCTGGGCAAACACAAGCCAGGGTAAACCCAGGAATACAGCTAACTTACTGATAGCCTGCTACCGCGCAGGCAAACACAGGGTTGGGGTTGATCAAACCTAACCGCTGACATTTTGTCGTACTGTAGCCTAACTGTTGCAGTTTGGCTGGTAGAACAGGACTTACTGTTCTCCACAGAGAGGTTAAACATTGCCGCACATTCTCGTAAGGCCATTTGAGGGATTTAGCAAAGCGTAACGCCTACAAACGCAGTGTGAAGTATAATATGGCTGCAACTGAAAACCAGAAGTTGTGTAGCCTGTTTAGGAGTGTTCGGGTCATGGGTCTGCCTAGTAATGTCAGCGTGTTGGAATTATCTTATTTTACAACCTGAGATACTGTTTGCACAGTAGGTGTGGAAAACTTCATTCATAAAGTATGATAATAAGCCTTAACAAGCGGGTAACACCTAGCTTCCTGGTAACACAATGATAATGCAGTCTTGGTGACAAATTGGCGTGTCATTAAAGGTCATCTTCATATAGTTGGTTTGGTTGGTTACATTGGTGGGGTTGGCTTAATCCTGCATCGAGAACGTCTTGCAAATGACTAGGTCTGAGCGAGAACGTTCGGAATATCTAAAATGATAGAAAATGTTAGCAGACTACCGGGTGTCGTAATATGCAGCAAAATTGCGTTTTTAAGGAATACCAAGGCATAATGATGTCTGATTCAACCTTTGCGCAGCCACAGTTTCGTGCACTATTACATGGAGTGCAAGTAAAACAAGGTAAATATGTATTTGCATTTGATAATCCGTTGACCTTGTGAGGGCTAACTTGCTAAGACACCCCACTAAAAGACAGCACTGCTTAGCTCTAAGACCGGACGCTGTCAGTATCATGATTTAGAACTTAGATAAGTCAAGAGTTGGCGTGCCTACATTAAACACGAAATATAATTACCGGGATGATGTAAGGTAGACTATGTATAATGACACTCTGGATATCTTCCTGGTTTTAAATCATTTTGGATCATGTTTACGTTCCGTGCCACATGGCATCTACAAACCAATAGGAACGCCGTTACGGTCTGAACCAATTGCGAACTCCAACGTCACACAGTCACGCCCATTGGAAGCAAGCACGTTCACCTCGTCAGCAAAATCTTCATAAAATACGCTATAAAACCGGCGATTTATACCTGAAATACGACTGTTCATCTGTAAGTAATAGCGCTTTATAATCTGTGACCGAGTGGGGTTTATTATTTCTAAATTAAGTCACTTATTTACGTTAAATCTTCTTTCAGATAAGCCAGGGTGGTTCGATGGCGTGTTGATTTCTTCTGGCGGTGTGATTGGTGTTCCTGCTCCGTGTGACGATGGCGCGCGGCTTGTGGGCCGTGCTCCGGATGGTGTCCTGCGAGGGTCCAGCCTTGTTAAAGCCAGTCCTACCTGTGTCAAGTAGAAGCAGTGTTAAACATCCTCGATTCCTCCCTGCATCTATTTCTTTAAGATATATTTCCAGGTGTGTATTGAATTGTTTAACGTTTCTCTGGCTATGTCGTAATGTAGCAATTTAGCACCACTAATAGTTTTAGTTGTGCTGCAAGCTAATCTTATTTACTCCAGTCTGCGCGACCGATTTAACGTTCGGTATCTGAACGGTCTATTGATAGACTGCTTTTTAGAGCATTGGCTTCATGTTACTTTAACAGCGAATGATGTAGTATGTTTTCATTAAGTTTCAAGGCTATTTTGCACTCTGATAGATAACTGTTAAACATCAACGCTTTCGTTTCTCACCGTGATTAATACCGTTTCACAGACAAGCGAAAGATCTACGTGCTGCTGTAAAGATGCCTGAAATAAACACGGATAATCTAGACGAGAAGCAGGTGAAACTCCTCGCAGAGATGTGCATCCTCATCGATGAGAACGATCATAAAACAGGAGCGGATAGCAAAAAGAATTGCCACCTTAATTCGAATATTAACAATGGTACGTGACAGTCTGTAACATACATTATCCTTCTCGTGCGAATGTCCGATGCATCACTGATCACAATGAGTCCTCTGTGCTTATGAAATATGTACAGTAGGGCCAGTGAATGTCAAACGTTTAACGAATCATTCTAATACTGAATTAAATACCGCTGTTCCAGGTTTACTGCATCGTGCCTTCAGCGTCTTCCTGTTCAACAGCGAAGACAAGCTTCTTCTGCAACAGAGGTCGGATGCGAAGATCACCTTTCCAGGTGAGAAGATAACCTCGATTATGAAGAAACCCTGATTCTTATCCGTAGCATCAACTGAGTAAAGTGTGTGTGTGTGTGTGCGTGTGCGTGCGTGTGTGTGTAGGATGTTTCACCAACACCTGCTGTAGCCACCCCTTACATACAGTAAGTGAACTGGAGGAGCAGGATGCTATTGGGATCCGGAGAGCAGCACAAAGACGACTGGAAGCGGAGCTGGGAATTCCCATGAACCAAGTAAGAAGTGTTCATACCTGCAAACTGTCTGCCTGAGTTGTATCTCCTGCCTATACGTGTAGAACAGGCTAAAATGGGCTTAAAGGCTCTTTTTATGGCTTGTTTTTTATAACAGATGTATTTGGGGATTTTGAGGATATGAACACAAAATGTATTTTAGGTATTATCTGTGTTAAGTACCTCCCCCTGTAAGTAGTATAGTAGATCAAGCCTTACTGGTCTATTATACTGCCTGTGTTATATACTACTGCTGTTAGTACTACTAAAATACATGTAGCATCACAGCAGGGTTGAGTTCTGCTGATGTCTTCCTGTGTTCTCTCTCAGGTGCCTCCAGAGGAGATGACCTACCTGACCAGGATCCATTACAAGGCCCAGTCCGACGGGGTCTGGGGCGAGCATGAGATCGACTACATCCTGTTCATGCAGAAGGACGTGGAGGTGAACCCAGACCCCAACGAGATCCAGAGCCACTGCTACGTTACCAAGGAGGAGCTGAAGGAGATGCTGGACAAGGCCAAGAGAGGAGAGCTGCTGGTCACTCCTTGGTTCAGTCTGATCGCAGACACCTTCCTCTTTAAGTGGTGGGATAACCTGCAGAACCTTAAGCAGTTCATGGACCATGATAAGATCCACCGCATGTGATTGCTAATCGTGTATTCGTCGTTAGCGTAGAGCCCTGTTGGAACAATGTGAGCGTGCATATTTCATCCAACACTTCAATGAGATGAACTCGCTTCGAGGATGTATTGCAAGACAACAAACTTAGCCTACCTGTGAAGGTTATTTTAATGTTGCCTCAAGAAGGACTACACAGGAGCACTTAAATTCAGTTTGTGTGGAGTTGGTTTTCAGTTGTCCATTAATTGATCAGCATGCAGGACTAGAAGTGGTTATTATGCTGTATTGGAAGATATGACATTGATAACTGTTAGCATATTTTTGTATAAAAGCTGTATAAAGTGCCTGATCAACTAATGATGTGAGGTATGCTATTTGTTTGTCAACTGTTAACAGAATTTACACCACACTGTATAATTGTTTATAATAATGTAAAGTATTTTGCCTATTAAAACTTCAGATCGTATTCAAGCTTTAAAGCGCTACCGTTAATAACCGTGTTTGACTCAACTAAAGTAACTTCTCATTGTTATGAACGCGAGGTGGCAGCAAAGGCGGCATCCCGCGTTGCAGCTGCACTAGGAAGTAAACAACGGCTAAAGCTTAGCGGTTGGGAAACAAGTAGTGGACCAGTTGAGCTGTTAGAAGTAGTCGAGAAACCAGTTTCCTAGCGTCTGATGATTTGCGCTACAGCACTCAGCACATTCTCTCTTCAAAAGAACGCATATGTTTGGAAACCAGCTGAGCTAAGCGGCAGTAGGATGATGATGAGGTAAGATAGCTAGCGGTTAGCATTGTTAGCTTATGCTGACATGGGCAGATAGCTAGCATCCATATTAACAAGCTAGTCAGGTTTACACATTGAACCTATAGGATTTTGTATGTGTGAAGTAGGTAGTCAGCCACTATCGTACATCGTGAACATTAGTGACTAGTGGTCAATGTTTAGATGATTAAAATGAGGGGTAGCTAAGGTTAGAACTATGATATTACAGTATCTTTTCCCCAAACAACAGCTAACAGCATGTAGGAGAGCTATGCTATGTACTGAACACTTGTTTTGTGTCCTAGTCATCCCACGGTACATGAGCCGGGTGGCGCACCGGTTTTGAATTTGAGTTCTTACCAAAGATTACTTGCAAATTACAGAAGACGATCTATCATAGTTGACAAAACATGCAAGTAGCTTGAAAAACTTACACTCCTCGCGCAATCTTTGAACGTTTTATTGCTCACTTCATATTTATTTGGCATAGACCTATTTATAAGAACCAGTCACGCCCCCTTTCCATGTCTATTTCTTCGGTTACAGTTAGCCGACTCGTCGTTTATAAGCATAGCCACGAGTTCATACTTCATGACTCTTAGAGTTAGTAAATATATATGTGAAATACCCTGTCATTTACATCTGTTAAGTATGCTTAACACCTGTTTAATTAGCCTGTTTAAAATCGGTTCATGATCGAATATTTCTCTGCCGAAATGATCATACGCCTGCCTATGTCTTTAACTGTTTCCTCATCGTCTCCTCCAAGGCTGTGTGTTCCCCTGGGGTCCCGTGGATCATGCCTCTGATCCTGTTTGCCTTTGTGGTGCGGGTAAGGGACGGCCTTCCCCTCTCAGCCTCCACAGACTTTGAGCACAATCGGGAGCTGCAGGAGCGGAAACACCAGTTGAGAAACATCTCCAAGGCTCTGAACCAGCTCCCAGAGAGAGGGGTGGTGAAGGGTCACAACCTTCACATCTAGTAAGGAAACGCACTGTAAACGAATACCGTGTATGGCTGTTTCACCAGAGTGGCAAGTTTGATGAACAGAATCTCCTTTCTGCTTCCATCCTGTTCCCTCTCCTCTCTCCTCACTCCCCTCTTCTCCTCTCTCCTCCTCACCCCTCTCCCCTCCTCTCTTCTCTCCTCCTCTCTTCTCTCCTCCTCTTCTCTCCTCCTCTCTTCTCTCCTCCTCACTCCCCTCCTCTCTTCTCTCCTCTCTCCTCCCTCCTCTCTTCTCTCCTCTCCATCCCTCTCCTCACTCCCCTCTCCCCTCCACCCCTCTCTTCTCTCCTCTTCTCTCTAACCCTCTCCTCTCCCCTTCGCTCCCATACAGCTTAATCTCCTGCGATGGGGTGTCCTACATGACAGTGTGTCACCAGAGTCTGCCTGTAGCCATGGCCTTCTGCTTCCTGGAGGACCTGCGCTGGGAATTCACAGCATGCTTCGACTCCACCAAGGTCGCCCTGGCAACGAGGCCCTACCCGTTCCTGGAGTTTGGCAAGTTGCAAAAAAAGAGGAGTCGGCGTCAAACGTTTCCATGGGAACATAAAGTAGAAAACACCACTGTACAGTTAGTTGTTTTAGTTGCTGTATCTATAATGATGTCAGATGGGAGCGGTTGATTGGGTATTTCCCGAAGGCTCCGCGACAGGACGTGCCACCGTCATCAAGCTCATCTTCTTTGTGTGTTTTGGTTGGCAGACGGTACCATCCAGAGGCTGAAGCTTCAGTACAACCAGAAGGGCTGCCCCGCCCTGGAGGTGACCCTGACGGAGGTCCAGGAGGACCTCCGGACCCGACCTCCTCAGGTACTCACTCTAGAGGACTTACAGCTCGCCAACGGTGCTGCCAACGGACACCTGGAACCAGTCCCAGGCTCTGGTAACAGTCTTCTTATACCGTCTAAGCTAAGCAAGAGGTCTCCAACCATGTTCCTGGAGGGCTAGCATCCAGACTGTTTTCACTACAACCTCAGTTTAGCACAGCTGATTCTTCTAGTTATCTAGATGATGAACTGAGTGAATTGCCATATTTTGAAAAACCTACAGGATGGTAGCTCTCCAGGACAAAAGGTTTGAGACATCTGGTCTAAAGACAGTTCTTCAGTATGTCACTGCATATATCACACACTGTAGGATTGTCATTAGTTTCCTTATATTAACAGAAGTAGGGTTGCAGCAGTTGAACTTCTTTGCGTTTCCTTTAGGTCCGAATCAAAGACTGGCGCCAGTAACAGCTCCTGGGATCCTCTCCCTGGTCTTGAATATCATGTGTGCTTCCCTGAACCTGATCAGAGGCGTCCACCTCATAGAGTACACGTTTCAGGTATGATCCTGAACCATCCACCCTTTCATCACGACTTCAACACGTTCTTTCAGGTCTTTGCTACTTCCTGATCTCCCGCTGGCTGCCTTGGTTATGCGTGTGTGTTGCCATGAGGTCAGATTCGCGACGCATTTAAAAGGATGTGTTTTCATGTTTACAAACAGGATGATTATGAAGGAATATGGAACGTTGTGGCGTTTCTCCTGGCATTTGTCTGCTGTGTTTGTCAGGTACGTGTTCCTTTAATGTCCAGAATATCCTGTTTATTATCATCCAGTCAGTCGTGATCTACGCTTGCCTTGTAACACCTTTAAGGCTAAGTGCGTGTACAAACTGTACAGCTAGTTCTCTAAGGAGCCCTTGGGTCATAATAGATTGAGTTGGTGTAGTTTGCTTGTGTTTTTATTAAAGACTGTTTTCTTCCTGCATCAGTGTCACCTGTACCTGTTCCACTCGTCTCTGAAGAAGTTCTGGTCTGTGAGCTTTCTGTGTGTGATCGTCCTATGCAATGGCTTCCTGTTCGGCCTGCGGAACATCTGGCAGCTGCTCTTTCACACGTCCGTGGCCTTCATGTCCACCCTGCTCATCCTCTCCCGCAAACTCCAGGACAGAACCAATGACTGTGGGGTCTGAGGGACAGGGGAACATTAAGCAAGCGACACCACTTGTCCACAATCCTTCACTCTGCGAAGTAAGAGGAAGGAGAGGTGGGGTCGACAAAGATGGAAGCCAGTGGCCTCTGGAATGGGGTTTTTAATGAAGGAAGACATTTGTTTGTTTAACATGAAGGATTTTCTTTTCCTGACATCTAGTGGTACTTTGTTTACATTGCCTCCAAGACCCACTGGAATAGCACAGAATAAATACTGACATGTTGGATCCAAATTTCAATTGAGATATTAATTTAAATGCAAAGGCAATAATTTTGGTCGGGTCAATGACTGATGTACTGAGCTAAGGACACTGTAAAGGGAATTTTGGATGATTACAGTGATCAATGTAGAACAATAATGGCATAGTAGTTTGCCATCAAGTTAAATAAGCGATTGAGCGGTGCTAGGTAGCTTGTTGAATAATGTTCCAGTACATGGGAATGTTTCAAAGGTTTCTCACCAAAGTTTGGTCTTACAAAAACCATTTGAATAGGGTAATGCTTGATGTACACCACTATAATGTCCTGTAAGTAGAAAATGTTCTCTTCAAGTGGATCAGTGTTATGTTTTAACGGTTCAGGGTTTGTACGCGTTGCTTAGCGAGGGATGATTATTGCTACAGTTGATAAGTCATAACCATCATTACATTTAAGACTTAAACTGTGTTATAAAGTGTTGCATTGTTGCTCATTATTTAGACCTAATGGCAATCAACATAAAGCTACATGACATTTTATGCCTTACTGTTAATGCCTGCAATTATTCCCATTATTATAATTCATTCTATGGTAACTTTGGTTATTTTGTATTGAATTGTATCACGTTATACAGGGTGACTACAGATCTACCAGCAAGTGCTTCAGTTGTAGTTTTAGGAAACTAAACTGAGGACTCTGTTCCTTTGGCCAGACTTTAGACATCTAGTATGGGTCACAATAATAAGTAAGAAGCACATTGTGTGCTTTATTTAGTGCAACAAAAAGCCATGATCAAATGGACCCGGTTTTTAAAACAACCCATTTTCTATGATTGACAGCAATGCTGAATGGGCAGTTTGTGAATATTTCACACCAGCTACTGACATTTACACAAAACTCTCGAGTCGAAAGATAAAGATGTTTTCAAATGTTTTGTTGAGAAGCACTGATTAGTAATGTGTGGGGCAATGAATCTAAAAATATTTGTATATTAGAATAGGCCAACAATCACTTTGCACTATAGTTAGATTTTTTATGTTGTAAACTACTGAATGAGCTCTGTAGAAATTCATTCAAATTACTCAAATTTTATGATTGAAAAGTAATTGGATTATGAACTCATGATGCCACTATGTACTCCAGAGTAATCGTTTGTATAGGATGGTAGCTGCTATAAATAATAGACATGTTTATATGTTTATTTCTATTCCAATTTTGTAGCTGCTTGTGGTTTTAAAGCATAGGAAAGTACTGTATGGTTTCATTTCGGTGACAAAAGTATGGAATGGAAGTTGTAGTTTTTGAGTTTATCAAGAGAACAGAGAATACACAAATCTAGATTACTTAAAGATTTACTGCTGCTGTGGTTTATTTCTATGAAGACCACACAACTCAGAGGTGTGTGAATTATCATGTTGACCAAATGAATGACCTGTTATACGCTGTTGCCATATATTTAGCAATGTGGTGAAGAATTCTAGAGTTTTGTTGAAATTCGGTCTCTTCAAATTAAGGGGCAATGTTTGCTTTACAGTACAGACAGTGTGTAGCAGCAGTAATTAAAATATGTAAACAATTCCAATGTTTTCTGCAGGTTCCCTTGATTTCCCTTGTGATATGTCTCCCTCCAGTGTCTTTAACAAATGAAGTACTTGTAAAGAAAAGAAGTAAAGAGATTTCAACTCCTTTTCCTGGATTGTTTGGGCAGTTTCTTCGGTCAAGACAGAAAAACTAGAAAATTGAATTGAAGCCTTTGTAAGAAATAAAGCTTGCTTACCATATTTCTTGTTCAAATATAGTGAGATACCCTGTAATGATGTTGTTCTCCAAAATACACATAAACTGGTTAAATTTACACAGTAAATACAGTCTTTTCAGGCATGTAAAGTATTATTTAAAATCGTACCCACGTTGTAGTTGAAGTTTTCACTTATAAGAAAAGTGGCATCAATATTTCAAGCTGTCAACCAACAATTTGTTGGATTATCGATAAACAATAGAGGGAGCTCTAACACCGTAAATGTCTGTTGGTGCCATAGTAACGGTTGCTAGAATACATGAGTTTGAATTAACTTCACAACGGTCAGTTGTGCTGTTGATCTGTTCCCATGTAAACTATAAACTGAAAAGGTGTTTAGTACCTAGTGTCACATTAGAAAAAGTGATGATTCATTAGGTAACACTCGGCTACTATACAGTATTCCAGTTTTACATTTACATTTATTTAATGACTATCGCTATTATTAAAAGATGTTGACCTAAGTTACCATAATCGTCTTCACAAGCTATGTGGTGTGTTGTAGACTAGCCTGTGTTTCTTGTTAACCTATGTACAGCATAAATGCACCAGCTATATTATTCGGGTTCGACAGCGTTATACTATCAGCGTTATATTATCAGCGTCCTATGGATACATTAGATTACTCTAAAAAGTAATATTAGTGACAGAATATCTTTGTCCAACTCAGCAAATATCCTTTCCCCAAAATATTTTTCAACTGACTATGATTTGTATCAAGTAGGTCAAGATTTCTTCAAACCTGCCGTGTGGTTAACTGGGTTCGTCTTGCAGCGCCACATACTTGAACAAAAGTGTCTCAAGCTTGAGTTGTGGGATAATCAAGGTGATCGCTTCAGGTGCTGCACAGGATTCTGTTCTTAGATTAGCTTGATCATTTCATCGGTTGAAACTAGGTGTGTGTGTGTGTGTGTTCCAGTCAGAGAGAGAGAAAAACAGCAAGTGCAATCTCTTCCCTGTTGTGATGTGGTCTTTTGTGGTTCTTCAGTGTGTGTGTGTGTGTGTGTGTGTGTGCGTGTGTGTGCGTGTGTATGTGTGTGTGTGTGTGTGTGTGCATGTGTGTGCGTGCGTGTGTGTGTCTGTATGTGCACAATCGGTTATCAGGAAAAGTCTCTTGTTAAGAGAACAGCCCTCCATGGCAGACAGAGAAGAAAACAGACATCTGTGAAGATTAAACCACAACCAAGGCTACAATCTGCCAAGGTTTCACCAAGCCCAAATGAAAGACAAGGTTTCACAAGTAAAATATGTCTCAACCAGATAAAGTGACTGAAGTCTCTGTTGAAGTCGCGTACAGCGTATGTACTCTGGCCCGTGTTTCACCCTAGCACCAGCGATGATGTCCTCATCGCCCATCTAACATCCAGCGAGGAGAGAGAAGGCAAGTGTAATTATAGTGGGTTCTCTGTCAAAATGCTGTTTGATCCAGTAAGCTTTTCCTAAATCTCTTATTTAAAGAGTCAGGCTGTGAGCTTGACAGGATAAAATTATACTTAATGATTAAGAAGACCTTTGCTCCCTCTCAGGTTTGGCAGTGTGAAATGGGCAGTCCGGGTCATGGTGTTGGCGATATGTCCAGAATCAATTTGCAGGTCCTCTGGGCTGTTTGCTCATCTTTTATAGCTCATTCACCATTTTTCCTGAGGGGCCTCTGTAAAGTACTGGTGGTAAATGACAGCGCTATCTTTATCCCTCGCTCTAAATTTCAGGAATTTATCCTGAATTTATCCAATTTACTCCCAACCAGAGATCTTCATGGGTCAATGAACCCTCACTCACATTGACAGCCCCACCACAGCCACTTTCAGGTCTAACGGAGAAAGCAATTTTGAGATTCAATCCGATGAACTTCTTAATGTGCTCTACTCTGTCACAAAATCATTTTGTTTCCAGCGATCCTCAGTATAATGAGTTTAGGTTGACAATGTACTTGACACGGCACTTGACTGTCAAATAACCCTGTCAAGATGACATAATCATACTGTAGACAATGACTCTTGATTGGGATCGTTTTACAAATTAAACAGTTAGTAAAATGTCAAATGAGCTTCTTTTTTTTAGCTTGCTGTCCTCGGTGGTTGCTATTAATAAAGAAAATAACAATATGAACAGACGTTACCCTGGCTATAATAACCCCTATATTTCAAATCAAGAGGTGACAAATCATTTTATGTCTTTAGGTAACTGATTTACAACCAGGTCAGAACCCTTCTACGCAATTAGCCTAGCCAACATAGTTCCCCGGAGAGAACAAACCCTTTCAAACTGTTCCGCCATCATACATATTAATTCACCGTGTGCGACACCTTTTGTTCCAGCTTTGTGCCACTCTTGAGGGGTTTCAGAGGGAAACACAGACGATCATAAAGCAGCTGTTGGAGCTACTGTGAGATGTGGCTTTGGTTGTGTTTCTCTGAGGGCCTTTCTCTTGTATCTCTTGTTATCCAAACCGCGTAGGAGAATACAGTCTGGCACAGAACCCGTCTTAAAAACACTGCCCTCATCCATGAGACAAGTTTCCCAAAGTTTCTTTTGAAATTTTCACTTGTGTGAAAATATGCCCAACTGTACGAATGGTACGATCAGAGGGGAAACTTGAACCTGTGTGTAGAGATCACATAAAACATTGCGCTATATCATGAATATTTTATATGGTGCATTGACAGAAGCCTAGTCCTGGGTAATGCCAGTACAGCACTGGAGCCATGGCAAGCTTTTTACAAAAAGCTGAATCGTTAACTCTCTCTATAATGACCTCTGGCAGTTCTTTACGGTAGATTTCAGATTCATTTTCTTCAAAACTTTTGTACTTGTAGTTTTTTTTTTCTTCTTGTGACTTTTGACTTTCTCCCACAAATGTAATTTACTTTCATGCTCTGGGGACAATATCCCTGGGTTACTTCACTACTTTGTTATCGCTGTTGGTGTTAGTGAAAGAAAAAAAAAACCTCAGAGATACAGTATTAGCCTGGCTGGGAAACAAACCGAGACCTGAAATAATCTGCTGTGAATCCTTGTCTGAGAAGAAGGATCAATAACTTCTTTTTTAATTAGTAGAGGGATGAATTGCGATTCACCCTTTCATTTCTCCACCACCAGCAGGTCTTCTTGCAACACCACCGGCACCCTAGAGAAGAACAAAAGCTCCATACTGACAGGAGCTCGCTCTCTCTCTACCACGCGGCTCATTTTCTTTTTCCCACCTTTTACCTACACACCCACCAACTACACCGCCCCTTCCATCACCCTCATCTCCACCCTCCCATCTTCCATCTTCCTTCCATGTTGTTATGTTTGTTATCTTCTCCTTGCCCACCCACCACTCTCCTTCTCTTGTCTCATATGCACTCACTGCTCCATCAGAATCATCATTCAGATACAGTTACCGAGCATCACAGTCACTTCTATCAAAACCCTGAAGTTTGGAAGTGGCCATCAGAACAATGGTTCTATCCTATATTATCCCAAACATACAAAATGGCTTTCTGACTTGATTGCATTTAATTTCACTTCCAAACACAGGAGGAGATGGTCATAGCTTCAGTTAGATGTTCCTGTGTTTAAAGTAAGTATTAGAGTGAACAAAACACTCTCCTTTGAGATTGAATTCAGCACTTTAAACAAACTTTGGGCCAATTTTGCCTGGATATCAACATGTATCCCCCACCGCAGGCCATTCCTGTGTTGTAACAGAATGTGTATCCAGGCCATTCTATTTATAACAATCTATACACAGATATGAAATACTCAGATGTTGAATTATTCAGTCGTGAACCTCATGGAGGCATTGTGTTGAAGCCACTTTTTATATTGTCTGGCATGGGACGCCATTAGAACGATTTATTCTCCAGCCAACAGCAGCTATTCAAGACAAGAATACGGTACATATAACCTGTGCACGAATAGATAGAAATATCATGTCACTCACCTGCTCTTTGTGAAATGAATTGTTCAGTTGTTCATTTGCTATTTAATCACGATCATGATTAGTCGCGCTGAATGAAGTGGCCATTTCAATTCATCATTCATCACCGAAATGAATCCTTGCTGAGTCCTTTAGAAACAGAGATAAAGGACAGGGTGTAATTGAACCGCTCTGTTGCTTTAGTTACATTTTTGATCGTAACTGGTGCACGCCTGAGAGTATAGACTGGACTTTTTACAACTTTTTACAACCGTCTGGTCAAACCAGAATCAGCCTCACTTGATAAAACGCTGAAGACCCTCATAGGTGCTCAACTGCGGGAGTTGAAGACTTCAGTAGCGGTTTGTGGGTCACGATCCTGGGCTTGATGTAGCTAATAAAAGGTGAATCCTGATTTAAGGCCGAATGAATCAAAGTGGAGCACTGCGGCGTTATCGGCCTCATTTTATCTATTTAATCTTCTCTCCGTGTTTAGCACCGTGTGGCCTGCGACACCTGCTAAGCAGCTAGCCGCAGTTTGGACTTTGACGGCAGATTCCAAGAGCTCATTTATCATCCTTCCCCACTGCTTCGAATGCTCCAGGTTCTTTGATGAAGCGTATCAGTCTAGGCAGGACACCACCAAGGTATTAACTTGCTTCCCCAGAGCAACATCACGAAAATGTTATTGGAAAGGTTGACTGGCAGAGTTGTAACCAAGCTGTCCCAAGCTATCTGACACACTGTCATTCATAAGGACAGGACTTTATTTTCAACTGGTCGGTGCACTCAGTGAAGAGCTACAGTATATGTAAAGTTGGTCCTTTCATGACGATGTCTTGTGTGCTGGTGAGAATAAAAGAGTTCCAGTTTTTGCACTTTGCTACCATGTTTCTTTCTTCCTGCTTGATTCGTTTTCTCAAGCTATGGGGATGTTTTTTTTAACCCAAACTTTTCAATCAAAGCTCAGTCCGTAGGCTGATAGCTCCTCAAAATTACAATTTTGAGATGTATCAAGGGTATGCCTTACTATAATATATATCGATGTATACAGAGAACTATTGAAATGTAGATATGAAGTTTGAATTAATAGAGGCCATGCTGGCAGGGTCTTCTGAGTATGAAGAAGCTGTTGTACCTGAGGGGTTAATTTATGCCTTTTTAGGATGGTCAACAGTAAAGCTGAACATCTTTGAAGTCCCATCCCTCCTTATCGTACCAATAAAGCAACTGCATGGAAACCAAACACAAACTTTTCAAAAGAACATTTCCTTCGCTTGCTTGTGAGGTCAGCCCCTGACATTACATTAGGAGACTGCAAAGATTCATTTCTGGTACCGAAGTAGGTTTTAGTTGGCCTTCAGATGTGGAGGACCAGGAGAGGACAAGATTTAAACAAGCCAGTCTCTGTCCCTGCGTCCCAGAGACCGTCCCCTGATGTAGAAACTGTTTGAAATCCAACTGAAATTAAAGCTGTTGAGGGAACCTCTCTCAGAACGATTTTAATGATTCAGAAATTTCACCGTGGCGTTACAGTCGATCGAGGATAATGAGCCTGTCGACTTTGGGGATATGAGATGACGCCATGCGCTCATTTCTTTGTTGCTACGCTCGGGAGGCGAGCGGGATTGTTATCAAGGGGCTGCGCGTTCTTTAGACATCCTGTACTTGCACAGGCTTCTCTGCAAACCCTAGTGCTGCTCACGTTGAAAGATGTCTCCATATGGCCAGAACAACAGCAGTAACTGAACATCACTTAGACGTCTCAAACAGTGCTTTCATCTTCTGTCATCCTTAATTAATGTCGAGCTGCCTCGATGAATCTGGATCTCGATAAAGATCTGTGAGATCCTTCATAATACAGTGTGCCCTTCAGTACAAAATGAACTTCCTTGACTTCTGCCACAGATTCTGATTGTGACTACTTGATTGTAGTTCTTTTGTAGAAAGAACTACATGTCCCAGTTGTGAACGTTTTTTTCACCAATTTCACAACAGGACATTGGTTGTCCACAATTGGTTGTTCGATTTACTGCAAAAGGTCAGTTTTCTCTGACGACAAGTATGTCGTGACTGAATTTTTAAAAAATCCTTTCATTTCAAGGCTCTTTCAGCTCTGAAATTCTGATCATATGCAGAGACTGAAATAGCGTTCTGCTATCAGTTTGTAGGTAACCATCCCTGTTTGGGAAAGGTATCTGTACAGAGGAGAGAGGGAGTGGAGATAGATCAAAGGCAGAGGAAAACCAAAGCAATTTCCAAGACCTCTGGTTAAATTCAAAATTCATTTGGGGGTCTGTATTCAGCAGGAATGAAAAGGCTGATCATTAATTTCGTGTTGATTACTATATTACATGTACATATGTATTTTTTATACAGCGTACTAGAAGCAGTCTGAAATATGAAAGCCTACCTGCTTGTAGTCAAATAAATACCTGCTTAGAAATGAAGAATTTGAAAAAGGAAAGATGATTGTTAGAAGAAATCAGGCACAGATAAACAACTCTTGAATACCCACTCCACACAGCTAATCTACTTTGAAATGTTTCCCAGATGCTGTTATAGTACCATGGGAGTACACGCTAAGGCAGTGCCCAATGGTGTTCAACCACAGGCTGTGATACACACCAGACACCACATAGCACTAGTATAGAACCTAAACATGCAGGACGTCTGAGTCTTACTCAATATATGGACTTGTGAAGATTTAGTGAGTACCTGGCACATGAATGTTTAACCACTGATATAAATGTTGAAATCTGCTCTCAGGCGAAACACCTGCCATGCATTTTTGTCTCACTGGGAACTGGCCAACAGCTGTCATCTTTCCCAAAACATTTTAAACACAGAATTACAAATGGTTAAGTGGGCCTGATCCATGCACTTCCAAACATCAAGATTGCTTGTAAGAAATGTGCAATTGGCAAGACATTTTTTTATCAGTGTGTTATTTTGTTTTATCTTTTTTTGATGGCCTGGTTCAGTGGAGAACTGTGATATTTGCGGTGATTTTACGTTTTCCAAGTAATACAAATAAAACGATATTGCAAACGGAAATATTTATGATTTTAGATGTAAAATCTAGAAACAACAATCAATTAGTAACATTGACAAAGTAACATTTATAGATCCGTTTGCCTCTCGAAAACATAGCTTGTGTTGATACGGAAACATCAAGACTGCTTTGAATGTTAGATCGCATTATGTGGTTCCCTGTGGGAACTCGTGAAATATCGAACCCAAAGGCATGAGATCAGTGGAGCTTGCTGTGGCAGTCTGTTTAATTGGTTTACCGTGCAGGGAGTCGCCGCCTCGAGCGGTTTCCTTGTTATTCAAGGTGTTCGGCTCAGCCTGGCCTCGCGTCCAGCTGACGTCGAGCGACAGAGGTGTCAGCGTCTGTCTGTTTCTAACGTTCACCTTGAAACACGTCAACCCTTGAGAGGAGAAAGATTGTAGTAGTCGGGAGAATTGAGGAAATTAAACACAGCTGAGGACATGAAAAAGCTGTTGAAGAAAGGCTGGAATGGGGCCAGAGTTAAAACAATATCTGGCCTATTCTCGTATTTTCTCCAGCAGTCTTGGAAGATTGCAGTGAAACCTACTGTACCATATCAACAGTTGGGAGGATGAAAAACCACGTTGGTTGAACGGCAGGATAATTGTTTCAAAGTAGGTGTCACAGCATAAACATCGCTGTGACAATTGCCAACTCGACTGAAAACTGGTACTAACGCCTGACCCAAGCGCATCCTTCATCAAAAACCTAAATTTCACCCAAAATCCAAACGGAGATACGAACAGAGACTTTGGGAATACGTCGAACCTCTAATTAGACCGATACTGTAAATGCTATGGGTCCGCTGGGGAACATACTAATAACATACATGTATGATTCATTGTCTCAATGGGCATGCGATGAAGACTCAACTAAAAACACTGCTTGCCAACTGGGTTTAATTAATAACAGCTTCAGTTACTGGATTCAACTTGGGGGAAAAGAGATATCTCGTTATTATTAACTTAATGCAAGCACATTTTTAAGGTCAGTGGACAACACATTAAAGTCCAGTTTCATGCTGTGATAGAGTCCACTCTTGCATCGTAATAAGCATGCCTTGAGCTATTTATTTACAAGAAAACAGAGCAAAGTGTACGCTCTTACCACCGCGATCAAATGCTTTTCTGCTCATGCTAATTCAACGTGACCAAATTCCATTATACAACGAATTCAACGTAGTTCTTAAAATGTTTATTTTTTTACAGGTTTGATCAGTGAACTATAACAATATAACAAACTATTTACATATTTTGTACATTCAAATGAAAAGAGAAAATACACAATATAAAAAAATATTGGCTTGTTTTGTACGTTTGCATGAACATTACGTGAAGTTACGATGCCAACTTCTGGTAGACTTGTATTTTCAGTGAGAAACATCTGAATGGCTACATGTGGTGTACAGAACACAACACATCATTTTACTGTTGCTGCATGCTTTTAACTGAGTATACATTATCCAGAATCCTGTATATAAATACACATGTACGTATAAATATATAATTGAATTACAACATCCAGTTCCTACACAACAAATTGTAACAAATGAAGTATCACATGTGAGAGTACATCTATTTAATACCCTGTACATCTTACTACACATTTAAAATGATTGATAACCAAACACTGTATTGAAGTACTTACAGTATCGTTTTACATATTACACAATAACCATACTGGAGAACATTACTACAATCCATAAATTGTTCATTAAACAGAGATAAAACATCATTTTTGTTTGAACAAGGTACATTCTTCATCATGACACCAGAGGTACTTTGGCTGACGCACACACAACACAAAGACAAACCATCCACTGTGAATTTGATCATCATCATCGATATCCCAAACAGGAAACAGTATGTGCAACATCCACATCGGAAAGTCGCATCTTTGAGCCTCCATTAAAGACACCTGCTCAGTGTGTCTTGGTGGGTCTAGCACTGTTAACCCCCCAAGGCTTCGACACAAGGTACTACTTGACCTCCTTAGAGGACCAAACGAGAGGGTTAGCTACAAGCCTGACCATGTGACATGAAAAGCATAACATGAACATCCCCAATGACAGGACAGCTAAACACTTTGTCGCTTCTCTGCCCTTTTACATAACTCACATCGTGGCTCTCCTGACTCTGCAGGTTAAAAAGCCAAGCCTGATCCTCAGCAGAAATAAACGCCCAGACAGCGCTTTAGCCAAGAGGCGAGCGCTCTCTCTCTTAACGGAGCAAGTCTGACTCCTCATTAAAGAAGCCATGGCTACAGTAAACCATGTAGGCCTATGTGGCATTCTGCTTAGCAAGGACATGTCAGTCGTGCCCCAGTCAGATGACAACGTGCAGCAAAGCATGCTAATGGAAAATCGTAGAGCATGTGCAGTTGTCATTTGCGACAGGAAAACCTGCTAATGTAGGTTGGGGAAAATGTCCAGTGTAAAAATAGCGTCGACTTGTGTATCAGGAAATCCTGTCAATGTTGTGGTTGTTGTGAAGTGTTATTGAAGACTGAACCCAGTGATAGAAACAGCTAATGAATTTGCCTTTAGCTACTGACCCCAGACTGATTCACCTTGTAAAACCACAAACGCTGCTTTTAAACAGTTCTGTACAAGACACTTCCTGTACGATATCCAATCAATGTCTGACGTTCTTACAGTTGCACGTGTCTCACCCAAATGTAGCCGGTACTCATTAGCAAGACAGTCACGTAGGGTCCAGAGAGCCAGACATAATGTAAAGTGACACCGATGCACAATCACACAGTAGAAAAGACAGGGGGAAAGAAGTGGAAGGCAAAGGCAATGGTCTTGTACAAGAATCGTAGTGCAGAAAAGGGCATTTGAACTTCAAACCCATCATTTTGACTCAGTCACACTGGCTGGTCTTAAGACTCGTCTATAAACACTGATAGAAATACTGCAGGAGCCTTAGGCAGACATCCAGTATGTTCTGTCTCCAGATCGTTTTTTTTTTGTTTTGTTTTTTTAAGAACTTTGAATGTTTTACAATCAATTATCGTTTTGTTGTTAAACAACTTCTTATGGCAAGGCATATCTTTCATCACATCACCTTTCACCCCTCCATCTATGACTTCCAATGAAAATAAAAAGAAGCAGTTTCTAAAACATATTTCTGTCTGCAGTGCTGTCACCAAACTAGACCAAGAGAATAGAATATCGATTGTTGGTTTCTGGACAGGGGTTGAAGAGTTTCAGCGTTATGTGTCTTAGTTTTGTGTGAGCTGAGGAGAGTGTTTCTGGAGTTCGATACAAACCAGCAAAAATCAAATCTACTACATTGAATCAATCTCTTATTGAATCCAACCACATGGTTTCAAAAACAACATCCTTAAGACGAACAAGATTTCACAGCTATTTGCCACAACTTAAAAATGTTTTCATCCTATTTTGTGTTGTCATGTCAATGTCACCCTTTAAGACATCTTCTGTCAGATTATGGGTCCTCATAATTGGGGTGCTGAAAGATAATTAACGCAATCACACTAGTGGGGAATATAACACACTTCTGACCTCAGAATGATCTTTTGAAGGAAATCGGAGGGGAAGGGACCATAACAGATCAGATACAGTAACAGAACACACTTCATAATAGGGAATGGCTAACGAGAGCAGATCATTGACATATTTCACAGATGACTAACCCTTCCCATCCAGAAAGGTTCCTGCTGATCGTCATCTTCTCTCATCATCCTGGATTCCGCTGGCTTTGTCCTCCGTTTGTTTGACAACTACAACGGTCCGTCCAACGTGTCCTCCAGGCAGGGGACAGGGAGCCCACGCTCTGTGTCCTGGTCTCATGGTTTCCTGGTCTGAAACACCATGTTCAAGGTACTCCAACCAGAAGGCTTTCGAAGTTGTTACCCTGCCTGCACAGTCAAGTAAACAACTAGCAAGACTTTGACACAGAGAGAAGAAACACATTGGTTTACTATGGAATAGTATCTCTTAGGTGCTGAAAAGGGAACTAGTGATTTCACGTTTTTAATGTCATTCAAATATGCGTGTGCGTGAGAGAGTGTGAGGGGACAGAGAGAGGGACAGTGAGATCAAGAGAGGGTATATTTGAGAGTGTGCTCGTCAGTGTGCATGCGTCCCGCGCGTGTGTCCTGCGTGTGAGCGTTCAGATGATGGAGGACTCGTCCTGGCAGTACGAGGACGCGTGCTGTGTTTTGGGACTGGAGCGCGTCAGCATGGAGATCTGGGTGCTGAAGTTGGTCCCATTGCTGCCCATGGAGGGATGCTGGTACTTGGTGTCAGAGGAGTTAATATACCTCTGCAAGTGCCACCTCCTCCACTTCCTCTTGATCTCAGCCTGAACCTGGACACAGGGGGGGTGGGGTTGGGGTGGGTGGGACTCTCATTAGCATCAGCTTCATTATCATCAGCATGATCATCATCATTAGCATCATCAGCATGGTCATCATCATCATCTGCATCATCATCATCATCAAGGACATTGTTGGTTCAGGCAGCCAGTCAAGGTTCCAATCCTATTTGCAAAGACATTCACATGCTTGTGTCCAGCGGAGGCATGTGATGAAGGTGTGCCAGCTAAGGGAGATGTTGGGATTGGATCACGCTTGGTTTGGAGTTTGTTTAGCATGGGTATGTTGTATAAAACAGAGGTTAAAAAAAATTCTCAGTCGAATTTCTTCTACAGTTCTACACTAGGTTTATTCATCTGTACCAACATGTACAAATGTTTTCAAGGACACACTGTACAAGTGCGGTCTTTTCTTTTCAAACCCTAGAACACGTGTAGACATAACATGCCTTTGGAATTGAGTCATGATGAAGAAGCTATGATTTCTGAAACATCATAAATTACACATCACCCCAAATACCATACTGCACACGCGTATTATCTTGAGCTATGGTAACATAGATTCTAAGTATGTTTTCGGGTTTAACAGGTGACCTTGTACCTTTGAAACAAACCACAACAAATCATTGACCATGTAAAGTAATCTAGACTCACGACTTCACATTAGCATTCAGACAAGCGCACACAACAAGCAAGGCATCTCAGTGATTTAATCTGGGCCAGCACTGGGCACATAACTCACATCACCGCAGGCAGTCTCAGTAGGAATATCAGAGTAAAAAATGGACAAGAAGGAAGGGATTTTTACAGGCCTCTCATCCTGCAGGGTGTGAGGGGGGAGAATGGGGTGGGGGGCGACCATTGAAGAGGGGGTGGTGAGGGGGACCGCATTCACGTAAATGACTCATTCCATTAAGACCTCCTCCCCTTGTGCATTATTAGCAGTGTGTGTGAGTGAGTGTATGTGTGTGTGTGTGTGCGTGTGTGAGAGTGTATGCGTGTGAATGTTTGTGTGTGAGAGAGTTTGTATGTGTGAGTGTTAGTGTGAAAGTGCCTGTGTGTGTGTGTGTGTGAGAGAGAGAGAGAGAGAGAGAGAGAGAGAGAGAGAGAGAGAGAGTTTGTATGTGTGTGAGTGTCTGTGTGTGAGTGTGTGTGTGTGTACGTGTGTGAGTGTCTGAGTGCGTGTGAGTGTGTGTCTGTGTGAGTGTGTGTGTCTGTGTGTGTACGTGTGTGTCTAGGACTCAGTGGGTGGTCAGAGACACACTGAAGGACCCGGTCACCCAGAGTGCTGGACGTCAGTATGCCCTGCCTCCTCTTCCTGAGGAAGGCACAGGATGTTTCCAAACACAACCCTGACGCAGCGCTAACAGGACCTACCTCGCCATTCAGGAAGCAGTACAACACGGCCACCACGCAGCCCTGGAGACAGACGGAGACACATCCATGTTAGGCTTTTTTGCTGTTAAACCTCTGCAAGATGAAAATGAAGCAACACTTGACTAATGAGTCATTTTGGGCGGGAGGATAATAGGACCAATGTGTTGGAGGAGACGGCCTGCCAGGTTTCATGTTGTTGGCAGTGAAGCCAGTGGGCCAGTCTGGCTCACTCCCCAATCATTTCTCATTACGAGATGGATCGAAATAACACCAGGGTTTAAAACTGTTACAGAGAGGCTATATTAGGCAGGAAAATGTGCCAGGAGTCCTGCCACGGCCATTAGAGTTCTGCAATATAGAAACACTCCCACAGCACTACTGCTGACAGTCAGCAGAAAACTAGAAGTATCTACCAGGAACTAACCCTCTTAAAACGTGTCTAAACACACTGATCAACACATCAAGATAAAAGTCATTTGTTTCAGTGAATCCACTCGCACCAAGACAAATGACAACACTTAATGGAATAAAACAATAGCTACATTTGAGAGAAAAACAACAACTAATAAAACAAAAAAATCAACACATCAAGATAAGTCATTTGTTTCAGTGAATCCACTCACACCAAGACAAATGACAACACTTAATGGAATAAAACAATAGCTACATTTGAGACAAAAAACAACAACTAATAAAACAAAAACAAAAATGGAGGAATCGGTTAATTCAACTTCCAAACTTTGTGTTGAAAACTTTGACGTTGACGGACGTCGTCTTTCACGCACACAGTACCTGGAAGGATCCTAGTATGAGGTCAAACACCAGGCGAAGCTCTGTCTTCATCTGCTCGGGAATGAAGGCAAACACGATGAAGTTGATCCCAAACAGAGGAATCAACAGAAGAGTTGATTTTGCCAACCGTCTGTGCAAAGAAACGACCAAAAAGAACAGTCAATTATTATATACAAGGCTCTTCCTCAGCACTTAACATTCCATTCAACCTCCCTAGACTTAAGCAAAGGAAGATTTTTCCTCCCTTCTGACCAGAGTAAAAACTCTAAGGGTCCAGGTTAAAGTGAAACCATTCAAAGTGTACCGCAAACAGACCAAACACCGGACGCTGAACCTGTTCGACTGTTTAACTAGCTAATTCATTCTAGGGAGGCGCAGAGAACGAAATTAAAACCTAATATAAAGTCAGTCCCTGCCTGAGGTTTCTCTGCAATGTGATTTAGCGCGGTGAGTTGCCTATCCGCAGACTGAAAGGTTCTGTCACTGCGAGATGCATTTGCTCTCAGCATAAAAGCCCACCCTCCAGTGTGGTTTGAGGTTACCACATTTAACGGGGTAGAGAAAATTCCAAGTAACGTTAGATTTGGTTTAAATGGCGGCCTGGAGGCACAGGTCTCTTGCTCAGTCTCTGCCGGCTACAGAGGGAGCGAGTGATTGGACTGACAGACTCATTTAGCCTCAATAGTTGCTGAGAGCACAAAGTCCCCATAATCAAAAACAAAAACCAAAACAGAAAGGAAAGGCTGTAGAACTATCTTCCGTTTCAGTTATCTGATAGTACGAGAGTACGAGAGTACTCACGAGTACTGGTTAGACTCGTTTCTTCCTATGTCTGGACAGTTTATCTTCTGGCGAAGTATCCGGATGATGCAGATGAAGAGGATGAAGTTCATCTGTGGGCAGAAGAGGAAAACATTAACACGTAACTAACACTAGCATGGTTGTAGCATTGCTACGCGTATTATGCTAAGTAGGGTTTACTAAACTAACTAACACTAGCATGGTTGTAGCATTGCTACGCGAATTATGCTAAGTAGGGTTTACTAAACTAACTAACACTGCACGGTTGTAGCATTGCTACGCGTATTATGCTAAGTAGGGTTTACTAAAGCTAGCTAGCTACTGTTGGAACGCTGTGGGGACCATTGGAAATATTTACAACTCACGCAGCAACAGATTATATTATAGATAGCATTTTCAATCGTGCATTTTGAAACCATACTTAATAAGTTTGTTGGAAATTATTCGATTGACATCACATCACATATTTATGATGTTACGCCATGGGACCCACTTTCAAACAATTATTGAAGAAGTACCAGCCAAAGCAATATGAGTTCACACATTTAGTTCATACTATCCATTCAACTATTTTTCAAACTTTTATCTATCTCCAGTGCAGTTCCAATTTAGGCCATTTAGGCTTTATAAAATGCTCTTGTGATCTGACAAATGCCGTGGGTCTCAAAGTGCATCTCACCTCCCAGAACTGTCACACAACAGTTCCAACCCCTCTTCAACACCCCCTTAGCCAGGCCCAACAGAGATCCAGGTAATCCCAGCTCATCTCTAAGCTCTGTGGTTACCCTCAAGGCAGTAGCCAGCAAACAGCCACGGTACAACACAGAAAGCAAACCGCAGTGCTTTGTCAACATTTTGAAGCCATGTCAGTGCCAAGGAAACGTCCCACGTCAGTACAGAAGACGTGTCGAACGTCACTTTTTCCCTCCGATACCACGTTGTTAAACAACGGCTTCAGAGAAATGCGACCAACCTTCATTACACATATAAAAGGCTTAAGAAGCCAGTTGATTCACAGTAGGCGCAGGCCTGGGAAACCTTCATCTACAACGCTTGAGGTCTCTGTTTTCATCCTTGTCTCGTACACCAACACCTCTTATCCTACTTTGTCCTCACTCCCTCTCGCTCTCTGTCACGTCTGCCAGCGCGCTTTGCTTGGTGGCTTCCTCAGACACAGCGTCTGGAAATAAAAGGGTTCTGATGTGTGAGCCACGGTGAAAGTGTTCTTTGCACCTTTGACTTTATTGGCGTTTTGTGCCTGATCTGCGCCGCGGAGAGCGAAATGCATCTCGCTCGCATGTGGGAGGGAGAGAGAGAGGCGACTGTCGGCATGACCACAAAGACGTTGCCACGGTGCACCACAGAAAGACACATCCTCCTGCCGTCTCCTGGGGGTTATCATCCGCAAGCGTACGCCAAGGGATACTCAAATGTATTATTAAGGAAACCATTTTAATCTCTGTGTTATGCTCAATCTGATCTCAATGCTTAAACGGTCGTTTCCATGGAAAGATTCCTTTCAAAACTCGACGCCAAGAACAAACGGTCAGCCGATGATGAACCTGACAAGTCACAAGTCATGACTAGATTCGCATCCGTACGCGTCCTCCATTTGTACTCTAATGACGCTCTGCCATTCGCACGAGCGCTCGTGTCTGGGTGTGCTAGAGTGGAGGTCGCTGTAACCTACAGCAAGTTCCAGGGTAACATAGAGTTCAATCACCCTCCAAGAGCAGATAACTGACACCTGGCTGTGATTGTCTGTCTGACCTGACAGGCAACTACCTAGAGAGAGAGAGAAAAAAAATCATATTGACAGATAGATTGTAGTGAGCTCTGCTTTCCTTTTGGGAAATTTCAATTTCAAATCGCACTGTGTCAATTTATCACTGCCTATCAAAATAGTGAAGTCATGAAATTTGAATCATACCATGGTGATCCTAAGGCCAGAAACGTACCAGAATTGATGCCAGTATGGGCGTTTTAATGATCCACCAGAACATGTCCGTATTCTCAATGATATCCCAGCACCTACCAAAGAGAGTCAATCGTGATTAGAATGTATTAGACTTGCAAAGTCTGCTGTACTCGTAGAGGGCTTTTCCTTACCCAACATCATTATAGTAGGCCTTGGCAAAGCTCCAAGCAGAGATAAAAACCATTGGTCCTCCTGCAGACAAGGGGGGGGAAAATACCACAGGGGTTAAGAAAAAAAATAAACACCGAACACCCACCACCAGCCATCATAAACCTGTCAGTACTCACCCCAGCCAATCAGAATGTAGCACCAGAAGTACTTCCTCTCTGAGAAGAACGACACAGCCAATAGGGCGTGGAGATAAAGACCCTCAACCAAAAGCCAGAAAAAGCTGGCCATGATGCAGTACTGGAAGAAGACTATCACTGCCTTGCAGCCCATCTGACAAAATAGGACACAAAAAAACAAAATGTCCTCCGGGTGTACAAGAAAATGAATGTCAGAACGGATTCTGAAGAGTAGCTACCACAGCATTCCTCTATTGTATTTTGTCAGTACATCAACATTACATCGCGCTGGCAAATTCACTCCCATTTGAGGCTTGTTACAGGAAGGATGAAGTTGTTAATTGGCCCAAAAATAGTTTGAAGACAGTTGTGATTATTTGTTGTACAGGAGACAAATACAGAGGATTACAGACACAACTGACAGGGAAAATGTGTATTTCTTTTGTTCGGCGACATGGATCAGCAGGGGTTTTTGTGTTGAAGTTTTAATCATGTCTCAGCCTTTTCTCATCCCAACGTGAGTCAGCATTTATTACAATATCATTAGCTGATAAGAGCTCTCAATTTTACGCGATCAAAAAGCAATTAAGGGAACTGTCTACAAGTAATAGCTTCATAATTGCCTACATCATTTTCAAACATATTTAGCTTTCCTAGACGATGAGGATATCATATTTGAGGTAAATGCATTCTTTTTATGTTGAATGTCATGGATAGAGGTTCAAGGCCATGCGTAGATATGTCCCTCCAATGGACAGAGACATGACTGGAAATGCTGGTATTGCAAGACCATATCACAAACAGGGAACACTTCAGTAAAACTGCGTGTGACAAGTGACCGATGTCGAGCAAACAGCACAGAGAGGCGTCCGTCAGCATCTCCGTCATGCGGAAGGCGGAGGAAGGAGGAGGAGGTGGGGGTGGGGGGGGCTGGAGACAGCCACGCAGGAGAACGTGATCATGTCAGTACGGGCTAGCTCGGTTGAGAACACTCCAGTGCTTCTATCTGTCCATTTCATTCACTCCTTTGTTATGCGTTTCCTCCAAATAAACCTGCTGTCCTCCCACAGAGGCAACAGTTGAGAGGCTGATGCAGTCCTCTAACATAGTGTGCAGCAGCACTCACTTAATGCATGGAGTAATGGACAACGCTCTGTTTGTTTCTCATGTAGCTCTTTCCTAGAAATATGACACGGGCAATGTTGCTCGCTCTTGTGTTCGCAGAGCTTAGAATGCTTGGAGACATGCTTGTGGGCTGTCGTGGACAGTGTCATCGTGTATAAATAGCCTCCATTTGCCTCCAGTACCTTCCAGGCAAGGATGATGGACTCTTAGGGCAGTAGCAGTCTGGGAATATACTGCTACCTCTGCTCCATGACCAGGGACGAGCGAGCCATGAAGATGATGAGGATGGACAGAGAGAGTGAGAGACAGAGAGAGACAGAGAGAGAGAGAGAGAGAGAGAGAGAGAGAGAGAGAGAGAGACAGACAGACAGAGAGAGAGAGACAGACAGACAGACAGACAGACAGAGAGAGAGACAGACAGACAGACAGACATACAGACAGACAGAGAGAGCACGAGAGATGACGAGAAGGAAGACAGCACAGAAGAATACAGACCAGACAGAGAGACGAGAGAGAGAAGAGAGGAAGACAGAGAGAGAGAGAAGAGAGAAGAGAGAGGCAGACAAGCAGAGAGGTAGAGAGGTAGACAGGACGACGTGGCAGAAAAGGATGTCGGGAATTCCAAGCATGAAAGAGATGGAGTGAGCGGAACAACCTTCATAAGGAAGTGGACGATGGTGGAGGGGTAGAGGTGGGGGAGAGGTGGGCGAGAGGTGGACGAGGTGGAAGTGTGGGAGAGGTGGAGAGAGTGGTGGGGAGAGGTGGAGATGGTGGAGGGGGAGAGAGTGTGGGAGGGGAGAAAGAAGAGAGGAGAAAGAGGGAGGTGAGAGGGAGGAAAAAGAGGGAGAGAGATGGAGAAAAAGGGGGAGAGAAAGGGAGTGGAAGGGAAGGGGAAGAGAGGGGAGAGTGGGAGGGGGAGAAGAGGGTGGAGAGATGGACGAGAATGGAGAGGGAGAAGAGAGGGGAGAAGAGGAAGGGGATGTGGAGAAGAGGGGAGAGAATGGAGTAAGAGAGGGAGAGGTGGAGAAAGAGAGGTGGAGAGAGTGGGAGAGGTGGAGAAAGAGAGGGGGAGAGGTGGGAGGGGTGGAGAAAGAGAGGTGGAGAGATGGAGCGATAGAGAGTGGGAAGAGAGGGGAAGAGGTGGGAAAGAGAGGGGAAGGGTCCTGAGAAAGAGAGTGGAGGAGTGGAGAGAGTGGAGACAGAGAGGGGAGAGAGTTGAGAGGTGGAGAAGAAGAGGGAGAATGCGAGAGGGGGAGAGTGAGAAAGGGAGGGGGAGAGAGTGGGAGAGGTGGGGAGAGAGAGGGGGAGCCAAAGGGAGTAACAGTAGTGCAAGGTGTTGACAGGAAAGGAAGCAGAGAAGACTAGCGAAGAGGAACAGATGGAGATGAAAGGAAGGGCTACAATCAAATAACATTTTCAAAATCCTCTAGATCCCAGTTAGCCAGACGGAAGCAGATGCCACCAGCACTCCTAAACAAAACAGTTCCACTGAAGATGTAACATTATGGTGAAAATGCCATCCACCTCAGTCTCCCCTCGGCTTCCAGCGCTGAATCATTGATGGACTTGAAAGATTTCACATCCAATATTAACAGCCCAGCAATGTCTGTATGGAAGGTTCTCCACTCTTTTCCTCTGGAAAACCTTTCTCTAAATGAGTATCATGTCTTTTCATCTCTCACCCTGCAACTGGTAAGGTCAAAACAGTTCCTCACTAGTTAAATAGCCACTAAAGTCAGATATCTATCACACTCTTGGGTTTCCCAGCTCTGTGGTTATAGTGCACAGACTTACAGTTAAGATCGACAAATAACATCAAATATTCGTCAGATCCACCCTTTAGACATAAACCCTGTGAGATTCACGCGCAATGCAGCACGCTACTCCACAAACGTTGAGGTTTTAGAGACTTTTGTGGAGAAATCGATTTCAGCTCTGCCATATGAGGGACTGAAATAGATCTGGATGGTCAGAACGGATATTCTCGCAGGTCTAATCCGTAAAAATCATCATAAATAGCAGTCCGCAGCTTTACCTGACACCAAATCCTTGAAGCTGTTGCTGCTGTCAAAGAAATCGATTCAAGGATTCTGGGGAGGAGAGGCTAGTAATGGTTAAGACTCCAAACACAACATGTAACCTCCTTCAGCGGCACAGGATACACTTTTTCTTCTGACAGCTGCAACAGCTGCCTCTTCTCTGCACACACACACACACGTACACACATACACACACACACGCACATATACACACACACACATATACACACACACACGTACACACATACACACACACACGCACATATACACACACACACACACATATACACACACATGTACACATGCACACACACACACATATACACACACACACATATACACACACACCATTCAAGCACTCACTACACAGACACGCACCAGGCAAAGAATGTACAAAATCCTAAGTGCATAGACAAACAGATGAACTGAGGACGCCTCTGTTGGCATGGCCACTCACAAAAACATCAACAGTCTCCTTACAGTTCTGATTCTGACCTTTGACCTTCTGAACTGGACCGTATTCATGTGGCATTAATGGAGTGTTTTGAGCAGGGATGTTGAAAGAGCGGTGAGTAGAGAGGGAGTGTGTTTATCTACATTTTATTCTGCCGTGTTTGGCAGTGACCCCAACCATTACATGTTACATACAATAAAGTGACCTAGAAGTTAGCTGAACCAACATTTCATACTAGTCTAACAATGATGACTTTAGATTAACTTCTGCAAATTGTGAGTGTTTCAGAAAAGCCTGGCACAATTAATTAGAGACCAATGACCAGGCAATACTGCAAACCGATCATAAAATCCCCACCCGAAATGCAATGTTGAAAATGATGAATCTTGTCTGATACTAATGTGATGGGAAACACAGCATGTTTCAGAGGATCCAGGACTTTGAATAATCTCACCAAGCACTTTAATAGGGGGGGAGTTACTCAGACACGCCTGTGTGTGTGTTACATGGAGGACTAAGGCCTTGTTGTGCATTGCTATGCTCTTGGGATAGAACTCTTCATCAAACATCAAAACTTGTCCTCTGCCTGGGTAATCCTTCCACCCTGTCCACGTCGACAAACACACAAACACACGCATATACACACAGACAAACACACACTCATATACACACATATACAGTATACACATACACAAACACATGTACACACTCCCGAATCCAAGACACACACACCAATAACACGTCCTACAACACGGCACACTCACCACTTTCCATCCCAAAAACACACACAACACCCACAAACATCGTACACAGCCGATATCACGTTTTACAATCCAAGACAAACACACACGACCCACACACTATATACGCAGGTACATACACACCAACACCACACACACACAAACAAAAAAAACATTCAGCGACTGCACCCACCCCCACCCCCCCCACACACACACACTATATACACATGTACATCCTCTTTCTTTTTTTTTGT
>BROE01000024.1:11993147-12095056 GCA_036571765.1 Plecoglossus altivelis | reverse complement strand
TACTAATGTGATTGGAAACCACAGACAATGTTTCAGAAAGGAGTCCAGGGGACTTTGAATAATCTCACAAGCCACTTTTAATTAGGGGTTGGAGTTTACTCGGACCAGCCTGTGTGGGTGTTACATGGAGGACTAAGGCCTTGTTGTAGGCATTGCTTATGCTCTGTGGATAGAACTCTTCTATCAAACAATCAAAACTTGTCCTCTGCCTGGGTAATCCTTCCACCCTGTCCACGTCGAACAAACACACAATGACACACGCATGATTACACACAGACAAACACACACTCATATACACAAACCCACACACACATATTACACAACACACACACACATTCTCTCACACAAACACACACTGTCAAAGAAGGTACAACACACACAAACACACGTCCACAAACACAGGCACACTCACACACTTTCCAATCCCAAAACACACACACACACACACACACATAGATACACACACTGTACACACATGTACCACCGCACACTGTACATGTGTGTGCCACTGCACACTGTACCACCACACACACACACACATTTATACGCATGTGTACATACACACACACACACACACACACACATATCTACACACACACATATATACACATGTACACATACACACACACATATCTACACACACACACACATATATACACATGTACACATACACACACACATATCTACACACACACATATATACACATACACACAAACACAAAAACGCACACACACACAAACAAAAAACACACACACACACATATATACACATGTACACATACATATACAAACACACTTACGGATCCAGGGGAACAGTTGTCAACCTCTCCGACTTCATAGAGGACGACATCCTTGATGAACACAGCGATGGCTTTAAGGATGAACGACACAAAAAGATGCATGTGGATGTAGTTCCTGGTGCAGTGAAGCTTCCTGGGAGACACACACACACACACACACACACAACAAACACCACAGAGTATGTTTACACAACACTGCTTGACGAAAGGATTTTCACACTAATCATCCCCTGCCCTTGGATTTAACGAGCAGTAAGTGGACACTAATCGCAGTGTGAATTGAGGCTTAATTGAACTCTTTGCTCTCTTTGTCCTATTATAGATGGATAAGGAGCTCTAAGCGTTTTAACACACAGCCGAAAAAGGCCAAAAATGCCAGCAAGGCTCATCGCAAACTATTTGAGATATTCACACATGGAGAGAAATTTTGTTTTTTTGGGGGGGACAGACTCCTTTTAAACAGCCTGACTGGACAGTCTCAAGACTGTGAAACGCTTACTGCCTAGTACAGTATACAGTGCATGGTCGTTATTTCAGTGATAAGTCAGCCAGGTGTCTTCGTACATATACACAAGTGTCAGATCGCGTTACATCATAAGTTCCATTACCAACATCCTCATCCTGTGTCTTCAAGAGGACTCCTGCTTTCTGGAGTGTTCAGGTTTATAGAGCGCCATATGTTTACTTAGTGTGTGTGTGTGTGTGTGTGTGTGTGTGTGTAGATCTGTGTGTGCATAAGAGCATGGGTATGTGCATAGGTGTGTGTTTTGCAACGAACGAGTGTAAACACACAGTTTGATTGTTGACTTGTTTGAACGCTAGTGTTACGACCAGAGCAGGATATAACAGCTTGGTTGTCAGTCAGCCCTGAGAATGTGTCTTTTGCTTAGCTAGACATGATTACTGTGGCTGACTTCAGCGATACAACCATCCAAGGGTAAACTACTTTGTCCTCTTAAGTGAAGAGTATTTCCAAGTTTTAGAACTTCAGATCTTTTTTTTCCACATAACTTTTAGTGTAAAAAGATGGTTTAGTTAAAGCGTCTCTCTATTTTGAAGTACTGGAATCTAAAGTGAGCATTCCGTCAGGGCTAGGGTCAAACTCTCTCTGACACCATTCTGTCCCGCATGCTCTGTTGCTTAGTTTCTCCATTTAAATACAGAAAAAAACCTCTAGCAGGAATGCAGCAAGGCAGCACACAAGACCATGAAAGAGTATCAAAAGGCTGAATGTTTAGTCACTCCACTATATGGCAGAAGAAATATCAGTCTGGATACAGTTCGACTTGAGAATCGTTGCGTCTGTTTGTAAAGATTGTCTTACTGAAAGTTACTTTTGTCACCTTTTAAGACCTCCTCCACCTTTTTGGCCCATTCCCCTAACCCCCTCAGAGCCCCCATGGTGTAATGTTGTATAGACAATGCTTGGTGTTTACTAATAACAGACAGTTTTGTCCTTTAGTGCTCCTGCTTGTCCATACTGTGTCCTGAACTCAGCTAAAGGAAGACACACAACGCCAAGAAGCCTAAAATAAGATTTCTTGCCGACTAACATGACATTCAGTGAGGACATAATTATGACTCAAATTGTGACGATGAAATGGCATCATTTGGCTATGGAATTTTAGCATGTATAAACATCTTCATGGACCGTTAAAGACCTTTAAGGAGAGTAAAAGTCAAAGTGTGACATGTCTGATTAAATATTTAAACTGCTCTTCCATTTACTTTTCCTACCGGGTTTTTATGAAACGGTTTGAAAAATATCACAGTCAAATATTTACAAATGAAGCACATGATGAATTACAGTTTAAACTATATAGGCAGGACAAATGTCTATAGAGAGTTATTACTTAGAATCACACTGGGTGGCAGATTATTGCAACTTGGTGTGAACCTAGTGTGAGTCCACATTTAGTGGGCTAGGCTTCCACTGCTGCCTGAAGAGTAGGGATGTGCACTCATCCTTGATATTAGAATGTAATTATTTTTGCGAAGTCTTCAATAAATCATATAAGGTGTCAAGGGAGTGCCATATCTGCTCATTTAGTCAGACCTCCAAGGAACCCGCCCCCCCGAAATAAATATATGAAACCATCTGAATCATTTTAAAGAAGCCCCCTTAAGTGCATATCATTGGTCCTGAAAGACTTATATTAAAGATTTAGATAAGAACATGGCCACTTCGGATGACCCAGTCAAGAATAATAAAGTGAAAAAATATATAAATATCTAACTCATACTCATACATACTCCCATAATGTGATGTTTTATCACAAACGTATCCAATAGGGACATACAGGAGGAATTCGGTCAAGTGCTTTACAAGGCAGCCATGCCTGTTCCAATATCAATGGACCCTTGGGTCTGGCATACAGGAGGAATTCGGTCAAGTGCTTTACAAGGCAGCCATGCCTGTTCCAATATCAATGGACCCTTGGGTCTGGAGAGAAGCTCTTGTGCTCATATCAAATAGCTTTGTCTTTGAAGAGGACCTCTCCACAGGGGGTGCTATTAGAATAACCAACCAAACAAAGAACACCCCCCCCCACGCCCGGGACCCCCCCGACCGCCCCCCCCCCCCCCCCCCCAGAAGACCCCCACGGCTGTCTACTGCTGTCTCTCCATTAGAAGTGGACGTGGACGTTTTTGTTGTGGAAATAAATAGTTCAATCAGATACATTCAGTAAAACAAATCCTGTTTGAAGTGAAGCATCAATGAAGGGCACAGGATCCACACAGGACAAGCACTGCTCCCCAGCCCTGGGCTATTCATTAAGGTTTTAGCACAGGCTAAATAAGATCACTGGTGTTTCTCTGAACGCTGGATCTTTTAAACGTACCTTTACAAAAACAATGATCGTGTTGTTTTCAAACGGCTCCAAATGACCTGGATGCGTGACAGATTTACCTGAATATACACAGTATGACGATGGCAGTGATGAGGGAGATTAAAGACACACTGTGCCCAATAGTATAACCAATCTTCACTTGCAAGAAGAACTTTCCCTGCAGAGAAAACAACAGCAATAGGTTATCACACTGCCTTGACGTTTATGAACAAACCAAGGATTTTAAATGTATCAACGACATTGGCTTTGCATACTGGATTAATATTCTTTGGCTATAACCCGAAATAATAAATATGTTACATTAAGTGTGCCTTCAAACAAACAACAAATACAACAAAGACATCATGATTTATTTGTTGGCAGCCAAATCACATTCTGTTTTAACACAAGTGTGGATCCATTGTAACTGGTCACGCATCTCAATGAGATGGTATTGATCTTTGCCTCAAAGTAGAAGCACTACGACGAGGTCATAACCAGGTCATTCAGAAGTGGATAGGGGGATGCGATGTCATTGCTTTCCTGAATAGTTTATTGTTTTGCATCTGGATCTCTTTCAGTGCCACATAAGGACACAAGCATGTAGAAGGGTATTGACACCAGAACACAGCAGCTCAATTTCCCCGTTTCACTCTAGATGACTCAGAGGAATGCATGTACATGAATCACAACAGGGTCCATCTTTTCATTTATTGACCTTGAAAGGATTTACGGTGAACGTAGGCTGAACAATAGTTGTCTTTCTCAAAAGTCCTTCCATTTCTGCAAGGCTAAACGCCTTCAGGCGGTTTTCATCCTTCGCCTTCAAACCATCAGCCTTCTCTCCGAGTTTAGAACCTGTCAATCTGTTCACTCACATCCCATTTTCCCTCCAGAACTTCCTTATCTGATCAACATCTATGCCTTTGTTCTTTTGGGAGAAATAAAAACGATTTCATGTCGGGTAACATTAATCCAAATGGTCAGATCAAGTCTCCCCTTCTATTAGTACATCGCATTTGAATTCCCTTTGTTGTTTTTTTACATTACTATTATTCGTTGTTATTGATTATTGGGTTTCATTGTCTTGTAGGTATACCTTAATTTCCCCAATGTGTGTTCCTCCTGTTCTGTGCGTATACTAGGGTGAAAGGGATCAGGACAAAGAGAAACACCAGAACAGATTTTCATCTTTATCCACCTGCTTTGTTAAATATCAATTGACGTTTTCATATCAATGTGTTCCTTTCTGGATTTGCTATAAACACGAGCTCTCTGACCTTTTCATCGTTCCTCTTTCAACAATCTATTCCTGAGTCCTACTTCATGACTCAAATTACTCATAGTCCTTGTCTCTCTCTTTTTCTCTGTCTCTCTGTGTGGGTCTCTCTGTGTTTGTCTCTGGGTCTCTCCTTCTCTGTCTCTCTCTCTACCTCTCTCTCTGTTTCTTTGTCTCGCTAAGTATCTTTCTCTCTGTCTCTCTCTGTGTCTCTGCCTCTCTCTCTGTGTCTCTGCCTCTCTCTTTGTCTCTCTCTCTGTGTCTTTTTCTCTCTGTGTCTTTTTCTCTCTGTGTCTTTTTCTCTCTGTTGTCTTTTTCTCTCGTCGCTTGCCTCTCTCTTGTCTCTTGCCTCTCTCTGTATCTGCCTCTCTCTGTCTCTGCTCTCTCTGTCTCTGCTCTCTCTGTCTGCCTCTCTCTTCTCTGCCTCTCTCTGTCTCTGCCTCTCTCTGTCTCTGCCTCTCTCTGTCTCTGCCTCTCTCTGTCTCTGCCCTCTCTCTGTCTCTGGCCTCCTCTGTATCTGCCTCTCTCTGTCTCTGCCTCTCTCTGTCTCTGCCTCTTCTGCTCTCTGCCTTCTCTCTGTCTCTGCCTCTCTCTGTCTCTGTCCTCTCTCTTGTCTCTGTCCTCTGCTCTGTCTCTGCCTCTCTCTCTTTGTCTCTGCCTCTCTCTCTTTGTCTCTGCCTCTCTCTCTTTGTCTCTGCCTCTCTCTGTCTCTGCTCCTCTCTGTCTCTGCCTCTCTCTTCTCTGCCTCTCTCTGTCTCTGCCTCTCTCTGTCTCTGCCTCTCTCTGTCTCTGCCTCTCTCTGTCTCTGCCTCTCTCTGTCCCTCTTCTCGTCCTCTGCCTCTCTCTCGTCTCTGCCTCCCTCTGTCTTGCCTGCGATCTCTGTCTCTGCCTCTCTCTGTCCCCCCCTCCCCCACACCCCAACCAGATCCCCAGTCAGGAACCCCCTCCCCTCCTCCTCCCAACCCCCACCCACCCCCCTCTCTCTCTGTCTCTGCCCTCTCTCTGTCTCTGCCTCTCTCTGTCTCTGCCTCTCTCTCTCTGCCTCTCTCTTCTCTGCCTCTCCTGTCTCTGCCTCTCTCTGTCTCTGCCTCTCTCTGTCTCTGCCTCTCTCTGTCTCTGCCTCTCCTCTGTCTCTGCCTCTCTCTGTCTCTGCCTCTCTCTGTCTCTGCCTGTCTGTCTCTTCCCTCTCTGTCTCTGCCTCTCTCTGTCTCTGCCTCTTCTGTCTCTTCTCTGCCTCTCTCTGCTCTGCCTCTCTCTGTCTCTTGCCATCTCTCTGTCTCGCCTCTCTCTGTCTCTGCCCTCTCTCCTCTCTCCTCTAACTCTGTCTCTGCCTCTCTCTGTCTCTGCCTCTCTCTGTCTCTGCCTCTCTCTGTCTCTGCCTCCCTCTGTCTCTGCCTCCCTCTGTCTCTGCCTCCCTCTGTCATTGCCTCGCCCTGTCTCTCCCTCTGTCTCTGCCTCTCTCTGTTCTCTGCCTCCTCTGTCTCTGCCTCCTCTGTCTCTGCCTCCCTCTGTCTCTGCCTCTCTCTGTCTCTGCCTCCCTCTGTCTCTGCCTCCCTCTGTCTCTGCCTCTCTCTGTCTCTGCCTCTCTCTGTCTCTGCCTCTCTCTGTCTCTGCCTCTCTCTGTCTCTGCCTCTCTCTGTCTCTGCCTCTCTCTCTCTCTTGGTCTCTCTCTCTGTGTCTCTTTCTCTCTGCCTCTGTCTCTGTCTCTGCCTCTCTCCCTATGTCTCTTTCTCTCTCTCTGTCTCTATGTCTCTTGCTCTGTCTCTCTCTCTCTGTCTCTGTCACTCTCTCTCTCCACTCACCAGACTGACCTGCTTTACTTCCACACAGTTTGGATCAAGAGGAAGAGGAGTGCTACCCCTTAAACTTGAGGTGTTGCATAGGCTGGGAGGGAGAGTTCAACATCAAATTCCTTTTAAAAGTCCAGGAGGTTCCCTCTGGACTCCGCAGGCCAGAACGCATACTAATGAGGTGTTGTGGGTGACTTTGGGGATGAGAGCGCCCACCGGAGAAAGCTTTTACCACCCCGTAGAGCCTTCAGTCTTCGGCTAGCTAGCCCAGTTGTAAACCACCCCACAGATTAGCTGCCTCATACAGTATGCAAAGCCTTTCCAGCTTGAAAACATACACACACAAAACAACAACCATGCATTAATTCATTGGGACAGGTCCCTGCAAAAAAAAACAAAAAGGAACTTCATCGCAAGCATCCACAGAACGGTGGAAACAGAGAGTGTGATGAAAAGGAGACCCTGTCTTGTCCATCTGAATCAGAAGGGATTTGCTTCCGTAAACAGATGCGTGCAGACAGGCTGGTAGGTTTGGTACTTGTGTCATTCAAAGGCTTTTTGATGCCCTTGTTTGAAGTCATGAATATTTCAACAGCACTTAATCACCTTCTAGCTGAAACAAAGTGAATTCCTTCTGTGAAAATATTCAGCATGCTGGCCTCTAGTTCAAATACATGTTGACATCAGCAAAGACGTTCGTACCATCGGTCTTCAAATAATTCCAGTCTTACAGTCATTCTATTTGCAAAGACTGTTGCAATACTCCAATCTTTTGTTCAGATAATTATCTTCTGCTCTGGCTAGGAAACCATTTTCTAAATGCCAGACATGACAAGTTAATAGAAACATTACATTCAGTCCTGTGACCTGCACAGTTGAATCATTAAGTCAATAATGGTATCTAAAATAAGACAAAGTGCTTGGTTGTAAATGGCTGAGAATAAAGGAGAAAAGGCAGCTGTGTTCAAGGTCATTTGGGCTCCTATTAGGACTTACAAATCACCCAGATACCTTGAAACAGAGATGCCGTCTGTCTTTGCACACGCCTCTCTCATTTCACCGACTAGGGAAACGTTCCCCTGCTCTGCTAGCTTCCTGACGAGACGTGTACCCTGAGTCCATCTGTGAACAGGGAAGGCAGCGGAGGCAGTGTACTCACGTCGTCGCCCGTGCTGTTCACGTTGTACCCGCAGTTCAGAGCAATGTCCACAGGGTGCATCTCCGTCCACCCGTCTGTGGTGCAGGTTTTAGACAGGTTCCCTGGGGAGGACAGAGTCAGGTTGGTTGAGAACCAGCTTCCTGAGTCGACCACACACTCCTCCCTTCACCCCAGGCCAAGGATCCCCTTCGCTCATATCTCCCACACTACCAGCTTCCTGTGTCGACCACACACTCCTCCCTTCACCCCAGGGCAAGGATCCCCTTCGCTCAGACCTCCCACAGTCTGCTCCTCACTCCAGCTCAGCATCTCCCTATCAGCTATACATGAGGATGACTCTCTACAAAGCACAGGAAGCCTCACAAAACATGGTGCCGTTATCGATTTCTTTCTCCGTTTTCTCTTGACTCGGGGTTCTCTCAACGTCTAGAAGTAAATATCAATCACAGGTATGGCTGCTGCTTTAAAGAAGCTCACCTGTTCATCTCCTTTATTGGCATGACCCCCCGGTGTTCGAGGGAATGTGAGTGTCGTCAGTGTGGCCCCTGACTTGTGACAGGAGTCGTCAGCGTGTCATGCTGTCATGCGGCCATGCTGTCATGCTGCCATGCGGCTTGTGACTGATGGCTGCTGTGTAGCTAGGGAAGCTGAGATCTCAGAGGAGCGCATGTCACAGAGGCTAATTAAAAGAGAGAGTTTCATGTAACCGACGCATCAGAGGCGGGGGGGAGGGAGGGGGGGTTGCTACGCGTGTCGTTGAGGTGACTTTCTCTCTGTCTAAACATCTGCCTGGATTAAACTCAGCAATAAAGAGAATCACAACGGCTCGCAGAGCTTTAGACTGAAGGCCACTGTGCAAAGCATCAATCACTGACTAACCCTGGCAACACTTTTAGTCCTGTACTAAGACATGGCAACAACATTTCCAATTAAATACTAACCATCTAGTCAGTGCCTTTTACAGATCAGCAATGTAGACAAGATGGACATGCAATTAGTTAAAGAACAACATACTGCCATCATTTTGCTCTTGTTTTGGAGGTGAATTAAAACAGTTGGAAAAGGTTAAGTATATCTGTAAAACCTCTATTACTGTATGGCGACATACAGACCAGACCGCAATTTAGATGAACCTAAAAATGAAGATGTGTCTATTCCAGCAATGTATCCACTCTCTTCAGGCTTCTACACTTAAAACAGAAAAGAAAAGAATAGTGGAAATGTGTCTCCGAGTTAAAGTTCTCTGCAGGAGGCTCATTGCTAAACATGAGAATGTTCCAGTGCCAATTACAGATTGTGAGATTCTCTGTTCAGTCGTCTAGTCAGAGAACTCTGAGCCGTTCTCTCGTCCTCATGCATCATGCCGCTGCAGAATCAGGCTCTTTGGCACATCCAGCGCTCTATGACGGAGACGGACGACATCGATTATAATCCAAGTTCACTTCTAACTGGATGGGTGATGAAAAGCGTAAAAGGAACGTGGAGGCAATTGAATGGGACGCTTTGCTGCCTTGAATAAATCCTTCTAACACAGGGCCACTTCGGAAATCTTGGGTTGAATCGAACCAAACCAGAAAATCCAGAAAACCGAAAAAGACAAATGTTTAATTAAAAGTGTGGTAAGCAAGTGATTTGTTAGTGTTTTTAATGAACTCAAGAGAAGCTGCAGTCTATTGAGCTCTTGTGCTTTGTAACAGCCTCTTGACGTAAACAGCCTCTCCAGGCTAGTCTCTCGTCCTTGTCTTGCAATGACTGTTGGCCTGAAAAAAACACTCTGTACCCTGACAGTTAAATGATGTATGAGGTAAAACAAGATCGATCTATGCATAGCACAACTAAGGGGAACATGAGAAAACCATTGGAAAAAAGATAGACAGAATCATTTAGCAGTAATTCCCCGGATTTTCTCGCTTTAGTGTGATAGATCACCTTCATGATGGACACCACAGCAAACATTGGCTGAAGAAGAGGAACGCTAAATCAACTTGTTTATTGGGGACTGCTTTAAAACTGGCGTGTCAAATAAATCAATGTTGACCTGTTGTTGTATCCTGTGGTACATTTAGAGAAGATGGTTCCTGTCAATGCGCCCTGGGTGGCTCCAACAAAATCTCATTTAACAAGTAGCCGTTACTGAGAATGCATGCAATCACACACACACACACACACACACACACCAAGGCATACCCACACACACACAAGCATACACACGATCAGCAGATACACAGCACACAAATACACACACACACAAGCATACACACAAATACCCCTATCCTGTTTGGCCGCACCAAAAAAAACCCTACAAAGATTGAATTCAATCTGACAAAACTATTGCAATCCGAACCAACCAAAGGAGGCCAAAAGAGATCCATCAATGATAACGAATAAACTAATAAACTGATACGGCTGAAAGAGCTCTGACAGGAATTAGTCATTTGGGACGACACCACCCAAGAGTATTTGGAGTCTATCAACGCTTCAAAAATCCAATTTACTTTCTGTATAACCTACGGCAACATTACCACTCTGAAAAAGATGTCACCGTCATTACAGGAGCTCTGGACTGTAAGTACAAACAACCACCGTGGACTGCAGTTGAAAACAGGCCTTTTAGTAACACGAGGTATTAGCAAGGACCAAACCCAACAGTTCAGTTCAGGAAGTCAAAGCCCCTTAGACGTTGACAACTCTTTATTGTTAATGATTAAATAACGACTGCATGGCAAACATAACTGATAAGCCTGTAAGATTTGACAGATCTGCGTAACCATATTTGCCAACGCCCTCTTTGTTATGCTTACGATCGTGTTTGCTTTCAGACCGACAGGCCCTCTTTGTCTGCACCCTTGGAACTCCAGAATATCCTCGAGCATTTCCACATTTTCATGCACAAGCACACACCTATTTCTCCTCAATAACTGCACCCTCCAAAGCCATTTTTCTGGGCCAAACTAGCTGTCAAAATGCCACCAAAATCATTTGGAGCATAGAGCCCTACTAATCCCAAACATTCAACCGCCTGTTATCAATATTAATGGCGTAATCTGTCCATTCTCATGCAGCTGTCGCATTTACTGATAAATCTATAAGGAATCTATAGGTGCCTGTTGTCAAGGCCTCGTGTTCCATAATACACTACAGCCTTAGCCGAGCCAAAAGCGTAGGCTGGTTTGAATAAGCCCCACACTTAAAAGTAAGTAAATGCTCCCAACAAAATGGACAGAAATACAGCCTTCTCACTTGACATGCTCAGTGGGATACACACAGCCTAGTATAAGAGCAGACAGCCAGACGCAAAGACCAAACAAGCCAAAGGTCTGTTATCTTCAAATAAAACAAAATCGACATTTATTTGTGTAGCCCTTTTTACGAGACATGTCGCAAAGGGCTTTAGATACGCCCACAGAACTGCCCTTCAGCCAACCCGAAATCTCCTCTTCACTCCTACTCCTACTTCAGGACCTACTATTGGCCTATCCATTACCAAGTGACTGCAGCTGGAGCGACATTTTCCAACCCAACTGACAAGAGTTAACCAAGAGAACCAAGAGAACAACAGCGCACAGAGACAACCTCCACTGGCGTCACAACAAGACCATCACCCGCTACATAGAGAAGCCCTACTGCAAAGATGCTTTCAGCGTTAGCCTAATGGTTCCACTCTCCTCTGAACACCTTCTGCCTCCTCACAGGTTAAAATCCCTCCTCCCCCTGTGCCCTCGTACCACCTGAGGCTGACGGCGCCCTGCTTAGTGCAGTCTACATCCACCACACCGTTAAAGGTGTGAGGCGGGACATGGCAGGCTGACCGTATGCTTGTGCTCTCCTCCAGCTACAGACCCTGTCTCAGCAGAGACACCAGGCTCTAACATGCTGCCTAATGATGGTTCAAGACCACATCCGAAAGCAGAAAACCTTTGAAAAAGCAAAATAACAATCTTGTTTCTAGTGGCACGGTGGCATGCAAGGCTTTCATCATCCAGTCCTATTGATATGGAATAGTATTGGTTGACATGGGTGTTGGTCTCCCTGCAGCTCATGGGTTACACTAGAGTGGGCAGTGATGAAAGAAAAGTTTGCAATGTTCCACAAGAAGCCTGCCAGTCTCGCCGTTTTCAATGAGCCGTCGTCCACTCAGTGAGTCACCGTTCACTGCAGTGAGTCACCTCCAATCCAGAACCTGGCCGCTCGCCAGCATCCTTGATATGGAAATGTCATGTGTGAGAAAGCTACCTGATCTCCATGGAAGCAGCGTGGCTCATTATTAAGCTTCAAGATGTCCTGAGCACCACTGGTAGAACTTGGTGATCTAGCGGGAGAATCTGAGGGACATCTGGGTAAATAGCAGTCAATCCGAATCAGAATCGGTTTTATTCGCCATGAAAGACATACAAGCACAGAATTTACTTGTGGCAGGGAAGTGCAAACATAGAACATATATGAAACATAATGAAAGCTATATTCTTTATAAAAATACGGCTTTTCACCCTGGCGGCTCCACAAGTGATTTATTTACCTGCTCAGGAAGATTCGTATCGAAGATGAGGTCAGACATATTATAGCTAAAAGATGCATCTTAACTTGACAATATAATTATTTAATCTGCGCACAATCTTTGGCTTGACTTTGCGGTCAGAATAAGTGATGGATGATCATTCCTATGCAGGTTTTACAAGCTTCACTTTTAATGATATAAAAAAAGGTTGCGGGTCAGAGATGTGGTCGTATATATTTTGTCGCATACTGAAAAAAAATACTTCGTTCCCTTCAGGTGGCGATAACATCTCGCAAATGCAGGTCGCGTAACAAGGGTATGTGTGTGCAAGTGAGAGCGTGTCTAGTTGCCATTATACAAGTTTCTATCTTGTAGCCGTGTGCGCCTACAAGTGAATGTGCGTGCGTGTGTCTACGAGTGAACGTGCATCTATGCGCTTGCATCTGTCAGTGTGAGTGTACGAGGGAATGTGCGTCTGCGTCTACAAAGAATGCATGTCTACGTGTGCCAGCGTCTGTGCGTTAGCCTAGCAATGAATGTGTGTCTGCAAGTGAAGCAGACAGTTCACAAGTGAATGTTTGTGTGCGTGCGTGCGTGCGTGTGTGTGCGCGCGCGTGTGCGTTGGGTTGACTGCGAGAGGTTTGAGCGTGGCCTTGTGTGGACGGGCGCTCCAGTGGTGTGGAACACCGCTTCCAAGCGTGAGCAGACTGCAGTCCGCCTGTCTGTCCGCCTGTCTGTCCGCCTGTCTGTCCGCCTGTCTGTCCGCCTGTCTGTCCGCCTGTCTGTCCGCCTGTCTGTCTGTCTGCCCCCCTCTACCCCCCGCCCCAGGAGGGCTGTTGCTGTCTGCAGCAGCGTTAAGGGTCACTCCACCCGGTCGATCCAGCCACGGCACCGTGAAGTGTGAAAGAGAGAGGCCCTGAATTAGCTTCCAGTCGACATGGCTCGGTGTTGCTGAAAAGAGCGTCCAACTAGCTGCTGAGTGTGGCTGCAGGTTAGGAGGCCATGCTAAACTTAGCCTTATCTGCGGCTGCCACTGTCTTTCTGTAAAGGCTTGCTGTTGTTTGAAACGGTCAATGCTAAAGTTATTCCGTTTAAATCAAGGACAGCCCTCTAAGTGGATAGAAAGCGTAACTGGACTCCGGCAATAACAGAAATAGTTCTTATCCCACTGTGGCCAACATTTTGGTGAGTTTACCGATTACATGCGGAACGATACTCTGCACCACTGCGGCCAGAGCGGGTGTGAAGTCTGTCTGAATCAGTCAAGCTCGGAGGATTCACTTAGGCATAAGTCCATCTACCAGCCTGTGCTTTCCAGCCAAATACCTTAAAACGGGTAGACAGTCCTTCGGTAGATCACTAAAAACATCCATTTCATTTCAACATCTAAGTGTTAGATTTTCCCACCTTTCCCAGAGTATCGACTGTGTGTCTGTCAATAATACACTACCGGAACGGTGTTCCTAGGAGGGTAAATCCCCTGGAGTGGACTATAAATCTTGCTGATAAACAGGTTTGGTGCCAGGAGCCAAGGAAAGAGTCTTCAGAGACAGAATCCTTGGAACTGAAGCAGGGCTGAGCTGTTCTGTCATCGCGTTCCACGTTGGAACGCTCAAACTGAAACTGTCAGGGCGAAGTTCCAGTGCATAGCTGAAGTTCTCACCACCTCTCTCTCTCTTTTTCCTGGACAGGGAGGGGAAGAGGAGCGAGACAGACAGCTGGCTGGTTTACAAGGCAGCCCATGAACATGAACGCAAATGATTCAACACAGTCAAGCCTGACGCCTCCATTTAACTGAGATGTAAAAGATTGAGGGTGTAATTTCTCACGATCGACGACAGAGATTAGAATTCGTTGGCGAGCTATCACCTCACAAAAAGTAGGCTAAAAGCAAGCGCAAGGTTTGTACTGTTTCACAGACCACAGATCCAAACACGGCTTCCTCCTAATATGATTTGGCTGCCTCAGTGGATGTGTATCATCCACTGACTGTGACAGTAATTTCTCACTATTCTATTAGCTCTCTCACTTCTTACTGCAGCCGATCTCTGCATGTGTTTGAATGCGGATTCATGTGGGAAATAAATTTCAATCTCAAGCGACATGATTCTCATTCAATTTCCAATCAAGACAATGTGCCAAGGAGTGGAAAGCTAATTGTGAGTCTTTGTTGCAAATCTCCCTAATTAAGGTGTCTGATTACTTTCTGTGATACAAAAATGTATCTATATATATAAATTCACCAGGGAAAACCAATTTAAGCAACAGTGATCGACTACAAACAGACATGGAATACCATCTACTCATTTTAGTGTGAGGCACCAAACAGTAGGTTTTCGTTTAAGAGGAATGCTTCAACTCAGAGATACTCTGGTCCACATATTGTGTGCGTACACCACCGCCTCTGGCAGCTTTTAGCCTGCCCACTCCCGTAAAAGCATCATTTAAACCCTTAAAACATGCAGAGTCCTATTTTCGCTTTCAGACGTGACACTTAAGCTCAACACAGCATTAATACATGAAGAGGTTTGGAATGCATTCTGGGCACTCTTGGTGCTTTCTTGCGAAGCAAAACACAACGTTTAACTGGGATGTGTTCATAACTACGAGTGCCATCTGGACACCTCTGTGGTCTGTGATTCTATGTTAGCATACGTAGCTTAGCATACACATCTTAGCGCACAGCTTAGCGCACAGCTTGGCATACGCACACCTCGTGATTGGGGTCACACTGGAGGCGGGATGTAGAAATGATTTATAGTAGACTGTCTTGTCTTAATGTTTCTTAGATTTTGTTTAATCCGTTAAAAGCACATGACAAAACTTTAAAACGACCTTGAAAACATTCAAACCGTCGCAAAATGGATGGAAACTGTTTCAGATTTGTGTATAACTACTTCATTTTCTAGGTTCAGTGTATAAGCATGTCATTCTGAAAATAAATTATTTGGCTGTGAAAGAAAAGACCTTTAATTTGATTCATGTCACATGTTCTGCCAAAATGCGACATTTAAACACGCGTGATCCTTAAAACAGGTGTTTGTTTGTTGTTGTTTGTTAAATCTCTACTCTTAAGATATGATACAAAGTTATATATAAATACACTAGCATTGACACAGGATTATTGGTGCAAAGCAGGGCTGGTATGTCACATCACATATATACAGGATATACTATAAGCTCATCTTTCAATAATTCACTGAAAGCGTGCTGCTCCTAAACCAGGGTTCTCAGATTTCTAATCCATCTGTTATGCTACCACTAGACTGCCATAGCCCCTCTTATGACACAGGCACTAAGTACCTCATACATTCACGCGACATTATATCTGCCTGTTTCTGTCTGTTCCTCCATCACAACGTTCCCTAACCTCCACCTTTAACCTGTTTAGAGTGTACATTGCTGATATATTTCAACAACACAAAAACATTCAGCATTTAAAATGATGACATGAAAACTAATTTCCCCGCAGAAGAAGAGACAGGCAGTAAGCAACAGCCACAAAACCGTCAAGAATTGGATGTGAACGGAGCCTAAAACTATTGGACAGCCACGAAAAGCCGACGTGTACTGATCCTCAAAAACGTTCTCTCTTCTCTCAGTGATAATAACACCGAGAGGCTACGGTTTTGATGGACGTCCGTCCTGTTCTTCTCCGTCCTAAAGGCACCAGAAAATAACTCGAATACGAAAATGCTACCACCAATATTGTGACCGCTACAGACCTTCACAAGCCTGCAGCCGTTGTCTGTTGTTACGAAAGATTACACCGTTTTTCTTTGGCGAAACTGTTCTCTATCAGTTCTCTACTTCTCAATGTTGACGGCTGATAACACTCAAGGAGACGAAGTTATAAAAAATACTTCAAACCAAGAACTAAACTAGACACTGTGCCCATGTATTACTTCTCTAGACTGCAGTGTCAGACAGATAAGTTAGAAGTTAACTTTTGTCTACCAGACACAACTCAGAGGTTATCTTCTTCAAAAAGAATCTTTAAGAGCCCCATACAACAGCGTGGGTCATGTTTTTACACTACCTTTGCCACAACGCTACTTGACGTTAGCCTGACGTTAGCCTGACGTTAGCCTGCCGTTAGCCTGACGTTAGCCTGACGTTAGCCTGACGTAAGCCTGACGTAAGCCTGACGTTAGCCTGCTGTAACCTAAAGCTGAATGACTTTGTCAAGTGCTGAACGAAACGTGTTACATTTACCTTTCTGCTGATCACTGAAGTAACTGAAGTAAGTAGGGCAGAATATTGTGACCACCTCTCCAAACTTGGCTGATGGCCAGCAGGCAATGGAGTCCCACATCCCTTTACAACCTGCAAAGAAGAGAAAAAGATAGATTGAAAGATCGATACAGACATCAATAAGAGGAGTTCCAATTGTGAAATCTTTTTAACACTGCTATTCTTGGATGCTGGTGCCATTAAGAGGTATAACAAGTAGTTGTTTTTGTTCAACACGTGGGAAATATCAAGATTCACAGGTTTACAGCAAACAAATTTGATTAAATATCCTGTTTTAGAAAATGATCGATTCCACATCAGCCAGAGCAGATTCATGTCACGTCCGGCACACACAGACATCTTGCGATATCAGTCAACACCATCTCCGACAAGTACTGAAGTACTATCTGAATAGATTGATGTTTGGAAGTATAAGACGCATAATTCTTCAAGATGCAATCATTTGGGGGTTTCCAAGGTATGTAATCTGTCAGTAAATGTTCCGGTGACTGATCCGTTTAAGTAGAGCACTGTACCACTTAACATCAGCTGTAAAATCATGTCTAACGCTCTTATATGGCTGACAAAAAGTTAGATGTCAGAATGTTGTTGAGGCTCAATGTTATTTGGATATGTAGGTGTGCAGGATAGTATATTTACACACCAAAATATATACTTGAAATATGTTTCCTGATCCCAGAATACATGTTTCTGTTTGTCAGGAACACAGCTTTTGGCCAACTAGGTCATATCAATTAAAATGCTAATTTAGAATGGTGCCAAAGGGGGAATGTTAAACCGTCTCATTAAGAAATGTTTATTTCAGGTACCTGAAGATGGAAATGTTGTCCAAAATGAATTGGCCTGCTTTTACACTTTCAAAACAGAAATAAACCAGAAAAACACACAGCAGTGACCATGTAGAAACTCATCCAAAAGTTTAAATAAGTTTGACTCCTGAACTTGGCAATCTTGGAAGGTTAGTCAAGACTAACACATATAGCATGACAGGCAACATTAGTGTGGAACAGCCATCCCTGTGTCATTGTAAACATGAGCTATTTGCATCCTCTGTAAGCAAAGGTTCCACAACCTTCTCACAACCTGATCAACTATTTATAAAGTAGACATGTCTGAAATTTCCATGAGTCAACACTGAATTCATTGCTAAGAGTCCTCCTCATAGCTGTTATAGCCCAGTCTACAATACATTATGATTAACACTGATATGTGCAAGTTTGACATATGGAAATGCTGTTTGGGCAGCATGAAGATTAAACCAAGAATTGAAAAATGATATACGAGTTGATGTCATGAGTCATCTCATTGAATCTGAAGAAGCAGAGAATGGAATGGACCTCCACAGCTATTCGCTAACCCCCCCCCCCTTTCTCTCTCTCTCCACCAAATGGTTTACTCCACATCTAACCAATAACATGTAAGACTTATCTGTTATCTTCCCTGACACATTAAAATGCACAGGCCGTGAAATCATCTTTCCACTTCAAGACATAATAGACTACATTGAAGTGTGACACAAGAGGGATGTTGCCACTCAGTAAAAATGCTGCCAGCAAAAAAGGAAAAGTCGTTATTTTTAAATGTTCACCAAAACAAAGACTAAAATCTGCCTGTGGATGGTAACTTCTTTTTTTTCTTTTTTTTTAACAGAACCATAGAAACCTGTGTCAGTAGCCACAGAATCCTTATCTCCATAATCACCATTATTTACATAAATCTGCGACTTTATCTACTTCCTTGACAGGAAAATTGGCAGTCTGGAAAGGTCACATATCTTGTAATTGGATTGACTTAGCCATGGAGCCACGTCATAGAGTACATGTTTTTACTAAGCTCAAAGACTTCTGTGGATGTCATCTACACATCGGATAAAACATTCCTGATGTTTATGATTTCAGAACTGACCAAACACCCTGGGTAGTTGAGATCGTATGGGACGTTCAATGGCATTCAGAATGCTAACATTTCTTTCAGAGCATTTCAGAGAAAGCTATAAAGGCTCTGCAGCCACTCAAACCAAATACATGTTTATGAAGGGATGTACGGCAGACGCCAAATGAATAACTTTCAGTGTGTTGATGTTCTAAACAGCATGTGTATTTTCAACATGTTTTCTAATCCTGCACTTGCTAGATTTCTTTTTAATGCTCTCTCTGAGAGAGATGTTGTTGATCTACGTGACAACAAACGCGTTCCCTGGGAAAATCACAGGCGCGTTACAGTGGGCGTTGGGTTGCATGAAAGGACAGAATTGAACGTACAGAATTGAAATGGATTAGCACTACAATCGTGAGAGTAAACTTCTATTCGAATGAACCCCCATGTTCACTGGGTGTTCTTTAATTGGCACGGGCTTCACTCTGACAGTCCGAACAAACTTGAAAGAACCAGCCCACCTTGTGATCTGCTGGTTCACTGTGACAGGACGATCCAACAAGGACAATTTATTTCACGCTTCGCTGAGTCTAAACAGAGGAGCTCATATATGATCACAGACCTGACGTGCCACAGAGGCAAAACATAAATAAGAAGAGATTTCGAAAATACTTGAACTCCTAGCACAATAGCTTCTCAGCGAGAGCAATAATATGTTCAACAGGGGCATCTTTGTTTGCATTCAGACCTAGGATGGAAGCGCCAGAATAACACAACGAAGGTGTCCTTGTGCAATACTGACGAGGAAGGGGGATGCAATTTGAGATTGGTGCGTTTGGGTCAAAACACCGTTGGATCACAGAGTTCTCATCCAGCCTCCTCTTGGTTTTCACACACCGGTTCTTATTTTCTGTAAATTGCCTTCTCTGTATAAATACCAGAAGAGAGGAAAGCAATGCATTGTGGGGGGAAAAAACCGACCTGTGGTGACATTCCCCGAGGTTCTGTTCTCGCAGTGCTCTTTCTCCTGCTCAATTTCGTTCACCACGTCACACATCTGCATGGAGGACACCTGAGGGACACACAGAGCAGAAGTTTGGTCACTTTACCAAAACAAACACTGAACCAGTCTGCCTGTGATGCAGCGCTCGCCTTTGCCTGTGATGCAGCGCTCGCCTTTGCCTGTGATGCAGCGCTCGCCTTTGCCTGTAATGCCCACTCTACTGGCAGCTCATGTCAATCATGCAGATCGGCACTGCAGGAAAACGTAACGTTTCAACCCATCAACTATTTTTTATTCTTTTCGCCCTTGTCATATCTCACTAACAAAACCAACTGTGCCGAAATACAAAAGTAATTGATGTTTCCGGCGTCGTATACGTGTTTGCTTCAACACCAAATAAAAGTCTGTCATCGTGTTTTTCTTTTAGGGTGAAAATGAGAGCTCTACAGGTAGAGTTGAGACTGAACAGACCCTTACAGATTACTGTCAACACGCCTTGTCTGACGCCAGACCTCCACTGACCTCTCACCCCTCTAGCCCAGACTGGAAGTCCTCCACCTTGCTAATGGATGATATCATACCGATAAAAGAGGGAGTGAGGAGAGAGGTCCGGTGAGTGAGAGCGTGACTGCTCATCTGTGTCAACAGCCAGCTGACAAACTCAAGCTGACACTGGCTGGCTTGGTGCCGCCGGGTGACTGGAGATGTGTAAGACCGCAAAGCTGCAGGAGAAGGTCAGCGAAGAAAAGGGTTCTGAAGATGGGAGAGTGGGTGGGTGGGTGTGTGTGCAGCAGAGGGGAGAGCACAGGGCGAAGGGGAGGAGGGAGCGAGGGAGGGAGCGAGGGAAAGCATATTAAAAACTAAATAAGATGCAGACTGAGAGGAGGTTGTGGAGGCGGGGGGGAGGTGAGGTGAGGAAAGCTAGTCACCCTCCTCCTGCTCTGGACAAGTGAAGGAGTTCTAAGCAGACAGCTGCCACACAGGTCTGTCTGTTTATTCATGGTTTCCCAGACAGGATCACAGAGGCAAGACACGGCATCTTCCCAGCACAGCCCACAGCAACGCCACGGACACAATATTAAACAGAGGGGGTCAGGATTAGTGGCTTTAACATCACAACAACAAAGGAAGAAAAAAAACCCTGGTACCAATAACACGTTTCTGAGGTGAACTTGTTTTCACATCCACAAACCACATCATGTCTCCGCCCCCTCCAGTGGCCTTACGAACACACGCAAGCTGCGGGGAATGACGCATCCACGGACACAAGCCGTGGTGATCCTCATGAATGCATGGATGATCCGGGCTGAACCAGGACATGTGGTTGCTAGGGACGTGTACCCTTAGTGGTCTACACAGATGTTGGGCTTCTACCAGGATCATCGGGGTCCGTCCACCCAGTTCAGCTAACAACTCCAGGCCCATTAGCAGCCCTCTTCCTGGGCATCCGTCTGCCTCAGAGGCTTAATTCCTCCAACAACCCTGTAGCAACAGCACACTCATAGCTACGCACTGATGACTGTCGTTGCTTCAGAATCAAGCTGGGAAGAATAGAGTGCTCTGCTACAGTGCCGATTTCCATCCTGGTCTAGATGAGGCAGAGGATCTATGGACACATGCGTTTGCTGAATCAATAGATGTCGTACTGGAAGTCGTGTAAGACCACAACTCTGCAGACACACTCGCAGTGTAAACACGGAATCGGAGACTAAAGTGTGACCACTGAGCTTTTGATTGCTGCCATTTCTCTCTTTCGGATTTCCGAAAGTCTCCTAGAAAATGATGACCTTGTTTGGCCACTCACACGCTCTCAAACCACGAGGAGAGGAAGTAGAGCGAAGGCAAGCTGCTCTGAAAGCCACCAGGTTACCAAGCATTAGATGCAATCAATAGAATCAGGACACACAATTATACCCTCCTACCCCCAGCCTGTCCATCTCTCCATCCCTCTTCATGTCCTCCTCTCTCTCTCTCTCTCTCTCACCCGCTCTAACTCTCTCACCTGCACTTTCTCTCTCACCCGCTCTTTCTTGCTCGCTCTTTGTCTCTCTCTCCATGTCATGATCTTTCTCTCACCCGTTCTTTCTTGCTCGCTCTTTATCTCTCTCTTCATGTCCTGATCTTTCTCTCACTCGCTCTCTCCTGCTCTCTCTGTCTCTCTCTCCATCTCTCTCCCTCCCACTCTCTCCCGTCTCCAAAACATGACCATCACTGTCATTATTCTTCCAAACACTGCTCTCGCCAAGCACAATAGATTGTATGTATTCAAGAGCTCTCACCACAGAACATCGCACATGTATTTAGTTCAGCGCCGCAGCAAAAGTATGTCCATACATACAAAGTGGTGCTGGCCTATGCACAAACTGCAGCTCATGTTTAGAGGCACAAAGTAACCAGCACAGTATACAAAGTCCCCTGTTGCGTAAAAGGAAGTGAAAGTATGAGGTTCTTCTAAGACATAATCTATCAGATGATTTCCTCAAAAGGTTGTTCTAACAAAGAATATCAACTGGGCTGCTTTCCCAGTCTGTGGTCGATCCCCCCCATCATCAAAGCACAGCTGAGCAACAGAACACCCACATACTTCCATGTCTGTTTGCCTTCCCGTCTCCCAGTCCAGCCTTATCTGGGCCTGAATCATCATCCTCATCCCTACATCATCCCCACAGCTCTAGTGGATGAGTGACCGTCATACTCTAGAACATAGAAGCCTCTGCTATCTGTCATCTCAATCCACATAGAATTCCACACATTCTACAGCTATATCACCTTGTTTCATTTCCCTGGAGGACAGTGACTCATCCACCCCCACACACACACAGGTCCATAGAAATATATACAGTCATAATATCAGTAGAGAAGATCTTTATTTGCAACATTTAAATTGATTGTAGAGCATTAAGAATGCATGGGTTGCTAAAGAGTGTGCAACTGCACGTTGGGGAGATGAAACTCCAAGATAGTGAGTTGTGCTGATAGAGAGGTCAACCACTGCTTCTGTATCTGTCTAAGCACTAAATAACCCGACAATTTCGTAACAAAAGTCTCAGTAGTATTCGGCAGTACATACTGTACCAATGTAAACATTGTTGAAAGACATTTTGTACGTCTTTATTGGAGCTGCGAGGAAAAAGACAAGGTTAGCATCGTGATGTCAGAGCATCTGCTACTCAAAGACACTGAAAAAAAGGTTCCTGCGATTACTGGAGCGAAATCAAACATGTTAGGATATTAATGTAATCCTTGTTTAAATGTGTAGCAGAAAAACAAGGCTGTGATCCTGCATAACAATCTCTTATCTCTCCTGAGAAGACGGACTACACCAACGGTGTCTTCAGGACAGCACTAACGCTGGGTAAATACTGAAAGAATGTAGCCAGATTTCTTAATCAGGAGGAAAAACAGACAGGATGGGAGGGCCGTGGGATAGTGGCGTCCAAGAGTACTTGAGTAGATAGGGATTAATAGTTCATTTATCATGCTATACAGATTTTAAACAGGCATATATGCAAAGCCAAGTCACAACAAAACGGAGTTTTTGGCTTGACACACGGTTATGATTCAAGAGGTGAGTGAGAGAGTAGCGTTTTCTGCCGTCAGATGTTTGTGTTACAGAGAAGACGATGATCTAGTTCGATCGATTCCTGTCAGTATAGACAGCAAAGCATAACATCAAGCTGTGAACTTGGAGCTAATCGTCAAGTTAAACTGCCGCAGACAGAACTGGGCCCAGACACATTGCGTTGACGTGACACACATGCTCTCTAGTTTCTGAAAGGCCACCTCTGGGGCTAACAAGAATAACTCTTATCTGTCTGCCTCTGGAGAGCGGAAGATGCACGGGTGTGTTTGCGCGATTGACGGCTTGCTACCCGGTATCACGTTGGTTGCCAGGTTTATGTTTTTCCTAGACATGCGTTGTCTTGTCTATCGATTGCGTAAAGATTATAATCTGGCAAAGCAAAGAACGCAGCCTATAGATGATTAAGAAAAAAGATAATTTAACTGATGTGCAGCGGGAAAAGTGAATCGTGGCGACTAAAGTGTTACTATGTCAGTCTTCAGTGGTCGTCTTATCCTAAATGTGCCCCCAGAGGAATTGCTTTACGCAATGGATGTTTTGATTTGCAGGCAAACATATGAACGTGTCCAATTTGATTTCAGGCCGGACGCTTCCCCCGAGTGGCGAAGATAAATACAGGAAACATGACCATCGCTATGTTCCAAAAACTGTTTACAAGGACAGAGGGTGACAGTTATGTCTGCGTTCAAAGTCTGAAAGTATTCTGAGCAATTTGTCAAAACACAACTGTCAAAACATTTGGTTCTTATCGACAAACGTGAGGAGGATCAACGACACGATATCGGGCCACCCGAGACTACACCTGCCCTCCCTTCTCCTCCCATATCTCTGGACTATGTCACACACAGAAGTGAAGTGTGACCCATTCTCACACATCTCTGGCACTTCAGTTGTCTGGTCATCTTGCCTCCTACCACCCCATCTCACCCTGCACGGCGAAGGACACGTCACAGTGTTATTGTAAAACTGAGTCTGAAGATCGCACGAAGAGGGGACTGATGTTTTAAGAGCCTGGGCGGGCAGACGTTTTTTTTTTGTGGATAATAATATTAAAAAACGTTCTCACAAACGCTTGTGATAGCAACTGAAAATATGTCAACAAAAGCTTTCGTTGCAGCAGTAGCGCAGGCTGCACGGTGGGCCAGACATCCGAGGGCTGTCAGAGAGAGAAAGAGAGAGGGAATCCATTTTCCAGAGCGCCTGGGAAATTCGCACTTTAAGTCCACTCTGTAGTTCTCCCGCTGGGGAAAGACAGACACACTCAGCAGGACACATTCAAACACAGTCCAACTGTGATGCTCTGTGCTGGGCGGTATAAAAAATAAAAAATAAAACTTATATCATCATCACACGCGTTTCTGTCCCCACAAAAGACTGCGGGGGGGAGGGATGGGATTTTTAAACCACAACAATTGATACACAGTTATACGCTCTTCAAGTTTTCGCCTAATGTATTTTCCTTTTTAATGAGTTTCATTTTCTCTGTCCTTTTCACATCTTCAAAAGTTTTTAAATATTGGAAAACTGTGAAGCTAATATCTCAGTCATGCTAGATCAACACCAGGCATCAGGTTTTTCAGACAACCCCTACTAACAAATCACAGCAGAAACAGGATATCAAACGAGTGCAGTAAGATCGCATGAATGACTGAAAGACACTGAAGTTGAGGGCTATAGTCATGAGCTAAGTGAAAAGAGCTATTTGAGGGCCTCCTTTAGAGGAAATCAATGGTGTCAAATGATTTTGGTGTGAGTTTGGTGAGAACAGGAAGTGAAAGAGCAAGGTTGGACGAAAACGCAGAAGTATCTTTGGTTAATGGGGTTTAATGAACAGGTATATGGTTTTCACCTTGAGAGTTTAGGGTGGTTGAGCGGCAGTTCTATGGGCGTATGTGAACGCCCTTTGTGACATGGCTTGTAAAAAGGACTATACAAATACATTTTAATTTGCGTTTCTATTGAAAATATTCTTATTGTCTCAATCCTTGCATAATGGATTTATCCAAATTATTCTTAAGGCAATTTTGTGATTGGTAGTGTTTAAATTATATTTGGAATTTTCCACAAGAATCTTTTAAATTGACCCTCTTTCTAGAACCATTAATTACTCTAATTAGTATTTAATGATGTTCAATTAAGGTAATACCAAGCATGAGTATTGTAACCCGGCCACGTCAGAATGAAAAACAGATTGCAATCACACGCCATTAATCCCTGTTTTATTTACTCTGCAAGAATATGAAAGCTCGCAGTTGTTCGATGATGATTAGGTCAAACCAACAGATGGTCGTTGCCTGTGATGCATCCACTCCCAATGCCTTTAACTGCCACTACAATTGATATTTCAATTGTAGAATGTATCGTGAATTGTACTCTTAAACACGCCTACATTCCACAGAACCAGAGTATTATTCGCAATAAACAACACTGTCAGTCATTGCAGTCAAAAACATAAACAAACAGATCAACATTAACTGTTGAGAAAGATATATGTAAGACAGAGTCTATATCGTGATCTTCCACTGAATTCGGAGGATGATTTTAAGATGGTTAAAACCATCTAAATGAGTTTAAATAAAGACAGAGGCGCAAATAACGAGAATAAATCCTCGGAGAAGACACGTAAGGCTACGTTAGCTAGCCAGCACTGTCTCCAGTGACAGAACTCTGTTGCTTGTGAGAATGACGACACATCATCGGCAAGAGCTGCAAAAACTACGTCTCATTGATTTTTTTTTTCTTGCGAAACCACTTCTCAGAAGCAGAGGACTGTATAACTCCGATATCAAACTGACAGCTCAGTTAGGAAACCACGCACAGGCTATATACTACACAAACTCAAACTGCCACCAATGTACCGAGTCCACGTTTTGAAAGCAAACATTTCAAGACTTCCCTTGAATATACATCCTTTGTCGACATAGGGGGTAGTTTCCCATGGGTGTCACTACAGACTAGTTGTCATAATAAGTCAGCTTTTGAGGTGGCATTGTATCGGACTAGTAAGGCTGTTGTGTGTAGGAGACAACAGACATCAAAATTAGACCCCAAAAATGAAATTCATTTAACTGTGTCGAAGGCTACAATGTAAAAACTAGGTAGAATTAAATTTAAATGAGTGTGTATTGGAGATGCCACTTGGGTATGTTGACATTTGTCATTAGTAATGAGATGTGCGTCTTAAATGTCGTATTTATCCGAGGTGTTTAATTTAAGGGTGTCTGTACCCTGAGGTGACTTGATTCCCCTCGTGCCCAGGGGCAGAGGCGCTGCCAAAGGCGTTAATCTCAATGAAAGGTCATCTTGGTTTGACTTGGATACACACTAGGCTACAAAACATACAAACCGAAGCTAGCCAATTAGTTTATATCATTAAGTTTGAGATGCAACCACTTCAAGATTTGACAACGTTGTGTATTTATGCAAAACATGCCCAAATATAAGAATTTATAGACTAAGCGACACCGGTATCGATTACATTTCCAAACTTTAAATTGATTTGATCAGAGTGGCGCTCCTGTATTAATGAAGTCGGCTTCAGTCAGTATGATACAGTTTGCAGGATGACAAACAGCAGGCACCGCACCTTCCGACTATTGTTCGAAACCGCCGAAGAGGCTGTCATATCCATTTGTTGAAACAATGACTTCTTATTCATTAGTGTCGGCGAAACATTTTAGTCGTGAGAAAAGAAGGTAAACGACTTACCACAGACAGCACGAGGTGTATTGAAAATAGAAGAATCACGCATTTCGAGGCATCCATCACGTTATTTGAGTTCTTACAATGACAGCTAAACTGTTAAAGTCCCTTGAATGTCTCCTTTTTCTGGAGTTTTCTATTCAATAACTAACAGAATCCTCTTCAAACTAGATTGAACTACTTTAAGATTCCTCCAAACACTTTTCATCTGCTCAGTGGGCAGTGTGCAGTGTGCAGCGTCAACACTACCAGGTCGAACTTCGTCAGCGGCTGCACTGCGCGTCCACCTTCACTTGCGCACGCCCTTTGGCCGTCGGATCCTAGTTCATGGTAGCGGTCTATTCTCCATTCAGAAGTCTGCTAGTAAACTGAAACCGCACCGGAGCCAATGATCACTGCTAGTGACTCACCGTGACAGATTTATGTATGTGAGGTGTCTGAGAACGGTCTAATGAATTTGCTCTAATGTCTCTTACCATTTTTTTTATTGCTGCTTGCTGGGCAAACTGTCGTTTGATATATCCTTTATTATGTTTACGTCTTTTAACAATGTACAAATTAAATTGGGGATTGTAGTGTTCTACTGACATAATTGTGAATAGGATTAGTGGTCTTAATCAGGCAATATGAGAATACTGTCTCAAATGTTCAACTTAACCAGGATAAGGGAACAACCAAATAGCCAAGTGATGATGCGTATGTGAAGCTAACAGTCTAAAGTAAACCTCAAAGTGTCAAAACAAGGTTTACCTTGGACTCTAAACGTTTTAGGTGTGGTTGCAACAGTACTTCAAAGTTTCCATTCAGCTCTCAATTACTAACTTTGAAATCATATTCATCCAAGTAGACATATTCTCGCAGTTTCACACACTGTCGTTCAGCTTGACATTCATGAATAATATCGTAATTCAAAGGCCGCCTACAAGACATGTCGCGTTGATTATTCATGCATAGACAGTTCGCAATAAAATGGTTTGGAGCTCCCGTCAAAGCGTATCAGAATATTGTCAAAGTATCCGGGGAAAAATGACTTTGAAAGAGATGTGCGATTTGCAGTATATTGGCTTTGCTTGGTAAACAAACATGACCAGCGGAGAGACGGTAAACACTTCGTAACCATGCAGTGGAAAGTTTACTACCTTAAAAGAGCTGAAGCCCTCTCGGAGGAAGTCATGTTGAATTATGGTCGTGTGTTTCTCCATTACATTAATCTCTGACTGTCATGATGCTCAGCAAATCCCTGTGGCAATCACCTGAGAGGATCGATGACAGGTGGGTCTTTAATGAGTCATCTCGACTTTATCCAAGTTTATTATTGTTCCAACTTAACCCTCATGCTCACTTCCTATTCTGCAACTCACCCTGTCCTAAGGATCACAAAGGCCCCACCTTCAACCCTGAAATAAAGCAGGTTCATTCCAATTTGACCCTGTGCCATTTTGGGCACTGAAATGTGCAGCCATGATGCACATGAATCAGAAAGATTTCGTTTTGTCTTAGTTCAATCAAGCACACACAATCAAAATGTCTCATTGTGGGTGTGCGTGGGTGTGAATTTAACATTCGGACCCCAAAGAGAGCACACAGGGTTAACACACAATTGAGCTAGGACAGAACAAGAGAAAGTGTGAGAACAGTGTTGAAGTCTAGAAGACTGTTTCTACATTTGAGTTATAAGGCTTAAACCATTTATTGTAATCATGTTTTAGGCCAGAGTCAATCCACAACAGAACTTGAGCAATTTATACTACAGCATTGCAAAGCATCTGCAAAATTATCAAGAGAATGTTGATAACAAACTGTTTACAGATACATGGGGTCACTGTGGTTTTCAACAAGATTAAAAGTCACTTGTCTGGGAAAAAAAGAAGAACTAAATCGATTTTAGATTTGAAAACCTATTAAAGATCTGAAGTCACCAAAATGACATAATACTGGCATCTTACAAGAGTTGGAGAGTGAGGTGACATGAAGCAGGTGTTCCCGTCAGTAACCCCCCCCCTCCCCCCATCCACCCACACGTCACTCAGCCATACACCCCTACTGAGACTATACCACCTTAACTGAAACTACATTAGAACTTGAGAGTTTGAATGAATTCCCATGAGGTAGCCATTTTCCAAGTCCAGTCGCTTTGCCAATGGATATTTTATAACTTTGGCACCTAGCTAACAGAGTCCCTGACTCTGCTGGAACCAGTGAATGGCCAAACAATGTAGCGGATATTAAGAGGAAATTGACAATGCTTTACTGATACTGGGGATTTAGTCCCAGCATGGTCAATTTACTGGGGTGCTCATCGTATTAAAGACACAATGGAACACTAGTCCAATGGAGCACTAGTCCAATGGAGCACTAGTCCAATGGAGCACTACTCCAATGGAGCACTACTCCAATGGAACTCTAGTCCAATGGAACTCTACTCCAATAGAACTCTAGTCCAATGAAACACTAGTCCAATGGAACACTACTCCAATGGAACACTACTCCAATGGAACACTACTCCAATGGAACTCTACTCCAATAGAACTCTACTCCAATAGAACTCTACTCCAATGCAAGTTCCTAAAACAGAAGGGAAGTTAGTGATAATGAGAGGTCTTCTTGCCTTGATTTGGATGACTCTAACCACACACACCTCTAAAGTCAGCCCTTCATAGAATTGTTATTTGAATGAAGAAATGTGAGGGGAAAGTGTTTGTGCAGTTGCGATTTTTCGTCAGCAGGTTTGTTTCGTTAGCATTTCGATTCTTGCGATTCAAACCTAGTTCCATTATAAGACATTGTATGCCTGCAACATCATCAGTAATGATGGTGTTTGGCCTAAACTTTCATTTGAGATGTTGTCACTATGGATTCATGCAGCAACATGGTCACTCAGTGCTGGTGTGTTGTACGTGTCATATTGGTTTGTTTTGTAGCAATTCAGCTTTTCCGTTTCCGTTCTGTTATTGTTGTTGCGTTACGGGTCAACGTGATTATGTGGTCGCCTTTTGTTTACTTCGCCTATGCCTGTGTTATGCACCTTAGGAGAGTCATCGTAGAGGGAATTGTTACTTTTTGAAATCTGACTGACTTCACCTTGTGATGTCTTGAAAAATCCTCTCAGCGATACACCGCCCAATTTCCGGCCCCAACTGCTGCGGTCACTGGTGTCTCCATTATCTTATCAGTCCTGAATGCAGATATACAGACACCACAGCAAGCAAGGGAACGTTACAGGACTGAGAACGGGAAGAAAGATAGGGGGAGATTTTCAGAGCCCTGCAAGAGGCCCAAGGCTACGATTAATCAATACGATTTCTTCGTCGCCATTATCATCAATGCTGCCATGTAGGGACAATGTTTCTATCACTTGCCTCTTCCTGACAGGAAGAGATGGTGTCACATCTTCAGTCCTGGTACCCACAATCAGAGGTCGCCGCTGAGCAGGAAATCAACCAAAGTGGCTATTTCGGTCTCCTTAAAAGGTTAACAGGCTACAATTTGATGTCACTATTCCAGAATGCCCTATACGTCTCTTTGGCACCAATAGATGTGTTGCTCTGTGATGAGCTGTGATAGTTGCCTCCGACGAGCTGTGTTATAGATGCTCCACTGTGGAATCACCAGTCATTCAAAGGACTCTCTCTATCTTTCCATCTGCTAACTCAGGCAGAGACATTTAGTTCATCTCCGTGACTCATTTTCAAAAGAATATTCCCCTTACAAGGGCAGCTGAGTCACAGTACAAGAAAATTGAGGAGGAAAAACTCTGCATTTGAAATCTCTCTTTCAACCCATCACTGTATTATTTTCTTCTTCAAGAAGTACTGTAGACAGTATTGCAGTGTGTGTTTGTAATCACACTTACAATGAATGAGCCCATTTTACCTAGCTGTGTCTGTGTATTGGTAACTGGAACCAAACCATTTGCTGCAGTAGGCTGACAGATCATAAATAACCAAAATCCTCCTGCCAAACTACTGGATATTCTTTGGTGTTAATTTAATTGCCTGGCGAGTCACCTTTTTTGCATATAACAGTCTCTCTTGTGGATTTCCAAGTTTGAATTGGTCGCAGTATAACCATAACAGGCAGGTTGTTTTAAATCGCATGTTTTTTCTTAATAGTGAAAACCTGTGAAAATCATCTCTTATAAATAAACGGAAGACCTGATTGATCTAGCTGCAACACATTGCTCCAGCTATAACACATCGTGCTAGCGTTCACAAAGACAGCCAAATTGGCTCTTCACTCTTCGGTGAGTCAAAATAACCCTCAACGGGTGCCCAGTCCACCAACACCACATGACAGATCTGTAAGCTTTGGCTGCGCGTCTGTGTGTCTCCTTCGAACGCTGCCCTTCGATCACCAGAGTGACATGCACACACTCCCCGAGTCCAGAGGATCAGACGGGATTTTCAACGTGACCAACCAACACAAACACAATCAACGGGGCCCTCGTGAGATATTGCGAGGAACAACTGGCACTTTTCCCCCACAGCTCTCCAAAAATGTGTTCTGAGCTTATTTAGGGCCACCAATTCATTTGCAGGGAGGGCACACAATTTCGAGCTTAGCAGGCAATCAGGTAACCATAATAAGGTGAGTTTATTTACACATGATGGACGTAGACCCATGCGGGGCTTCGTGAGTCATCTGTAGTCAAATGGGAGCGCAGAGATGGAAAAAATGACTTTCTCCCATGGCTATCCAGCTAATGCTATAGCGTAATGAAAATGTACTATGAGGTGCGGCCGTGCTGTGAAAGAAAACTCAACAGTGAGCTGTTTTTTCTTCCCCCGCTTCTTTTACCCACACACACAAAGATGTGGTACGCTTGTTCTGTCATGCTGTAGTACAAGCACACTGTCTCCGGGCGTACGGCTCAAGGAGAATCTCAGGGTCAAGGCATTGGCAGCGTAGGGATGTTCTGGAAGCAGGGGGCAGGAACCCAAAGTGGAAGGAACAGGTTAGGCACAGTGTGACAGAGTCGTTCCGGCCACCGTTCTGTCTCGGAAACCCAGAAGCACCTGACACGTTGGCTCACGCCTTCGTGCAGAGATTACCCAGGCGGCGTGCGATGTCGTGTCGAAATATCACTCTGAAAGTCAGGAGATGTGATTTAAACCTGGCCGAGGGACCATGGCTGACCATGATGACGTGCTCCGCTGACAAGCCAAAGGGTTAAAAGTCTCTTCCTCTTTGATTCGTACATAATGGGATTTTCAGTTTGAACTTCAATTTTCTACTTTGTGACACTTTGACATGATTCCCTTGAAGGAAAAAATATATACATTGGTAGTTATGTCAGTCTCCTTTGAAAATGTACACTTGGTACCTGCTGTAGAAGCTGAAGGCGGTTGTGATTTGTGATTTACTTTTTATTAAGAACAACTGGTGAAGCTCAGACAGCATAACTACCTAAACAATCTCATTTCATTTAGGGTTGTCACATTCTTGCAACCTACATCGAACACGAGTAAATGAACCCCGTAGCTCCATTAAAACGTCAGCGTGGTCTTTATTTTACCCTTGCGCTTAGCCGTGTCTGCAGTGGCATTAATCAGCTTTGGATAAATCATATCAGCTACTGTACAAGGACAGACAGTTGTCATGGGGATCTGGCTGAAAGTGCCCATACGTGAGTTTCTGACCAAGCTAACAGGAGGTCTTCCAGCGCTCTGTTCTCCCAGCTGTACTTAAAGTCCAGAGGATATTCACAATGCAGCTGTTCAGAGAACAGTTATAACCCACCAGCTGGTACCTCTGGTATCCCTAAAGCACCCACCAGTACCAGGCACATACTGTACCAGTTTAGCTCCTGTTACGACCCCATGTTCCAAGACCTTAATATCAATTTTTAACTTAATGGCATTTGACCGTAACTAGGTATTCTGCACAGGGGCTGGAGGGAAAAACAGAAAGATGGAAGTGATGTAGAAAGTGAAGGCGAAAAGTAAAATGGAGAAGAACTATATAGAAATAGAAGCGTTTAATGGGCTCTGAACACGTTTCACGAGTCATAGTCAACTGTTTCTAAAACACAAGCTGTTCTACTTTCTTCAAATAAATATCCAACAGATCTTCCCAAAACTGGAGTGTTCTCTTAAACACGTATCACAAAGCTAGACAAACAGAAGGTTTCACTGGAGGATAGCCTCCGAACATCGTACAATAGATCCACATCCAATAAAGCATTTGAACCTTCCAACAAATCATAGATTTCTCCTTGACAGTCATAACACCTGGGGAGTCATCGTCTCGTTGGATAATCCTCATCTTTCACATTCTTTTTTTAGCTCGGTGGAACTGTTGCAACACCTCTGTTGAAGAAGGAGGACAAACGACCTCCTGTCACGAGCTGTAAGTACGTGATGGTACTGCAAACTGAACGTAATATAGATTGACTCTGGGTCATGAATGAATGTTGGGGTCAACAGCTCGTGGTGTCACTGATAATCCATCTGCGAACTGAACAATTGAATTTCAAGGCACATGCAGGTTTCACCCGCAAACCAGAGCATCAATTTGCGATCCATAACAGGATGCTTCGGTTTGTTATGGGCACAGTCTGCTAAGGGGCTAATGCAGACTATATATCTCCCGTTTCTTGTTTCATGGATGAAGTTCAGCATTTTCATAGGAGGACCGACATGTAGATGCTCTGGACATGGAAATGAATTGTCTGTGACAACGCTGTTTACGGTGGCGTGACGTGAAAATATAAAGAAAAAACACATTTTCAGGATTCATTGTTGGCAAAAGCAATAAGAGATGTTCACAGAATGTGCAAACTTTTCAAAACACGGACAGAACATCTGATTCATTTTTAGTTGGTTTTTTTAGCTAATTGCTCATCGCGATTCGGGCTAAGTCTGTATTAAAACCCTCCAGACCTCATGACAAATAGAGACCCAATGTGATCCGGATCACTAAGAATTACCATCTCCTTTTGGAGGTGAATGCCTCCAACACAAGTCACATAAAAAAATAATAAAAATAAAAATGTTGAGATCACAGTAAGTGAGACCTTTGGACAATAGCTGTGGCACAACTGATTTTGATCAATGGTCGTCCATCAAAATTAGCCTGCGAGTATCTCACAGAACTCCTTCTGTAATTTACATTTTAACACTGGCATTCTGTGGCTGTACACGCGGCAATCATTGCCAAATGGGTTTACATTCACTTCCATGTACTTTTAAGCCAATGCAAGCTATAGGCTAACCGATATACCCTGAAGTTGGTGTACTTATCTGTGACCACAACAACAGACAAACAATGAATGCTATATAATTTCTTGCTAAGGTTGTGTAACATAATGACATTACTGCTGAAAGCACCAGTATGACCAGCCACATTCTCAGCATAGGCAACATTTATAATTCAGACTACAGGCATTGTGTATCGTTCACAGAGCAGAACCAGCAGTTAAGAACTATAACCCGTAAAAGCCACAGGCTTAGTAGAAGGGTGTGTTGCATTTGAACTGAGACCTTTTGATACTCTGAACTGGGTATACACTCTGCAGGAGTGGGCTCCTGGGTGTGTAGATACTGGTTACCCCCTGGGAACAGGCACCAAAGTCCCCCAAAATGCGTCCTGTGTCCCAGGCCTACAGCTAGCTATGTCTAGAAACTACCGTGGAGCTCTGAGGCAGGGTTCCTATCTCCCCCCACCTCTCATAGGCTAAAACCTGGTGATAGCGGCATCCAATAGCCACATAGACGCTAGGTAGTGGGGCTTGTAACTCGTTCGTACTTGGTCATCTTGACGTCAGTGGAAGATGAAGATTTCAACTTTTGGTTTTATTTTAGCACATGTACACATGTCAACAAGCACGAATACGGTCAACAAAAAGCTGGCTCCCACTACTCGCCCCTTCAGCAAACAATCAATCTGATAGAGGAAATAATAAAGAAGGTGGAAGGGATCACCTGTGCCTACGTGACTGAATAACCAATGAGGAATAACAAAGACTTAACACTCTTACACCTGGAGTTACTGCACGTAGTTTGACACCCAGCCTTACAGAGAGATCACATCCAGAAGCCATGAGTGTTTAAGGGAAACTCACTTTTGGTGAGTTTATTCTATAACTTTCTAAGAGAGGCAACCTAATTAATCATCACAGCTAAGTAATACTATTTCAAGATTTCCTGCCCGGACAAGCGTATTATATTGGTCTCTACTGTGCCTGGTGACAATCTATTCAGGTCATTAATCACAGTGGCAAAGGCTGAGATGAGCTTGTCCCTGGACAGCTGCATCAACCCAGTACAACATGGGTCCACAGGCCAAGAGATGCATGCCTTAACACACCAAAACGATGATAACCTAACAGCTTTCAAACCAGGATTCTCATCATGTTTACTTAATATACCACTTTAGGCTTCAACCAGATTAATTAAAGACTTGTGATGTTGCAATATCCCAAAACCGTCAGCAATAGAGGAATTTGGTTAAACTTGAATATAAATGAGTGTTTACTTGTGCATAATTTTTTTTCAAATGAACCACTGTGAGACATCATCAACTCCTAAGGGCTGTCAGATTTAATTCCAGTTCCAGATAGTTGAACTTCAATAATCCCATCATAAGGATAATCTCAGAGGTGGGACAAAAACACAGACCCTATCAGACCCCAAAATAGGTCTTTCCAATCCCATCTTAATTTAAGAGTCGATTGGCGATTGTCTGTTTAGAAACACGTCAATTTATGACACAGAGTGTTCCTCATCTGGTTCTCTGTCTTAATGCTGTCTGCATCAGTGATTACAAGCAAAGTAATGGGCTCCCTTACTTCAAACAGGACATTGAAAGAATGACATGGAATAGATTCATTTAGGAAATTAAAGTAAAATAAAGTTAGAGGGTTGCACTTGAATGCCTTTAGTAGTTGCACCAAGATATGTCAGATGAGTCAACGGACTTCAACTCAAAAGGTCATAAACAAACAAACAAACAGCATCTCTGTTGCAGGAGATAGACAAGCAAACGTATCAGAATTCCGACTCTGTGCTGTTTGTGTAGATCAGATTATATTCAATCATGAAGACATTCAATTATGTAGACGCTTTATCAAGAGCCAAAAGAAGCTTTTAGGCAAATAGGGTTTTTTTGGGACGAAGAAATCCATTCCACTTTTAAAGGGTTTTAATATCAAATTCTTTGCTCCTACTGTCCACAAACATTGAAGTGAAGGATTAAAAAGTGGCACATTGGATTCTGGCCAATACAAAAGTTGCCAAGTCACAAGGTAAGATGACTCAGTCAGGGTATTTTGGGTAAAAAACACTTTGTGGTTACAAAATCAATGGTAAGCGTTGAATTGGTAGGGTGGAACAAGATTATTTTTCTCTTTTTTCTAAACACGAAACTGGATCGATAACGGCTCAGGCAGAAACTAGGCTCTTCAGAGGCGTTTCAAATGGTTGTAGAAGACCTTAAATCCTTCATTAGCATGTGTTTACCTGTGCATGCAGCTCTTACCTTCAGGTGTTAGACACAGAGAGCTCCTCTGGGTAACCTCCGATGCTTCACTTAAGCACTCTGCTCTATTAAATGTGCTTTACTGTTGCCTGTCATGTATTCCTTTAGGAAGGAAGAAATACCTAACTGGACACTTGATGCTGGCCAATTAGAGGACATTGATATTCACACACTGAATTTACCCATGGCTGCCATCGTAGAAAACCTTTCTGTACTTGTGGCATCTATCTGTAGTCCTGTGTGTAAAATGATTATGCGTTAAACCGAACACATCTGTAGTCAATCGAGGTAATGAAATGCATGAGATGCAATGGTGTCTTGTGTTCCTCGTTTGCAGTTTGGCTGTCAACTCTAATAAAGAACGATTCAAAAAGGAATATGCGAGAGAACACTTGGATTTGTCAGTTCCTTTGAAAATAGCCTCACAGAGATGTGAGTGGAGGGATAATTGACCTTTCTCCTTGGTCCTCGATGATGTCCCAGTACATGGCAGAGAAAGCAGAAGGGGGCTGAAGAATAATTACCCCAGCTTTTGATCCCTGCAACGTGGGAAAACTGCCTCTATTAGAACCAAGGGCAGGCTGGATGAAATTTTCTTTCTCGCTCTCTTTCACCTCCCTCTTTATTTCTCTCTCTCTCTCGGTCTCGCTCTCTCACACACACGCTCTCTCACACACACTCTCTCACACACACACTCTCTCACACATAAAACTCTCTCACACACACTCTCTCGCACACACACTCTCTCTCTCTTTCTCTCTCACACACACACACACAAGCACTCACACACACGCACTAACACACACACTCTCTTGCACACACACACACACACACACTCTCTCGCACACACACACTCACACAAACACTCTCTCACACACACATATGCACTAACACGCACTCACATACATACTAAGCATTTGATCCACCCCATGGGGAACATCACAATGTCCCACAAACTGTGTCGGGTGAAACGACCAATCACCCATCTAGCACATGCATGTGAGTCTCCTCAGCACTGGAAGACTGTAATGAAAGGAATAGCGCGACTGATTCAAGCAGTCATCATTTGATCCAGGAGAACGATTTGATCAGTATCAGGATCTAACAAGCAAGGCAAGCGAGGACAATCTTCAGGGATAAACCTGTTGAGATGCTGTTGTGTAATCATCAAACAACTTTGATGATTAAAATTTAACCAAAAAATCATCCACTTGGCGTGTGACAAATATCTGCCTCTACTCCAGCCAACAGTTCATGTAGGTCCAAACATCTGTTGGACTACAGATAGGAGAGCTCAAGGCTGACTATTGAGCCGACACAGGGTGCAATTAACACTAAAGCACAGCTCGATGGGTCTGTCCAATACACCTGTCTCTCCTCAGCCACAATCATCCACCTGGCTAAACATTACCTTCGGTGACCATTCCCCCTGGCCTACCTGGAGGTCAGGGAGATTGCTCAAACTATCTGTCACAGAAATTCTCTCTGCTGCCAGGAAAAAGGCACCTGTGTGCACATCCACCACTGTGATTCAAGACATTCAAGACGGCAGCAACACATGCCAGAGGAAATAGCGTCCGACGGTGATTTGGACGCAGTGAGGCCAACCAAGGAGTCTGGAACATTTCCGTCAGGACAGTCTGACCTCACTCTCTCACTGAGTTGAGTGAAGACAAAATAAGCTAAATAGAAAAAGATGATGAAGTGTGTTCCAATCTCTAGCGGTAGAACTCACACTCTGATTCTTGCAGGAAAATTTACCTCAAAATAGAAATGCAGTCGTGGTCACTGCTATGATGTTTCACTATATATATAGATATATCTATCTATCTATCTATCTAGATATCTATATCTAGATAGATAGATAGATATATATATCCACCAACCACTATAGTTATCTCTGATACACAGTATTGTTGCAATAGACTCTCAGATGGACAATGTGACACTGTAGTGTTGACACAAGAACAAAGTAGAGACACTGGACTTGTCTCAACATGGTCTGTTTTCTTATCTCCAGCAGAGGAGCAGAAAATCTTCAAAAGCCATTACTCAGATTAAGTTGATTTATTTTATTTTTCACAACAGCTCTCAAGAATCTATCCTGGTGATTCCGTCTATGGTTTACTTAAGTCTTCTGTGTCATAAAATGTGTTGGCTGTCTGGTTTTGTTCTGTGACACATATGCAAAGCATTCTCTTTTATTCTGTTTTCTGGATTACAACGGTTCTGAATCCATTGGATACACTTTCGACCAAAAAACGGAAACTGAGATACTTATAACGTTGCTTTCCGTAACATCCCTCTACCCGCACTGCATCACTCTGGCCAAGTAATCCTTAGCGTTCAAAGTTGATCCTGTGCATGACAGAACAGAAAATAACCGGAATAACACAACAGACGTTTTCATGAACTTCAACCGCCAAAATATGATCTCAACACCTATATCTACATTTCAGTACCATGCATGTAAACCAAGATTAAGTCGTACCCCTTCAGATGGCAGGTGACAGAATATTAGCTCACCGCCTCACCTAAAAAAAAATGAGATTCAGAGAACTCAGCTCTGCTAATCTTGAGAAGTGCTGCGAATGCAGCTACATTTGAAAGTAACTCAGTAAATTGTGTTGTGACTAAATGTAGCCGGGTATGAGGAGCCTGGCTTCAGGACAGTAGTATAATTGCTGGCGCAACACGTCACTGTCAAAATGTGGACCCGCTGTGCTTTTATGTTAATTGTTTGGTTTACGATGAAGCCTGAAGGACAACGGGCTGAACTTCAACTTCGTTGGACTTTACGGAGAGCGTCACTTGGAGGCTTGGCGGACAGCCAACTGTGATGAAGAGACCGTATACCTCTCCAAACTGATCCATCACAGTAAGTGAGCAACGAGCAGGAGAAGAAATTCAAACTGAAAGTAGGTAAACAATGAAGCAAACTCACTTACCGTCTTGATTTGTTCTAGTTTCGAGTGAAACTGGGTGGGGCGATATTGGGGATTTAATTAATTCTGAAATGAATACGTGAACAACCCGAGACAGACGTAATAAGGGGATGCTCTTTTCTAGCAAAGGTTACAGAGGGGATACAAATTATATCAGGCCTTTTTTTGGCTGATATAATATGTACCCTCTCCCCTACATACAGTCAATAAACGTACATATCAGCTGACCTTGTTCAAAACTTGTACAATGTACATGTACAATACTCTATGCACATGCACATCGGTAAGTATTCGTACAGTTTGTATAGTTTGTATCCTGTTTAGTTTATGTATAGGAGAAATGTTATATTTATTTTAAATTGTTTGTTGTTAGACTGTACTGTTAAATGTCTGTACTTATGTAGCACCGTGGCTCTGTGAGGCACGACATTTCGTTCCACTGTATGCACCCGCATGTAGCGGAATGACAATAAAGAACAACTTGAACTTGAACTTGAAAACTTGAAGCAGATTCCTCAAATAGCACACTGGAGCCTTTCGTTAGCATCGTGGAAGCTTCCATTTGCCCTGACTGGCACCAACCCAGAAGTTTGAATCTAAACATTACAGTTAAGTAACAGTTAATGACACACATAGTGTTAGTAGAGAAATCTAACAAAACATTCTGCTAGATGACTGACAAAAACAAACCTTTTTACTTGTGTGTACATTTCTGAGCATTCATTATAAAGGTCTACTGGCAGCCTATCTAACAAACAAGGCAGGCAGAATGCTTTGACAAGGTGATGGACCTGCTGATTTGAGCAGGGAGGAGAGATACTCAACATAGGTGGTGTTGCTACATTCCTAAAGGTAAAACACTTCATCTTGTATTGATGAGATCCCCCGTGCCCAGACCCCACTAGAACAGTGACAGGCAATTAACTAAAATGCTGTTTCTTGGAACACTTGTAATTGTTTCCCTCATCCTGTGTTGTTGCTTAACCTAACCTAAAATAACAATGGCTTGCTAGAACAAAAGTTGTTAAGTGATGATAAAAGGTTGAGAGGTTGCTGTGGCTAACAATTCAAGTTTGGACTGTGCAGGGGATGTTGGAAATCATGAAAGGTTATCTTAAATGAGCAGAATTAAGGAAACGAAAAACCTGTGAGAAGCTGTGCGCCTGCTGAGACAAAAAAGGCTTCCTCACCCTCGACTAGACTTTATTTTTTTATTTTTAAATGATTGGTTTTCTGAAATCCCTCTTTTCTACTACATAGGAATACGCACTTAGAGATGGAGATAAAGCCAGCCAATTACTATACGAATGATGAAAGGAGAAATATAACTTTGAGGTGTTAAATTAAAACACATTCTCAAAATAAACATGGTGATCATGGTCTTCAACCTCTGACATTCTCTCTCTCTCTCTCTCTTTCTCTCTCTTTCACTCTTTCCTCTTCCAAGATAAGTCCTCACATATTAGTATTGAACTGAAATGTTGCCTGGGCATGTGCTTGCCTTATTGATTCATTCTGCAACAAATCACAGCGATGCGCAATCGCAGAATTACTTTTTACTGATGTCATAGGGTACCTGCATGTGGCTTCCGCAGGCAACAAGGAATCGAATATTCCTGGCCTGGATTCCTGCGTGGTTGAGAATCTCTGTTGGACAGAAAGGTCAAATCCAGTGAAACATCTTAGATCATGATCAGCAGCATTGACGATGTACATACGCACATCTCAGTAGGAAGAAGCATTGGAAATCAACTTCAATTTACAGCACTACAAAAACCAAAAGGAGCTTAGTGTCATTCTACAGCTGTTTCTACATCTAGGGATCAGAATGATTAGCTGTTGTCAGAATCCTTTATAGGAAATCCATTGCTGTCATCCCAGGCAAAAAAAAGTATATTTAGTAGTTATGGAAACAATAACTTGTACATACAAACATACACCTGAATATACAGAATCTGTTTCTGTTTTAGTACACTTTGAATCGTGTCGAAAAATATAAACACTTAAATCAGATATTAAGTTCTTATTTGATCCGTTTAAGGAAGCTTTTTTTCAGTTTGGGATGGCTTAACCCTTGTTTAAAAACAGAAAGAAAAAGGTTTAGAGGTCTCTGAGTACTGAGGAGACATGATATTGTTTTCCACCGTTTTAATAAAAAAACAAACCAAAACTCACTATCAGGATATTCAGTCTTTATTGAGCGGTTTGTTTATGCTTGATGCTTGTTCTTCATTATTCAAGCCAATTAACCCCTTGCTTTCAGGATCCCCCCGCAGAAAGGACCTGATTACTGCAAATCTGACTTGGATGAAAAGAGCAATCAGAGAAGTGGATTCCACAAGGATTCAGCCTTGGTGCTTTACAAGGGTCTCAATCCTGAACACAAGGCCAATTGTCTCTTACGTCAACCTACGCTTACGTGAATTACAAATATGTTAGGGTCCTCCTCTTTCCCCCAAAGAACCATGAAGTTCTGATTAGAACAGTGAGAGCAGAAGGATATGAAGTGTTCTGGAATAAATGATCGGTTCATTCCAAAACCATGTTCCAAGTCATCATGCTGTGCAGCTGAGAATGATATTAATACCAGAGGAGATGGAAGACCTTGATGCTACAATACAGTGACTCCAGTCTTTCAAAGTACTACACATTGACAAAGGAGAGTAAACAGCATGCTCAACAAATAAACAGCTAATTTTTTCAATCTATTTGCTTTTTGTGTACGGGTGCATTAAATCTCAGTCTACTTTCTTGTGGTTGATGATGTGGTTATGCGTTCTGCAAGCATTGCTATTTCAAACGTTTAGAAAGCAAATTCACAATTGCTTTGTGTTCGTACAAAACAACAAATATAGGATCAACAATTTCGAGGAAAAAAATAGATAGTTGCCGTTGGTTGTTGTTTCTAATAATTATTATTCATTGCCAAAGGACAGCTGTCTTGCTTTGTTTCAATATGATTATTCTAACTGGCTTCTATTTCAATATTTTGGATTTGTTTGTTTTTTTCCCCCAGTAAACATTGGGAGCAGAAATCACATTCTCGATGCCCTATTGTTGTCCTGAAGGCAAAACTGTCCTTGCTTCAGGTTTGTGGTGATGACTCTCAAACAATATGACCCCTCATTCCAACATTGATTGTATTGTGAATACAGCAGTAACGTATTTTACATGGACTATGCAATGTCACCCAGAAATCTCCACACTGAATTAATCATCAATTCCCCCTCTCACCCGCCCCCCCCTCCCCCCACGACAAACACGCACATGCCCGCACACACATTTCACCCCTCACTCCCCCATCACCATCAGTTTATAGCACCTAACACAACACTGATCAGTTATATAGCACTCCTTTCATTTCAACTCCCAGACTCTACCCTCTTTCCACAGTTTGTTTCTATGCCAAACAAACAGAATGGCCTCATTGTCTATTTCTGATTAATGGAGCAATTCAGTGCTGCAGCAGAAAATAAGACCAACTTCATTGTGGGGGCTGATACGATTTTAATGGATTTATCCCTGAGCAATGGCAGAAGTTGCAAGTCACAATGTGTAGTGGCAATAACAACAATCGCAGGAAATTGTACATATTTAAGGGTGCCAACACCTAGGCCTTAACATAAAGTTATCATGACAACCAGTCTTGGTTTTCTGGCAAGGCAGCTTCATATAAGTCATAAAAACAAGTCCTATTTTCCACTTGAAAGGATTATCTACAGCAGTATAGGGAAGGTTTATTTGCCTTCTGCTCTTACTGTGCAAATGTCAGCATTGTAGTCATCTTATCTTTCAGTCTAAATGCAAAACATAAATAAACTGTAATACTATTCTGCCCTAAAAACTATATTCTTAAACTATAGAGGGTTTTTGAGGGAATTGTGAGGTGTACTTGAGGCCGCTGTAGCTGGGGCTATTTAAAAAATCCTATTTTGCCTATAATCCCACTGTTTAAACAATTGCGTTAAAATACAGGATTAAAAGGCAATCGTGTGTAAGAATGGTCCAAAACAATATTGTGACTTAATATTCTCCTTATACTAATATTTCAAGCATTTACTTGTGAGCCTATTTATATTGCCTTTCATAAATAAATAGATAAACCTTTTTGAGATGATTCAAACAAAATCACTTTGGCTGTATCTTAGCTGAATTGTGATTCAAACAAATGGCTTTGGAAGTCATTATCTGGCAGATCTTAGACGATCATTGACGAGAGAGCTCTGCCTTGCTGACTATGTCGGTCTTTAGTCGGCGATCTACACAAAACCTCTGGCCTTAGCCTGTCCTTTTTGTTGTGTAGTTAGCTAGTCTACCAAAAAAATAAGTAGCCAGTCACACCATACTGTCTTGAGCCTTGCATGTGTGGTATATAAATGATTGGAAGATCATTCTACACTTCGCTGTCAGTGAATCGGCAAAATTGCTACTAGCTAGCAAAATGTTGCTGTTATTCGCGGAGTCCACAGATGGAAGGATCCATTCGCATCGTGTTCAGTCCACTTGTCTTGCCACTGCCGTTACCTGTGCGAGTATAACCTGTGCGAGTATAACCTGTGCGAGTATAACCTGTGAGAGTATACCCGAGACTTCACTCAACCAGGCAAATATGAATATCCACTGCCATGGGAACCATGAAATACGGAGGTTTGCAAATGGCCTAGCATTTCTCTTCTAAGTACTTTGATTGCGTTGCCACTGAAGGATGGGGGAGTGAAAGTCAAATGAGACAGGGGAAAGAGTGCTACGGCTTTGGTACGCCGGGTGACAGACTTTCAAGTATACATTATTCACCCGCTCAAAGTTTATGACCCTCTCTCACCACTTAAACCAACTTAGCGGAGCCCGGCATTATGCATTTTGCTCTCTGCCTTTGGGCAACTTGTGATGGAGGGAAATGGTGCACGATCTCCATCACTTACCTGCTCCGGCTTCAGACTTTCGGAATGTGGTTGTGGAGACGTGATCGAAGTTATTCAAAGCCCTATATATTTATTTTATGCAGGCTATTTGTCAAGGATATTTAAATAAATGTATAAACAGCGATGCAAAGTCTTTCTAGTCTCAGTTTACTCTCGTTCGGATGTATACGTTAGGGTTGTTTAGGAAATAATTACTGTCACACAAACACATGAAATACAATAACATATAAAACGTTCACACACATCCATACTACTGAAAACTCACATCTGCACATGTCAAATTAAAAAAGGCAAAGAACAATTATCAAAGTTTCGAAAGGTTTAAAAATAAATTTCGAACATAATTCCAAAAAGAAGTGCATGAATGTGTGTCAACATTACACGTGTTAGTCCGTTCCATTTGTGTCTAAGCGACTATTTTACATGTGTGTCTGTTAGTTTTCAGTAGTAAGAATGTGCGTGGACGTTTCATGCGTGTTTGTGTAACGACAGTCGGAATCTTTTCCGGCCCCTCATACCTATATGTAGCTAACGATCCGTAATGTATAACGTCTGCACACCGGCAGGCTACTTGTTAATGAACTGTGACGGTCTCTGCCTTCAGGTTATGGCATGTATGTAAACAGGTTACAAGAAACAACAACTAGGGCGTGCTTTGCAAGCTTTGAGGAGGAATATTTTTTGACTACACCAACACAACAAACCCCCCATCTCTGGAACCTACCGCTCTGAGACCTGAGACAGCATAGCTTAGACCCCGGCTGAGCGGTGGGACACCTCTAGCTGCTGCTCTGGGGGTTAGAGTCGTATCTTTCGTTCTCTCAGAGAACACCGATCTGTACCAGAGGTAAAAGAGGTTGATGGCAAACCATACCGTACATTTGTAACTCCTGAGTAAAAACTGAAAAATGGCCAACGCTTCATCAAAATATCTCTTTTGAGTTAAGACTCTGTTGGTGAGCTGAAGGATTCAGGTAAAGTCCAAATCACAATTAGGTGAGAAAGATCGACTGGATTTGTCTGTAATGAGGAAACTACTTATCCCAAAAACTGCGGGGTGCGTTTCTACATATTTTGGGGATTTCATACCCGTGTTTTGATCTAGTTTACATGTAACTGTATATTGACCTTCTGTATGAGGAAAACACAATACAGCGAGCAAGTCAACCGGCAATCAACATTGGGAAACAAATTCTTACAACTTTGTCTGAACTTTGAAGCCAATGGAATACGTTTTGAAGTATAACTAAACGAGGCAGGGAAAGCTTTTAAACACATACTCTTTGTGTTACATTAATATCGGAGCTTAAGATGCCATTAATCTTCATCAGAACCAGTTCCACTTATACCGTAGAATATCTGTGGAGACGGTATCCATTCATTCCTCAAAACTCGGACTTGCGCTTTGTCCTCGATCTACTACTTCCTGTGGTATGGCACCATCTAGCGGCGAAACATGGTACTTACATCAACTCGATTACCGTAGCTCGGTCCAAACTACACCACGGTGGTTTGAAAAAAAAAACAGTTCGTTTGCCAAGATTAAGCACAAACATTTGATTTATGTACAGCGACCTTAACACACAATTGATAGAATAATTAAAACAATCGGTTCAAAAAGTTTTTTTTTTCAGTTTCTTCTTTGTTTTCCACGGGCATCATTTCTATCAAGTTGCCTTTGTCATTAAAAAACTGACAAATACAGTCAGAAAACACTATGTACACAATCTACGAATGAGATCATCTTAGAAATATTTCAGAAGGTGCTCCTATCTATAGTCAAAGCACCATCCATGTTTACGACAATGGACTACCAAAACCATTTGAATTGAACAATGAGTAAATCCGTGAGGAGGTGGACAGGTTAACAGGAAGGCCGGTTTAGACGGCCATCTTGTCTTCACTCTGGGCTTTCAGCCTGCATCCTGTTGAAGTAGAGGACTGCAGGCTCCTGGGCCAGGTTGTGAATGTTGTAGGCGTGTCCTGTTACACCAAGAGGAGAGAAGCCACAATGGGATTTTTGAGGCTTGATAACGGTTGCCTTTAGAGTTCAGTTTTCCTAAAAGACCCTTTTCACTCTGCAGCAGCTAATTGATTTGTCCATGAAAGACATTTCCGACGCCGTGGGGCGAATCATAGGTTGTGAACATCGAACCTATTTAACTCAGATAACGATAAACACTAATCCTGGATCACAAGAATTTATAGAAAAGCAAAAGCTTTTAGTTCTGCACTAGTCTTAATCTGTTCAGAGTAAAAGATGAAGGGAAATCAAAGAGTTCTTACCACATGGGACCATGAAGGTTTGTCCGGGATTATAATGAGACACCTTCCCGTTAACGGCAACGCTGACGCAGCCAGTCATCACGTTAAAAACCTTCAAACGAAACAACAACAGCAAAATCTCAGTCAGTTTCTGACGAATCAAGACCAAAAGGTCACTGCACTGCAGGACGACACATGCTTTGTGAAGGACGAGCGACAGAACAAGAAACAGACTTGAGGGGAGATGTGGAGAAGGTTTCCTTACCGAGGTGAAACTGTGGTCCACCCAGAGAGGCTTCTTCATGAAGGAACCCAGCAGGATTCGACCGCAGCAGAAAGAGCTACCCTGCAGGTCTACCCGCAGGCCCAGGGCTCTCCCTCGGTACGAGTACCACTGGAACTGCTCTGGAGTTATCTGACCTCCGTCTGTAGACGCCCAGACAGACAGCATGACATCACACACAGATCATGGAACATTCTAACATTCTAACTGGAAGCAGATAGAGAAGGTTAATGGGGCTTGTTGTGGTCGTTAACGTTCTGCCTTGAACCCTGACGATGCCTTCAGGTCACGGTGACCTTCTTTTATGCTACAAATGGTGAATCACAATGACCCCAAGGGTTAAGGAATCACCAAAGTTACTCTGATAAACACTGCAGCTTTCTGGACGTTATAGATTTTGTGATTTCAACAATCAAGTCAGGCTCAAAACATTGTCTGGGCCCAAGGTGTTCACAGGCGTCACTAATGCAGCTGAAGTTCAATGTTGTAGGTGACCAAGGACAGAAAAGTTGCTCTGGGATTATTGTGTAACTGTTGGTCAAACACTTGATCAGACAGTTAGTCCTGGATGTCTCTGCCATTGATCTGATAGCCAGCCAGTCAGACAGCTAGTTAGCCAGTCAGTCAGACAGCTAGTCAGCCAGACAGTCAGTCCTGGATGTCTCTGTGATATATCTGACAGCCTGTCAGTCAGACCGCGTAGTCAGCTAGTCAGCCAGACAGCTAGTCAGCCAGACAGCTACTCAGCCTGTCATGGATGTCTCTGTGATTGATCTGACAACCCATCAGACAGCCAGCCAGTCCTGGATGTCTCTATGATTGACCAGCCAGCCTTCGCTGTGACCCCCCGTCCCCGTCCCATGCAGGGCTCCGGGGCTCACCCTTGATGGTGGTGGGCCACAGCACCTGGAGCCACTCGTGCAGGTTGGTCCTGTCCTCCTGTTCCAGTAGCAGAGGCCTGAGAGGAGGCCCACACAGCTCAGAGTCACTCAGGACAGACACCGACTGTCTGGACAATGGCAAACCTGACAGAGGTCCAGGAAACAAGGGTTGTTTAGCATCACAGACCAGATTAGTTTGTGTGTATCAAGGATGTTGTTGTTGTTGGAGAGATGTTTTTGTTTGTTTGTTTTGGTGTTTATTAAGAGCTTACACGTGTCCTCGTCTTCCTCATGATGTTCCAGATTGATCATGGAGGACGGCCCACTTACGAAGCCCTTAAACCTGTGAAGCGCAACAACAAAAACAGTGTCACTTGAATTCTCAACTCACTGTGAAGAGGGAACTCCATTCTAGACTGAGCTGAAGGAACAGATGGTAAAAACAGCAGCAGCAGCGTGACAGGAGACGTGAGGGCCACTCACGTGTTGTCTGACAGGCCTTGGCTGATGGACGGCCAGCTCAGCCTCTTGCCCAGCTCCTCTGCAGAATCCATACACACTGAGGTCCCTCCATGACTGGCCGTGACATCACAGGGGATTAAGCTTCCGGAAGGTTCCTGACTTGGATCTCCATCTTCAGTGTTGGTACCCTCGCTGGCGAGGCTGCTCTGGGCGGAGCCTCGACCCTGGGAGGGGAACAGTGTTTTCCGTCCTCCAAGCCGGGCCGCATTTATGGTCCTGGCCACCGGGGGCGCTGTTTTGCCTGAGGTGAGGATGGCTGCGAACGTGGCCAGGGACCTCTTCGCCGTTTTGGGAGCAGAGAGGTCTTTCTTCTTCAGGGGTGGGTCTGGCGCCGTGGGGTGGGGTATGGGCGAGCCCGCTAACCTGCCGTTCTGAGATGCTCTGAGAGACGGCGACGTGTGAGGTTGGGCCTGCTTGGCCTGAGCTTTTTGCCTTTTCACATTCTTGTCTTTGAGTTTCCGTGGCGGCGAGGAGGAGGAGTTTACGTCGGAAGGAGTGCTGCCGATATCCCACCACTTTTCAGGAGATTTCAGAGATCGTTTTTCTCTCACAGGAATATTTGGGGGATTATGAGGTCTTTGAGGGGTGGAGGGGTGGTTCATGACCTTAAGTGACTTTACATTGGGTGTGCGACCATACACCCGGTCAAACACCTTTTCACCTGTAAAGACACAGTGGGCACAATCAGAACAGCAACAACACGTAGCATTTACACCCACCTACAGTCCAAACAAACTATAGACAACTCCGTAACTGACAAGCATTATTCCACTACATATCAGTTTGATTCAGAGTTAAAGCTAATAAATACAGAAACAGCTGTGTGTGTTTTCCCATCCTTACTGGGGGTGGAGATGTGTTGTCTGAGAGGACTTGTCTGCGGGCTGAGCTCTTCCTGCTTCTGGATGCCTGTACCCACAACTTCCACCTCCGTCTCTGCAGGTTTCTGCCTGCTGTTCTTCCTCTTCCTGGTCTGCCTTGGCCTCGTACCAGCCTGAGGCTGTGCTTCTGCTGACCGCTTGGACGGGAGCTTTGACGGCCTCCTGTCGCTCGAACCTCCAAGTCTTTCCAGCGTCTGGTTCTTCACCGGAGGTGGGGAGACAGCAGCTTTTGCTGTCTTCTTGCCGGTCTGTTTAGACTTTTTCCCAGCCGGTGCAGTGTCGAGCTCTGTCTGTATGTTTGTGTCAGGCACAGCTTGCCACCAGGCCCCGGGCGCCCGCTTCTTCCTCTTCCCCAGCACCAGGCTGTCAGCGTACGTGTCAGCAACACTCCCACTGGAGGACTGGGTGTCCTCACCTTCAGAAGGGTTGGAAGGGGCCTTAGAAGCTGCTTTTCTTCGTCCTTTCGGAAGTTTGTTCTTTGCCTTTTCTGATGAGCAGGAAGTCAGCATGAGTAAAGAATGAGATAGAACAAACATGTTCACGTGCAGGAGAGGATCCATATTTAGTTATGTCTACGCCTTTAAGCTATTGAAATGAAACAAACACTCAACGTCTGTGACATGACTAAACATGAAGCCTGATACACTGGCTCTCTGATGCAGGGGAAACCTTACCAGGTGCAGACTCCTTCTCTGCTGGGTCAGCTGATGGAGGCCGGAGGTCTGAATCTCCTCCATGCACCTCCAGGTCCTCCACATGACCAGGTTCTGCTGCAGCATCTAGTAGCTCCAGCCCAGGGCAAGCTGCCCTGCACCCCCTGTCAGACTTGCCTCTTCCCTTCTTGGGCTTCTCCACACCCTCTGTGGCAGGTCTGGATCTCTGAGAGTCGGATGGTTTGGGCGCTTTCTCCTCCGTCTGTTGGCCTTGTTTTCTTTCGCTGGGTTTGGGAGAGGAACCTCCTACGTGTCGGTGCTTCTTTCCTTCTCCTTCGGATGATGTAGCTTTAGATGAAACCTTGGTAGCTGCTTTTTTATTGGGCCGAGGTTTGTCTCGGTCGTCCTGATTGGCCGGGCTCTCGGGCCTCGTGAATCTTTCAGGACTGGTGGTCTCTCCGTCCATCGCAGCCCCCTTCCTGTCCCTGCGGGCGGAGGGGACGGGTCTACGAGCTGCCTTCTCTTTCCTTCCCTTTGTTTCCTGATGAGCCGGGGTCTCCGCTCTCTCCAAGGCCTCCTGCTCCCAGGGAGAGCAGCTTCCCTGGTCCGGCTGGGGAACCATGTCTACAGACGCGTCCTTGTTAGAAGAAGAGCTCTGAACTTTGTTCTGCTTCACCCGTGCCTTGCTCTTGCTAGGCTCAGTCTTCCTCGGGATAGTGAACAAGCAGGGGCCGTCGTCCTCCAGGATCATGAAGTCGTCGTCAAAAGGCTCAGGAGGAGGTTCGCTCACTGTAGGCACCAGCTTTGAGCTGAAAAACATGGGAGGGCGAAGTGATTACATACAGAACTAAGTGCTAACTTAACCTGGGGTTCACTTAACCTGGGGTTCACTTAACCTGGGGTTCACTTAACCTGGGGTTCACTTAACCTGGGGTTCACTTAACCTGAGGGTTCACTTAACCTGGGGTTCACTTAACCTGAGGGTTCACTTAACCTGAGGTTCATCTGGGGTTGCAACATTACTAAGGTTGCTGTGGTCGTGAACTTGACCTTAACAAACAACAGCGTTGTGTTATGGAAACAAGCAGTCAGTCTTAAACCCTTGGAGGACAAAGACAGACTGGTATTCTGGTCTTACCATGCTGCTATGGGCTGATTGGCCTCCTTCAGTTTTAACAGAAAAGCAAACGAGTCTTTCTGCTTTTGTTTGGACTTTGGTTCCTCCATCACCAGGGAGGGTGTGGGCTCACAGGGAGGCTGGGTGTCCTGCGTCTCTGTTAAGACTGGGGGGCAGGAGCTTTCTTGCCTGGGTAAAAGCCAAAACAACAACACAATAGAAGAAAGGAAATCATGGCAGCTGTGAGAACCATCACCATGGCACGCTACATTGCAGAAGGGTGAACATGTTCTGGATACGTTTATGTTTTAAGGTTTAATCAGAATCAGTTTTATTCACTATGCAAGATATACACACATAGACTATACTTAATGAAAGGATTCTTACGGGATGGTTTGAGGTACAGCACATTGGACACTCTGTGGTGGATATTCCAGGATTTGCTGATTCTCTTCACTGCAAACAGATCACATCAACATAACACACGATCTTCAGTACCCACAAACGTTCTGTGTAAAATATTCAACAATCACCGATGAACTTTTGATTCAGAAGTCTTACCAAGGGGCTTTCTGACTTTTGCCAAGTAAATCAAACTTGGTCGGAGGCGAGTCTTCCCCGAGGTTATCCCCACTACGATGAGGGGAAAGAGAGGGGAAATTAGGACAGCGGTAGTAACCAAGTATGCACTTATCACCACACCACTGTAAAATCTAACAACAGTAAAATACATGAATGACATTAAATAAGTAAATGTATGATATCTCCTCACTCCTCTGTTTCCTCTCCACTGCAGTGCACTTCCTGCGTAGGTGAAGGGTCAAGTTTGAGAACGACCTCCTCTTCATTCCCATAGACAAACAGGAGCGGAGAGGCCGTCTGGTCTCCATAGCAACAGTCTACGTTGTCCACCTGCTCCTCCTCCTCGATGGGACTTGATGTCTTGATGGGGCCGTGTTCTTTGAACGGGGTCACGGCGTCTGATGGACGACAGTGGAAACGGTGCAGGTTCATAGGTCAAAAGGTCAACAGCGTGACTTTGAGGTTCAAAATACAGGCCTTTAAACAGGTCGTGTGAGATTACTGAGTGGTTACTTCCAAAACGTCCCAGTTTCACGACATTCAGTTACACAGTTCCATTGTAAATGATTGTGATGTGCGTGTATATTTCTTACTAGCATCAGGTGTGGGGGAGATCAATTCCTTTAATTCCTTGGATTTGGGCTCCTTTGGTGTAACAACTTGAGACACCACAAAGGTGTCTCTAAGAGGGGATGGTTCTGGAACAGGTGATGCACTGCCCTGGTCCTCTGCATCAGGACATGTCTTCGGTATAGGAGACAAAGTCGGTAGCTCTAGCTCATCCTCAGAGGGAGAGTCTGTAACAGTTTACACGGTCTCATCAGCAACACGCAGGCTATCATGAGTGAATGGTGTGCAGGCTAATGCTCAGCCAAGTATGACTTATTTCAGTGGGGCTAAACACAGGATGTGATATAGCAGTAAAAAGGCCAACATGACAGGTGTTCTTACGTACCCAAGTCATCGAACAAATTGTCAATGTCCTGCAAGTGCCACTGTTTGTCTTGCAATTCTGTAGACTTACTGCCATGACAACATCATAACATTGCAAGCACAGTTAGTTTCGTTAAGTTACACAGATAACCACAACGCTACAAAATATTTGTTGCAAAAACAAATGAATCATTGAGAATATATTTATGGGGCGAGTCAAAATTATTTTACCGCTCTTGACTTAGGAAATAACGGAGTCTCTTCTGTGGTCGCTCCTGTAGTGAAGGGATGAATGTAAAACAAATTATTCTTCCATACTAATTCTGATAGCCAGCTTGCTACCACAACAGTATCAGCTGCTGAATGACCAGTCCCATTCTGTGGTCATGTTTAGCGATTATTCGGTTGTTTTAAAACGTCAAAGCTAAGAGTACGACACATACCAGTTTTGGAATTTTGGAATCCATCTGTTAAAAGGCTAGCGCTAACGCCTAGCGTCGGTACGCTTGCTTGATACTTTTTCTGCTAGAGCTAGTTGGCGAACTACTATAATGGAAGGAGCTAATAGACGAAAGTTACTTCAGTCTTGGGAGAACCAAGTTCTTCCATCTAAGCGAGGATAAGTTACAAAATATTGCAAAAAGCTTCACTCATTGTATCAAATGTACAAGAATTAGCTACACGGCTAATTCCCGCTAGCAAAACAAAAGTGCGCGAGACCTATCTGCCGCCTTCTTTTTTGTTTTGGATACGGTGGCTCTAAGGTGCACAACACAACGGGATTACACTACGCAAAGCTGACAATTTACAGTCATTCATAACTCAATATCTTAACCCATGCACACACGCGCGCACCTACAATGAGACATTTAAATTGTATGTGCTTGATTGAACTCAGAACTCAATCTTTCTGATTCATGTGCAGAATTTCTGTGCCCAAAAGGATACGGGGTAAAAATATAATTAACGTGCTTCATTTCAGGGTTGAAGGTGGGCCTTTGTCACCCTTAGGGCAGGGGGACTTGCAGAATGTGAAGAGAGCAGGAGATTTGAATAGCAATGCAACATTTGATCAGAGTATTGCAAAATAAACACCTCAGCCTTCAATACAACACAACAATCATTACTCAACAGCATTATTGTTGTGTTGTCAAAAATTGCCCGCTTTTTCTGTTATCAGTACTTTACTTTTCTTTTTTCTGACAGCTTCTTACTTTCACTCCTTTCATGTTATATGAATATCTGTACTTTCTGCTTCTTAAATGTTTTAACCACGTTTGTTATTATTATTATTATTTTTATCTGTATATGAGCGCCGTTTCTCTCCTGTCCTTTCTCTCTGTCCAAAAAAAACTGGTTGAAAAATAACTTTTGATAACACATTTTCTGTCAGGGTGAAAGGTTAGTTTGGGAGAGGTAGCCTGGTTTCAAATCCACCAGTCAGACAACAGTCCTCTTATCTAAACCTATATGTTTATGTTCGGCTGTATAATCAATATGGCTAAGGAATGGACATAAAAAGTTAATGGATCACAACTTCTGAGAGTTTTAAATACCATCCTATTGAATAAACCGAATGGGATAAAAGGCAACTAGAATCAAGTTCACCTAAGTCCAAGTTAGTTACAAAATATTTTATTACTCACGGAAAATGTTATGTATGTAATTTCCAAAATGATCATAGTTGATTTATACAATTTACAAAATTACAATTTACAAATGCATCATTCAGTCATTTTCATTTTCATACATGTACCAAAACCCATTACTTCATGTTCACTTCGGAGCATTCTTACAAAAACACGTTTCAAATTAACACTAAAGATATATTTTTTTTGTCTTCTCGGCAATCTCCATGGGAGAAAACGCTTCTGCTGGGCTGACATCTTTGAACAGGGGATTCTTGATGTGTCTCCATACAACTAACCCAATCCTCACGACAAACAGGAAGCAGGTCACGGCCAACAGAACAGCTAACCAAAGAAAACACAGATGCACAAATGAACATCTTGCCGGGGCGTCTAGTGTGTCCTGGACCACACGCTATCTTGACTTGTTGTAATCATTGATGAATATACAGTAATAATACGTCTGTGAATACTAAACTCCGCCACAAGGCAGGACCACATCCCTCCGGTTCGTGTTTTCTCACTTTCTGTCTCTGCATTTGTAGTTTTTGTTATACTTTCTTACCCTCGAAGACAGCGTTACGACTGGGAGACGATGGATTGTAGTTCTTTGTCAAGTTTCCAGCAAGGGCCACAATCACAACTGGGTAGATTGTGAGGATGTAACGCACGTGCTTGTCTAGAAAGAAGTTCTCCAGAACGAACCTGGGAAAGAAGATTAGCTGATTTACAGATGAAGACGCACAACGACATCATCCTCTGTCTAGACATACTGCAGCACACTGACTACGCAAATCACGCATGGCTTTTCGTTTAGGTCCATGAGATCATTTTATCTGTACTTACCAAACAACCAACACCACAGTTAGAAATGAGAGAGATACAGTAGCAGCATCCGTAGCAGTCAGACTTCCATCATAGCTCATTACAATGGTCAGGTTGATCAAGGTGGCAATAGTTGTCCACGTTGCGTAGGTGGACAGGGCATTCTGAACCTGAAATATGATCATGAAAATATAGCACAAGGTGTGTGAGTAAATTCTTTCGATGCTCGAACTCATTCACATATATAATAACGGTGCCAAATTGTAAACTTCTCCACGAAAGGAAATGTAACAGTTTGTGGGATGAAAATAAAACAAACTACCAAACTGTATGATAAAAGAAAATGAAGGATCCGACTCACTAATCCACGGATCAGCCAGAGGTCTATTTTGTGGTATTTGCTGAGCCAGGCACCATAAATATGGAGACCATGACAGGTGAAGAAAATCATAACATAGTTTGTGCTGGCAACCAGAACCAAAAAAATCAAAGCTGGTATCATGTACCTTCGGAAATAAAAGAAAAACCATTAGATTACTAAAGGTTTGAGCAAACAAGTCCAGCCTGACTATGAGAGCTTTACTTAGCTATAACATCCAGGTAATAACCAGGTTTAGAGGAAATAAACTTTGTTATGCAAAAATATATTTGATGGACATTGTCACACTTACGTTCTGTCCCACAGTAGTAACCATCCGATATTTAAAGCCATGTTCACGATCCAGGAAATGAAGAAGCCGTATGGCAACACAGCAGGACTGCAGTACATCCACCCATAGGCATTTCTAAGAAAACATGACAATAACAAAAGTCAAATATGTATTCCATATTCAATTATAAAGTTAAAAGCAACTCTGAAAGTCAAAAAAGAAGGAAATAAAACTTTTATAAACTAAAAAAAAATATATTCTTCAAAATAAACAATAAAAACAGTGTAGAAGAAGAAAAGGGAGGTTTAAAAAAAAAATCTTACTTTCTACAGAGACAGGAGAGAATGTAGCCTAACATGAGCGTCAACCAGGTGTAGATCACCCCCCAGATGGAAAACGTCCATCCTGACGGAGTAACCTGCGTGTCAAACTCGTTGGACACATTGGCTGTGGTGCTCTTAAATGGAGCTGATGAGAAAGTACAGAATTGTATCATACAGTGTCTTGTAACCTCCCCATTATACCAAAACAAGTGTCTCTGAATTATGAATTGTATTTCAAGTAGGCCTACAGAAACTCACAAAGTCCCGGACCAGCCAATATGTTGAATATAATTATGATGATGTAAGAAACAAGTGAAGCTACTATTAACGCCAAACGACCAGGATTGTGCTTTTCCATCTTGGATAACTGCAACAAAGAAATGTTACATTCAAATTTCTTACGGCATAGACGTGAAAAACAATTAAATGCAAGAATGTATTTCAACCAAAATAACCGATACGTACCTTTTCCGCTCTGCTGTCGGATATATGTTGAAGAACAGGCTGGATGTGCGGTGACTATGCTTGATGGTGCTCATATACACCTAGCTACTTGTGTAACCTGTTTTTTTTATAACCAAGCAACACGTGCACGTTATCTTTACAACAGGTGAGTGTAGTACCTGTTACAAAAGGATATCCCTTCGGCGTAGGCCTATGCCCTTGGCTTTGACAAACCTTACAAAACATAAATATAAAACCTTAGAAAATCTGGTAAGGTGTGGCTGTTGGCAGCGTCCATCTCAAATGTACAGATAGACTACGCCTTAGTGTATCCCTTTGGTCAAAACCTTTCGACCAGTTCACTTCAATGCGAGTCACAAAGATTTGAAGTGAATAAAATGATGGAAGTACGGCTAGCCCTTAAGCGTCATATTGTAAATGTATATAATATCGAGTGTATTTGTTACGCTAAATAAAGGAAGTGAAACTAGTGGCGTTTAAGTTAACAGCAGACAATTCGCGAGTCGAGTTACGTAATTTAAATTAAGAATATATAAGATACTTTGTTGATCTCACCTTACTTCCAGCAGATATTCAAGCCAAATGTTTGTGCCTTTCGTGGTTTTGTAATCAGAAAAGTTTAATAGCGACCCTTTTCCAATATTTTGTACTACTAATTTGCTTTAGATGTCGACGTAGACGCCCAATATACCCCTATAAACCTTTCGTGAAAGGTTCACAGATATTGTACAAAAAGCCTCGTTTTGTTAGGAAGAAAACGTCAGCCTACCCAATATGTAGCTGGTGTAATATCGCACAAACCTGTTTAGTAAGTGACGGAAAGAGCGCACTGTTTGAAGTGAAGCGGCATCTCAAATCCAATCGGCAGGTATTTTATTTACAAAATATTGCACAACTGTTTATCCGCGCATCAACTACTATATACTGATTAGCTAAACTCCAGATGTTATAGTAATTTGTATATCTGAATTCACAGTATTTGGGCCATACATCTAAGGCAGATATTAAATGCTTATTGTTGACTATACTTATCTGTAAAAGTGACTTGTTGAGGAGACATCAAAAGAATATCAATGTAATTGACAAAAACAACGTTTATGTAGAAAAATAGGTTATGGTTACTTTCTTAAAACAAACAGTAACTTAGTCAACATTGACAGCAAACTTGGCCAAACAGAGAAATACAACATTGCCATATTATTATGTATATATTCAGTCTTGCTCGTTTTTTCGTATTAATATTCTTTGGGCCTAATTTACAGTCTCTGAAGATCTGGCCTGTGTCCGTTATTTGCGCTGTGGACAGTAGCGTCTTGTGTGAGCTTTGTCACCGGTAGCGTCACAGATCGGACAAGTATAACTCCTCAGGATGGGACAAATAACTCTCCCGTCTTTAGCTTTCAGTTTGTGAGATCGGTAGATGTTTGACGTTTCGCCGTTCTGTTTGCAAAAGGCACAGCACGAGGTTGAGGTTGGACTGCAGAGGCTCGCATCAGAGACGCTGCTGGCGGGGCTCAGATCAGTAGATTCAGAGTTGTTGCCTAAAGAGTCATACCGGCGACGGGGTTGGGCCGCTGGCACGCCTCGAATACACTCGGACACCGGGGGTCCGCTCTCTGTCGTGCGCATGACACCCAATTGCTCCAGCGTCCTCCCAAGATCCATATAGTCGTGCCACATGTCGAAATCATAGCTTGGCCCGATGCTGTTTTCTTCTGCGAGAAGCTGTCTTTGCATGGTTGTCATTTTTCATGGATTGTTGTTTACTTGCGGGTATAGAGGGTCTCTTGGTATTTATAGCTGTCTGGGTCTTGATTGACTGACCCTCATATTGCAACATTGTATGTCGCTTGTCTGGCAGGCGGCATGCCGACAAGGTGGCCACACTTCAGCTTGACGCCAGATATTACCACGCGTCTATGTTTTTGTACTTACTTATTTTGGTGTGTCGTTTTGCCAACCTTTGGTTCAATTGCAAGATCACAGGCGGTTCTAACAACAAACGCTTGCATATTTCCAACACGTAGTCAGGATAATTACATATCAGTCGCACATCACGGTGACCTGCGCTGCCCTTGCTGCGTGAGATGTGCAAGGTTTAAAGGTAAATTGGGTTGATGTTGATGATTGATGAAATAGCACATGAGAGGAATGCAGTGTCATAACTACATACAAAAAAGAATTCTTAATAAGATAGAAAGTTTGAAGTAATTTTGAATGGACTTTAAAGGTTATTCGTATGTCAAGATTGTTTCTAGACAACCGACTTGAGCGTCTGACTGTCTTGAAACATTGTCATTTCCCTGCTGACCCGTCCAGGCCTCTCCGATCACGCCTTGAGCCAGGTGCACACGATGTCTGCATGCGCAGCTCGTGCCGTTCGAACACTTCATGTAATGTTGTATACCATACTGCATGATAATAGCTTTATTTATATCTGAATAATTGTCTGAATTTAACGCGTGACGTCAACTTCGCATTCTCGATACACTGCGAGCATTTCAGCAGTCCGCTGTTTTACATTTAGGCTGCATACACACGTTGTGCTATTGTTAAACAAATGATGCCGTTCAGTTTAATAGCAGGTCTGAGCTTTCAATTACACTAAAGGGCATCATAAAAATTTGCATGCAAGGGAAATGTTATGACTAACTGCATTGAGCAATGTCATTGATATGCTTTGTCTTTCGTGTATTTCGTGTACAATTTCAAACTTACACCCTAGAAAAGTGCCTTCAAAAACTACAACCTCATTTTGAACACGATTTAAAAAAAAACTCTTGACAGTCTCCTTGATTTTGCTTAGAGAATGTCATTTGTTCGGACATGTCTGTGAATCCGAGTAATGCTGATCCAAATCGAGGAAACTGCTAGTGTAGTTCCGGAGATAAGAAAGGTGTTGTAGTGCCACATATTTTCCACACTTTTGGCATGGCATCACTCTCTTACTCATTTTGATGATCATACTCATAGGTATTGTATGTATGTAAATGGCTCATGCACTCCGTAGGTGATCTGCGTTCGTTTGAACGGAATAAACAGTTGCACATGCGCAGTACTTAAACCGGCGGTGGCTGTAGGAGCGGTGGCCTAGCGAATTGGGGGATTATTATACCCAAATTATACAGGTCAGTAAAATGTATCTAGGCTATTAACATCCAGATCTGATTTGCGGAACATAGGGCCTTATTTGAATGTGTACAAAAACGGGTTATATATTGTTTAGACCTTTCTAGTACCTTTTTAAGTAAACCGGGCGTAAGGCTAGCCTTGGTGGTCGTCAAATCGCTATCGACGACGCGAAATAATGGTTAATGTCAACAAGAGTCGTTGATTTCGTTTCTGTTATTTGTTCACAATCCGGCACATGACAGAGGTTAGAGGAATTTTGACGCAACACTTTTTCCAGTAGCAGCCACTCAATTCACCGCAGGTCAGTCCTGGATACTAAAACTGGGTTAGCGACATACTGACAATAACATTAGTTGCTAAGCTAGCTTTAGCCTATCAACCATCGAGCTAGGCTAGCTATATCCCCAAACACCCTTTACCAGCTGCTTAGCCGGTCAACGTTATTTTTCGTTTGTTTTTTAATTACAACAACGGGGTTGAGACGGAAATCCCTCGATTCAAGCGACCAATCAGGTTTACATGTTGTTTATCTTTTACTTGTCAAGTTTAGCCTGCCAATTTAGCTCTACCGGCAACGTTACGTAGCTAGCTGTACAGTCTGAAGTAGTTGGGCTGGACAGCTGACATTTCCTGTCATTGCTAGCCTAGAGCTAGTCTAGCTATCCTTTGATCGAGCCAATCGTTAGCTATTATTTTGAAGCTTCTGAAAGCAGGTTCATGCAGTTACATCACTAACTTCCAAGATGACCCCCCCCCCCTCCTTTAACCCTTCTTGAAATCACGTATTGTGTACTTCAGGACTACAGAATGAGCCAAGGCAAAGACAATGCACGTCTCAAGAGCTACAAGAACAAGTCGCTCAACACAGACGAGATGCGAAGGAGGAGAGAGGAGGAGGGATTACAACTCCGTAAACAGAAGAAGGATGAACAGGTGAGCCCGAGAATGTCAAGTTGTTACATAACCGTCATTCCTTCCCTTATGTTCTCATGGGGATCTACAAGGGAAGATCTCAGTGTAGGTGATGGATGACATAGTTGCCGGGCAACCTGCCGTTCTCGGTAGACATCAGCAATAGAGCAATGGGGATGTGTGTTTTTGTTGCTGCGTGCACTTGAATGGTGAGCAAGCATCTTGATCTGAGCTGGTCTGGTTCTCCATGCATAGCTGTTCAAGAGGAGGAATGTTGCAACAGTGGAGGAGGATGGAACTGTTGAGGAGGATGGCATGGGTGACAGTGGCTACCTAGAGTCTCAGGCTAATAACATGGACCCCCTTACTGTGAGTAGTGCGACCGACTGCTGATAGATACACGCTCGCTTAACATAAATCCATATAGCGATGCTTATTTCTCACTAACTGGCTATTTACCCCTCTCTTTTGCATGCTCTCCCTCCCTCCCCGCCCCCCTCTCTCCCTCTCTTTCTCTCTCTCTCCCTCTCCCCCCTCACTCTCTCTCCCTCCCTCCCTCTCTCCCCCCTCTCTCTCAGGGAGGGGTGATATCAGACGACATGACCCAGATGATCTTCTCGAGCTCTCCTGAGCAGCAGCTAATGGCAACACAGCGCTTCAGGAAGCTCCTGTCTAAAGGTAAGCATGCCAACCACACACTCCGGCTGTAATGGCCTGCGTCCTGGCCTGCGTCCTGGCCTGGGTCCTGGCCTGCGTCCTGGCCTGCCTCCTGGCCTGCCTCCTGGCCTGCCTCCTGACCTGCCTCCTGGCCTGGGTCCTGGCCTGCGTAGGGGTGCAGACGTGACAACAAGTGTCCCTCAGACCGTCTGGCCCTTGCGTGCTCAGTCTCTCACCGTTGTCGTATCTGTCACACAGAGCCCAACCCCCCTATTGATGAGGTCATCGCCACCCCTGGAGTTGTGGGGCGCTTTGTGGAGTTCCTGAAGAGGAGGGAAAACTGTACCTTGCAGGTAGGTTCATGCAGCCCATCTAGATTCAGTATGTGAGCGAAAGGTTGCACTTACACACCCAACATTTCTCACATACGCACACGCTCACATATATCTGTAGCAACGTCTGCGTATGTGTGACCATTCAGTTAGTGATTGCTCATTGGGTGGTTGTGTGTGTGTGTCCAGTTTGAGGCGGCATGGGTGCTGACCAACATCGCCTCTGGGACGTCCCACCAGACACGCGTGGTCATCCAGGCCGGAGCCGTCCCCGTCTTTATAGAGATGCTCAGCTCCGACTTTGAGGATGTCCAGGAACAGGTACGTCACACGCTGTGGAGCTTAGTAGTCAGAATGGGCGAGCGGTCTAAGGTGCTGGGGTAAGGTCGTGGTCTCCTGCTCTCGTGGTCTCCTGCTCTCGTGGTCTCCTGCTCTCGTGGTCTCCTCTGGAGGTGTGGGTTCAAATCCCACTTCAGGCATGCCTGGAACAGGTGTGTCACACACCTGGCAAGAGGAGGCTGTCTAAGTCCTGTTACATGTCTGAAAGTGCACAAAACGCTTATCTGTTCTGTGTGTCTTGTTGCATAAGGAATGAATACCAGTGTTTGTGAAGAGGAATGTTTGATTGTATCTCTGCTTCTGTGTTGTCGCCGTATCACAGTGTTTTAGATACACTTGGAATGCACTTGTGACCCTGTATGTTGCTGTCGTTGCAGGCGGTGTGGGCCCTGGGCAACATAGCAGGAGACAGCACAGAGTGCAGAGACTATGTGGTGGACTGCAACATCCTGCCCTCTCTAGTCCAGTGAGTGCTCCACTACCATCTCCCTTGCTGGAAATATACACTCTGTCATGTTTGTTTTGTCATTTCAAGTTTGATAACAGGCCGCTGGATTCTGCTTCCAGGTGAACTATGTTCTTTTGAAAGAACATTTTCAAAATGCCTGTGGCTTCCTTCTCTGTTCCAGGTTGTTGGCCAAGCAGAATCGTCTCACGATGATGCGGAACGCAGTGTGGGCTCTCTCTAACCTCTGCCGAGGAAAGAACCCCCCTCCAGACTTCGCCAAGGTAATGTCCCACCTCTCACATCGCCACGGCAACATACAGGACCCACCTTGCAGATCACCATCTTGATGTTGTTAACCCAGAACCGTGGTAACAGCAGGTCAACACACAAACCCCCCCCCCTTCTCCACCCCTCTCTTCTCCGCCCCCCTCTCGGCTCTACCTCCCTCTTCTTCCTCCAGGTGTCTCCGTGTCTCAGTGTGCTGTCATGGCTGCTGTTTGTAAACGACACGGACATCCTGGCTGATGCGTGCTGGGCTCTCTCCTACCTATCAGATGGCTCCAACGACAAGATCCAGGCTGTCATAGACTCTGGGGTCTGCCGCAGACTGGTGGAGTTGCTGCTGTGAGGACACACACGTCACACAGTCATGGTCCACACACACACACAAGTCACTCAGTCATGGTTCACACACACACACACACACACACATCACATCATCCAGTCAAGGTCCTCACACACACACACACACACACACACGTGCATACACATCTTCCAGTCTTAATTCTTGCACACACACACGCACACATAACCCAGTCAGGATCCTCCCATACACACAACTGTCTATGCTACAGATAGTGACCTAACCCTGCGATACGTCTTGCGGTGTCATTTCAGACACTCTGACTACAAGGTGGTGTCACCAGCTCTTCGGGCCGTGGGAAACATCGTCACAGGAGACGACCTCCAGACACAGGTGAACACCGCAGACGTGATGATCGCAGGCGTCAACATTCTGTCCTCCTTATCAGAGCAGCTCACTGCTGCGCTGTCCAGCATTTGAGTTGTGTGTTGTTGTTGTTGTTATTGTTGCTGTTGTTTCACTGTGTGTGTGTGCGCGCTCTCCATAGGTGATCCTGAACTGCTCCGCCCTCCAGTCTCTGCTCCACCTTCTCAGCAGTCCTAAAGAGTCCATCAAGAAGGAGGCATGCTGGACCATCTCCAACATCACAGCAGGGAACCGTGCTCAGATCCAGGTACGTGTGGGTGGTTGTGTGTTTCTTCCGTGTTTTTTTGTTGTTGCGGCAAATAGCCAGTTCAATAGCCCAGTCTGTCGTTAAGATGGTCTCCGCCAATGTGGTCACAGCCTGTTTTCATTCAAGTTTGCTGCCACTAGCTAACTCACTTTGAATCTGTTGCGTTTTGCACTTCCCCTCTCTCTCTCTCCCCCCCTCACTCGCTCTCTCTCTCTCCCCCTGTCTCCCTCTCTGTCTCCCCCTGCTGGCCTGTAGATGGTGATGGATGCAGGGCTGTTGCCCCCCATGATCAATATTCTCCAGGTGGCAGAGTTCCGCACCCGTAAGGAGGCAGCCTGGGCCATCACCAACGCCACCTCAGGAGGCTCCGCAGAGCAGATCAGGTACGGCACCACGTTAGGGCCATCAGGTCAGGGAGGGCCACCAGGTCAGGGGGTTGCACCAGGCTAGGGGCCACCAGGCTAGGGGGGTCATCAGGTCAGGGGGGGCCACCAGGCTAGGGGGGGCCACCAGGTCAGGGTCGGGGGGACCAGGTCAGGGGGGGCCACCAGGCTAGGGGGGGCCACCAGGTCAGGGTCGGGGGGACCAGGTCAGGGGCCATCAGACTGAGAGCCATCAGGCCTGCTCTCAAACTACATTCTGTCCAGGTGTCGTTCACCACATAATTCACTCAGGTTATCAAAGTCAACTTAGTGTGTGTGTTCTCTCTGCAGGCACCTTGTGGAGCTGGGCTGCATCAAGCCGCTGTGTGACCTTCTGACCCTGATGGACTCTAAGATCGTCCAGGTGGCCCTGAACGGCCTGGAGAACATCCTGCGGCTGGGGGAGCTGGAGGCCAAGAGGGGCGGAGGAATCAACCCCTACTGCGCTCTCCTAGAGGAGGCCTACGGTACGCACAGCCAGCCTAGCAGTCTCCTACACTAAAGACAGGATATGACCTCACACAGACTCAGGGCTGCTCTTGACGGTCCATGTGTTCCACCTTCTCTCCAGGTCTGGACAAGCTGGAGTTCCTACAGGGCCACGAGAACCAGGAGATCTACCAGAAAGCCTTCGATCTGATCGAGCGCTACTTCAGCCCAGAGGATGAGGACCCGTCTCTCGCCCCGGCCGTCGACCTGCAGCAGCAACAGTTCCTCTTCCAGCAGTGCGAGGCTCCCATGGAGGGCTTCCAGCTATAATCCTCACCCCTCTCCCCCCCTTCCTCACCCGTACCACTCGCTCACCTGGCAACCACCTGCCCCCTCTCTCTGCCGCCAACCCCTCAGACCCCCCCCCCCTGCGACGAAGGTAGCCCCAACCCCTCCACCCGTAACCCCCTCCCACCCCAACTCCCCCAAAGAGAGATCGATTTAATCATTATCATGATTACTAGAAGTGTAATATTTCAAGAGCATGTGTGTGCGTGCGTGCAAAGCAGACGGAGTCCTCACAGTCCTCTCAGCCAGTCGGTGATGGTTTTCGCTGTCGTACTCTTAAGTCTTCTCTGAGCTCTCACCTACACGCTTCATTGTTCAGCAGCACAGCAGCAACGACCCTCTCTCCTCCAGCCCCCCTCAGCCCCCTCTCTCCTCCAGCCCCCCTCAGCCCCCTCTCTTCTCCAGCCCCCTCTCTCCCTCCTTCCTTCAGAGGACACCAAACTTACCGCCCCCTTCACCCCAGCTGGCTCATGACCATTTAGAGAGGAGGGGGGAAACTCTGTCTACATTCCCAGACCATGACCTGACCCAGACCAGGAGGAAATGGGAGCGCGAGCACAGCCACGCTGTTCGTCTGACTAAACCGCATCAACGACTGAGAAAAGGCACACCTAGACGTGCCTAACCCCTCCCCCCCCCTCCCCCCAGCATCCAATCCAAACACTGGACTGACCGTGAGACTGTGACCACACAACCGTGTTTCTCGACCGTGGTCATCGGACGGACCCGCCCACAGTGGCGTGACGTGGCCAGTCCAAACCTAAGGACTGAATGACTTCTACTGAAGGCACTTAAAACGACTCAAAAAAAAAGAAAAAAAAAGAAGAGGTTACTTTTACCCTCTTTCTGGCCATTGATTGGTCACCATGGATTGACTTAATAGGAGTTCAACCAGTGGTTGTGAGGGGTGGAGCCTGTGTTTGTGACTAACCTGGCTTGTGTACCCTTCCAGTCCCCATATCATGCATTCCTTTCTGCAGTGGTGGGACTCCCTCCATCTGTGCTGCAGGCTCCATCCCCAAGAGTTTGGGCTGGCTCCTGCCTCTGGTGTGATGCATATACCCCATGGAATCATGGGAATTGGAGTCTTCCCTCGCACTGAGACAAATGGACGGACGTAGACCAGACAAAATGAAACTATTTATTTCCGTTAGCCTGTCCAACAGAACGCGGGAACTTTGAAAACCTAAATCTGCAATTCTATTTCATTTGCTGCACTTTAGTTCAGGAATTTCACCTGTTCATTCAGAATCTATGACAGTTTTTAGCGCTCACCTCTCATTGGTTCACAATGGCTCTCTCCCTTCCACAGGAAGTGAGGTGTAAATACTTATCATCTGTCAACAGTTGGGACTAAAACGAATGAACTACTTATTTCACTTCAGCTCTACGATGTCTCAAGACACATAAGTATTCTACCCTTTCAAGAAATCTTCCTTCTTCTTGGCTATTGAGATGCTGTTGAGTCTCTACAGTTTGATCGAACCAAATAAGAACAACAACCTGATCCAACCTATATGATTGTACAACAGAGTCGAAAAAACCCGATGTTGTTTGAAAACGTGATTTGCTTTAATTTGGGGAAAACCTGTCTGTACTGGAGGTGCCAAATTAATCTCTTATGGAAACAAAGGGGAGAGTAAAGATATTGAAATTCAGATTGAATACTAGCAATTTATTAGTCAACAAGGCTGAAAGATTGTTAACCAAGTTCTTTATTTTGTCATATTTATCCATTTGATTACCAGCTCTTCATGTTCAATACTGCAGTCGTATTGAGTTTGTGTGACTGTCCTATGTTATGCCATTTGCATAAACGCTGTTTCATGAACTTGTGGTGAACTTTGTCTCATTCAAGTCAAACCTCTGCGATTTTAACCCCGGTCCCATCAAACATACTCGGCACCTCCGACAGACTTAGATATCCACGGTCATTTGAAGGGCTTTCCAATACCCAGAGACAAGAGGTCCAGGACACAGACTACAGGTGAGGATGAAAGGTCCAGGACACACACACTACAGGTTAGAGGTCCAGGACACACACACTACAGGTAAGGATGAAAGGTCCAGGACACACACACTACAGGTGAGGATGAGAGGTCCAGGACACACACACTACAGGTAAGGATGAGAGGTCCAGGACACACAGACTACAGGTAAGGATGAGAGGTCCAGGACACACACTACAGGTGAGGATGAGAGGTCCAGGACACACACACTACAAGTAAGGATGAGAGGTCCAGGACACACACACTACAGGTAAGGATGAGAGGTCCAGGACACACACACACTACAGGTGAGAGGTCCAGGACACACACTACAGGTATGGATGAGAGGTCCAGGACACACACTACAGGTATGGATGAGAGGTCCAGGACACACACTACAGGTAAGGGTGAGAGGTCCAGGACACACACTACAGGTAAGGGTGAGAGGTCCAGGACACACACACTACAGGTGAGAGGTCCAGGACACACAGACTACAGGTAAGGATGAGAGGTCCAGGACACACAGACTACAGGTGAGAGGTCCAGGACACACAGACTACAGGTAAGAATGAGAGGTCCAGGACACACACACTACAGGTGAGAGGTCCAGGACACACACACTACAGGTGAGAGGTCCAGGACACACACACTACAGGTGAGGATGAGAGGTCCAGGACACACAGACTACAGGTGAGGATGAGAGGTCCAGGACACACACACTACAGGTGAGAGGTCCAAGACACACACACTACAGGTGAGGATGAGAGGTCCAGGACACCCACACTACAGGTAAGGATGAGAGGTCCAGGACACAGACTACAGGTAAGGATGAGAGGTCCAGGACACACAGACTACAGGTGAGGATGAGAGGTCCAGGACACACACACTACAGGTAAGGATGAGAGGTCCAGAACACCCAGACTACAGGTGAGAGGTCCAGGACACACAGACTACGGGTGAGGATGAGAGGTCCAGGACACAGACTACAGGTAAGGATGAGAGGTCCAGGACACACACACTACAGGTAAGGATGAGAGGTCCAGGACACACACTACAGGTGAGGATGAGAGGTCCAGGACACACACTACAGGTAAGGATGAGAGGTCCAGGACACACACACTACAGGTAAGGATGAGAGGTCCAGGACACACACACTACAGGTGAGGATGAGAGGTCCAGGACACACACACTACAGGTGAGGATGAGAGGTCCAGGACACACACTACAGGTGAGGATGAGAGGTCCAGGACACACAGACTACAGGTGAGGATGAGAGGTCCAGGACACACACTACAGGTGAGGATGAGAGGTCCAGGACACACACACTACAGGTGAGGATGAGAGGTCCAGGACACAGACTACAGGTGAGGATGAGAGGTCCAGGACACACACACTACAGGTAAGGATGAGAGGTCCAGGACACAGACTACAGGTGAGAGGTCCAGGACACAGACTACAGGTAAGGATGAGAGGTCCAGGACACAGACTACAGGTGAGAGGTCCAGGACACACACTACAGGTAAGGGTGAGAGGTCCAGGACACACACTACAGGTGAGAGGTCCAGGACACAGACTACAGGTAAGGATGAGAGGTCCAGGACACAGATTACAGGTGAGAGGTCCAGGACACACACTACAGGTAAGGGTGAGAGGTCAGCTGGAACCGTCAGCACCAACACCAGGATCTGTCTGAGATTCACCATCCAACATACTGACCTGGAAATACGCCATGTTGTACATTCAAGTGCAGAATATATCCAGGTGTACCTGAAGTCAAGGTTCAGCCATCTTGAACTGAAATTCCAGCCTTCCACACGCTTCGCCTTGCTGGCTTCGTAATACAAGCCCTAATGGGTCAAATTATCCTTAACACTCATCACTTTGTATATGATCAACTTTTACTTTCTGTCAAACACAGTCACATTTAAGGCATTTACACAGTGGAGCGTGAGAGGAAAAAACATGATATAAACAGTCACACATTAAGCTATATTCAGAATAATGTGCTTTCACTTATTGTCTGCAAAATCCCAAAACAAAAAGAGCAATTCTAGACAAATTCTGGACCAAATTATCCAACACAAATGAAGGAAAAGCGAACATTTGGCATACTTCCAATGTGTGTGAGATGCTTGTAACCAAATACATGTACTCAGTAAAGGTTTCTCTACAAAATCTGTTCTCTGAAGTTTACAGAGATCGTATACATCTGACCTCTCATACATTCTTTATAAAGAGGTAGGGGATGTGGGGGATAAGTCATTCAAAAACGAAACACCAAATCTCTCTGCTCAACCCCTGTGCAAAGCTACGTTACAGGAGAGTTCCCAGTAACCACAGGCTGCCGTACCACCATCAGCTCAGTGGATGGGACTAACCAGTGTGGCCCAGGACTAGTGTGGAGGGGGGGGACACAGGTGTAGGTGTGGCTGGCCTCATCCAGGCCCTCTCACTGGGCCTTAGCAGTCAGGCTGGCTGCTTCTAAGGCTGCTGCTGTGTCCTTCTCCCTCTGGAGCTCTTCTCTCCACCTCGCCTTCTTCTCCATGTTCTGAGAGGTCAGAGACTCGTGTCTCCCTGCAGCCTAGAGAGGGAGATGGAGGGGGGGGAGAGAGGGAGAGGAAGAGCGTGATAGGGAGGGAGAGAGAAGAGGAGAGAGAGAGCGGGAGAGGAAGAGCGTGATAGGGAGGGAGAGAGAGAGAGAAGAGAGAAGAGGAGAGAGAGAGGAAGAGAGTGATAGGGAGAGAGAGAGGGGGGGAGAGGGAGGAAGAGAGTGATAGGGAGAGAGAGAGAGAGAGAGGAAGAGAGGCTCAGGCAGGAGAAAGCCAAGCCCAGGATGACCCGTCAAGCTTAGTTATCACTTATTTGAACATTTAACAACATCTTCCTTTCCGAACTGACCACCAGCGACAACCCAAATGAAGTGTAACACATGCTAGCACATGGACCCAGCGAGACAGCTGCTCAACTTATCTCAAAAGGAGAGGAGGGACGGTAAATCCATCCAGCCTCTGACATTCCCATCAACACATGTACGTGGAGAACGGCTCAGGCGCAGCTGCCACGCACGCACGCGCACACACACACACACACACACACACACGGACACACACACACGGACACACACACGTACACATACACGGACACACACACACGTACACACACACGGACACACAAGGCCTGTTCAAGCTCACCTGCTTTCCCAGGAGGACGGTGACCAAACAGGCACCGATAGTGACAGCCATCATGATGTAGCATGCCTTCACTCGAACTTTGTTCCTTGCAGCATCGATCATCTCAAACCTGCGTGAGGGATATCAAATATCAACTCGGTCCGATACATTCACGAGAGAAACACCTGACAACACTCAGTGTGCGTGAAACGTTTGTTAAGTTTGTCCTGCGTTGTCTGTGTGTTTACTTTCTGTCTGTTTATATAATATTGTAATGTATTGTTCAGTTCTTTTAAAAAAGTGCTTGATAACATCGATACAGTAATATTATTATCATGTGTCATGGAGGTCCTGGAGGATGTAGAGCTGTTAAGATGAAAGGATGAGGCAGTGAGAGAGACAGAGACGCTGTTTGGGAACACAGTCCTGCTCTGAATCAAACTCACACATCTTCTCTGATCCCAGACGCCAGACATTTCTAATGATCTTTTTCTACCGACAGATTTGATTTGATGTACAACAGCAGTCGTCCCGCAAGACCAGAACCCCCCCCGGTAACAGCAACAGCGAGCGGTCACTTACGACACAAGCTCCGGGATCTGGTCAGGGGTCTTGAAGCGTCCGGACCAGATCAGGATCTTCCTGTCCAGGTTGGATGGTCTGTAGCCAGGGATCTTAAACCCTAGACGGGGGCCTGAGGCAGGGACAGAGCATGCAGAGTAAAGAAGGGCCACTAAAACCATGCGTGTTCCACTGACCCAAGTATACTGTGTACAAACGGTAGACTCACATCTCATGCAATAAACATAGATGAAGCTATTGTGTACGTTTCACACGCTCCTGCCATTGGCTTAAAATCCGTGATGACCTCACTTGCCTTGTCCCCCTTCCTCAGGGACAGGACAGGAAATGTGCCTTCATCCACTATGGGCCGCAATGAAACTTTAAACTGTGTGGATTTTAAACTGTTTCGAGTCCTTTTTGGTTCTGTTGAAGGGATGTTGTTATAGAACAACCTCGCTCATGCACCCTGTGGATCATGCAGAGCTGTACTTTCACTACAGTGCCAGTTGAAAGGTTCCCATTCGGTACATGCCAATGTTACAGAGTTATGTTATCTTTATTAATCTGTTCTTGGAAGCGTCTTCCACATCCTGAATAGCTGTGCTGAGATGATAATCTGGCTAAGTGGTGATTATTTGTCTTTTGAAAAAAAAAAAAAAATCAACTGTCCGCTGTGTTCCGATTCACAACCCTGAAGTACCGCAGAGTCCAGTCAAGTTAGGACTGAATATTACAGCAACAAGTAAATGCTCCCGAACTTTTTCCATTTGTCTTTAGGCTTTCGATGTGTTTATCAAAATGGACCCGCAGAGGAGTTGGGCGCTATATTTGGAATTGGATTTCAGGATCTCTTTCAATCAGCTCACGTCAACTCATCCCTAACCAGGAGCTCAGAAGTGTTTAAATGTTATATTTTTATTTTACGTGTGAGTGTTTGCCCTACCTGGCGCGGGTACCGCAGGCGGTGCCTCGGCCGGCCGCTCCTGCGGTTTATTACACATCCTCCGAACACTCCCGTGCTCCTGTGCATGTCCGCGCCACCGACCTGCGGGAAACACGTCACCATAACAGACACCCAAATCGTTCATACTTATTTTGCTATCTTGGTACAAGTTGTTTGTTGACAGCGGTGCCGTTTACAAAGACTCGGTAAGAGCACGTGAATGCCCACGGTGAATGAAAATAGCCGATATAGGAACACACCCCCTTTACTTTTGACCTGTAACATAACGTATTCACAAACACCAAGAAAGGTACGAGCAGCACTGTATGACGATGACGATCAAACGATATCCAAAATGTTGAAAACCTTATCATATGACCTAGTTTCATTCTTCTTAAAACCCCTTACACGAGTCAGCAAGGCTAGGGAAGCCTGGGTAGGTAGCAGAAACTACGAAAACCGCAAGAATGCGAAAAAATTAACACCAACTATTTTACTCACCGATCAACGTCCCAGTGGAAATGCGGGATCTGATGAAGTTCATATTAAAAAGCATTAGTGTACGCCAAAAATCCGTTAACCCATGAAGGTGTGAAATCAGGAGTTGTTTGCCTGCTGAATGTCAACCCTTCATCCAGTTCCAAAACACATAAGTGGACTGTCACTGCAGTCTAAGGACCCATAGAAGCTGTACTATATGCCTGATCAAATGCATCTGACGCACGTAACTTTCAACACACTGTGGCGCTTTGTGTTTATGTTTACATGGGAGATAATACCGGCGGTATTATACCGTTATATTCACGTATACAGTTAAAAACACAAAGTGATATCGTTTTAATTACAAATGATTAAACACATGGTCGATTAGACATATGTGTAGATTTGTAGACATAAATGGTTGCATTCACACCTTTGTATTTTATTAGGTCACTTTGCACAGTTTATATTGAGACGCCCTCAGAATATGAAAAGATTCACCTAAACACCTAAATTAATTTATATCGATAATATAATTACATGTTTTCGTTCAGGCATTCACAAAAGACGTACATAAATTTTGTGAGCGTGCAGGACCGGTTTATCCACTATGGCGGCGCCCAATGAAACTTTAAACTGTGAGGACTTTTCAATGTTTCAGGTAATATGCTTGAGTAAAACTTTTCGATTACACAAACGAAACCACGAAATGGCATTTTCCCGAATCGACACATAAAGCAAATTGGCAGGTCCCGCTCTTTATGGTGTCGTTCACGGTGAGCTTGAATGAGTGACCCCTCTCCCTGTTACGGAGCACCTAGTAGGCTACACACACAGGGTTCAATGTACATTACATGAGAATAGAGTAATGACAATCAGTTCCGCGCGTGGGTTGCTGTCTTTAATAATGATATCTGAGATCGCGTTCAGCTTGTAGACTTTATCGTTGCATCACGATCATATACTTTGGTGAATATAGTAGATCACAAGACACCATCTTGTGCCATAGCTCTGGAAACTCGCAGCCTACCTTGGTGTAGTTTCCGTGACCAGCCTAGTTCCAATAACCACGTCACGCAGTCACACAGATCCGTGCATTCCCACAGAAACTGCAAGTGTCATTCACACAGTTAATGTATTTTTCAAACGTCTTTCCCTCCATGAAAAACCATGTTTTCACATTCTATTCGTGTAGCAGAAACTTGAATCGAAGGCGACCTCCAAATAATGCTTTGACGATGCCAACAGTGAGTATGCAGTATGGATTGGTGTTCACTCACATGCACATCTCCTTATCCCTGTATCTCTGCGCCTACCAGGAGGTGTTGAAAGTGATGCGCACCATCGATGACCGGATCGTCCATGCCCTGAACACCACAGTCCCCACCGTGTCTTTCTCAGGCAAAGTCGACGCCACACAGAGATGCAAAGAACTCTACGAGTCTGTGAGTGTCATCACCCTGGTCTACCCAATCACGCGCTGTGTGTCTCAGTTCAAAAGGCGTACGACATTTCCTCCTGCTCGTCCTTAAGTCAGGTGACCGTTTGGCCTCTAGGGTGGTCATCAGCTCGCGCTGCAACCTTGTTCCTGCATGTTGTGTTGTCTGTCCGATAGATGATGAAGGCCCACGTGAGTCGGGAGCGGGCCATCAAGAGCTGCATAACCCAGACCTCAGATGTTTTGGGTCAGCTGCGGGATGAGAGGGCAAAGGACAGTGACAACTTCACCCTCATCAGACAACTCAGAAAGGAGCAAACCAAGGTAGCACCTGAGTCTAGTCTAGTTGCCACTAGAGGTGCAACAGAGGCATCTGGGAAGGATCGACACGACCTGGACAAGGACAAGGGGCCCCGTGAGCCTTGTCTCTCATCAGGATCAGAATTGGTTTTATTTGTCATGCAAGATATACAAGCACAGAATTGACTGTGGCAGGGAAGTGCAAACATAGAACATATATGAAACATAATGCAGGTAGATCATGCCTCATGCAGACGTATTCTATAAACCTACGCGCGCTCATATGTGAGCACTTCTACATATGAATCACATGCACATGCGTTGGTGGAAGCTCAGTGAGAAAAGCCAGAATACGTTTTGTTGAACATTTTTAGATTGTAACTGAATCTGCTGCGTGTGATTTAAAGAAAGAAAAAAAAACGAGCGAAAGTTTTGATTGACGTTTTTCCATTTGACGTATCTGTGTTCTAACGTAGGTCTGTGTGGCTTTCACACTTGTAGATGTAAATCATTTCAGTATATATATGTACTTGGAAAAGAAACGTCCGGTAGCTTAGAGAAACCATTGTCAGACCCAACGCTGAAGCAAAGACCACACCTTGAACGAATGATTCCAACAGATGAGGAAATGACAGTATATTGCGTGTGTACATGTTTTCATTAAGGTTTATCAGGTTAACTAAGTCAAAAAGTTAGAAAAAGTGTTGCTTAAAGACACATCTTAAACAACTGTTCTTTCTCTCTCTGTGCTAGTTAAAACTGATGCAGTCAGAGCTGAATGTTGAAGAGGTCGTCAATGATAGAAGTCTGAAGGTGAGAGGGTGTTTCTGCTGGACCTTGTTCTGCTGGGTCTAGTATGGTTTGGTCTGCGTTCTTGTCAGTGGTTTGCTTCGTTTTTGTATGAGTTGACATATTCTAACTCCTTGTACTGAGGATAAGGAAGTCAATGTCATCGGTTGGGTTTTCACAAAAAAAGGGAGGTCACCACATTCCATACTCCTTTTCTCATACACACACACACACACACACACACAAATTCTATCTAAGATAATCTCTTCTCCAATAGCACATATGTACACAATGGTGTCTTATTTGCTTAACTTAAACATGTCTACACACAGATGTGTTCGATCTCCTGGTGGTGAAATATAGTATGTAGCCAGCTCGTTCACTTAAGTGGTAGGGCTTTTAAGGGAGTGGACATTCCATACTCCTTTTCACACACACACACACACACACACACACACACACACACACACACACACACACACACACAAACGCACACAGACACACACCCACAAACACACACAAACGCACACAGACACACACACACCTCTATCTCCACGTGTGGAACACGCACGTAGAAAGGGTTTCTTATCTTCTATAAATGAAAGTATACTCATCCATAGGATGCGCTGCTGTAATCAGAACCTGATCAGACGCATCCTTCACTGTGGCCCCTTCCTCTGCTCTCTCTTCATCTCAGGTGTTCAGCGAAAGGTGCCGGATCCACTACACCCCTCCTAAGGTGAAGTGAGTGCCTGTTTTTGGGTTTCCTGGGACGAGGCGACGGTCCATTTGGCTGCACCAGAACTGGGACCAGAATCAGCAGGATGCTGCTGTCCAGACCGACGGGCCTTTGTCATCTGACCAGCTCTGCCTCGCTTCTTTTGTTGCCTTGCTACGATCAGGACACCATGTTACCGTGGCATAATCACCAGTGTAAAGGAAAGAGCCATCATCGTGTTTATTCTCAAACAAACTTCCCTCAAACAGAGATTTTTTTTAAAATACATTCATTGTTATCCAATGGTCTTCATGGGGCAAATTTTGTGGCTGTCTTTTTGAGCCAGATTAAGTTGTAAACAGTGTTTGTTTGATCACATGACCAACATTGATTCTATGACTAAAAAGGTGAATTCCTCACTGCAAAGGACTTGTCAACACAATCTGACTGAATCACTGTCTCCCAAGTATCTGGGACATGTAGTTCCTTTATTCTAATCCTTGAACAGCGGTCTGGTCAGGTCAGTTCCGGTTTACATCGCTAAAACACACACCACAGGTTCTCGCTGGTAGTAGTCATAGAAGGGAGAAGGGCGTGTTGCGAAAGACTGAGGTTCACCAGCCATGGTGAGTAATCATCAGCTGCCTATGACTGTACAGACCAGCTCATCTTAGAACTTGTGATTTTTCTAAATGGAGAACGGACTGCAATTTAATTCTTTCATCCAAAACAGCTTTTAATGTTCTTTCATTTTTTTTATTGGCCATGTTACAAATAAGTGTCAGTCAATCAAACTGCTAATACAATTACACACACAATCATGTTTGTATATGAAACAGAAACGTCTGTATAATACACTTTTCTGCATAGACAAATTAGGTTGAAAACATGATCCCAGGTATAATATTGTAACGAATCATAGACAGAGACCGAGACAAGCAGGCACTGGGGGGTGGATCGAGTCTACTTGAGGACGTAGATCGCTTTTAAATTAGAAATACTCAATAAGATCGTGGTGGGATTTGGAGTCCTGCAGGCTCGTCAGATCCAGTTTTTCGCCAGCGTGAGGAAGCGTCTTGTACACCCGCAGATGAACATGGTCTTCTCCCCCAACATGGACCTAAACCCCAAAATGATACATTTGATGAAATAGGTAAGCCACGTGAAAGACGACACAACACGCATCCTGTCCAGATCATAAACTCATAAACTAAGTTTCCTTACCTTGATGAAGTAGTTTGTACCGGCCACTACCTGCGTCTTGTAGGATTTCGCTGTGAAAGTGTCAAAACTCTTTCCAGTTTTCTTCTCTGCATGAGGCTTCATCTGTACGTGAAAGATATGCGAGAGATATTGATATGATGATATTGATATGGCGCCCATTGTAATCTGCTGTAATAACAATAGGCTCAGATAAAATCTATGCAAAGAAGATTTAGGGAACTACTGAATTAACATCAAAGGTAAGGAGCCATGGACGAAAGTAAATTGTTAACCTACCTCATCACAAATCTTTTGGATTTCATCCGTAGCAGGCTTGGCATCCGAAGTTCCTCCGCACATCATTTTTGCTGAACAAGGTATAACGACAGAAGACGAAAGAATTGTAACGCTGAGAGAGAAAGATGCTTGTTTTATTTTCCTGACCTGGGAGTTCCGTTTGTGTCATGATCACATGACTCTCGTTCTGGGATATACCATTTTTTTGTTTTGTTTTTTTGGAACAGACCATAGACTACAGTCAGCATTTACAAAAAACAATGTAATGTTTCCTGAAAACATTACTCAATATTATGCAACATATTTGATGGCCCCAGCTGGGTGGTTCAATTAAGAATTCGGAGTATAGAATAGAATAGAACTAGATTTAACCAAATGGACTCCCCCACGGTATTCCATGCGGTTTATTCGGTAACAAAACGCTTCAAAATAATTTTTGAAAAAATGAAAGAAAAACACAAAAATGGCATTGTAGCGTGCTTGTAACAGGACTTCAGACTCTCGGTTTCAATTTAAATACGTATTTGAAGGCTCAATATTGATCGCCTCGGTATGACCTATTCCAGCACTGCCGATAGAGGGCCGAATATAAAACTAGCCCTACGATAGCCTACATACGATATCGTATCAAGACAGTTAACATTATGTCTTACTTGTTATCACGGACAACAATAATTATTGCAGCCAACACTGCCAGCCGTCTGTCACACGGCTCATGCGGTCATTGGCTGAGCAATAGAACGGCGACGTCCAAGTCTGGCAAACCCTTGACCGACAGCGGTAAAACTTTATGACATTGTTGGGCTAATGGCATACCTTGTATTACGTTGACTGCCTTGCGCTCTAGCTTCAAATACAGGTGACCCAATTATGAGGCTTTGACCGTCTCTTTCGTGCCTATGTGTGTATGTGTTGCCTACTTTGTAACAGTTGAACAATGATTGCTTTGGTAAAAGGCCAATAGGCGATACACCTTTGCGACTAGAAGCTTCTGAACTGTTGGCAACACTGTATGAATGGCACAGTCTTACTAGAACTGTGTTCAAACAGGATTAACCTGTTAACCTGTTTCAGACATGGACGGTGAGTGTAGGCAGTGCAGTGATTTCGCATGTAGCTGTTGTGATGCATTGATAATTCATGTAATAATTGTTGTTTCAGACTCGGTGGTGACCTATGAGCAGTTGAAGAATATGATGTCCAGACGCAACGTTCAGTTGTTTGATGTCCGCAACCCCGATGAATATGTCGCCGGGCGAATTCCCGACTCTGTAAACATACCATGTAGGTGTGTGTGTGTTTGTGTGACAGAGAGATACAACACCTCTGTGCGTGTGTGTGCGTGTGCGTGTGCGTGTGTATGTGTGTATATATATATATATACTCTATATAAATGAAGTCGTGTTTTTTGTGTCTCTCAGTGGGTGTTCTGGAAGAATCTCTAAAGCTGCCCCCTGCGCAGTTCCAGCAGACCTTTCAGGTGCGCGCCCCGCTGAAAGACGACGACAACATCGTTTTTCACTGCAAGAGCGGAAACCGAAGTAGCAAAGCCTTGGGCATAGCCCATAATCTGGGCTTCACCAGGTAAACACCAGGGTATCATCCATACCTGGGATTTCTGTTCCATGCTGTTTGTTGGCCTGTATGTCACTTCACTGTTTTAACTTGGTTTTCTCTTTCAGAGCAAGGCATTATAAAGGGGGCTACATCGAGTGGGTGGAACGAGAGAGAGAGACCAAATAATGGCACTTATCCAACCAGCCTTATCAGGGAGGTTTGTTTTGATACGGGACAGACCATGTTACTGTGACAGATTATGTTACTGTGACAGATTATGTTACCATGAAAGATTATTTTAATTTAACAAATTGTTACTGTGACATTATGTTACTGTAACAGATAATTTTACTACAAGATCTGTTAATATTTCTTCTGATACATTTTAGAGTTACGAGTATAACTACCTACTGATTTTGACCACAAGTGTGTGCTCAGTATTGAAAGAGTTGAATGTAATCAAGTGGTTTAGGTTCCTATTGAACCCGACTTGCACAATAGGTTCGACCGTAACTCAAGATGTGAAATATTAGTCAATGACTCAGCAGTCTTCTGACATTCCAAAGTTACTGAGAACGATTACGGTCCTGTACGTGAATGAGGGTTAATTTTTGTATCATTAAATTTGAAGCTAAAAATCTAAATATGTCCTTTAGTATCTTCTTTGTTTTTGAAACAGCGGAGCGTGTCTGTGTGAATAGACACCGTTGAAGTCAATGTTGTGGTAATTCAAGGTTCTTTAGGTCATTTGAACTTTTAACCAGAAGAGGGCAGCAGTGTGTTTCACTGACTACCGAAATCTCATGTTAAAGAGCGTTCCCACTTAAAAGTATGCTCTTCGGTTAAACTACTGTTCTTAAGGGGCCAGGTCGTTGATGACGGTCAAACTTGCGTTACTCTGGTCTGCAATTTATGTTGTGACGGCTCTGTAAACAGCTGTCGAGCATACAGTCAGCTCAAGGTCTCGGTATCTCTCACTGAGGAGGAAGACTGTCCTCTCACCTCTCTTCTCCAGCCGGCTCTCCCCATTCCTCTCTCCATTACATTTTATGGCGCTGCTCTCCATTGTCAGTAATGGGGCCAGTTTTGACAGGTGCTCCAGTCCATAAAGATATGGCCGCTGTCTTCACACTGTTTAAGAACAGAGACGACGAGAGGTTAAGGTTTTTGGCGCGTCTGCGCGTGATTGATTTCAAGGACAAGATTGTAGACTTACAGAGATGCTGGGAGGGTTGTAGTGAGTCAAGTGGCTAGACGGAAAACCATGTTGAGGTCATATTTCACTATCCGCTCGTGGTTTCGAGATGCAGCTGTAGTAGTTGGTAGAATAACGTGACTCCGAGGACTTCGTGAGCTGGTTTAGATTAGATCAGAGAGACTCAAGGTGATGAGCGGTTTGAATTGGTGTTTCTTTTTTTTTTTACAGAAACCATTTATACCAAAATAGTTATTCCCTTAGTTCCCAGTTCTGTTTCTCATCTCTTTCCTCCCACTCATTCAGCACTAATACGCTGCTCTGGACTGACATGATAAATCACTCAAAGAACTGCAGAAACTAATTACATGGTGCCAATCGTTTCCATTCATCGGGGATTGAAGCATTGTGAATTTGCATGTTGTGGAATGTATAGAACAGATGGCGTGTAACATATGAAATAAACTTTTAATATGCACATCACTTAGATGTATGTAAATTAAACATTGGATTAAAATGTTGAGCCATGTACGAGCAGCGCAACACCAGGCGTGAACTGATCTGACTTTATTCGTATCATTGATCGCATCAGCAGACTCAGAATATGGTCACCACAAATCAGATTAAATTTGGTGCCACATACGACATATGTATAATTAATACCCACCCCTGAACGAAGACAGACAGGCATCTTGCTGATATACATAAAATGAAATCGATTATTTCTTTCCCAGTGACGGTTCAGGTCAAATATGCTGTACACGTCAAGGACGTGATGACAACTATACATTACTTAGAAGTTCAACTTGACATTCTGTGAAAGATGTGAATGCATGCAGGCGTGCCAGTTGTCTAAGGAAGGACGATGTGGGTGAATTAATCAACTGCAGCTACTGTATATGAACCAGATACATGTATTCCCCTTGCAAGCCTGCATGTGAAGATGTATGTTAAGGTTTGGAATTTAGGGTGAGTTTATAGAAGATAACGTACCTGACAATAGCTCAATCATAACTTGTCTTCACATAGGCTGACGTTCGTTTATCAGGTTGCAGAAAGTCTCTGGGCCTTGCAATGATTGTGATGTCCAAAGAGGACATATTTATGAAACATTGGATAAACTGGATAAGGGAAAAACATTAGCAAATGCTCAAACGTTTCATTAACCGATATCTAAGATATTAGCTGTTTGTCCTGAGAACAAATGATGTTGCCGAGTTGGGAATTCTCAGCTATTTGTACGGATTCTTTCCTCGTAGAGTTTCAGTAGTCCGCGACTCATGTGTGATATCTGAATACATCACGCTATGAAACGATTCCATTTGAAATAAGACGCAAAATATGTGCGTCACTGAAATGGTGCGTTTATCATAGTCCCGGGATGCCTCTGCAATAGGCAACATACATTTTACTGCACGAAGGCGTGTGACCCTTTAAGATCAGATACTAGCTAATTAATGTAAATATTGTATGTGCGTGGCCCTGTATGGAGGATAGATTGTACGATGCCACAGAATCTTTTAACCTAAACTTGGTTGGTTTGGGTAGAAGCAGTCATGCCAAATTCTTGCGGTCTTCGTATTTCAATGGATGAATTGACTTCTTTCTAATACGCTTCTCCTAGCTCATAAAACAGAACGATTAGTTGGTAAACCAGTCATTTTCAAAACCAACACCGCAAGGCACCGCCTAATAGTGAACTCTTTGGGTTCATCTTTCGCTTTTTTTCAGGTTTGTTAGACAGCTCAAACAAAGTGCCAGTTTCTTCTTGACATCCCGTGCGCGCGCCTCGGTTTTACGCGCAACAAGACCAGTAACGAGAAAGTCAGTCACATCATCTCTTGGATTGAATAAGTCAAGGTGAAATGATCGGAGAAGGTTAATATATATTATCTTGGGGATCTATGAGTCTCAGACTCGGAGCCCTGGATGTCTGTAAGACGATGGGCGCCTTTTCGCCGCTGGAGTGGGTACACACAGACCGGTCAACTTTTATCTTTCAGCTGATGGATCACGCTACGGCATCTATCGTGTTCTTCTATGTGACAGCCTGAAAGGTATACTTTCACAATTTTCCATACCAATTATTAATTGATTTATTGTATGACCTTGTCTTTTTCATGGATTACAATGAGTACATTAACAATTGAAATGCATGTGAGTAATTTCTGACAATAATCAAGGAATGAGTAATGTCGTTGGTCACGCGTAATTGTGGTGAAGGTATTAAGGACTGACCCCAATCTCTCGAGCTCCGTTCGCAATTTCATGAATTTGACAGCGTGTCGTGCTGAAGGTTTGATTAAGTACGGTTGTAAATTGAGACACTTAGACTGGAAGGATATTTTTCAGATGGTACAACAACAACTACACGCATCTTTTAGTAATTTAGCTCGCATCATCTCTTCACGTAGGATGATTTAACTGTTAAATGACTTCCTACCTAGACAATATGTTCGTTCAGAACGAAGATTATTTTGGTCATCTTTAAAATGTTGCGTTTAGCGGTTGCATGTAAATGCATATTGATGCGTTACTTGGCGCTGCAGTTAGTCCAAGTCTGTTTTCGGAACCCTGTTGTGTGTGTTCCGTATAGGCTGTGTGTGTGTGTTCTGTGTAGGCTGTGTGTGTGTGTTCCGTGTAGGCTGTGTGTGTTCCGTGTAGGCTGTGTGTGTGTGTTTCGTGTAGGCTGTGTGTGTTCCGTGTAGGCTGTGTGTGTTCCGTGTAGGCTGTGTGTGTGTGTTCTGTGTAGGCTGTGTGTGTTCCGTGTAGGCTGTGTGTGAGAAGTGGGTGTTTGCTTCATGTTGGCGCCTTCAGAACAGCCCGAGCCTTTAAAGGGACAAACAGGCACTGCGCCGTTCCCAAGCATCTAGGTATGTGTGGATAGAAATAAAAGAGAGATAAGTCTGAGACGACACATTTTCACGCAAACACACGCACGCGTTTCCCAAGATAACTGCATCCAGCAACAGATTCACGCGCAGTTTTTAGGGTCCAGGTCTCCTTAGCGCTGCCGAACTGGCTGCGCTGAAACACAGCAATGTGCGCGCACGCGCGTAAACGCACGCCTTTTTAATAGTTTTCATTTCTCCTTGACCAGAGCCCCATGTTGCACTCTCCCTGACAGGGCTCGGGGCGGTTATCATAACAGGGCAGCAAGTATGCCACGAGTACACTGAGTCACTCCGTCTCTGCAGTCACACAGTCCACCCCCTCCTCCCTGCTGCCCCCCACAAACACAATGCACGGTTCTGTTACTGAACAGCGTAGCCGAGCAGAGAAGAGGAGAGCGCAGAGCCAGGAAACAGAGGGGTAGCTGTACACATTGGAGAGACAGCTGGAGTCCAGGAGTAGGTCCAAGCTTTGCCAGGGCAAACATGGCAAAAGGACAAGCAGCCGTGGCAGAACAACATCGGTAGCCGGGAGCAGAGATCCTCTAAGTCGTGTTCACAGAAACAGGGAGGGGAGGGGGGGGAGGCTGGTCCTGGTCGGAGCGTGCTCTCTGCCTTCCAGCCAGCATGCTCTTGATGAGCCCCACACCCCTCACCTCCTCATCCCTCCCGCTCTCCCCCTCACCTCCTCATCCCCTCCCCCCACTGGCCAGGAAGGGCTGGATGAGAGGGCGCAGTCTGCATACCTGCGAGTCACATGACCGTCAGCGTAAGCAGAGCAGAGCTTCGGCTTGGAGGCATCTGCAGGCTAGAGGAACAAGGGGAAAGAGCAATGGGGTGGAGAGAGGAAGATGGAAGGGAGCTCCGAGAGACAGGGAGAGAGGGAGACATGGAAAAGGAGGAGATGTATGTGGTGAGAGAGAGAGAGAGAGAGAGAGAGAGAGAGAACAGAACAGAACAGAACAGAGCAGAAGATCGTAATTTGAAAAACTTTGGCCAAGTCAAACAAACACGCTTTTGAAAATGCAAAGTCATGTTGAATGAAAAAGTAATGGCGAGGCATGCTTGTTAAGAGTGCCGCCATCATGGCAGCATTAGAGCTTTCTGATGGAGGATAACAGTAACCGGTCAGGGGAAGTAACCCATCTATGCATTGCATTTACAATTTGCTTTCAAGTCATTTCTCAAAGGCTCTCGTCGGAAACATTTACAGGAAGTGCATATAACAGGGGCCAAGTCTGATGGGAAATATCTTACGCAAAAAAAAACCCCCGGAACAAATAAGAAAACCATAGCAAATTGATCAGTTAAATTCCATATACACTCAGCGAATCATACTGTGAATTATTCAATATTGCAGCGAGTCAAAATACTGCGATCACATTTGACCGGCAGTCTATGCCACAAAATATCTGGAAAACACGGTGAATCTTACACTAGACATGCCCACGACTCCAGTTCACCTCAGACTCCAGGACTAAAAGAGTCTGAAACCTGAATGTGATTTTTAGCCTCTCTCTGTGACACACAGCAAGGTGTCTGATGCTAAGGGCATTGCCTGATTATGAATGAGACTCCATCCTATCTGATGGCTGGGGTGTATATAGTGAGAGCTATAGGGTGGACTGAAGAGGTGGCCTTATGAACATGGGGTTTGTCATGGGGACAGGAAGTGATGCGAGGAATATTAGCTTGAACCGTCCTCCTCTCCTTCCTGTCTCTGCCCTCCTGTTCCTTCCTCTCACCTCAAAGGATTTGTTTCCTCGTCTCTTCTCCTTTCATCTCTTTCGTTGGGCTCTCCTCTCAGATCCATCATCGAGTACATCTCCCATGTCACCGGGACGTCTCCATGGCGATGTTTAGCGGCGCGGAGCAGTTCTGGAACGAGTCAGACTTCCTGTCGGAGGAGCGGGGAAATGGCAGCGCGGCAGAGGAAGAGGAGGCTGAGCGGAACTACTACGCCATGCTGTACTCTCTGCTTATCCTGGCCATCGTGTTCGGGAACGTGCTAGTGTGCCTGGCTGTGCTGCGAGAGCGATCTCTCCAGACCACCACCAACTACCTGGTGGTGAGCCTGGCCGTGGCTGACCTGCTGGTGGCCTCGCTGGTCATGCCCTGGGCCGTCTACCTGGAGGTGAGGGGGGAGGAAGGGGAGAGGAGGAGCGGAGGATGGAGGAGGGGGCAGGGGGGAGGGAGGGGAGAGGAAAAGGGGGGAGGGGAGGGGGGTGAGGAGAGAAAGGGTGAGGGGAAGAGGGGAGGATGGAGGAGGGGTTAGGGGAGAGGAGTGGGAAGGGGAGTGGTAAGGGGTGATATTTGGGGGAGTGAAGGGGAGTGGAGTGGGGAGGGGAATTTAGGAGGGGTGAGGAGAAGGGGGAGGGGAAGAGGTGCAGGGGAGCATGTGAAGGGTGCATGGACAGCGGATGAGACAGACAGCAAGGAGTGCGCTGGTGTCTACGTCACGTGACGCTTCCTTTCTTCCTTCTTTCCTTCCTTCCTTCCTTCCTTACTTCCTTCCTTCCTTTCTTTCTTCCTTCCTTCTTTCCTTCCTTTCTTTCTTCCTTCCTTCCTTTCTTCCTCAGAGATAGAGGAGCTTACCTCCAGCTAATTATTTAGATGATGAGTTATTTAAATGGTACCTCTCACTATTCATGTGCATATAAATAATTGGAGTGGACGTATTTCTTATGAACAACTAATGAGTTAATTTGCACTGAAGAATTGGTTGTGATTAATCAGTCAGAATAATGAGTTAGACTGTAACATCTAAGGCACTTGTTTTTGTTACCCAGCTACGCTGATTCAGATCTTGTGTCTGAGAAAATTACGATCCAGGATCTTATTAATTATCAGTAGTGTTGAGATTATTCTCTGACTGCATTGATTGCTATCTATGTTGACGTCATGTTTTAAGTTCATGTGTGATATCTCCTAAGGACATCTACACAATCCAGTATGTTTACCTGGCTCTAAATGCCAAATAACACACAGTCACACACACACACACACAGACACTCACACACACATTCACACACAAATAGACACTCACACGCAAACACACACATACACACAGACACTCACACAAACACAAACACACAGACACTCACACACATGCAGAAACTCCCTCACACACACACACACACACACACTCACACACACACAGACAAACACTCACACACAGACACTCACACACACAGAGACAATCACACACACACAAACACAGACACAGATAAACACTCACACACACACTCTCACACACAGACACTCACACAGACAGACACTCACACACACACACACAGACAGACACTCACACATATAAACACAAACACACACCCAAAAAACAGTCAAACATCGACACTGAACAGTAGATGGCTGATGTTCTTATGTCTGGCATGGTGTGTGTGTCAGAGTCCGGCTAGGGAAGGTGAGGTGTGTGTGTGCCCACATGCATGCATGTGCATTTATATGTGTTTTTGGGCGCGCATGTGTGTGGGTGTGCATGCGTGGGAGATCGAGTTGCCAGGGGAAGGAGATAAAAGCACATTTGTCTTGTCAGACAGTTATTACCACCAACGTTATATGGCCATAGTGGTGGCCTGTCTGTGAGGAAGAGGGGAAAGGAGAGGGAAGGGGAGAGAAGGGGAGTGGAGTGGAAGAGAGGAGGGGGGGAGGAGGAGGGGGGCTGGAGGTGGGGAGGGGGGGACCGGAGGGGGGGAGAGGGATGGGCTGGAGGGGGGGTGGTGAGGGGGACGGGGCTGGAGGTGGTTTCAGACTGTGAAAGTGCAATTTTCCTTTCTCCAAGGGGGAGAAATTCTAAATATGTACAGAGAAAATACCACATACCAATCCAGTCAGTAGGAATGGTTTATCATGTGTGTACGCGTATGTGTGCATGTGTATGTGTGTGTGTGTGTGCGTGCGTGTGTCTGCATGTGTGTGTGTGTGTGAGTGTGTGTGTGTGTGTGTGTGTGTGTGACTACTGCAGGTGGTCGGTGGGGCCTGGCTCTTCAGCAGACTGTATTGCAACATCTTTGTCACCCTGGACGTGATGATGTGCACTGCCAGCATCCTCAACTTGTGTGCTATCAGCATTGACAGGTAAGAGTGTGCAGTGTCTGTGTGTGTCTGTGTGTGTCTGTGTGTGTGTGTTTGTGTATAAAAGAGAAAGAAAGTGAGTCAGAAAGGAAAAGCTGGCCCTTCTGGCTGTGGCTAGGAGTGCATACATCAGTGTTTCTTTGGTGTTGTGGGGTTGGGCTGGCATGACTTGTTTGTGTGTTTGTGACTGTGTTCTGTTGTGCCCCTGTAGAAATGGACCCTGGTGCGCTTTGAATAATATCACTGAGTAACCTGAAGGCTCTTAGGTGAGTGAGCTTAATAAGTAAAAGACGAGAAAATGTGCGTAGAAAGCCTAGAGCGTGGGATACTCTTGATAGTAGACAGGGTGAGATGGGGATTGAGAGGTGATGATGCTATAGGCTAGAATGGGGCATGGAGAACTAATGAGGGAATAGGGAATCAGTGAGGAGGGCTGCAAATAGAGTGACAGAGATCAGTAGTACCCTTTGACCATGGTGCATGGAGAAATGTCACCTGGGCAAGAGGATGGGAGACGAGACGAGAGAGGCGAGGTGAGAAGGGAGTGATGGGACGAGGGGAGAGGCAGGAGGAGGAAGAAGGGGAGGAGAGAGGGGAAGCGGAGGGAACATGGCGTCGAGGAAGGCAGGCGAAGCAGGGGAGGAATGACAGGGTAAGAGGGAGGTTCTATGGAGGAGGGCATGGGCCGCGCAAACGGCAAGGAGATGGCAAGGTAGAAGGTGAACCAGGGGCAATGGTAGCGAATATGGCGAGGCCTACGCAGAGAGTGAGAGGTGGAGATGCGAGACGATGAGGTCGAGGAGAGTGGCGATGAGGTGGGGAGAGAGAGAAATGAAGCGAGGGAGAGGGCAGGAGGAGGCGGAGTGAGAGAGGCGAGCCGAGAGGCTAATAGGAGGGAGAGGGGGAGAGAGGGATGGAAGGGAGGGTTAGATAGGAGGAGAGGGAGAGAGGGATGGAGAGGGGAGATAGGGAGGGAGAGGGAGAGAGAGGATGAGGAGAGAGGGCGAGAGAGGAGGGAACAGGAGAAACTGCATAGCAATGTGATGATGAAAGAAACCCAGAGTTGTGAGTGTGGACGTCTCATCAGTTGTTGGTACTGTTCAGGCCTGTGTACCTTGATACATCTTTAGAGAGATTCCTCTAATGCTCCTGCTGGCTTTATATCAACTTCTGTTTTATTTATGTTTCCTTTGTGGTACAATTTGTACAGTGCATTCTGCGTAGGTAAATACTGTATCAGGCCAATCTTCATTCCTGGTTTGCTTGGATTTTACAGACAAGGCAACGGTTGCTTGCGTTGTGTGTGTGTGAGCTGTGTGAGTGAGTCTGTGTGTCGAGCGTCTGTGTTAACAGCGTGTGATAAATCTTCCTTTTGCAATGCTATCTTATCCAATGTTCTACTTAGGGTGTTGATCATTGTACTCATTGTATGTACATAATTTATGCATTTAGTCCTCCTCATGTAGCACTCAATATTTTACCGCTCTGCCGGAGAAAGAACTCGTGACCTTCAAACACACATCTTTAACGCAACAGACTCAAGAATTCCGAGCTGAAAAGTGTTTTGGTTTGTTTACTGACTGTAGTAAACAAACATGCGATAAAACGCTGCTGTGTTGCTTCCGTCTGTGTATGACTGGAAAGATGCTGAGTTGTGGACAGGTGCTTCAATTCAACACCTCCACACGTTCAGGTGGTGTGTGTGTGTGTGAGGCCCTATGTGGACATGTGTGTGTGTGTTTCTGTGTGTGTGTTGTGTGTGTGTGGGTGTGTTACTGTGTGTGCGCCCGTGCATGTGTGTGTGTGTTGCGCGTGCGTGCCGGTGCATCTGTACGTGTGTGCCCGGCATGTGCGGTCCATGTAAAGTTCTGAAGAAAATGGCAAGGGATGCAGAGCGCCTGTGGTGCTGGCCAGTGATTGAGACGGTTATCGCCGAGGAACATGGTTTTCAGCATTATCGTTATATTTTTGTTAGCCGACAGGAACAGACCACTCACCTGGGACACGTGTGCATCCCTGGCACGGAGTAGCCTCGTCACGGATAAACTGTGTGATCTGTAGGCAACTCATCATGCTGTTGGAGACCCGTATCATGCGAGGTGACGGATGGGAACCCGTTTGTTACAGCGCTTGACCACCCCCGTTGCTATGACACTCACCCTAAAAATGTCAGTATACAACCGGCCGTTTCATGTGTTCGTCTTGCATGAGTGATCTGGGTTGTAGTGTGTAGTTCTCACGATTCTTTCTATAGTTATGTAAATACTTCCTCATGTCATTTCCACCTTTACTATCGACTTGGTGGTGCCGTCATTACGAGCAAAGTACAATTACACTGACGAGGAGGAGAGGGAAATGGGGAGGGAAAGAGAGAGAGAGAGAGCGGGAGAGAGGGAGGGAGAGAGAGAGAGAGGAGGAGGAGAGAGGAGGGATGGGAGAGGGGAGAGAGGGAGGGATGGGGAGAGGGAGAAGAGGGGAGAGAGGGAGATTGGGGAGGGAGTGGGGGAGAGGGGAGAGAGGGGAAGAGGGAGATGAGGAGGGAGAGGGAAAGGGGGGAGAGGGAGGGAGAGGTGAGACAGGGGAAGAGGGAGATGGGGAGGGAAAGGCAGAGAGAGAGGGAGAGGGAGAGGGAGAGAGAGGGAGGGAGAGGGAGAGGGGGAGATAGGAAGGGAGAGGGAGAGGGGGAGAGAGGGATGGAGAGGGGGAGGGGTAGATAGGGAGGGAGAGGGGGAGAGAGGGATGGAGAGGGGGAGGGGTAGATAGGGAGGGAGAGGGGGAGAGAGGGATGGAGAGGGGGAGATAGGGAGGGAGAGGGGGAGAGAGGGAGAGGGAGAGGGGGAGAGAGGGAGGGAGAAGGAGAGAACTGCATAGCAATGTGATGATGAAAGAAACCCAGAGTTGTGAGTGTGGACGTCTCATCAGTTGTTGGTACTGTTCAGGCCTGTGTACCTTGATACATCTTTAGAGAGATTCCTCTAATGCTCCTGCTGGCTTTATATCAACTTCTGTTTTATTTATGTTTCCTTTGTGGTACAATTTGTACAGTGCATTCTGCGTAGGTAAATACTGTATCAGGCCAATCTTCATTCCTGGTTTGCTTGGATTTTACAGACAAGGCAACGGTTGCTTGCGTTGTGTGTGTGTGAGTCTGTGTGTGAGTCTGTGTGTGAGTCTGTGTGTACAGCTGTGTAAATCTTCCTTTGTGCAAATGCTATCTTATCATGTTCTACTTAGGGTGTTGATCATTGTACTCATTGTATGTACATAATTTATGCATTTAGTCCTCCTCATGTAGCACTCAATATTTTACCGCTCTGCCGGAGAAAGAACTCGTGACCTTCAAACACACATCTTTAACGCAACAGACTCAAGAATTCCGAGCTGAAAAGTGTTTTGGTTTGTTTACTGACTGTAGTAAACAAACATGCGATAAAACGCTGCTGTGTTGCTTCCGTCTGTGTATGACTGGAAAGATGCTGAGTTGTGACAGGTGCTTAATTAACACCTCCACACGTCAGGTGTGTGTGTGTGTGTGTGTGTGTGTGTGTGTGTGTGTGTGTGTGTGTGTGTGTGTGGGTGTGTCTACTGTTTGTGCGCCCGTGCATGTCTGTGTGTGTGCGCGTGCGTGCCGGTGCATCTGTACGTGTGTGCCCGGCATGTGCGGTCCATGTAAAGTTCTGAAGAAAATGGCAAGGATGCAGAGCGCCCTGTGGCTGGCAGTGATTGATGACGGTTATCGCCGAGGAACATGGTTTTCAGCATTATCGTTATATTTTTGTTTAGCCGACAGAACAGACACTGCACCTGGGACACGGTGCATCCCTGGCACGGAGTAGCCTCGCTCCTAATGTGCTGTAATGTAGGCAACTCATCATGCTGTTGTGGACCGGTATGGGTGTGACGGATGGGACCCGTTTTGTTACAGCGCTTGACCAGGTTGCTATGACACTGACCCAAAATGTCAGTTACAGCCGGCTGGTTTCATGTTGTTTGCATGAGTTGATTCGGGGTGTAGTTGTGTAGTTCACGATCGTCGAATTTGTAAATACTTCCCATGTTGATTTCCACCTTCTATCGACTTTGTGCCGTATTAAGAAAAGGAACAATTACACTGACGAGGGTAAACAACAACGGTGGCGGTAATAAATTATTGTCGCAACGGTGTCGGAATTAGGTTGAGCCTAATTATAGACTCCTCCAACTATCGCTGTTGTAGCGATGTCACGTTCAGTTCATTATGCCTTCTTGGCAGACCTAGCGTTATTAATTCTTAAATCAAAGCCTTACCGGCATTAGTGCTGAATTGCCAGATTGCAAACGACAGAGTTTTAAAATGTGCTCTGCTTGCGCGGGCATTGTTCATCTTGATTACACGTTCTCCGTGGACCCTTCCTCTGCCTTCTTTGTCAAACTCCTCTTAGTCTCTTTTATAAACTTTACTTCTTCCAAAGTCTTTATCTTTTAAGTTACATCCTGTTACCAAGGTTTCCTGTCATCTATTATCCCCCTTCATCAGCCTTCACTTCTGTTATTGTTTGTGAACTCTCTCTCTCTTTCTCTCTTTCTCTCTTTCTAGCTCTCTAGCTCTCCCCCCCCTCTCTCTCTAGCTCTCTAGCTCTCCCTCTCTCTCTCTAGCTCTCCCTCTCCCTCTCTCTCTCTCTCTCTCTCTCTCTCTAGCTCTCTAGCTCTCCCTCTCTCTCTCTCTCCCTCTCTCTCTAGCTCTCTAGCTCTCCCCCCTCTCTCTTTCTCTCTCTCTGTAGCTCTCTAGCTGTCTCTCTCTTTCTCTCTCCCTCCCTCTCTTTCTCTCTCTCTCTCTCTCTCTAGCTCTCTCTCTCTCTCTAGCTCTCGGTCTCTCTCTCCCCCCCTCTCTCTCTCTGGCTCTCTCTATCTCTCTCTGTCTCTCTCTCTAGCTTTCTCTCCCTGTCTAGCTCTCTCCACCTCCGCATCTTTGTCCTCTCCTTGCTAATCTCCATGTTGTTTGATGTTTCGCTGCACTAAAACAGCGGTGACAACAAAAGCCCCCTCACCCCCCTACACACACACACTGTCCCTGTGCGGTGTGTGTGTGTGTGCGGTGTGTGTGTTTAGATACACCGCGGTGACGATGCCGGTGCTGTACAACACCACTCACAGCTCCAGAAAGAGAGTGTCCATCATGATCGCCACAGTGTGGATCTTGGCCTTCGCCGTGTCCTGCCCCCTGCTGTTTGGCTTCAACACTACAGGTGAGACACGTGAGTACAGGCCCCAAAGCATGTCCCCGCTACAGAAACATCAGCCCCTCCAGCAGGGGGCAGAGACAGACATCGGCAACATTCAGGGTTCCAAACCCTCCGCCCTCCATCCCTACCCTCCACCCTACACGACTGCCCTCCACCCCTGCCCTCCACCTTCTGCTCCTGCCCTCCATCCTCCACCCTCCATCCCTACCCTCCACCCTCTGCCCTCCACCCCTGCCCTCCACCCCTGCCCTCCATCCTCTGCCCTCCATCCCTGCCCTCCACCCTCCACCCCTGCACTCCAGCCTCCCTAAAGACAGTGTGTAAGCCACACCCAGGAACACTGTATGGGCCCAGGGAGGGTCGTCACTGCAAGCTCAGGGGGATATCATCAGGAAATCACCAGACTCTTCCTTGGTGTGTCGAGAAGGGATGCTTCTCACCTAGGCAACCCTCCCATGTAAGTCATGTGCGCTTGGCCTTAGACCGGTGCCACTTTAATCAGGCCAGCTGTGACAGGAACTGAAAGGTAATGTGTTTGATGTTGTCATTATGGCTCAGTCTCTCAAAGCTCAAGCATGGATACGGGTTAAGGTGACTAACTAACAACAAGATCCATCTTTCCCCTGATAGAAAACATTGCCAGTAGGCAGTGGAGGTAGCAACATCGTCTGTCAATATTGTCAGACAAGCATGTGAAGGCTCTCATGTCTTATTAAGATACAGTAACCAGTGTGTGTGTGTGTGTGTGTGTGTGTGTGTGTGTGTGTGTGTGTGTGTGTGTGACAGACATTTCCTACTCTATCTCTTAAAAACCATGACCCTATGAAACAGGTTACTGGGAAGCTATCAAAGAAAGATGTGAATCCTGCAGTAAGATGTAGCGTACTTTATGTGCCTTTACATCTACAAATGCTTTTTTAATCGAGGACCTGAGGAAATGTTCCAGATTTGGAAATCATTTTTTTGTGGAGCATCTTATGTGAGGTGGTGAGTGATGAGGAGCTGAGTGTGTGACAGGAGCACTCTGTGTGTCACCTTCCTCAGATGACCCCACCGTGTGCTCCATCTCTAACCCGGACTTTGTGATCTATTCCTCCGTGGTGTCCTTTTACCTGCCCTTCATGGTCACCCTGCTGGTCTACATCCGCATCTACGTCTTTCTGAGGAAGAGGAGGAAGAGGATCACCTTCCGCCAGGCCAGCGGGAAAGTCCAGCCGGGTTCGACCCAGCCGTCTGTGGTGAGAACACTGCCATATGGCCTTCCTCAGCTGGGGCGACCGACAGGAAAATGTCAGTCTCTCCCAGTCTCTCTCCCTCTATCCCTCTTTCTCCCTCTCTCTCTCTCTCTCTCTCTCCCTCTCTCTCCATCTTTCCCTCCCTACCTCTCTCCTTCCCTTTCGCCCTCACTCTCTCCTCCCCTCTCCCTCTCCCTCTCGCCCTCTCTCTCACTCTCTCTCCCTCCTTCCATTTCCCTCTCTCTTCCTTCCTCCCTCTCCCTCCCTCTCCTGCTCTCTCTCTCTCCCCCTCTCCCCCTCTCTCCCCCTCTCTCTCTCCCCCTCTCTCTCACTCCCTCCATTTCCCTCCCTCCCTCTCTTTCTCTCACCCTCTCTCTCCTTCTCTGTCATAAACCCACACACCATATGGGTTTCATCCCTGACAGGCAGCATCACGACATCCAGAATGGTTATGGTCATTGACACTGCCTGTCAGGATGTGTCCACGGCTGTCCTGACATATATCGTCACCTTGGTAACCCAGATGAAATGTTCCCCCTTGCTCGGTACCTTATAAAGCCACTGTCAAGATGACTCAGATGTTAGTATGTGGGTGGAGACTGATCAAAGGTGTGGGTCTATACATAGACAAGCCATACATAATATATATATATACATATATGATATATATAATACATGCATATGTATATATATAATATATGCATAGGTATATATAATATATGCATAGGGATATATTATATATATAGATATAAACATACATTCATATACATATGTATATTAGCTGTATATGTATATATACACACACCCCACACACACGTTGAAAAGATCTATACTGTAGTCAGTATGTGACATGTGGGGTGGTTGGAAGGTCAAATGTTTGATTTTGGCGGTTTAAGGGCAGCGTTTATAGTGTCTGATCTGAGGTTTGGATAACATCCAACATCGTTACATGACCATGATCCTGTAAGATCAGAGCCCAGGGGAAGGGTTCAGTGTTCAGGTGTTCAGGTGTTCAGGTGTTCAGGGTATGGTAGTCAAATACGTTTTTGGAGGGTCCAGGGTGTACCCTGCCTACACTGGCCCCAGTCCAGGGTGTACCCTGCCTACACTGGCCCCAGTCCAGGGTGTACCCTGCCTATGGCCCGAAGTTACTAGGATAGGCTCCAGTCACCCGTGACCCCGAACAAGAACAAGCGGCACTGCAATCCCTACCAGGGATCAGCAGTAGAAAATGAATCAATGAATGAATGAGTTCAAGCTAAATGGTGCAGAATTTGATCCAGAAGAAAAAGGCTTTCAGAAGTTGTCATGTTTTTTTCCACTTTTTTGATGAAACAGTAAAGCAATTTTTTTCTCTGTTTAATTTGAATGAAGCCGAGCAGTTTAGACCTAGAAATAACCCTGAATATACAGACAAGGAGAGCAAAAATCTATCCTTTAATCATGTTCTGGTTTGACATCACAATAAAATTGTTGGGTTGAAGTAAATTGATGGACACATGGGTGTATAGGTAGATGGATGTTCTGAGGATGAAGAGGATGTCATCATTTCTTATTTTTCATTTCTCATCTCTCCCTCCCTTCCTCCCTGCCTCCCTCCTCCTCCTTCCCTCTCTCCTTCCATCCTCCTCTTCCTCCCTCCCTCCCCCCCTCCTTCCCTCCCTCCTTCCCTCCCTTCCCTGCCCTCTCCTAAGGACACTGGTCTGCAGGAGGACACTCATAAAGAAAAACAAGACCTGTCCCCTATCAGGCTCAAGGTGGTGAGTATGTGTGTGTGTCTTTGTGTGTTTGTGTGTGTGTCTGTGTGTGTTTGTGTGGGTGTGTCCGTGTGTGTTTGTGTACATCTGTGTGTGTTTGTGTGTGTGTCAGTGTGTGTTTCTGTATGTCTGTGAGTGTATGTTAGTGTGTGTTTGTGCATGTCAGTGTGTGTTTGTGTGTATTTTAGTGTGTGTTTGTGTGTATGTTAGTGTGTGTTTGTGTGTGTTAGTGTGTGTTTGTGTAGGTTTCTGTGTGTTTGTGTATGTGTTTGTGTGTTTATTTGCGTGTATGTGAGAGTGTCTCTGTGTCAGTAATGATGCGGGTACAATGATATGAAATCTTTTTAATAGTAAAGAAGTGGCTGATGAATCCACTCTTCACCGTTGGCTAGAATACAAGCGACGACTGACTGACTCTCATTATAAAACTGGTGGCATCGGAATAGTTCTTGGCTGCGTCTTTCAATTCAGATCCAACTGTTTAAATTGTGCGCGCGTTTGTTTGTGTACGAATTTGTGTGTGTGCATGTGTGTCTATGAACGTGTGTGTGTGTGCTGGTGTGTGTGTGTGTGTGTATGAATGTGTGTGTGCGTCCATGATAGTGTGTGTGTGTGTGTGTGTATGAATTTGTGTGTGCGTGCATGATGGTGTGTGTGTATGTGTATGAATGTGTGTGTGCGTGCATGATGGTGTGTGTGTGTGTGTGTGTGAATGTGTGTGTGCGTGCATGATGGTGTGTGTGTGTTTATGAATGTGTGTGTGCGTGCATGATGGTGTGTGTGTGTGTGTGTATGAATGTGTGTGTGTGTGCGTGCATGATGGTGTGTGTGTGTATGAATGTGTGTGTGTGTGTGTGGGGGGAGGGTGTTGTCATGGTAATGCTGTGCAGTCAGAGCCCCTGGGACAGACAGAAGGAGCTGAAAGTCCCTGTGGTCTTTTCTCGCCGCGTTGTGCTACAGTCTAAGAAGTAGGCTTTGGGTGGCCAGCTTTATCTCCCACACCAGCTTCTGCATCAACCACACATGACATCAAAGATGGAGGGAAATCACAACCTCTAATTTGGCCCCTGAGAACAGGGGCAGCACAGACACGGCTGTTAGCGTGTGACAGTCTGGAGAGGCTTGGGGCTCTGGGCCCCCGACAGGAGGGAGTGAGACCCAGGAACAGAGAGCAGGTCAGGGGGACAGTCAAGGAATGGAAGCCCTTCTAGATCTGTGTAGTGAGACTGATCTGTCTGTCTGTCTGTCAGTCTGTCTGTCAGTCTGTCAGTCTGTCTGTATGTCGGTCTGTCGGTCTGTCGGTCTGTCTGTAGATCTGTGTGTCTGTCTGTCTATCTGTCTATCTGTAGATCTGGGTGTGTAGTGAGACTGATCTGTCTGTCTATCTGTCTGTCTGTAGATATGTCTGTGTCTGTCCGTAGGTCTGTGTGTGTTGTGTGACTGGTGTATCTGTCTGCTTGTCACAGACTCTTTCCCTCCATCTGCCCTGGTTCTTGTTGCAGGAGTGCATGGAGCCTGCCAGCCAACCAAAGCCCTTCCTCCTGGCCACGTGTCTGAGACGCAAGCGGCCACGCACCAGCCCAGTGGTGAACTCCCTACTGCCCCCGCTGGACACCCAGAACTACTGTAGCATCAGCCACGCCTCCTGCGGCCCCACGGAGCAGGAGGGGGAGCGGCCTGGGGAGGAGGAGGGGGAGGAGGGGGAGGCTAAGCAGGAAGAGAGGCCTCAGGTCCGGCGGAGCTTCGAGGTCAAGGAACTGTCCAACGGTCGCACCCACACCGCTCTCAAGCCCCTCCCCCGCTCGCGCTCCAACCAACCACGTTGCAGGAGCATGCACACCAGGGAGAAGAAAGCTACGCAGATGTTGGCCATTGTTCTTGGTGAGTGGAGTTCCCTTAAGCGGTCCTACCTGTGGATATCTCCTATACTGACATCTACGTCCTGTAGCGGCTGTTTGATTGCTGCGTTGCTCCTGCGTCTGCAGTCCTATCTTAGTCGTGTTGATATAAGTCATCCTGCCCAGCGCTAGTCTGCTCCAGCAGCTGCCTGGAGGCTGAAGCGACCAGCTGGCCCTTTGCCCTCGAGTGTGATCATCCTGAGCCGGCCAGAGAGACAGCGCACTGTGGGGCCCCATCAGTAGGAGATGGGCCCCACCTCAGGAGCCCTCACACCCTCCACAAACACCTGAGAGAACTCTGAGACGCTTTAATTACCGGATGCCGCCGCCGCCGTGGCAACCGTCTGGTCTGATCGCATCGGTTTCTCTTCCGTCCACTTCCTGCCGAGTGACAACAATGTTAATCGGAGGTGTCTTGTTTAATTGGACAGAAGATCTTGTGACGCGCAGAGCAGATGTCCCTCGCGCTAGCGAGCACACATAGAGGCCCAGCTGTCTTGGCTTACAGCCTGACTGTCACACAACGTGTCACAGCACCTCAGTGTGCGTGTGTGTGTGTGCTGGTTTCCAAGGTGCTCAGGGAGAGAGTGTGCGCGCGTGTGTGTATCCAAGACACTGCCCTTAAGCCATAGAGACTGATGATGCCTGTCTGTGCGTGTGTATGTGTGAGTGTGTGTTTATGTCTGTGTGAGTGCTTGTGTATGTGTTTGTGTGTGTGAGTGAGTGAGTGCTTGTGTATGTTTGTGTGTGAGTGTTTGTGTATGTGTGAGTGCTTGTGTATACGTGTGCGTGTGAGGGCTCGTGTGTGTGTGACCGTGTGTGTGTGTGTAACCATGTGTGTGTGTGCGTGTGTGTGTGCGCGTGTGACCGTGTGCACGTGTGTGTGTAACCATGAGTGTGTGTATGACCGTGTGTGCGTGTGTGTGTAACCGTGTGTGTGTGACCGTGTGTGCGTGTGTGTGTAACCGTGTGTGTGTGTGTGACTGAGTGCGTGTATGTGACTGTGTGTGTGTGTAACCATGTGTGTGTGTGTGTGTTATATGCGTATTCCATCTTGAATCATACCTGACAGCTCTGCCTCACTCCTGCTGCTGCTGTGTTTTCTGACCTTAAGGATAATATATACACCACATACGGCACAGGTTAATGAGGAGAAAAACGAGGTGTTTGATCATTTAATTATGACTCCCTAATGTGATTTCTCTCACTCTCTCTTGCCTGTTTAACTCGTTCAGTCCCACTGGTTGATTCGGTGTAATTGAATCTATTTCCTTCTCTGTTCTATCCTCATCTTCTGACCCATTCTGCCTTCATTAAATCTCTGCTCTCTTTCCTCTGTCTTTGTGTCCTTTTGTTCATTTAAATTTCCATTTCTTCCATATCTCTTATCTCTTCCCTCTCCTCTTTTTTCCCCATTTTCTCTATCTGTTCATTTCTCCACTCCTCTCCTCTGCCCTCTTCTCTCCCACTCTCTGCTTCTCTATCCCCCTCTTCCCCTCTCCTCCTTTTCCCCTACTCTCCTTCCCTCCCCCCCTCCCCTCCTCTCATCGCCTCCCTCCACCCTTCTCCCCTTCTCCTCCCCTACTCTCCTCCCTCCCCTCTACCGCCGCCTCCTCCTTCTTCCTCATCTCCTTCCTCTCCTGCCCCCTCCTCCCCTCTCCCTCCCTCCCTCTCCCACCTCCTCTTACCTCCCCCTACTACCCTCTCCTTCCCCCCTCCTCTCCTCCCTCTCCTTTCCCTCTCTCTCCTCCCCTCCTCCCCTCCCTCTCCCTCCTCTCCTCTCCTCCCCTTCTCCTCCCCCCCCCTCCTCTCCTTTCTTCTTCTCTCCCCCTCTCCTTCCCCCTCCTCCCCCTCCCTCCTCCTCCCCTCCTCCCACTTCTCCTCCCCTCTTCCTGCCCCCCTCCTTCCTCCTCCCCTCTCCTCCCGCCCTCCTACCCCTCTCCTTCTCCTCCAGGGGTGTTCCTGATCTGCTGGCTTCCCTTCTTTGTGACCCACATCCTGAACACACACTGCAGGACGTGCAACGTGCCTCCTGAGCTCTACAGCGCCTTCACCTGGCTGGGCTACGTCAACAGCGCCCTCAACCCAGTCATCTACACCACCTTCAACATAGAGTTCCGACGAGCTTTCATCAAGATCCTGAGCTGCTGAGCGGCCAGAGCTCCTGTCCGTCAGTCTTAGCCCCGCCCTTGTCCTGTCCCTCAGGCCTGGGGAGCCTATCAGAGCTCATGCCCACACAGACATGGGGACGTGGGGATGGGAGGGACCCGACGACAGCGATGTGTTTGTGGTGCCTGTTCTGCTAGACAGTAGCGCCTTAGGGACAGCAAGCTGCTGTCACAACAAGCACATGTTCACACTTACAAGAGAGAGATGAGTTGGGAGTAGACATTCTTGGGAGTGATAACACTTGGACTGACTCCAAAGCAGACCGCTCAAAGTGTCACCAGCGATGGATCGGGTGGTCAGACTGGAGCAACGACAGTTTAAACTGGTTTAAACTGGTCATACAAAGAGCCTGAGTGGCATCTTCATTCAACGTGTTTGTGGTTCGCGTCACTCTGGGAGAAGATCTGGATCATGGTATTTGGCTCACTCTGGGGGAATCTGTCTGCGCTGTTCGGCCGCACGTCTGACCTTTGACCTGTTCTCCGTTATGACCTACCTGAAGGCGTCTTCGTGAATGATCCACATGCAGAGATCATGTCAGTTTTACCTTCCTCAGTCCCTTATAGTTGTTTGGAATGTCCAGAATGTTCCGTGTTTGTGTTTATTGGATTCCGCCATTGAGAAAAGCATTGTGGTCGCCACGGTGAGGGCCAACGCACGTGCCCACGTTCCACCTAACCTTCTGCGGTGAATCCCTCCAGCCTAAAACGTCATACTAACCCCTAACGTATTTTCATGAAAAAACGTACCATAACTAACCTCTTATGTATTTGCAGCCGCCAAAACAATTCGTACCCCCCCCTTACGTCTTTTCAGCTCAAAACGTCATTACCCCCCCCTTACGTCTTTTCATCCAAAACGTCATACCCCCCCTTACGTCTTTTCAGCCCAAAACGTCATACCCCCCCTTACGTCTTTTCAGCTCGAATTGTCATACCCCCCCTTACGTCTTTTCATCCAAAACGTCAAGCATCGCCATCTAAGACCTATCCGCCCCCCGATCTACACGGTCTACACGCTTGCCCACTGGCTCATAGGGCCTACCTCAACAAACAGTTGACTGTAAAAGGCCATTCATTTGAATAATCAAGCCTTCTAAAACAGATTACCTTCCTTTCAGTGCCGCATCACTTACCGTTCACTGATCTGTTCTTCTCAAGTCCCTTGACGTCTGAGAAGACAGGTAGTGTGGCGAGCGATCTAACCTCCTGGCCCTGTAGCGTGTCTTTTCGCTAGTCGCTTAGGTCCCACAACGTTTGCCAACAAACGTCGTGACATTCTAACCATGCGCCCTTACGGGTCTGTTGTCTGCGCGATGCTACGAGCTCGGCGAGTTTACTTTACTTTTAAGTCGCTCTGAGGTTCCAACTATTAATTGCCTCGTCTCCGGTGGGATACGTATCCGTTTGCACGGGCCGAGTGCTGTGAGGGAGTACCGTTTGCGACACTTGTTAGCCCGACCTCCAGTAGCCCTTACTCTGTGATCGGGTCAGCAGGCCACTCTCTAACAGGAGAACTTGTTATATCCTTTTTCGCAAATATCGCCCGGCCCCCTGTACGATTTCCTGATTGTGTGGCGCTGGACCTTCTCTCAAGAAGACGGTCCGCGTGCGTGATAGCGCGCGCGGCTCGCGAGTGTTGACGGTGCGTGTGGTGTGTGAGGTCTGCATGGTGCCCGGATACAGTAAGAACGTGACGACCATGATGGCTATCAGCCTTAGACCGCCCTCATATCGTAGTGGTACGATATATAATTCTGGTGAGTAGCACGCCCTGTCTTAAATAAGAAGTTAACTGGAAGCACTCACGGGGTGGACTTGTGCTATTTGAGCTGTATGCTCACTGGGGTGGTTGTCTTTCGTTAAGAGCGCCCCACGACCATTCCATACCCCACACAATGACGGTAAAGAACAACTCATACCACGTAACCATGGAAGCTAACGATGTGGAAACGACGTACCGTTGGGGAACTTGGTCAGGTGACAGTGAAGGGAACAAGACTGAGTAAAGCACGAGGCTTCGGAAATGCACGGGAACCCGCACCAGCTGGTGAGCGGTTCAGTGGCGCTCTGTCAGCGGTCTGCGCGTGTTACGGCATGGAGAGAGCGGACAAAAACACAAGGCAAGGGAGGGATAGATGAGGGCCCTATGCGTCGAAAGACTGGAAGGGACGCGGACGATATAGTCGAGGAGGCGGGCACTTTGAAGAGGAACAGAAGAATAGGAGAAGCGTGATGCAGCGGGGACGGCGGAGCCCCCGACCGCTTTACCGAACCGGGGTGAGTCGTATTCACTGCGAGGCGGCCCTCCAAAACGTCATACCCCCTCTAACGTCTTTTCATCCAAAACCGTTCACATACCAGGGCCCAATAACGTCCCTCTAGCAACGTATAACGGAGCACCACTTGTGCCCCAACGGGAAGGCTAGTCAGGCTAGGACCGGTCGAACGAGAAAGAGAGCGAGACAAGAGAGGGACGAAAAAGAGCAGTCGGAGCGGAAAGATTGTGAAGGAGGCGACCGAGACGGGCACGACGCTGGTAGTCTATTTCAGCCCACATAAGTGGGGACACAAGCAATATACCCCCCCGTTACAGTCTTATCTTTCATCCAAAAGCAGAGTACAATTATTAGGCCCCCACCATAGCGATACTTTACGGAATCTTGAAAAGATATTACAGACCCAACAAAACGATGAGAGGAGGAGATGAGGAGAGGGAGAGTTGGTGCATACAAAGAAGAGAGGATGGAAAGGAGAGAGGCTGAAGACGTTGATAGTGGGATGAATGCATAGGCTAAGAGCCTCCTCCCCCCTCCTCCCCTCTCCTCTCCTCCAGGGGTGTTCCTGATCTGCTGGCTTCCCTTCTTTGTGACCCACATCCTGAACACACACTGCAGGACGTGCAACGTGCCTCCTGAGCTCTACAGCGCCTTCACCTGGCTGGGCTACGTCAACAGCGCCCTCAACCCAGTCATCTACACCACCTTCAACATAGAGTTCCGACGAGCTTTCATCAAGATCCTGAGCTGCTGAGCGGCCAGAGCTCCTGTCCGTCAGTCTTAGCCCCGCCCTTGTCCTGTCCCTCAGGCCTGGGGAGCCTATCAGAGCTCATGCCCACACAGACATGGGGACGTGGGGATGGGAGGGACCCGACGACAGCGATGTGTTTGTGGTGCCTGTTCTGCTAGACAGTAGCGCCTTAGGGACAGCAAGCTGCTGTCACAACAAGCACATGTTCACACTTACAAGAGAGAGATGAGTTGGGAGTAGACATTCTTGGGAGTGATAACACTTGGACTGACTCCAAAGCAGACCGCTCAAAGTGTCACCAGCGATGGATCGGGTGGTCAGACTGGAGCAACGACAGTTTAAACTGGTTTAAACTGGTCATACAAAGAGCCTGAGTGGCATCTTCATTCAACGTGTTTGTGGTTCGCGTCACTCTGGGAGAAGATCTGGATCATGGTATTTGGCTCACTCTGGGGGAATCTGTCTGCGCTGTTCGGCCGCACGTCTGACCTTTGACCTGTTCTCCGTTATGACCTACCTGAAGGCGTCTTCGTGAATGATCCACATGCAGAGATCATGTCAGTTTTACCTTCCTCA
>BROE01000024.1:11908147-11988147 GCA_036571765.1 Plecoglossus altivelis | reverse complement strand
ATTTGTATATGTATTATATAAATGTCTTTATTTCAGGGCTGAAGGTGGGGCCTTTTTGACCCTTAGGACAGTGGGAGCTGCAGAATGTGAAGAGAGCACATGGGTTAAGACCTTCTGCAATCAGTTCTGGATGTTTCTGAGGCAGAGAGAGGTGAGGGCTGGGGATGGTTGATCTACTCTGTGGAGGATGGGGGCCCAACCCTTTAAAACACGATGAGGTATGGAGCATGTCAGTAGTTCTTTACATACGTTTGCAATGTAAAGATGAAAGCATGGCTGAAGCCTGAGGAGGGATTTACTGCAAACGCTGGGAAATCGGTGTAGAACACGAACTTAAAGATAATAAGTGGAGCACAGGCAGAGTGATTAGGGAGGCGGTTCTTACGCCACATTGTGCAGTTCCACAGAGATAAGAAAAGCCCTTAAAGAGCTCTGCAGAAAGTCCCTTAGACACCAGCACTTACATTATTTTTCACACTATCACTTTGCACAGAAAGGCCCTCTCGCTCACACATACTGTTCATGCCCACACATGCAGGAGAAAGAATCCTATGTATATAAGCATTCTTATTCTCTTTACTAACACTCAGGTAGCTGCCATGCTGGAAGTGGCTTTTTAACCCCCACATCTTGGAATCAATTAGAGATCACAGTCAATCCAGGAAGGAGAATTACCACCAGACTAAGAGCCCAGGATTAGCATGTACAGGCACTGCTTGGTATCTACCACAGCCTGGACTGATAGAAGATGGGGGAGGGGGAGGGGGAGGGAGATAGAGAGGGAGATAGAGAGGTAGTGAGAGAGAGGAAGAGGGAGAGAGAGAGAGGGAGTGGAGGAGGGGGAGAGAGAAAGAGAGAGAAAGGGGGAGGAAGGATGGGTGGGTGGTTAGGGGGAGCGGGGGTGATGGATGGCGAGAGGGCAGAGGAGAAGGAAAGGTAAAAAGAGATAAATGAGACGGGGGTGGGGGATATGGGTCTGAGAGACATACTGCAGAGGGGTAGCTGAGGAGAGGGAGGAGTAGGAGGAGGAGGGGGGAGGGCAGGAGATAAGGAGAGCGGAAGAGAGAGAGCAGGAGAGAGAGGGAGAGCAGGAGGAGAGAGAGCAGGAGAGAGAGAGCAGGAGAGAGAGAGCAGGAGAGAGGGAGAACAGGAGAGAGAGCAGGAGAGAGGGAGAGCTGGAGAGAGAGAGCAGGAGAGAGAGAGCACGAGAGAGGGAGAGCAGGAGAGAGAGCAGGAGAGAGAGCAGGAGAGAGGGAGAGCAGGAGGGAGAGGGGGAGCAGGAGGGAGAGAGAGCAGGAGGGAGAGAGCAGGAGGGAGAGAGCAGGAGAGAGAGAGTAGGAGAGAGGGAGAGCAGGAGAGAGGGAGAGCAGGAGAGAGAGTAGGAGAAAGGGGGAGCAGGAGAGAGGGAGAGCAGGAGAGAGAGAGCAGGAGAGAGAGCAGTCCAACCAAAGCTATCAAGATGCTTCTGAGGAGAATGTAACAAGCTCTTCTTTCTCTCTTTGTGGGAAAAAAGGATAAAAGTATTGGACTCGTTAGCAAGACGCTAGAATTTCCCAAAGGGGATTTTTCTCTACTCATTCAGAGGCATAAGAGAGAGAGAGAGAGAGAGCGTGAGAGAGAGAGAGAGAGCGCGTGAGAGAGAGTGTGTGAGAGAGAGAGAGAGAGAGAGAGAGAGAGAGCGTGAGAGAGAGAGAGAGAGCGCGTGAGAGAGAGCGTGTGAGAGAGAGAGAGAGAGAGAGAGAATTATAAATAGGAAATTATCATTTAGGCCAAACAAATGGACTTTGTTTTATGTCCTCCCTTCAGATTCAGTTGAGATCTTCTCTTCGGAGCGACAGAAAGGAGTGGAAAGATGTCGGCGCGCAGATTAGATTTGAATATTTAAACAGAAGCTTGACAGACAGGAGAGAGAGAGAGACATAGAGAGAGAGACAGAGAGAGAGAGAGAGACAGAGAGAGAGAGAGAGAGAGACAGAGAGAGAGAGAGAGATAGAGAGAGAGAGAGACATAGAGAGAGAGAGACAGAGAGAGAGAGAGAGAGAGAGACAGAGAGAAAGAGACAGAGAGAGAGACAGAGAGAGAGACAGAGAGAGAGAGAGAGAGAGAGAGAGAGAGAGCTCCTCGCTCACACCTGTCCCACCTTTCCTGCTCCTCCGTGTCTTAGGTTCCCTCATTCTGTCAGCACGCTGGAAGCTATTTAGGCCAGCCAACATCGTGGCTGGGATTAATGTGATAGAAAAACTGTACGAGAGCGATAAGAGAAGGGTATATGTGTACGGTCAAAGTGCTTGTTTGCACATGCTTGGTAAGATGAAATATAAGTATTCTCATCTTTTCTTCAGACTTTGTGAATCACTATGATTTGCTTGATGCAAGGCCCTTTTGTCAATGCTAATTCAAAGCAACCAGAAATACATATATACATATATATATAAAGAAGAATATATGCACGCACTGTGTGCTGAACATACTGAATTGGAAAAACGAAGTGCTTGATGTGTGTGCATGGAGGGTGGAAGATATTCACACAGGGGGCAACGTTCGAGTACCACCCGTGCCAATATTTTGCTCCAAGCGTGCTTTCAAAATGCAATCACATTATAATTCGACTCCCGCCATTCTAACGGCAGAATTGTAATTATCCAGTGCATTCTCTCATCCATCATCCATGCTAAGCAGCTAGCTCTCGCTCCTACCAACCACAGCAGAGAGACCACAGCAGAGAGAACACCACAGCAGAGAGACCACAGCAGAGAGAACACCACTGTAGTCCTGCTCGTGCTCACAGACACTCTGTCAGGCCCGTCAACACAGAAACAAACACGGCCCGGAGACCCCATCCACCTTCCTCTCGTTCATATTCAGGAGCCTCTGGACCGGCTCTCTCGTTCAGAACCCCTGCAGCTCCCATGTGGATCTTCCTGGTAGTTTGACAGCATTGGCAGGTACTACAGTGGACAGCGTGTGCTTCTGAAAGGTTTCTGGCAAGCTCTGTCCACTTTTTTGTGCTCCTTTTGTACTTTATGTTCCTGTTCCCCTCACACCGTCTCTCACGCCACCTTGCATGCCGCCTTGCACGCCACCTTGCACGCCACCTCTCACGCCACCTTGCATGCCACCTCTCATGCCGCCTCGCACGCTTCCTCAGTCTCTCTCCCGTTTCCTTTACCTGAAAGCCGAGCTAAGTGCATTTCTAAGTGATGTAAATTGTGTGTCTTAGATATATCATCGTCTACATATGGACCTGGATCAGGTCCAACAAACGTCTTCAACACCCCCCCCCCTACACCACCTCCCTCTCTCCAACCCCCCCTTCCACTCCTTCATTCATCCCTCCCTCCACCCCCCCTACCCCTCCTTCATCCCTCCCTCCCTCCAACCCCCCCTACCCTCTTTCATCCCTCCCTCCCTCCTTTCTCTCTTCTCTCTCTTTCCATCCTCTCTCCCTCTCCGTTCCCTCCATCCCCCCACCCCTCTTCATCCCTCCCTCCCTCCTCCCTCCACCCCCCACCTCCTTCATTCCTCTTCCCTCCAACCCGCCACCTCCTCCTCCCCCCTCCACCCCCCTGTTCTCTCCTCCCACTCTCATTCTTCCCTCAAGTGTGTGATTCAACCCTCTGGCATCAGCCCATCTGTGGCACATTCTACTCCGTAATTACGTGTGAGTGTGTGTGTGTCTGTGTGTGTGTGCGCGCGTATGTGTGTGTGCGCGAGTGTGTGTGGGAGTGCGTGCGCGTGAGTGTGTGTGCGCGTGTGGTGTGTATGTGTATGAGTGTATATGTTTGTGTGTCTTAGTGTGCTTGTACGTGTTTGTGTGTGCATGTACAACGTATGTGTGTGTGTATGCATAAGTGTGTTTGTGTGTGTAAGAGAGTGTGTGTGTGTAAGTATGTATATGTGTATTGACTAGTGCATCATTGAACGTCCCTCACTGGACAGCAGGTGTAGAGGACATGTCTTCTGTCCTACCTCCAGTGGCAGGTGAAGAGGACATGTCTTCTGTCCTACCTCCAGTGGCAGATGAAGAGGACATGTCTTCTGTCCTACCTCCAGCAGGTGTAGAGGACATGTCTTCTGTCCTACCTCCAGCAGATGAAGAGGACATGTCTTCTGTCCCACCTCCAGCAGGTGTAGAGGACATGTCTTCTGTCCTACCTCCAGCAGGTGTAGAGGACATGTCTTCTGTCCTACCTCCAGCAGGTGTAGAGGACATGTCTTCTGTCCTACCTCCAGTGGCAGGTGAAGAGGACATGTCTTCTGTCCTACCTCCAGCAGGGGTAGAGGACATGTCTTCTGTCCTACCTCCAGCAGGGGTAGAGGACATGTCTTCTGTCCTACCTCCAGCAGGGGTAGAGGACATGTCTTCTGTCCTACCTCCAGCAGATGAAGAGGACATGTCTTCTGTCCTACCTCCAGCAGGTGTAGAGGACATGTCTTCTGTCCTACCTCCAGCAGGTGTAGAGGACATGTCTTCTGTCCTACCTCCAGCAGGGGTAGAGGACATGTCTTCTGTCCTACCTCCAGCAGATGAAGAGGACATGTCTTCTGTCCTACCTCCAGCAGGGGTAGAGGACATGTCTCCTGTCCTACCTCCAGCAGGTGTAGAGGACATGTCTTCTGTCCTACCTCCAGCAGGGGTAGAGGACATGTCTTCTGTCCTACCTCCAGCAGGGGTAGAGGACATGTCTTCTGTCCTACCTCCAGCAGGGGTAGAGGACATGTCTTCTGTCCTACCTCCAGCAGGGGTAGAGGACATGTCTCCTGTCCTACCTCCAGCAGGGGTAGAGGACATGTCTTCTGTCCTACCTCCAGCAGGGGTAGAGGACATGTCTTCTGTCCTACCTCCAGCAGATGAAGAGGAGGACAGGCTGGTCTGTGGTCGACAAACTCAGGCTTGAGATCCACATGACAGGGTACAAAAACAATATCAACATGTTCCAGGTATAAAGCTCATTTACACCTCTCTCAACTTAGAATTTAGAACTTGGAATTTAGAACTTAGAATGTAGAACTTAGAAATCAGAACTCAGTCAGTTTTTCTTCCATTGTTACATCGTTTCTTCATTCAGTTTCACTGTCACATCCTGTGTAGTAACATTTACTCTCATGTCTTCCATTGTCTTTGGTCTCCATCCCTCCTTCCTTGTCCCTCCAGAGGTAACAAGCCCCTGCTAGCCTCCCACCCTTGTGAAACTGCTTAATTAAATCTGTGGATTTAGAGACCCACAAAGGGAACATTGCAAAATCGATGAACACAAATGAAAATGATTTGGGTTCATCTTTCACCCTGTTTCAGCACAATGGTCTAAAGGATCCATGTAGAACTACTCCCTGGGCTCATCTTGAACACACACACACACACACACATATACACACACATATACACACTCATATACACACACACACACATATACACACACACACACACACACGTATACACACACACATATACACTCACACACACATATATGTATATATACACACACACACACGTATACACTCACACATATATACACACACACACATATATACACACACATATTTATATACACACAAAAACATATAAATACACACACACACATATACACACACACACACACACATATATATATATATATATATATATATATATATACACACACACATACACACACAGATACACATAAACACACACGTATATACATAGATACACACACATATACACATACACACACATACACAAATACTTTCTCTTCCTCTTTGCTTTTGTGAACATCCTGTTACTTGTCTTCCCAAAAGTATCTTTGTGTGTGTTTAGCTGTGCCAATTAGCTTAAGTATTCATTACAGAATATTCTCCCTGCTTGTAATAGGAAACATTCAGGGCATTTCCTCTGCATCAGACACATTCTGGATAACTGAAGGACACAGACATACTCTCTCAAACACCCCCGCCCACACACACACACACACATATAAACAGGCAGAGGGGGGTACAGTTTACAGTGCTTGGGGCAGACTCAGCTGCAAACTGTAGCCTCATTCCCCCAGCTGTCCATGTGCCCTTCTAGAAAGCACACTCTCCCTGTCTCCCTTTCTCTGTATCTCTCCCCTCCCTCTCCATCTCTCCCTGTCTCCCTTTCTCTGTCTCTCTCCCCTCCCTCTCCATCTCTCCCTGTCTCCCTTTCTCTGTCTCTCTCCCCTCCCTCTCCATGTCTCCCTGTCTCCCTCACTCCCTCTCTCTCTCTCCCCTCCCTCTCAATCTCTCCCTCTGCCCTTCTAGAAACCACACTCTCCATCTCTCCCTTTCTCTCTCCCCTCCCTCTGCCTCTCTCCCTCCCTCTCCATCTCTCCCTCTGTTTTGCTCCCTCCATTTCTTTCCCTGCCTCCCTCCTTCTAGAAACAAACACTACATCCAACCTTCCCTCTATCTGTCTGTCTGTCTGTCTCCCTCCCTGTCATTCCCTCTTTTTCTCTCCCTCCTTCTGTATCTCTCTCTAACTCCCTCTCCCTATGTATCTCTGCCTCCTTTTATTTCACTCCCTCCCTACCTCCCCTCCTCCCTCTCTCGATCTCCCTCCCTCTCTCTCTCTCTCCCTCCCTCCCTCCTTCTCTCTCTCTCCCTCCCTCAGTCTCACCCTGTCTGTGGGACTAGTCATCCCATCTGGGTCAAAGCTTCAGACCAACACAAACATGCCCTCTTCTCTCCCGCACTGTGCCACCGACAGGGAGAGAAAACAGAGGAGATGACTGGTGGCTGAACATCCCAGAGCAAAGAACCTAGAGTCAACCATGACAACAACACGCAGACGACCTCCGCGCATGCTGACTAATTTGTTTTTTCTTTTGTTCCCCTTCTCTCTATTCCTCTCTCTCTCTCTCTCTCTCACTCTCTCCCTCTCTCTCTCACTCTCTCTCTCTCTCTCTCTCTCTCTCTCTCTGTCTTTGTGGATCACACACACACGCACATGCACGTACCCTGAGTGGTCAAGCTGCTGTCTCCAACAGCGTGTTTGATGTTTCGTAAGGTGGCGGGTAAGACGGCAGCGCGGAGGAGATTTGTGCGTGAGCGTGGCTGTCGGACAGCAGTTTAATCAGCCGCATCGTGGAGCCGCGCCAGTCTGTGTGGAACGTTCCGGTCCATCCAGGACACTTACACACTGGAGCATCACTCACCCTGGGCCAATGAAGCGAGGGATGTGATTATGATCATCGTGAGTGCAGTACATCACAGCTAAAGTGGGGTGTCTGCTCAGCGTTGATTACTGGAAGGTTTCAAGCTGTGTTCACCTGAGGGGAGGATCGGTCAAGCCCAGAACCAGAACATTCTAGCAGGCAGTGTGAGAGCTGGGGCCGGGCCGTGAGGATATATCAACCGCGCTGGGCGGGAAAACATCAAGAAGGAACATCACCTCAGAGTCACTAAGACATCCCTGATATCCAAACATTCACTAGACCTCCCCTGGGTCTCCCTGAGCATCTACCCTCCTGGCCCTGCGACTCCCCTCCCCCTCCTTCTGCTCCTGCCCCTGCGACTCCCCTCCTACTCCTGCTGCTCCTGCAACCCCCCTTCCTCCTCCTGCCCCTCCTCCTCCTCCTGCCCCTGTGACCCCCCCTCCTCCTCCTCCTCCTGCCCCTGTGACTCCCCCCTACTCCTCCTACCCCTGTGACCCCGCCCTCCTCCTGCTGCTCCTGACTCCACCTCTGTGTAGACCCACAGCTGTGAAGGTAAGAGGGACTGACAACCTGAGCGCCTCCACTTTTGATCTTTCTCCAAGAACCCTTAATCCTGTCTTAATGCTTTCAGTCCTCCCTGACTCCATTCGAATCGCCTCTCTGCACAGCCTCGCTGGCACTGGGGATTTTTCCACCCAGCTGAAACCATCCGTCACAACAGAATCTAATATCTATACTAGTCTGTAAGTTCACCATGCAGTCCCCATTCTATTCCCTCCTCCCCACACCTCTCCCATTCTCCTCGATATCACTTCTCCTCCCCACACACACACACACACACACACACACAGCCACGCACACACCCACACAGCCACGCACACACACAGCCACGCACACACACATACAGCCACGCACACACACACACAGCCACGCACACAAACACGCACAGCCCCGCACACACACACGCACAGCCACGCACACACACACACACACACTTCCCATCAAAAGCTTGCTCTTGTGATTACTCGACGAGAACTCCACCAGCCTCGAAGCTGAAAACTTGCATCTACAAAGGCCATGAAAAAACTAGAAAATATTCCTCTGCCATTTCTGCGGCGTCTCTCCCCTCCTGCTACCTAAGTGGCCCCATGCAACAGCAGGCAATCCTCTCCAGCCTCCTCTCTCACCGCCCAGCAGGAGGCGAGGCTAAAGCTAAAGAACTTCCTCCGCGGGTGAAGCTGTTGATCACATTCTCAAACGGCTGATTGCTGTTTAATCAAGCACAGTGGAGGTCGTGCTTCCAGAAGTCGCGTCGCACTTCGTAGAAACTCGACTCGTCTTTAAGGGGGATTCAACCCTTTCTAACCTGCAGCACTCTGGTTCAGAGGGCACCTATCTGCTTTGTATTTTCATATGTTTACGTCAATCGTGACGGAGAGACACCCTCTCTTATCCTCCCTTATTGCCTTATCTCTCCTCTTACCGTCCACTGTTACTATGGCATGGGTGTACCTTTCTACATCCAACTCTTGTGATTCGAAAAAACATATTTGGTTCCGGTCTCCCGAACTCTGGTTTTTGTATGGGCCCTGATGTTTTCTCAGAGAATCCTTAACAGCCCAGCAGAAGGCTGCAAATGAGAAATACTCATCTCTTCTGTATTCTCTCTATCGTCCCCTGGCAGACAGACTCACCAGCCCTCTGGTCAGGCATGAGTGAGTCCGCCAGATTATTACCGGTGTGTCAGGAGACTGTTGATGCTGTTCCAAAACATTTACCCCCTCCCTCCCTCCCCTCTGCTTCCTTCCACCCCCTGGTGCGTCCAATGATTTGTACCTTACAAATGCCACAAGTTTATTTTTAAGGTTTGCATAAATAAATCATGACATCCAGCACAGGAATACACGAATTGTGATTGGATAGGCAGCCATCTGAATAAATCATCCAGACTGTGTGAACTGGACAGGCTGGAGGAAAACGTGACAGTCCCCCGCCATAGCAATCCTACGTGTGTCATCTCCATGGCACTGGAAGCCTCTTTAACTACTGTATGTTTCTACAATCAAGAGTCATTAGTCCCTTTTAAAGTCAGGTTCAACATTAGAATCACAAGCGAGGCGTCTGCGATCCCCGTGGCGACGACATAAATGTTAAAGTAGCCGTGTGCGCGAGACACGTACACCGACACATGTTCGTATCCTGCTTACGCTTGTGATAGAAACCCAGCACATCTGAACAGGCACTATACCAGCTGTGTGGAAGAGAAGGGGGGGAGGGGTGTAGCTTGGATAGGGTTTTACAGCCAGCAAAGGTTGTGTGTTTGGGAGAGTGAGAGTGAGAGAGAGAGAGAGAGAGAGAGAGAGAGGCTGAAAGTTGCCACCGTACTTGAACTTTGCATACGGATTCTGTCGCTTCACAGTAAACCCTGTTGACATCCCTTCCAGCCCTGTCTGTCCTCTGTGCCAGGAGATACACACATGGAGAGATACACACACGGAGAGATACACACATGGAGATACACATCTGGAGAGATCCACATCTGGAGAGATACACACATGGAGAGATACACACACGGAGAGATACACACACGGAGAGATACACACATGGAGAGATACAGGCTCAGCTAAGCAACTGAGGTAGCTTTTCACCTGTGGGATCTGTCATCTGGACCAGACGCTTTGCCCTCTCCTAGCCTCTCGCGTTAATCCACGTCAAGATCATCTCATTTCTAAACATTAAAAAAAACGGACATTTGATTTGACGCTCCTTTGGGAAACGGTTTACGACCAGGCTAAAATAATTGCCTAACTTTCTTGCCAAGTTCAGAAGGTCCTTTTAAACTTTTGCCAAGTCCAGTAGCAGTAGAATATTCTGGAACAGCCTCAGACTTTGCTGTCGACTGTGACAAAAGCTCAGGTCGTCCCAGAAGAGATATTCCTTCAAATCATATTAGGGTGAACAAGAGCAGCCATGTTCATGCAGAGAGGCCAAGGGATCCACTCACCTAGACGTCTTGAGAGGTAATGTTATGACCTTGTTTCAATATTTCATCAGAGTGCTTAACCCTACACTTATACATTACATTTATAAAAGGTACATAGGGCTGAAATGAAATATTCAAACAGGAAGACAGACATTGACCCTTGAGACAGGGGAAGCCTATTCGTAAGGGATCTGAAATCTCCTGACAAGGTAGGGACTTGAATTAAACCAAGGACACCAGGGAGGTATTCCTGTGTTAAGTCACTTAGTCGTGGACATCTGCATGAAGACCTCTCCCATAGGTCAGAAGTTACTTTGAGGACAGGAAGATTATTGGAAATCCAACGGTTGCAGTGTTCGATGTTCTCCTCGCTTGTGGTTGGGGAGAACGGGCGGCATAGATTTGACTCGCACAAACTGACACTTTGTCTTAGTGATTTAAGAGAACGTTTGGGGTTCAGCCTACTTTAAGACAACTTTTAATCGACGAGGAAAATATCGTTCATATCGTTGCAGCGTCTTAAAGCAACGGTACTCCTAGCATATCGAACTGGCTGTCCGACTAGTTTCATTTTTTTGACAACCTAATTCCTGTTCAACTGCAGTCACTTAGAAAACATGTTGGAGGAACAACTCGTGCTCTCACACCTTCATCCTCTCTTGATCACAGGAGCATCTTTCATCTAAGCAGCGGCGGTTTCTGGGAGGATACGATGGATGGGCTCTTCCGTTTCAACTGCACGCTCTCAATAGCAGTCGATAACAATCTGGTCGGTGTGTGAAGTGCAAGATAAAGTGACACCTCACACGGGAAAGTTTGGGGAGGGAGGAGAGAGCGGGAAAACTTTTAATGATCGCGGGAGCCGCTCTGTCAATGTAATTGGTTCAAACGAGCCGCGTGCCCCACCTGCTGCGCTCGTGCCACTCACTGGCTCCTTTTAAATGCAAATAGTCCGCACCGTCACTCACACGTCCCTAGCAGACTTGTGACACACACACGAACTGGTTTCTTATTTACCGTGGTCTTTTCTCTCGCAGGACACAAGCAAACACACCAGGCTTGGTTTTAGCAAAATCTCATAACATAACACACACCGTGCGCGTGGCTAGATAAAACCCTAAACCCAAGCACACATTCTCGCAAGACTGGTACATTTCTTATCCCACAAATACAGTTATACTCATATTCCTTCAATTACAGACTCAATCTTTCACTAATATAGTCCCCTCCGCCCTTTTCCTCTCCCGCGGAAACGTCGCGGTCCACCACATCTTTATAGGTCCCCGGCAGAACTAACCATAGAGACGACAACCGGAACCTCTAGTTAACCTCAATAAATTCCCAGGGTTCCTCGATCCTGACATAAAACATCACATATGTATGCATGCGCATAACATAGCAGCCTTTCGAAAGCACAAAATTGTTTTTTTGAATTCCGGAGAGCCAGTCCCAATAGGTTATCAAGCGTCTGGGTTTACTGACTGTGTGCATTTTCTGTAGGTATAATAGCGCTAGATCAAGCCCGCAGGTAAAAGCACATTCTTTTCCAATTTATTACACATGGTAAATATATCATCGGATAAACAATCAAGTGTGGGAATATCACGTATAAAAAGAAGATCCTTGTTTTAGAGTAATCTAAACAGGTTATTTTTAAGTCACATAGATGGTTTCAAAAGACAACATTGGTCCAAAATCTGAGGTATTCAACTTTTACAGGTGACATTAAAAGTAAAGTAGATATGAGGCCAAACAAAAACAAATAATGATGAACAAAGTGTTGACAACATGTCGATGGTGGACGTGAGACAGAGAGTTCCTGGTGTATGTTCATTGGTTAATCAGCACGGCTCGTTCTCCCAGCGCTTGTGCTCCTGGACCAGTTATGTTGAGGAGGATAGAAGACATTAGTCATCCACTGGACTGGAATGGGACCATGTCAGGTGGGACGAGGGGGTGATGCCATGGTCGATACTCTGCTGTCCCCTATACCGTTACTCTCCTTAAGAAACCCTCCCCCTTATTCTATCCTCTCCCCTCCTCTTCTCTCCCCCTCTCTTTCCTCATCTCTCCACTCCACTCCACTCCCTTCCACATCTTTCCTCTCCCCATCTCTCCCCTCCCCATCTCTCCCGTCAGCCTTGTCTCTCCTCTCCCCATTTCTCCCCTCCCCATCTCTCCCCTCCCCTCCCCATCTCTTCTCTCCCAATCTCTCCCCTATACCATCTCTCCCCTCCCCATCTCTCCTCTCCCCATCTCTCCCGTCCCCATCTCTCCCCTTCCCATCTCTCCTCTCCCCATCTCTCCCATCAGCCTTGTCTCTTCTCTTCCCCTCCTCCATGTCCTACGTCTTGGTTCTCCTCACCTGTCCTCCTCAGTTCCAGGGGAGGGGGGGGAGGTACTCAGGAAATGCTTGCGACAAGGGCGAAAACGACAGTGTCATCGCCGCCCTTCCACCGCCTTCATCTCTTCTCTACACTTTGAGAGCCGAGCTTAAACTCTGACCCTGGAACCTTTTCCTTCAAGCGATCGTGCTCATGCTCTGACCGAGCAGGTGGAACCAATTAGAGTAGAGCCGTGACAATACAGTCAGCAGGCCGGTGATCCACGTAACGAACCAGCCCTCCATCTACACATCAACGACCTCCCCTCCCCCTCCTCTCTGCTCTCCACCCTCACCTACCCACTCATCAGCTGACCTACACCTCGTCTTTTACCTCGTCCCCTCTCCTCCCCCACAGCACTCTTCTCTTGAGGGCATCCAGCCGGCCGCTAGCTAGCGCCCCCCTCAGGGCGGTGAAGAAGGAGCAGTAGTGGGCCGTGTTGTGGAGCATGAGCAGGACTCCGGCGAGCAGCTCATTGGTCACCAGCAGGTGATGCAGGTACGCCCTCTGGTGGTTCCGGCAGCAGTAGCAGCCACACCCCTCCACCAGGGGCCTGAAGTCCTCCCTAAACCTGCAGGTCACAGGGGCAAAGATCAAAGGGTCAGATACAGGCGCCGGGCAAGCTCTACCTCCGAGAGCAGATGGTATGAAGGTCGATGGGACCAGCTGGGGTGAATCGTCAGGTGAGAAAGAGAAGAAAGAAACCAAACCTCTTGTCTTTGAGGTTGATCTCAAAGCGAGTCATCTGAGTCTGGTCGTCTCCCAGCCCGTCTCCTCCGCACACTCTCGCGCTGTCTCTTCGCTGCTCCCCTCTCTACTGTGCTGCAGCCACTGCCCCACACCCACCGCCCATCCACGCTGCCTGCCGATCCCCCACCCACTCCCCCGCCCGACACACAGGGGGCCATCAAATCTCCTCTATGAAGGCCCCCTGCTTTACCCTCAACCACACGCCGTTCCTCGCATATCTCACAACCTCCACTAAAACCCAAAACCACAATCTGCACTCTCCCCATCCTGAATGTCCTACATTTCACGACCCCCTTTTCCCTTCCCTGGACAAGACGGCAAGCACTCTTGAACTTGAATTCCATGATCTCTCTCTTTTCACACACGACACCACGCACCACATCAACAAACAAAAAACCCCCTCAAAAATATATCCGCCACTGCGGTGGACAACCACCTCTCTCTCGCTCGTCCAGCTCATTAAACAGTTGAGAGGCAGTTTGCGCGGGGTGGCGAGCAGAAGAACTACGGACCAGGAAGGGAGTGACAAGCGATACTACAGGGGGAGAGAGGGAGGGAGGGGAGAGAGGGGGAGGGAGGGAAGGGAGGGAGGGAGACAGGGAAGATGAGGGAGGGAGGGAGAGACGGGTGAGGACGGGAGGGGGGGGCGAGGTTACGTGGAAAGACGAAGTGAGAGACCAGCGGACAGGTGGGAGGGGAAGAAACAAAATGACGTAGTAAAAAGGAGGAGAAGTTGAATAACAAGGCAAGGCAAGAGTTGAAAGGACGTGCAAAGAAGAAGGTGAGGGGCGGGCCATGGTGGGAGGGGGTGGGGGGCAATGTCTGCCAAACAAGGTAGTCGGCCTAGAGAGAACTGTGAGCGGGATGGTACAGAGGGGGGGGCCGAGGACGAGGCCGGAAAGGAGAAAGGCGAGTCAGGAAGGAGTGTGAGATAATTGAGCTTTTTGTGGGAGCGAGAAGACGAGATGTAACAATGAGGTGGATGTGGACCCTCTCAGGGCAGACAGGAGGAGAGGGCCGGCCGCGAGAGGAAGGGGCCAGAGGCGGGGCGAGGGGGCGCGGGGGGGGGGGGGGAATGCGGCGGGGGGGAGGAGGTGTAGCAGAGCAGAGGTAGCAGACTGGGTTGGCACTGACACCGCCTCCCCATGGACCGCTCTAATTGGCTGAGGAGGGATTTGGAGTCTTTTTACAGGCTCAGTTTGCAGACATCGGCCCTGCACTCACCTCTTGCGAACTCCATTACATTCCTTAGGCAGAATCGATTACTTCTGTCTGACACTAAACCCTAACTTGATACGAAAGCTTTGCATTTCTGACACATTAGTCTGGCGCACGTTTTCCTCGTAGCTGCGTCGACTAGATTAAAATATACGCTCCCCATCTTGTGTCAGATAGCATGACCGGGTATGATTTAATTGAAACTGTCACTGAAACTCATTAAGTCTTGGTATCTCTGCTTACATATGTCATCTGACCACAGGCTAGAGAAATCCGATCTAGCTCCACCGATGACATACAACACACACGAAGACACGCCTTGAGCTCTGCCTACCAACTGGAAAGGGAGATGCCGCGTTTTAAAAAGTGTGTTCATTCATTCACAATGCCACGCTAAAAAGCAGCTGCTCTTAAAGAGATCTGAATCAATAGAGGAGAGATATGTCACGCAGGGAAAAGACTGTGGTTCAGACTCCACTGGGAGTGAACTTCCCCCTCCAGACTCCCACAGAATAAACATCTCGCTCCTGTTCATCAGCGTGATGATTATCGGTTGTCTTCTACATGAGCACAATAAAGCATGTTTGCCTTTGATCAGGATCCTATCTCACTCGGCATCCGGCTGCGGTAACGTAATCCTATTTATCTTCAGAAACATTCATTCCGTCAGTACAATGAAAGTCATTCCTTTGGCTGTCAATCCCCCACAATCCTTGTGTTTAGGTTCAGGACTCTTGCAATATTGACGCTCATCTAGATTCTGGTCGTTGCTCTTGTGATTTTCAGAGGAATGAGAGGTACGGATGAGTGTCTAGGGGTACAGCGTCCAAATCCCCCTTCCCCTCATATGAGCACATACAGCTGTTCACATATTGCTTTTCAACTATCTGATGAGAGCCTTAGCGGCACACCATAGCCGTAGTACATCCTCAGGAAAACACCATTTTTTATTTTTCAATTTTAGCCTGGAATCAGACATGGAGATCTGAGGCAGGTGATCTCATCCCTGTCTGAATGATCCGTCTGATAATCAAGGCTAGGACTGTGCAGAGGACTACCAGCTGCTGTGGGTCTGAAAACAGGTAGCCAGGGGTCAACAAACAGGCAGCCAGGGGTCAAGGTGTCAGGAAATAGGCAGCAAGGGGTCAAGGTGGTAGGAAACAGGCGGCAAGGGTTTAAGGTGGTAGGAAACAGGCGGCAAGGGGTCAAGGTGGTAGGAAACAGAAAGCAAGGGGTCAAGGTGTTAGAAAACAGATAACAAGGGGTCAAGGTGTTAGAAAACAGGTAACAAGGGGTCAAGGTGTCAGGAAACAGGCAGCCAGTGGTCAGAGTGAACAAGTGACAGTACTGCAGCACACCTGTGGAGGGCGCTGTACCTGCTAGCTCAGGGTCGGGGCTGATGTCGAAGCAGAAGCAGAGGGCACAGCCTCGCTCCGTCACCTGGAAGGGGAAGAAGCTCTCGAACAGATCTACACCAGCCTCCACACACGCCAGCACCTCGTCAGGTCGGCCCACACCTTGGAGTAGCCTGGTACACACACACACATACACACACACACACAGGCACGTACACACACACACACACACACGCACACACATGCATGCACACGGAAACAAAGTCAATGAGCATGTAAAGAAAACATTGCAGACAAACCTACGCAACAAATAAACACAGACACACAGAAAATATAGAGACCCAGACAAGCAGATTCCAGCCCTTTCCAGCCACTGCTGCTGCATGTTTGTGTGGACTGCTTCTCTCTGGCTGTCAGCCACCAGGAACCACAGCCAGGTCTGTGTAATGACTCCATGCTGCCCTGAGGGGAGACCCAGGCCAGCAGACTGACCCAGACGAGGCTGCAGCCACTGACTCGCCATAGGCCACATGCAGCTCCTGGGCACAGCTAAGCCAATTAGACCCTCAGAGGGGCTCCTGGGCTGCTGAATATACAGTCCCTATCCACTTTCCATATTGGCCCCACCAACACCATCCACTCCTCCAGGGCAGGGGGGTAGGGGGATGGGAGAATGGGGAGCAAGGGACAGGGGGATGGGGGGAAGTGTGACTAGGGGGCTGGGGGTTGAGGGGGCTGGGGGTTGAGGGGACTGGGGGTTAGGGGGGCTTGGTAGGCAGGGGGGCTGGGGGTTGAGGGGGCTGGGAGGCAAGGGGGCTGGGAGGCGAGGGGCTGGGAGGCGAGGGGGGCTGGGGGAGTGGGGGTTAGGGGGCTGGGAGGCGGGGGCTGGGAAGGCGGGGGGGTGCTGGGGACTTGGGGGTTAGGGGGCACTGGAGGGAGGGTTTGGGACGGAAGGGGGGCTGGAAGGCGAGGGGGCTGGGAGGCAAGGGGCTGGGGACTTGGGGGTTAGGGGGGCAGGGGGACAACACACTCAACCCAGACTTTAGGCCCTGAAAAAGCCTGAGTGGCAAGCTGACGAGACTGACAGCGGCCAGAAGGAAGGTTGGTTGCTCAGATGTCGCTCTCAAGCAACAGGCCCGTTTCCCCGGAACTCTGGTGTGGAAATGTTAGGAGCTTGGGTGTGACTATGGTGGGAGGCGAGGGGGGCTGGGAGGCGAGGGGGGCTGGGGGACTGGGGGTTAGGGGGGCTGGGAGGCGAGGGGGTTGGGAGGCAAGGGGGGCTGGAAGGCGAGGGGGCTGGGAGGCAAGGGGGGCTGGGGACTGGGGGTTAGGGGGGCAGGGGGAACACACTCACCCAGACTTGAGGCCCTGAAAAAAGGCCTGAGTGGCAAGCTGACGAGACTGACAGCGCAGAGGGAAGTTTGCTCAGTCTCTCTCAAGCACAGGCCCGTATTCCCACTGTGGCATGGTAGCAGACTGGTTGCTATGGCTCCCAGCAGGGGAGGAGGGGGTTGCCATGGTTTCATGGGGATCCAAGAGAGCATAATAAGTGGAGAGTGATTGGGAGAACAGAAGTGAGGAACGGAGGGATGAAGGCGGGAGGAGGAGGTTGATGGAGGTATCAGGTTGAGAACCCATCTCCTGCCATGAGGAGGGGAAAGAATCTGACTAAAGGCTTAAGAGTTGGGCTGGAGAGGAAAAGAGCGATATGGAGGGAGGGAGGGAGGGAGGGAGTAAGGGAGGGAGGGAGGGAGCGAGGGAGGGAGGGAGCGAGGGTGGGTCAGGGGTATGTCTGTATTTCATCAAGCAATTACTGGCTGAAGAGGTAATTAGGATGTGAGGACACCTGCAGCAGAGCGGTAGTGATTATAAGGAATATGATGACTACTAGGAAGCCCTTCAGATGAAACGTCAACTGACGATGATTTCAGTAAACTCGCCTGGCACCGGATTAAATAATGAATGACAGACCGCCCGGAGAGAGAGGTCAGACTACTTTTAGCACCGGAAATTCAGAGAGACGTTGCTTACATCTAGTCTTTAACAAACTGACCTACTTATGAATTTAAACTGTTCAAAAGAATGTCTCCTTCCCCAAAACACCTTGAACCCACAGCCACGCTGGGAGGTATTCGGAACTGGGACCCACCTGGGCTTGTCTTCAGGCAGCTCCTTGGTTACCGCGACGATGAGCTGGGTCCTCAGGTTCTGTTCCATGGAGCCAGTGTGAAGCCCGTCCAAACAGAACCCTCCCACCGGCCTCTTGGCCGTCTCTCTGGCCGAGCGCACCCTCTCGTCCAAGGCATCGCCCCCCTCCACCACCCCAAACACCTCCACGTCCTGCAGCTCCTGCAGACACCAAAGGAGAGGGGGGGGGGGGGACAGGTGAGCGGGTGGCGTACGTGAGCGTGCGGAAGCGCGTACCGGAGAGTCGGCGAAGAACACCTGTGTTTTGTGGTGCAGGAGAAGACACTCGTCCAGGTGGGCCAGGGTGCGGTCCACAGACTTGCGGACCCTCTTGCGAGAGGTGTCGCTGGGCCACGTCTCTCCGTCTGCCATGCTCTGGTACCAGTCCGGCTGAACGGCCTTCTGGAGCGCCATGAACTTGGCTACCGTGAGCTCAATCCGCCCACCGCTGCCCCACACCGACACAGTCTGAAAACAACACACACAAGCAGCATTGTCACGTTGCAGTCACGGTGTAAGACTGGACCCAGCTGATCCGGAGAGAGAGAGAGAGAGACATGCATGTTCTGGGCTGAGATACACATGCAGAATTGAGGCGTGACCTTGTTGGTGATGTGACCAAGGGGGCTGGGAGCGGCAGGGTCATGAAGAGAGCAGTACAAAACTGTGTCGTGGAGACCTGCAGAGAGAACGGTAACATCTGGTCACACTGCATGCAGCACAGGAACACAGCACAGCAGCAGACTAGCACAGCAGCAGACTAGAACAGCAGCAGACTAGCACAGCAGCAGACTAGAACAGCAGCAGACTAGCACAGCAGCAGACTAGCACAGCAGCAGACTAGCACAGCAGCAGACTAGCACAGCAGAGGACACCTACGTCAGAGTGTTTATTATGTTCATTACACTGTGCACCTCAGACAGAAAGGAAATAAGGTATGGTCTTATCAGTGAACACAGCTGTGAGAGTGTATCAAAGGGGGGCGGTGGGGGACTACCACCCAAACCACAACAACATGCACTGGTGGCACACTCACTTTTAATTAACCCATCACAAAGCACCAAGGCTCCCTCAAGACACAATGTAATAGTTCCTGTGCGAACAACAAGTGCTGAGACTTTCATTATCCTTTTCATTTCAACTTGCCAAGGGCAAGCTTGATGATATAACCAACCACACGCCACCGAAAAAATGTTTTTTCTCTTTTTTTATGAAGTGTTTGTGACATTTCATACCCACTTAACACTAATATGGGGCAGACATACCGTAGTTTAAAAAGACTAATCTATTTTGTGTTTAAGTCAGATACTTTAGGTCATAAATAATAGTATTTCTACTGAAATATTCCATGTAACAGTGTTATATGCTGTGGAGATAGAGGGATAAGAGGTGTTCAACATCGCCTACCTGCAAACTTCCTGAACCCCTGCTTAAACTCCTCCAAAACCTCTTGGTGTTCCGCTCTGAAATAGAAAACGAAACGAACTAAGAGAGTAGGCAGCGTAGGCCGTCACTGCGGTGACTCAAGTGAACGTGCGTGTGCGAGGGAGTCGGGGACTCACATCGTAGACAAGGTGACCTGGGTGAGCGGGGGTATGCTGCTGAGGGTGTGCAGCGTGTCCTGGGTTAGATGAGGTACGGTGCCACAGCGCGTGTACAGCATACAACCAGGAACCTCCAGAGACTGCTGTCCCGTCCTGCCCAATCCCGTCAGAACCCCCAGCCGACATCCCTGTACCACGCGGGACAGCTCCAGCTTCATACTGCCTGGACTGGAGATCAGACGGCTGGATTAAATCATCTTCTCTAACGGTCCTTTGGGTGATGCAAACAGTGGAAAGGACTAGCCATTCATCTGAGATGAACTCTTATTTACAGCATAAATTGCATTTCTAGTTCACCTCCTATTTCTAGGAAAAGTCTGAATAGAGCTGGACTGTGATGAGTCAGTGTCGGTTGTTGACATTGTTAAAACCATAAGGAATCACATAGTCAAGCATCTCTGATGCGTGATGAGTGATTCAAAGTAGCTAAATAAGCTAGTGCTAATCTAACGACAACAAGCGAGGTAATAAGTCTAGCTGGCTGGCTAGCTCTACTGTCAAAGTGGAACTTCAACACATAGCAATTCAACGAAGCGGAATCTTTCACTGACTACTTCACGACACTACCACGTAAAATAAAGGGACATACTGCTCACGAAAAAAGATTGATTCCAAACCCTTTCTGCATTAAATCGCTCACCCGTGAGCAGCTGTATCAGCATGTGTGAGGAAGTCGCGAAAATATTACGTCATTAACAAGCCTGAAAGACGTTGTGTTTCACAAGATTCTAAAACCAGAAATAAAGAAATTACTCATGTCAAAGTGTCTTTATTTGCGCACATGGAGTGGGTAAAATATTGTTCAACAGTAAACAAAACAAGTTAATTAGCGAAAACTTCAAGGCGTCCAGCCTTGGGACAAGGAGCGTGCAAGTTACCATAGTTACCAAAAAGACGCTTCTCAAACTCATGGGAAATGTAGTCACGGCAGGTCGGCCAGAAGTTCAAGGAGTCAGACTTATTCACTACAATATCCAGCAGCACCTGTATAGCACTCACACAATTCACCTGTAACGCACAAACAGCTGCACCGTGCAAAAGTTTGGTGTGAGAAGCATCAAATATAGTTTTACAACTTGCTTGATAAACTGGTATTCATTTTGTTTTTGTGCAATTGATTCTTCTTCACAGGGGATATGTAACGTTTTTTTCTCTAAACGAGATAATAGTACTTTTCAACTGAAATCATTTCTTCAGAGTGAGACACTACTTCTAGGCTAGCTAAGTTAGCAACGGCAGCCAGCTCAAGAAATAAAAATTGACCGTTGTATCTCAGAAAGAGTTTGTGGACAAGCTAACTATTGAAATGGCACACCCAAGACATAGTTCTGATATTTTTCGCTGGAAGAGATTCACTAACAATAATATACCAGCTTCAGGAAAGGTAAACCTCATAGCTACCATTTATTTTTTGTTGATTGCAATTACACTGAAATCTAAACATGATTCTGGATGTCTGAAGTCCTGTTATTACATAAACACCTAGCTAAGGTTTAGGGTTAAGCGCCCGGAACCTCGGAGAGTCTAAACTTCACCTTTATCATCAGCAGACCTTCTGCTGATAAAAAGCAGCAGTTTTATGCTGTTGATTCACTGTGTTGGTTTGTGTGTCCACTGTCTATCTTCATTTTTCAGACATTTCCTTTCTGGATGAAATCATTCTGTAGCGATAAACTCTAATACAACGGCCCTCTTGGCGGACTGATAAATAAAGTGAATGGATTTACTATCTCACGCCAGCGATATGCTTATAAATGTCTTACAGACGAATAAAATGGTCTCAGCCATCTGTAGCGTGAGACAGGGCTATTCAAATCTCTTTAAGTCAGGCAAATTTTGATGGCTTGGAAATGATTCATAAATAATATGCTGACTTTAAGAACTGGCCAAGCTTTTCTTCAGGAAAGGCTAATCTGTATACATCAGGCACTGGCCGGGTGCCGTTTGTAGTATAACAGCAACCTACTGACCGCTGACTCTCTGCAAACCAATAACCACTGGTTTGATATGATAATCAAAACCAAGGTCACTAAATACAAACTACAAATTATTTTTATAGACCATATTTTGCTCCTGCTTTTCAGTCAATACCCTTTTCACAGATTGCTTATTCTACACAGGGGCAGTTGAGTAATGGTGATATAAATCATTGGATGAAGGTAAGGAGTTCTATTTTGACCTTTTGTTTGGTATTTCTGTACGAAGGCGCGTGTGTGCCAGAGCGACAGATATACCCTCTAACACAAGGACGATTTGTAGGCATTCAGAAACATCCAATTCTGAAAACCTTTCTGTCGTTAGAGAGTTGAAATGGCCTCAGAGTTTGCCGTGTCGGAGGTTTTCTCCCTGAAGAAAGCGCCTTCAGGAATAAGCAGCCAAGCGACGCCGCTAGCCAGCGCGGAACAGTTGCACGACCACGACGAAGCTTACTCCGAAGGTAGGTCACGACGCCGGAACTTTCCACACAAAGACAGAAAGACAGAATGAACTGCTCAGCAGTTAATAAGTACAAGGAATTCACCGCCATGAATGTTGCCTCTGTAGCCCAGGCTTTGCTGAGTGACTGGATGAACAGGAAGCTGTGTTTGGACATGGTGGAGGAGGACGACCATCCTAATGAGAGGACCAGCTCTCCAGCTGAGCTCCCTGCTCAACCTACTCTACTGGACTACAGTAATTTTGACGGTATAATGACCTGCACAGTTGAATCCGTTGAGTCAGACAGTCTGGGAGGGGGAAAATGATTAGATTACTAATAGCATGATTTAGGCTTAGTGTAAATTATGTCAACCCTAGTCATTTGGAATCCCTTACCTAGAGTTTTGTCTGTTCCCCATCCACCCTCACTAATGAAGCCACACTTGTACAGATCTATATTCCCACCTGACAGAGGAGGAGGAGAGCTCTGCAGTCAACAACTTCCTTCAGGACCTCATGGAGCGGGAAGTGTTGGATTCTGGGACAGTGGAGGACCTGTCGCTGGACTCTGAGCGCGACAAGAGGCACAGAGACCCGTCTATCACCATGGAAGCGCGCCACAGACAGGTGCGTGTCCAGGGGGCGATGACGCAGTCTTAGGGTCTAACATCTCCGGATTCTTCATCCACTTAACATGCCAAAGGGGCATGTAAGGGCCAAACTGAATTCGAGGCAATTGGCGCTGATTAGACCAATTAGACGGGTTGCATTCTTCCTGATCTATTTCCAGACTTAATGACATGCCAGGGTTCCTCGCCATGCTGTTGCAGGTGCGGGAGAACCGTGCACAGCGAGATGCACTGAGGGAGAGGCAGAGGAGAGAGAAGGAGATGAGGAGGGAGGCCAGAGAGGAGGCTCAGAGGAGGGAGAGGGAGGAGGAACGCAAGAGGAGGCAGGAGGCGCGGCGGCAGGAGGAGATGGTGGAGCTGGAGATGGTGCGACTGCGTCGGCAGATGGAGGAGAGAAGGAGCCAGGAACAGCTGGCCAGACAGAGGTAGTGTTATTACAGCAGCCACAGGCTTGTCTCACACTCCACTTCTGAACAGCCTGAGAGGAGGAAAAGATACAAGACCACATTTCATTTTCAAATTGGATTTCCCCCCCCCCCCTTGCTCCTGAATTTCCTGCATTTAAACCTGCCCCACACAGAGCTCTATGAGAGCTCCTGGTCATTTAGAAGGCTATTGTGAATTTGTAACCCATGAAGGTTGTGCGGTCATGACTGTGCGAGCTATGTCCCACAGGGAGAGGGTGAGAGTTGACAGAAGGAGGCCAGACTCCACGCTCCTGCTGTCTCAGTCAAGGTCTGCACTCCTAGCAGCCCCAAAGCAGCTGGACAGACACAGCCAGCGTGGACAAACACAAGCAGAGGCCAAGGTCCACATACTGAACCTAAAGGTTTGTATGTCTGGACATGTGTGTAGGTGTGTGTACATCTGTTTGTACGTGTGTGTACTTGTGTGAGCGTACATGGGTCAGTGGCACGTGTGTGTGTATGCATGTGTGACGGCCAATGAAATAGTGAGTTTGAAAGCCTCATAACGTGTGTAAAATGTCACGTGTGTACTATGTAACTTGTACTATAATGTGTGTACTATGTCATGTGTGTAGTATGTAACTTGTACTATGTCACATGTGTACTATGTAACGTGTACTGTCACATGTGTACTATGTCATGTGTGTACTAGGTCATGTGCGTGCTATGTCACGTGCGTGCTATGTCACATGCGTGCTATGTCACGTGTGTGCTAGGTCACATGTGTACTATGTGGGCTAGTGTTTGCAGATGCACTTCTCCGGGTGGTACTCTGTTCTTCTGGAGAGGAGGGTCCGCCTGGGGAAGGCTGCGGCGCTCTGTGATTGGAGGAGACAGCTCAGGACGTGGCGTGCCTGGCGGGCGCTGGTGTGGGCAGGGCGGGAACAGCGGGAGGCAGAGAGAACACAGGAAGAGCTACGAATTCAAAACAGGTGAGCAGAGCACGAGGCTGTTAGGAACACCACAGAGACAACATCATATCCAAGCTCATTAAAATCTGTTTTTGCCCGGACTCAGTTATTCTTTCCCAATGGCTGCTCGATATTCTACCCAAGGGCTTCACTAAGCAGCAAGATCAAGACTCTTTGCTAGTTAGTTTCAAGTGATAACTCAAGCTAACGGAAGAATTGATGTTGCAACCCCACTAGAAACAGCCAGATGGCGACAGAGAGCGACCGCAGGCGGTTGCTAAGACGATGCCTGGATGATTGGCGGCTGTGGTGCCGGGCGGAAGGTGAACGCCGGGAGCTCCTTGCCCAGCAGGAGGAAACTCGACGCAAGATGGCCGCCCTGATCAGCGCCGCGGCAACAGGGAAACTTCCCATGGCTCCTGCAGCTGGCGAGCCAATCACAGTCAGGCCTGAACCATCTGTCCAATCAGAGGCCTCCCACAAGGTGAGTTACACTTCATATTGTTTGCCCTGCTTCTGAAACACAAAAAGGATAGTTCTGTAACCTTTACTTATGCAGGATATCCCATTAAGTGAAGATCTTCTTTTGAATGGAAGCCCTTCTGTGCAGAAATGAAAACATACATAAACAATGATGCATTTGAACTTGCATCTACATGATTACATCTGCCGGATATTACGCGATTCATCCGCATCACAACCCTGATGGTTGCACCACTCCCAGGTCATGAATGAAACAGTATTTGTACTGTCAGTCTGACCTGGTACAAAAAAAAGGAACAATATGTTTTTGTTTTCATTTGGCGTTTGTACGTAGTGTGGTGGTGTCTGAGTAGAATATCCAAGTGTTGGATTACCCTGTTCCTTGGTTTCCATAAGGGGCCTAGTACTTTCCTCCAAGTTTATCACCCACACAAGGAAACTTTCCCGGATGAAATATTCAGAACCTTGCAAGCCTGACTTTCTCACCGGAGAGAATAAGAGCGAGAGAGGAGAGAAAAAGTTAGAAACGGAGAAGAGCCTTCCGGAAATGCCGACAGCTGGAAGACTGGTTGGCATGACGATGGCAGAACCTTGACATGGTAGTTTGGACTCTTGTTCAGAAGTGATGTCAGTATGGATGGACATGCGAGTGGGTGCTGTGTGATGGAACTGACCCCTGGACACAGCTACTGTTAGACCTGGCCTGGGGCCTGTTAGACCCTGCTCACATCAAATACTAACATCCCACCTCTTCTCTCCGCCACACTCCATCTGCATGCATAGAAAGGTCAACAGGGGTCATCAACCGTTGCCCCCGCTCCTGGTTGTCAGGGTGACGTCCCTCCCCCCACCCAAGCCTGGCAGGTGACGCGTCGCCATGCAGAGCTTAGTCCTGGGGAGATCCACCCATTGCAACAGAGGGGGAAGGAGGAGGGCGCAGCCAGCGCCCCCCAGAGTCGGAGCGCGGAACTGCGCGGTGGCAGGTTCTGCCATCGTCACGCCAACCAGCAGCGGACCATCCAGGAGCAGAGGAGGCTGCTGCGGGAGCAGCAGGAACAGATCGCCAGGTTGCAGGAGGAGAAGTGCATGCTGGGACTGCAGCAGGAGGTCCAGAGAGTCGCGCTGGTAACCCCGGCGCCTCACGGCCAGACGTCTGACCTCAGGTGAAGCCTGCAGCAGAGCCTCGCTGCTCGTCTGGGCGAGCGCGTGTTTCTGTGCTCTCTGGTCACGATGCGCAGCTGTTTATCGCCTCGCAATTCAATAGGCCGCTAGGTAGATTCTGAGATTTATTTGGCTCTTATTGTATTTTACCAACTCCAGTTAATTGGGATTCATTGCGAAGACGTCCAGCCTGTGGATGTTCCGACTGCTTCCTTCTTCAGGGCCAAAAGGAAGTTTCCCTATCGGTCTATCTGTGGCCTTGACTTTGATCAGATTCACTCTCGTCTTAAGTTATTCTTTTGAAGACACAAAAGAGTCAGCGCCAGAAATGTAATTAGAAATGAAAATCACGGCGATGGGCGACTTAAATCAAGCGTGGGCTACGTCGCTGAAATACGCCAGAGGAGAAGTTATATGAAAACAATAAAGCATCGCATCCTGATATGAATGCAGCTCACTGCGTCCTAATTCTAGATTTACTGGGATAATAACCGCAAACTGTACCATGCATTTAAATAAACCCCCACCACATGCCCCACTGAACGCGTCACTAATTAAAAGTAATGCATTGCTTCAGAATGAGAGCTTGGGGTGTGCGTTCCACTAGAGACGAGTTTCACTCTGGCTGCCTGTGGCGTCTCCGGGGAGCCTCGTGGGAAAGGTGAATCTATAGAGGGTGAATATTTCATGATGTGTTCCTGCTTTCAGGGTGAGTTGTGTTTCTCTGTGTTCCAGAGCCGGCGGTGTCTCAAGGGACGGCGTCCGACTCAGCTCTGCCCACAAGGAACCACCTGCCCGTCATCTCTGCCCGCCACGTTCTGCCACGGGTCAGCCATCATATTTCCCTCTTCCTAACACGCTACACACACACACACACACACACACACACACACACACACACACACACAAGCTACACACAGGAGGCGTTCCGTTTGGCTGGTCCCAAAATGTCCAGTCAGGGTATTTTATTTTATTTTTTTATAATGGGAAGTAAATAAAAGCATATAAAAAGTAAATACTAATTTCATGGTCGTGAGTCTGATGTTTGGCTGCAGCCTTCGCAGTGCAATAAAACAAGATTTAAAGTCTTACTCTGCTGAACTGCTTTTGGCTTGAATTATAACTGTGGGAGGAATAGGGAGAGTCAGACATGCTATCTCTGTCTCTGTCTGTCTCTCTCTCTCTCTCTCTTACTCTTGCTTTCCCTCTCTCTTACACACACACATTGAGCATTCTCTCTTCTTTCCCAAGCCTCAGATGAACACACAACCACACCATAATGGATTCATCCAGAGGTCTTGTCTCCATCCCCCCTTCTCTCTCTCACCTCGCAGCGATGGAAGAGCGAGCTCACCTGCGAGCCCAACGCAGGAAGGAGGCGGAGGAGAAGAGAAGGAAACGGGAGGAGGAGAGACTGGTGAGAGGTGGAGCAGTGAGACCACAGGCAGGCCAGCAAGGGCTCCAAACACCAAGAGCTCAGCGGGTTTGCAGGACATGTCTTGTGAAGATACGTCAGGAGGCTGGGGTATCTGGGGGTTAGGAGGGTGACGATTAACTGCTGCATGGAGTGTATTAATACAGTCCATGGGGGAGAGGGGGGAGGGAGGGAGGGGGGAGGGTGCTTGAAGTAGCAGCTGTTCGCCAGAGCCAGTCTGGACACGTGTTATACATCCGTGTGAAAGGATGAAATGTTCTGTTCAGGCCCAGATGAAGGCAGCGCAAGAGGAGAGAGAGAGAGAGGAGGAGGAGGAGAGGAGGCGCGCACTGGAGAGGAAGAGAGAGGAGAAAAGGCGCGAGAGAGAGGTGAGGAACCTTTCCATATTGCATTAGAGCGCACAGCCTTGACAGGCAGACACATCACTCAGAATCCATGAAGCCGTCGACATCTGACTGTGGTGCAAGGATGTATATGCCTGTGACAACTCTCTGTACTTGCAAAGTGTGAAAGTATGTGTACCTTTCGTGTGTGTGTGTCTGCGTGTGCGCGTGCATGCGTGCGTGCTGACAGAGGGAACAGGAGAAACAAAGGCGTTTGGAGACGGAACGCCAACTTCAGGTTGTGGCCCAGCAACACTACCACCGCACCCTGTTACTACGACGAGGGCCTGGCGCCATGGAAACGCCTCGTTAGCCTCAGCCGAGACAAAGCCCAGGTACTCAGGCACACACACACACATTCACACGGACGCACAGACGCACACACACACACACGCACTGTACAGGGGGAATATCACAATAATGCTACATTCACTCTTTTGTTGACAAAACACACACATATATATATATAACTATGCAAACACGGACCACCTGGGATCAGCCAGTTGGAGCTCTAATGATGTTTCCAGAGCGGTGGCTTGGAACACCTGCTTGACTTAGCTGAAGGGAGGAGGGAGGGAGGAGGAGATGGACAGAAGGAGAGAACATAAAAGGAGAGGGTCTGGAGGCACTGCGGGGTATAAGGAGCCGGAGGAGAGAGAGAGAGGGAGGGAGAGGAGGGAGAGAGAGAGGGAGGGAGGGAGAGAGAAGAGGGAGAGAGAGAGGAGAGAGAGGGAGGGAGGGAGGGAGGGAGGGAGGGGACGGGAGGGGAGGGAGAGAGAGGGAGAGAGAGAGAGAGGGAGGGAGGGAGGGAGAGAGAGAGAGAGAGAGGGAGGGAGAGAGAGAGAGGGAGAGGCAGTTTCGCTTTTCGCCATTGTACCCGGGAGGGAGAGCACGCACGCAGGGTGCCAGTATTAGGGAGAGAGAGAGAGAGAGAGAGAGGGAGGGAGAGAGAGAGAGGGAGAGAGAGAGAGAGAGGAATGATTGAGCAGATTAATTGGGGCCAAGGATTTCAAGATGGGGAAATTACTCAGCATTATTTCCCAGCTCAGCTCTGCAACCTTGAGAACTCATTGTTAATCTGTTTTCATATCAGAAACTCCATCACCAGTTTTCCTTTTGTCATTTGTATGGAGTCTAAAACTAAGCTATTTCGTTTACAAAATGTCTTTCACAAAACCTGCACCCAATTTGGATAACACCAAATGTTGATTTATGCTGACAATCCTGCCATTGTGTTTACCTGACATCTGAGAGCAACTCTAGACATGATTTGCATGAAGCTACAGTCTTGTCTTCCTTTCCAGCTGGCAGGGAGGCATCACAGACATGCTGCCTTGAGAAGGTGCATCCTGGCCTGGCAGCAGGTGACAGGCGAGTCCCAGGCTCAGAAACAGGCCTCTGCTGACCAACTACATCAACACATTTTACTACGCAGGAGCCTGTGCAGCTGGAAGAGAGTATGGCCCACACACACAAACACACACACACACACACACCTGTCAATATAACCCACACACACCTGTCAATATAACCCACACACACCTGGCAATATCACCCACACACACCTGGCAATATAACACACCTGTCAATATAACACATGAACACACGCCCACTGTTTATTTAACACATAAAACACAGAGCCTGTGTGTTGGTGCATGCTTGTGTGCGTGCATTCATATATATGTGTGTGTGTGTTTGTGCATGCGTGTGTTTGTGCGTGTGTTTGTGCGTGCGTGTGCAGTTAAAGGACCACCATGAGATCCTGATGGGCCGAGCAGAATGCTTCTATCGCACACACACTCTGAGGAGGGTTCTGATGCTGCTGCTGGACCATGTGACTCAGGAAAGGCTGAAGCTCTGGGACCAGATGCAGCTAGCTGACCAACACAGCCACAGGTCTGTAGTCCTGTCTGTGATCCTGTCTGTAGTTCTGGTCTGTAGTCCTGTCTGTGATCCTGTTTGTAGTCCTGTCTGTGATCCTGTTTGTAGTTCTGGTCTGTTGTCTTTTCAGTTGGCCTGGTCTGTTGTCTTGATCTGTAGTCCTGGTCTTGTAGTTAGGCTGCAAGTGAAGCACATGTGCTGCTACACCTGATCAGACTAGACCCTCTCTGTGGTTTCTTGTGATTAATGGAGGTAGACTTGTTTGCTGATTGGCTCTAAGCCACTCACCACACTCTATTTCCTCGGATCATTACATAAGTATTTACTGTATAAACATGTTCAGCCTCAAAACTTTAGGATTTCTTTGACATTCCTCTGAATGTTTGATTTCCAATATCTTGCCTTTTTAATGTGCCACTGTGTGTGTGTCCATGCGTGTGCGTGTATGTGTGAGTATGTGTGTTTGGTGTGCGTGCATGTGTGTGCACGTGTGTGTGTGTGCGTGCGAGTGTGTGTGCATGCGTGTGTGTGTATGTGTGTGCGCACGCGTGTGTGTGTATGTGTGCGTGTGTGTATGTGTGCGCGCGTGAGTGCGTGTGTGTGCATGCATGTGTGTGTATGTGTGTGTGTGTATGCGTGTGTGTGTGCATGCATGCGTGTGTGTGCGCGTGTGCGTGCGTGCGTGCGTGTGTGTGTGTGCGTGTGTATGCGTGTGTGCGTGTGTGTGTGTGCATGTGTGTGTGTGCATGTGTGTGTGCATGTGTGTGTGTGTGTGCATGTGTGTGCGTGCGTGTGTGTGCGTGCATGTGTGTGTGTGCATGTGTGTGCGTGTGCGCGCGTGTGTCAGACGGTCGTTGCAGCGATGTTTCCAGGCCTGGCAGTGTTTCCCACAGCAGCAGCGTGAGCAGCAGGAGAAGGAGTTCCGTCGACAGCAGCTGAGACGCAGGGTGGCTGAGGTCCTCCCAGACTTCCCCTGCAGCCCTCTGCTGGGTCCCTGGGAGCCCCTCGTCTGACTGGGGCCACAACCAGTATACACACTATCACACACACACTCCATCACACACACACACTTTTCATCACACACACACACTGACATACATACTCTATCACGCACACACTCGATCACACACACACACACTATCACACACACATACAATCTCACACACTGTCACTCTGTCATACATACACACACACATACTCACTCACACATATACTCACACACACACACTCTCACACGCACAGTCACACACACACATGCACTCACACACTCGCTTGCACAAACTAAACTGCACAAACTTACGCAGTCACGTGCGCACACACACTCTCACTTGCACACACACATAATCTCACGTACATACTCATTTTCCAGGACTTTAAATAAAGTAATAAGTGTAGGATTGTAAATCAGCCTTGCATTTTCATTGTCTAATATACTTTTGAAACCATTATTGTTTTTATGTTTTATTTATTTGTTTGTTGTTTGTTTTGTGGAACAGTTGATTTCAAATTCTGTTTGACAAACCTTAAGATCCTAAAGCTTAATAAACACCTTGTTTGCCTTTGCAGTTGTTTTCTTGTTCTTCTTCATGTTTAATGCAGCCGCACGCCCCCGACACACAAATCACCTAGAACAAACCGCTTCTACTGAGGTCAATCAATGTGATTCTGTTGGTGCACAAACACACAACCTGTTTATTTCTGACGAGAACGTAAACTTGACATGAAATTCCACAGCGACTCTTTCCTGCAGAAACGTTAATCAGGCTGAGAAACATCCAGAGGCATCGAGAACTCAGGGAGAAGCAAGTGGTCCATACTGATGAAGAGGAGAGATGGATGAACGGTTCAGGAGGAGAGAGGACGGAGGAGGAGGAGAGGAGAAGGTCAGTAGGACAGACAAAGACAGAGGCTGGAGATTGCAGATGTCAGTCATTCCTGTAACCGGTGGCAGATCATTATGGTCTGTAGCCTTGTGGTTCAAGGTCAGGAACGGATGGGCCGTCTATTTGTCCACTAAACAGTGTTCGCTTGGCTTCAGCCTACAGTGTCCAGTGTGGTGTAGCTGCTCAGGCAGCCTGGCCAAGATGAATGAGGTTGTCCAGTCATTCCTGCTATGCTACCATGCTGCCACCTGGTGGTGAAGATCAGAACTGCAGCCACAGGTCAGTAAAAAGGATCCGATCCTATCACTACCATCGCAGTTCTCTAGACCAAGTCATTATGGCTGGAGGAGGGCTGCTGAAGGTCATGATGACCCATGGTTAGAAACTCCACCCAGTTGCTGTGGAAACCCCTGGAGTAGACTCCGGTGTCCACGAGCAGGCCCCACAAGCGTCTCTGAGCCGTCTTGTCCCTGAGGGCCATGCGAGCCTCGCGCTCCGTCACGTTGTAGCTGATGTTCAGCAGCTGGAGCAGCAGCAGGTGGAGCAGCCCTGCTGTCACTATGCTGCTGTACCAGGCACACGTGAAGCACAGTGCAGAACTGCCCGCGCCACACACACATCATACACACACACACACCATCATACACACACACACACACACAAACATCATCATACACACACCATCATACACACACACACACCATCATACACACACACACATCATACACACACACACACCATCATACACACACACATCATACACACACACACACCATCATACACACACACACATCATACACACACACACATCATACACACATCATCATACACACACATCATCATACACACACATCATCACACACACACACACATCATCACACACACACACCATCACATCATCATACACACACACCGTCATACACACACACAAATACACAACCATCATCATCATCATGCATGAACACACACATACACCATCATCATTATCATTATCATCATCATCATCATCATCCATAACATCAATCCACACGTTTACATACTGCTCTATGTTTCTATCTTAGATAGATTACAGAATCATTGAATAACTAGAACACACATCACAAGGAGGAAACTGACTTAGTCAACAGTATGATGACTAAACACAGTTGACAGGTTGTAATCATAATCTCTTCAAGACTCAATTACAATCTCAATCTGCTCACACTGCTTGTCACCATAATCTACCATAGGGGATCACCAGCTCCAGTCCAGGAGAGCTACCATCGTTTTCACTCAATCAGCACATAATGAGGCGTCATTCAGATCATTAGTAGATTCAGGTGTGCTAAATTGAGATTGAAGTGGAAACAGTCTGAATGGCAGCCCTCCAGGACTGGAGTTGGTAACCTCTGTTTTAGAGCCATCTCAAAATATCCCTGCTTGTAGGGACATCGAAGCCGTGGCAAGGGTCAGTTATATACGACTAGTTCTCTGGAGATTCTCAAGAGACACACTGGCATTGTGCCACGGGGTGTTTAACTCACTACTGATCTACTGTCAACTGGCCTATTTGCATGGGGGTAGGGATGTGTATGTATGTGTGTGTGTGTATGTGTGCGTGTGTATGTGTGTGTATGTGTACCTGTATTGGTTGTAGACCCCAGGGCAGTAGAACAGGGCAGTCAGGACGTTCTGTTGTGGACACACACTCTGCAGTACCAGGTTGACCCCGTACAGAGAGGTCAACAGGAAGAGGAGGAGAGTCAGCAGGAAGCTGCGATGATTGGCCTGTCCCACACAGTTGTTTATCCTGCCACGGGTATCAACAAACAGGACACACACACACACATATAAAGACAAAACACTCTCTTTGACCCTCGGTTACACGCACAGCGCTATCTTTTAATAATTGGCTTTTAATCATTGTAGTGATTCATGCAACAGGTACTGTCAGTCTATTTTGAACATACAGCTACTCGTAGTTTAGACACAGTTAAAAACAGTTTGATTCTAGAGCAGCGAGTCATACAGGCCAGACAGGAGCAGTTGCTCTTACATGGATTTCACCCAGTCCAGCCTGCAGCTATACTGCTGCCTGTATACAGCAGGGAGGAAATGAAGGATGTGGACGGTTCTAGTGTGACCCACCAAACGCAGTGGTGGTCCATCCTCAAGACGCACAGTCCACAGATCCTGCAGTGGCCAGCCCTGGGAGGGCGGAGCAGCTTACAGACGGAGCACCAGCCCCCCGGCCCCCCCGGGTCCCCCTCCCTCTGCTTCACCTCCTCCTCAGACCGCTCGGGCGACCCCGACCGGTGGGCTATCACGACCTCATGCGCTCCGTTGAGGGCGGGATCTCTCTCCGGCGGAGGGCTGTGATAGGTCACCGTGCTGTGTGCGTGGGCGGGGCTAGGCCGTACGTAGCCCGGCTGTCTCTTGGTGTGGCGTAGGGCCCCCAGCGTGAGGGCCACCCCCAGAGTCACCACCCCCAGCTGGAGAGGCCCCGTGTCCCCGCGCCAGTACACCTCCACCAGGAACAAGTAATACATGTAGGCCAGGGAGAACAACGCCAGACTGAGGAAGAACAGCGTGCGGCCCTTCTTACGGTGAGTGATGTAGTAGTACCACAACACCAGGCCCGGAAAGGCTGTCAATACCATCACCCCTAGCAACAGGTGTAGGGCAGCCAGATGCAGGAAGACAGGAAGTAACACGAGGGGCGGGACCACAGACAGGTCCGCCCGCTTGGCTCCGCCCCACAGCCAGGGAACGCGGACGCGGTCGGAGACGGCGTTGAACAAACGGGACATGGAGTCTGGTCTCTGAGGCTCCATCTTTAACCATCTGATGGAAGAGAAAGAAAGGACTCATGATGTGAATCATGATGTACACTGTAACTCCCATCATCTCCAGTAACTCTCTAGAATCCAACTACACATTTTCCCCCTCAAGCCCACCAGACAAAAGCAATAGAACATCACGAGTGTGTTTTAAAAAGATGATAGGACCATGGAGACAGTTCCATCATTTTACTGGGCTAATCAGATTTTGTCATCTGACAGGTGTCTATTGCAAAGGATGAGCTGAAGCCTTGAAGGGTACTGAATCAAAATACCCTCAACCCTGTAATCTATCACAGAGCAATCAATCAAAGAGCAATCAATCACAGAGCTATCAATCACTGAGACACGGAGTATATGTGCTATCTACCACAGCGGTGCCCATCGCCAGGGCGACCAAACGTTCTAAATGGGGGAATCTAGAAGACGTCCCTCACCTGTCGCAAACCTCATCCAGGTCGTCACACTCGCAGCAGCAGGCTGCCACGTGGCTCCGCCTCCCGTGCCTGTCCACATACTCACAGCAGCACAGAGACTCCTCCTCCTCCAACACCCGATTGGTTGATTTGGCTCGTTTCTTCATGGCGCACAGCCTCTCAGCTAATTCGTGACGTCACGGTCGTGCTGAAGACGTTTAGTCTCCTGGAATATTAACAGAGGGCCTTGGTTAGCCTTAGTGTGTGTGTGTGTGTGTTTGTGTGTTGAGAAAAAGAGAGATAAAAAAAGAATGATAGAGAAATAGAGACTCCATTCTCTTCTGATGGGATCTCTCCCCTTAATGTCCATCGCCGTGGCAATAGCAACACTAGAACCAGGAGTTTGTACTTGCTGCAAATCAGACGGCAGCTGTTGATTATTTCTGGTAGCTTTCAGATGTAAATGTCACACTACTCAGAACAATATCAGGAACATTTGGCTGAAGCTTTCAGTAATGACACAAACTGGTATTTCTTTCTAGTGTATCCACATTCCCCTGTATGCCTTCGACCATTAGAAGTAAGGTTGATGTGTCCCCCAATGATTCACATAGCAATGATTCATTTTAGTGATCACCATCTCTACGACCCTGGCTCGTAGAATGAGCGTTAAGAGCTGAAAGGGAGACAAATAAAAGCAGGTTTTAAGTGTAGGAGAGTTTATAGTCACAGAAAGAAACGTAATATTCTTTGAAAACGTATTAGGATATTTCTAAAACATTCAAATACATAAAGTAAATAGAAACCGATAAATAACATTTTCTCAAGTTGGCTTACATGCAAACAACAGCAGAGGGACCTGGAGGATCCCCTATATGCACGCTGTATTGTCTACTAAATATGAGAAATATTCCTAAATTACTCAAATTGTGACACATTCAATGGAAATACATAACGTGTCATATTTGTTGCTGAATTGATATCGCTGTAGAATGTAGCTTTAGTCGTAAACGTAGTGTTTAGGCCATCCATGTAACGCCTTCCTGGATGTAACTTGAGACAGTGGTAGACTACACTTTCGAAAGTTAAATAGCTACCGTTGCTTGGAGAAGCAGCATATTTCCGTTTATCTTGCTATATTTAACCTCGTCTTGTAGTTTATACTATTAAACGTCAACATAGACTACAACGTTTAAAATACAATGTTCCCAGTTCAAAAGGCGGGACAAAGACTCTCAACTATACGCGATTTTCTACTTCCTTGAAAGGCAAAAACAGACTGAATCCAACGATCGCCGCTAACGTCCAACCGCAAAACCCCAAATAAATGAAGGTGTCGGATACAATGTTCCCTACCTGCGGAACAGACGAGTTACATGTTGACGCTGTTGAAAATCCATTGATTTGAACTGATGCAGTTTTCGGTAGCTTGCGTCCACCCGGTGAGGTCGAGCGGTCTGGACCGTAGCTGTCTGGACGGAGACTCCTCCAAACGTCACTGGCGTGGAAGTTACTGGAACATCACATTACCCTGTCTGCTATTTCACATCATTTATATACATTAAGCTATATGCGAATACGCGATCTCAAGATTGAACGTTCAGAAATAACACATCTGTCGCCATTTCAAGAGAAAATCGACATAGGTTTAGGAGAGCAGCGTTGATCTTCAGAGCCGAAAAGATAATTTTGTGTTAAATACAATAACAAGCACATCAGGAAAACGTTTCTTTATTCATAAAGCATTACATAATCGTGGGGTAAATGTACAAGCAACAGTAAAAACCCAATTGATAGTGAAAACTCATTGTCCAACAGCACCGATAGAAACGGCCGATGTACAGTACTACAAACTAAACAACCATGTTCTGAAATCAACATTGACAGCGTCAAAATGCACTCGTGAAGAGTCACAACTCACAAACGTATTCTAAATCGAATTGTGTTAAATATTTAAAAAGTGTGTTTCAGTTGAAGTACGTGCCCCCCCTGAAGGTACAGTCTCTTTTTTAGAGTAGAGATCTAACGTTGTAACTTCACAGATGTACCGTTGCTCGCCTTTACATTAAACTGTACCCCCTTACTGGATTGCATTGTAACCGTACAACTCAGCAACTTATCTAAAATCTTATAATAAAAAAGGTATGCTAACTGCACCTTATTAAAAAAGTACTAACTCTCAACTTGGCTGAAAGGCTCCTGAGAATGTTTTAGTTAATATTCAAATGGTCTGATGTTTATCACAAACCAGCTGCAAAACCACAAACCAAATTCAATTTAAATAAGTCTGTAGAAGGAAAAATGTAATAAAAATAAATTTGTTTTTCTACAATAGTAGAATAAATCCCCACTCAGTTACCAAAATTAAATACTAATTCATTCTGACAATAGGCGAGCCAATTGTGCAAAATGTCAAATTTAAAATAATAAATTAAATAGTAATTTACTACAAGTTCGTACACATTTTACACATCTAACCTTTGGTATAAAGCAAGATGTTTAAATGTCCATTTGCATGCTCACTGGTTGAGAGGCCTATAGCAGATCACCATCTTAAACAGCATAGTTGAATCCAGTATCCACATATTAGAAAGGAAGAACATAATAACGGATCTGAACCAACCTGACATAATCCTTTACTCCCCCTTTCATGTTGGAAATGGTTCCGGAACCTTTCCCCACTTCCATGGAAACAACACCGGCAGCTAGAGCATTCTAAAACATCCACAAACATCTGGCACCAGAGGACTAAAAAAAAAGCCCATGGGGTTATCAGGCCTTAGTGACAGGATGTTGTTGCTGTGATGCTGAAGACAAGGTTGCAACACCTTTCCCAAGACTCTTTTCCTCCAGTCTCGTAGGTATCGCCCCCCCCCCAGAGTCACACCTGAGTGGGCAAAACGGCGTCATGTGACCACCAGGTGTGTTTGTGTCACTGTGGGGGCGTGGCCGTTCTGTTGGCTAAGGCAAAGTTCTGCTGGAGTAGGACGAGAGAGCCTCGGAGCTGAGGAAGGAGATTGCAGAGTCAGCACTGAGAGGAACACCTGCTATATCTTTTTGGAGGATTTTTTTTTCTCATAGCCTTATCAGACTGAGCATGGACAGAAGAGTAGAGTCTAGCTAGCATGGTCTTACCCAGCCACTCAGATTTCATTGTTAGGACACTGAGAATTATGAAATGTTACGATTGTGGGTGAGATTGCCGTGTCGTAAATTCAGACCCATGCACACACCTGTTCCAACAGGTTGATCGAGTCCTGTAAAACAGCTTTCATGAGCTGGTTCTCCTCTTTCGTCCTGTGAGGAGCAGGCGGTCTAGCGTCGAAGTCTGGAGCCAAACTGGGGCAGAGAACAGCCAGAGAAAGAAAAAAAAAAAACACACACAAAATGTAGATTTCAAAACCAAACAAACAACCTTTGTCATCCACCCAGGAGCAGAGAACTGGAGGAGGGAGAGCAGAAGAAGGTTTGAGAGGCTGGGCTACCTGGCTTCACTCTTCTCCCTCAGACGGTTCTTTGTGCTCAGGAACATGCGGTGAGCCACGTCCTCCATGGCCCACAGCTTGAAGAACAGCCCCAGGTTCATAACCGTCAGAATCAGCAGGCTGTAGGAGGTGACAGGACAGGTTGTGCTTAGGTGATGACAACACACTAAAGGAACGGCACGACAAGTCTAAAAGCTGGTGTGGGAGAAAATAAATAAATTAATAAAAATGCGTACAATTTCGTTTGAGTATGAAATGTATTTCCCCACCCCCCCTCGTTTACACAGGTGCAGAAACAAGGGAAACCTGTCTGGGCACTTTGGTCTCAGATTAAGATCAGGTTCATCTGTCTTTTGTGAGCGCTTCAATTTTGTTGACTTACATGACACTCATTCCGGCTACGATGGTGGTAATGTTCCACCTTTGTTGACCGTTCATATCCATTGGCCCTGGAACACAGCATAGCAGTCATTAAAACAGACCCAGGTCACCAACATCTACTCAAATGTTTTTTGCCCCCAGAATGATCTCTCCAGATGGTGTGGGATTCACAAGCAGATGAACCAGGGGTCTCCAATCCTGGTCCGGGAGGGCCACTGTCTTCAAAGTGTTAGACGTTGCCCTGTTCCTGTACACCTGATTCTAACAACTGGTCATTTTCAGGCTTTCACGGAGCTTGTTAACCATCCAGTTATTTGAATCAGGTGTGCTCCAGCAGGGAAGAATCGAACACTTCCAGGGCAAGTGTTCCTCAAGGACCAGAACTGGACACCCCTGAGATAAAGGCTACATCTCCTTGTGACTTACAGCAGGTGAATACAGTACAGACAGTGTAAGTGTCTCACCCACGCCCCCTTCTCTGTTGTGATCAGAGTCCATCCCATACTGTTTGCTGGGCTTGTGTCCTGGCAGGGTCCTACTGTAAGCCCGCCGCCTCCGCCTGAGACCCCCAGATTTCCCAGTATCCCCCCCAGCCTGGTTCAGCTCCGCATCCTCCTTCAGCAGTTCTGACTCTGATCACGTCACACAGCAAACAAGACACGTAGGGAGCAGGTAAGTGAATGAATGAATGGAACGAGTGAATGTTTAAGGGTGAGTCAGAAACTTGTGACTAAGGTCAGGCGGTGCACAGAGACATTACAACTGACGTACACAAATAGTACTCTGGTTAATGAGGTAATTCAATGGTGAGAAAAACTGGCGGGGACAAGGATGTCCTTGTGAAACAGGTGTCTTTCAGTGATCCAGACGTAACAGGAGTGTACTGAACAAAAAGAGACTCCCATCCACTTTGTGCCACTCACCCAGGTGTTTGAAGTAGTCTTCCAGACCGCTCCAGGAGTTCTTGGTGATGAAGGACTTCACCAAACTCCACGGTTCCTTCCTATACTTCACATCAGTGTCGATCCTAGGTACAAAAAACAAAAACATCCCTCTGAATACATACCGCCTTTCCAAACGATAAACACGCAGTCATTCTCTTTTAACGGAGCTAGCGAACAAGCATGTGATGCTGTAAAATAAAATCAACACTCCTCACCTCAGACGACACTTCCGCTTGGAGTTGCGAATGATGCAGTATCGATTCTGCGTGTAGAAGTAGTCGTGGTACGGAACGTCATGTGTGTAGACTTCAGCGTTGACCAGGTAGTAATGACCCTCCCTGGACTCTTTGTAAAGGGTCTGACCAGAGAGGCATCATTAAAACACGTCAGCAAATCCCACAGTTTACTTTCACACCAGCAGATCTACTCCTCATCCCTACAGCTCTGAAGTCAGACAGCCCTGTGCACCTGGTTCTCTGTGGCGGTGGAGAACTTTCCAATCAGAGGGTTGTTGATGGTGATGGTGTAGTTGAGGTTCCTCTTCATGGCTCCAGACGTTTCTTTCTGCCACGGGTTCACCCTCGAATCTGGAGACGAAACAGTCGGTAGCTAGGTTACCAAATCATGGATTTACCAACCGACTAAATGTAACTGGAGTATGTGAAGAGAAGACTAAAAAGGCCTTTTACAGCTATCTGATGTACATCATCCTTAACTCAATATGATTTTCTATTGAAGGACTGACTGGACATGAGGTATTTTCCAGCGTTACGTAGCGATTTGAGAGGATGCCTCCAGAGGCGAAAAGGTGAAACTCACTGGTGATCTTCCTGGCCTTCATGAACCTGTGCATGAAGGGTGAGTCTGAGAAGAGCAGCTCAAACATCTTCTCAGCGCTGAAGTGGAAGACTCGGTTCACATACATCCGACCTTGCTCCTGGGCCACACACGCCCGCTCCTCTACAAGGTCCAACAGAGAGAGAGAGACAGAGACAGAGACAAAGAGAGAGAGACAAAGAGAGAGAGCGAGAGAGACACAGAGAGAGAGAGAGAGAGAGCGAGAGAGAGAGAGAGGAAGCAAGAGAGAGACAGAGATAGAGAGAGAGAGACCAACAGAAAAACAAATCATTGTTTGTAATGGCCAACGAGAGGCCACCTCTACCTCTCCAGAATAAATGTACTGAGGCAGCAGCAGGTTGGTTTGATCATCACCTTCTTCAAGACCGCTCTCTGAGCCACTCTGCTCAGAAACGTCCAGGTTGGCATTGAGGTCCAAGGAGAGGGAGGAGCGCTTGGAGCCCCTCTCTGGAGCCAGCCTGTCCAGGGCCGGACTGAGGCTGCGTTGCTGAGAAGAGGCTCCTCGTGAGTCTTCCAACTGGACAAAAGACAAGCGCAGGTTATAAAAACATTCAAATCAGAAGCTGTCATCGCTAACACACGTCATGGACCAACGGTGGCTGGAGCTTGTACCATGCTGGCAGAGTTGGGGCTGAGGGGGAGGGGGAACGGCGCATCCTCTCCCTGGGGAGTGGAGGTCTCCAGGGGCCCCACCTCCACCTGATGGAGGCGTATGGAGGGCATCCTCTCCAGACGACCTAAGTTCTCCTCCACACTCGGTCTCATGGTTAGGCTGCACAGGGAGATGTTGGCTGATCAGGGACGGTATTTCAGTAGGAAAAACAAACAAACAGGGCTTGTTCAGTACATGCGTGTTTCTTACCTGTGCTGTGGACTTGATTCTGCTGCTACTTGAAGGCTGTCCATTTCTTCATGACTCAAGCCAAGATCATTCCCATAGTGTTGCTTTACCATCTGCCACAGCTCTAGACTCGTCAGGGGCTTAGAGAGCACAGTAGAAAACTGAGAAAGTAGCCAAAGGCAGTTTTCGGTTACCCGTAAACACACTTCATACGCAGGTGCTCGCAACCAATGTCTTGTTTTTCCAAATCTCACACGTTATTCGACGCCAAAATCGCCAGCGTGGAGCCCGTTTTTCAAATGCAATAGACTACAGCCCTGCCTAGAGCAAAAGACAGCGATAACAGCTTTTGGCTCTACTCTTGGCAACAGGAAAGTTCGACAGTAGACTTTTCATTTATGACCAGATTTAGCTTTTCTACTCGGCTCTTAGTATCAGTTAAATCCTTGGCTTATTCAACGCCATAAAAAAACTGAACAAACAAGAACGATCACGATGTTTTCAATTCCAGTAACATACGGATGGACGGAATTCTGATCTCAGTAACATGCAGCAAACAATTCCGTACAAGTTGGAACAATATTATAATTTATATAATTTTAAAGGAGTATTACGCTTACTTTTCAGTGCTCTTTTTCTCACTAGGCTACCTTAGTTTTTCCACTACCCTCGGAGTTCGCTGGACTGTGAACTATGACAACCTGCAATGAGGAAGTCATCATACGTTTCTGCAATGCAACTTCGTTACAGCCCAAACAATTAGCGAGAGCTCCTCCCATCTGTATCGAGACAGGTAACCGCTTACAAACACACTTTGGATCCCATTCAGTTGTGACGAAATCTGACATTAAAATCCGATGAATTTTAATTGTTGACGTTTCAGTAAAATACTGATCGTTTAAACCAAAACGTTATTCTCCGCTCTTGACAGCGCTTCACCTTTATGCAAATTGCCTCTGTCGTCACGCCTTGCAAGGGGTCATTGAACGTTACTTTCGTTCCCGACTGCCACCAGTGTTTCATATGGAGTTGTTTGCGTTATAGCTGTATTCCCTCGGCTGACAGTCCTAGGAGTATGGCTTACTAGCATGGTTGTCAAGAGCAATACCCAATGCAAATCACTAAGGTGAGATCATACAACGATGAAACATTTACGTATAATTACCAAGTCCCCAAGGATGGAATCACTAAATGTATGCATCACTAAACCGCTATAAGACTGTCCATCTCGGTCGGAAACACGGAAACTAAAAGCCATTTAGAATTGAACTGTAGCCAAATATAAGCATGGTGTGTATTTAGGATTGATTAGATAAACCCAGTTAGAAGGGTAAAGTTACAGTCCTAGTAGTGCAAGTGACAGAGGTCACATGAAACTGCATGGTTGTACGACTCAAAACGTTCCCAGGCAGTTGCAACTGAATTCAGAATGAGCCTATAAGTCCGCCTTGTGAATATTAGGGTGTCATAAAAGGGATTCTAGAGCTTACGGGGTTAAGATGTGTGGATCTTACAAGGCTGGACTGTTGAGGTGATGTTACTGTAGATCTGACAGCCTCAGTACTGTTCCTGTTACATTATCTGAACCTGATCTATAGAAATGCAACACAGCTAGATTGTAAAGGCAATAGGTTCCAGCTTACACTCCAAGATCTAGATCCATAATACGGTCAGGATCGGTACTCTGAAGTGCAGTTCTCCCCTTCCCCAAAGTGTGGTACATCACTTGGCACGGATTTGCCTTGCCTTACCTTGTCCATCAGCGTGTTCTGCCACATGCGAAACACTTGCTGGTAACTTTTCTCTCTTGATGAGAAGGAGGTAAAAAACAACTGCAGGAGAAACCAGAAAAGTTCCTTAGTATCAAAGTGACCTTGCCTATAGTATCTTCAAATGAAAAGATTTGTTTGGGTAAATGCCCTTTTGAATGGGCAAACGCAACAGTATCAGAATCAGGTCTACTGCCAAGTGATTTACATCAACAGGGAATTCCCCGTGGTGACTTTACACAGATAAGGGACGCAGTGCGAGCATTTAGCTGTTCAGCGCACCTTTTCTGTGAGGGTGCAGATCTGAATGGCGTTGGGAATAAGTCTGGCCGTCTTCTCTCTGCTCATGGAGGTTATGTCCCTCAGAGTTAACAGGATCTGTAGGCCACAGATCACAAAAGGGAGAGTCAACTTACACTGTTCCCAAGCAGCAGGTTCATGAACAAAGCCCATGCTTTCGTTTACACACGCACATTAATGCACACATTCAGAACGCTAACGCACTTTCTGTAGAAGACGCACAGAAACACAGTGGAATGTACTCAAGCATTCAGAATACATTCTCTCATGATGGATCATCCATTCCCTCAGTCCCCCTCTATCTCCCTCACGTCCTTCCCTACCTCACCTTCCTCCCTCTCTCTCCATCTCCCTCACCTCCCTCCCTTCCTTCCCCACCTCCCTCCCCTCCTCTCTCTCTTTCCATCTCCCTCACCTCCCTCTCCCCCCCATCTCCCTCACCTCCCTTTTGCCCAACCTCCCTTCCTTCCTTCCTTCCTTCCTTCCTTCCTTCCTTCCTACCTACCTCACCTCCCTCCATCACCTCCCTTCCTTCCTTCCTTCCTTCCTTCCTTCCTACCTACCTACCTCACCTCCCTCCATCACCTCCCTTCCTCCTTCTCTCCCTCTATCTCACCCTGTGCTTCCCACATCCTCACCTTGGTTCCCCTGAAGACATTGCTGTAGAAGCAGAGGTAGTTCTCAGTCAGGTAAAGTCGTCCTTGCAGCAGAATGTCTTTCTGCAGGGCGCACGGGTAGTCTGGGGAAAACAGACGAGACAAACAGGTTGAATCCAGATCCACTGAAGCCAAAGTAAGGATGAGGAAGAGACGTCCCTTACAGCAGGTAAAATCAGAGCACAACGAGGGAGGAGAGGTGTAGTAAGCTACTGAGATCCACCAGCTAACTGACCCACTATAAGTCGTTCTGACTCCTGCAGCTCTTTGAAGAGCTTCTTAAATTCTTCACACCTCTGTTTGTAGGTAGGGGGCGGGACCTGGGGAGAGGCCAGACACGGCCCCTGAGGATCGGATACCTGAGTGATGACAGAAAACAAACACGCCAAACAACTAAGATCACCTTTCAGATGTCCAGGTCGACGTAAATGCAAACTGACAACATCAATGCAAAACTTGTATTATAAATTAGATACCTTACAGGGTTTTATCCATTCGTTTTTTTCTTTATTTTTTATATTCAGTGAAAATTGTATATCTGTATTCCAAATTACATCAAGTTGAGAATCCTGAACTGAACAAATGTTCAACAAAAAATATTAATCTGATATATGAATGTATCAACCTGGATGTGATGAAATACATGTACTTCAAGTGACTGTTTCTGCGGCCTCCACTGGAGGGCAGCAAAGTTTAGATGTGTGCGTGAGAGTTTGGGGTGTGTTAAAGCAATTGAGTAAACCAGTGTCCATTTGAGAGGCTGAATCTGCACTGTGTACTTTTTTTGCGACTTTCTGTGAATGTCTGATAGGTGGGGATAAGACTGCCACCTTACCTCATCGTCCGAGCTCGATCTGAAATCACCGATGGACGCAGTCTCGTCTGTAAAATCACTTCCAGCCCCTGTTCTGGGCACTTGGTCCATTTCTGCTGCTATAATTTCAACACAGGCTGTATTGGAAGTCTACATACAAACTGGTGACAGATGACAGTTATATCTATATAAGTTTGCTGTTTTGGGCACCTACACACGTCTGCTTTGCTAAGGTGCACATACAGAGCTAGGGTTATAATACAACACGGTTACAGGTCCTGCATCATTTCAGAGTCTGTTTCTGGCTATGCTTCTGTTTTATACTGCTCTACAACATCTTTAAGTCACATTGGTATGGATGCATAGGAGAACAATGGCAAGCCTCCGCGGGTGAGGTACAAAACGGGTTTATCCTGCCTTGCTACCCAAGAGAAATTGTAGCCAAGGCGACTCCCATCGAGTACAGTCATATGCAAGACTATTCTCTGAATGTAAAGTGACTTGTTGGTAAAGCATGTAGACGCTGTAACCATCGGGGGCTCAGCCGAACCTAGTAACTTGTCAAGGCTTTTATCTGAGTCGACACAGACTTCCACGGGTAGTGATGCAAGGAAATATTTTGGCATGAATTAGAGTGCACAATCGTTTTTTGGAGGTATATGTAATAAAAACATTACGTTTGACTCATGCCGTTATATTTTCCAAAAATTACAAAACACAGTTTTTAATCCAAAAGATTTGGCGCTTCTCCCCATTGTCACACTATGGTTGGACTTCTGACTGCATCCAACTCAGTTCAATTAACTCACATTCACTAATTACTGCCTGTTTGTCTCGCGAATATGCACGTGAAACACGACAACTTTGACCAGTTTATGTTGAATGTACTAGCCTACTACTACTACTACTACTACACGATCAATATACCTAACATAATCTGTTATTTTACTTGTTGAATCTTTCACGTAGTCTCGACGAGTTAAACGTTTTATGTATCATGATGGTTGTAATCCGTACAGAAACCGCTGCATAGAGATGATCGGGTCGTTGCGCAAATAGTTGGCAAAGGTCACTGAGAACCCCTGTGGGTAAAATGCAACTAAGACAGACTAACTTGGTTCTGCGTGATTACGTTTCAAATTATATTCGTTGTGCTATACATTTCCTATGAAAACATACCTTATGTTTCACCCAGGTGATGACTAGACCTCAGATGATGAAATTCTAGATGAGTCTTGGACGACACATTTGTGAATTCATACGCTCGATTCAAATGCCGTTTCCTCGATGACTTGCCGCACATAAAGTGCCGTCTCATTAGAGGAGCTAGCTTTCTGTTCACCTGGTAACAAGTGCCACATGGGAAACCTAACCAGTTTGTTAATATGGGAGCTGCATACCTTTAAAAGCTGTTGTCATCGGGTCTGTCCTCACCCTATTAGCATTTACATACTTGGCCTGATAGCAGACAGGCGAGTCTAAAAATACACCTTCGATCGATACGCGATACTTCTGGGTCCTCATGTAGATCAAAGTCAATCATTAAAGCTTTGTCCTTTTTGAGCCGCCAATCAACCAAAATCGCCACCGTTAAGGATTTACAGGTTAGAATGACAGATTGAATGAACAACTATCTGTCTTTGAGACCATGCAAGCAGTCTGAGAGGACAGGAAGGCAAAGCATTGAGACCTAAGATTCCACAAAAGAATCTGTGACAGTATGCAAGACCAGTTCATCCAGAACCACAAGAACAACCATCTTTGACCCCCATCTCCATCTCTTTCATTTGTGTTAAGATGACAAGCAGAGATTCTTGTTTTTGTTTTTTTCAACATTTTATTCTTTCAGACTCAAAACACTATCACATGAGCAGTGAGCAATCAGGGAAAACCCAACCCTTACACACACACACACAGCAACAACACTGACAGCACAGACTACAACATAATAATAAGAAAACACAACGAAAAAAAGGCGCTCGGGTCAAGCGCTTGCAATAAATATAGTCACTCTTTTTTTTTTATCATCGAGTTTCTTCAACAATCTTCTGTACAGAGGGAAGATTAACGATAATTACATCAACTGAAGTATTTCGATACACAGCGAGGGAGGGAGATGAGGTGGGAAACAGGATGAGAGCAGTGAAGGGGTCGATGACATCACTCACGCATCAAGTTCTACCTACAAGGGTGAGGACATCCCAGCACTGGAGGTAACATAAAAACATGAACACAGAACATCCCTTTATTCCTCCCTCCACGCATACACACACACACACACGCACACACACACAAACATTCAGCAGTGGAATGTGAGGTTGTGGTGAAGGAGAGATTACAGAAAGAGAGAGAGAGAGAGGGGTGACACTGACATGCACTACCCTCTGGGGTCATAGGTAAACGTTGAGGGGTTGAATGCTCATTCGCTCATTCCTCCAGGGTACGGAAGGAGTTCTGCATATCCTCCAGAAGCTGGGCGTATTCTGCCTTGATCTTGGCCTCCCCGTCCTTCACTGGGTCCTGTAAGCCACGGATGAACATGGTACAATCACCCAAAACAGAAGGAGAGGGAGAGAGAGAGAGAGGAAGGAAGAGACACAATCACATACAGTAAGCCTCAATATCCAAATAAATTAGGATTCCTCGCAATAATCCTTATTACAATTCAAACATAATTTTAGGACGTTAAATTGGTATTTAACGAAATATTGGAATATTAGCTTGAAGACCGATTCTTTGTATCATAAATGATCTTATTTGAGATACAGATGTTCAAATTCGTTCATGTCGTTCATTACCCCCCCCCCCCCTTCAAAAAGTGGCAAAAAAACAACACAAGTCAGACAGTCACAGAAGCATCACAGCATGTCTGTAGCCGTAAAACACAAGTCAGAGTCAAAGAGGCACCCAGAACTGAATGGACCAGAAAAGGAAGTAGACATGACCTGAAGAAAACCCTTGAAAAAGCCCAAACAAACCTTGAACTTCATGGAGCTCAGTTTGTAGAGGATCTCTCCCATGTGCTCGCGGATCATGGCCCAGGTGATCTTGTTGTCGCTCTGCGCTGTGGTCTCCACAGCATGCCTGGCCATGTCGTAGAAGGCGATGGTGTTGGACAGGATGCCCACGGTCTTATAGAACGGGCAGAACCTGAGGGAGGTTGTTGGATTGGTGGAGTTAGAGTGACTTCTCTGTAGGTTGTGTGTGAAACTCTGTGTGTGTGTGTGTGTGTGTGTGTGTGTGTGTGTGAATCTTGGGGTTGCTAGCGGTTACCTGTCGTAAGGAGTGTAACCGTTCTGCTGCAGAAAGTCATCTTTAAGCAGCTTGGCCACTTCGAGGGTGATCTTGTCCGTTTCTGCCAGCGAAGCCTGTTACCAAGACAACGCAAGAAACATCTGAGCTCCAAAAATCCACACCAAAACACCAAAGCGTCGTTGCTAGCTAATCCTCTCCCCCCTCCGCCCCCCCCACTCTCCCCCCTCCCTTCCGTTACCTTGCCGACCAGCTGTACAATCTCAGCCAGGTCCTCCTCTTCCTGCAGGATCTCCTTGGCCTTGGTGCGGAGCGGCACGAACTCGGGGAAGTGCTTGTCATAGTACTCGTCCAGAGCGCGGGTGTACTTGCTGTAGCTGATCAGCCAGTTGACCGAGGGGAAGTGTTTCCGCTGAGCCAGCTTCTTATCCAGCCCCCAGAAGACCTGAGCAGTAGAGAGAGAGAGATACGGCTCAAGATATACACTCATTAAGACATTTGTAAACAATTCGGGGTGCGCACGCATCATAGTTAAAGAAAACACGGAAAAATATCCTTTATAATTGCACGGGTATGGTATACAAATTCTTACGATTTGTAGAAAAAAAGAAAAATCTATTCTATTGATTAGGTGTTATTTTCAAAAGGATTTCCGAATATCACAACAGCTTTTCGGTCATCTTTTGCATCCAACCGACATGCGTAGTTGAACCGGTAGGCTGATAACTGGTCTATAGCATCAAGCATCCTGGAGTAACATCGTCCTGTTTGCCTATCTGACAGCACACATGAGCAGAAGAAGCTGGGATTGTGGCTCACCTGTACGATACCCAGGGTAGCTGAGGTAACGGGGTCAGAGAAGTCACCACCAGGGGGAGACACACTGAGGAGAAACACACACACACCTTACACACCTTCCTGCCATAGTCAATGCATTGTTTGTGAGATCATACTTAGTGAATAAAGACGATTCTGAAACACGTTTGCATATGTTCTCTGGTGCCTGCTGGCTCATACAGAGAGCAAGAGAGAGTGAGAGTGTTGTCTCCCCCTTGTGGACAGGAGGAGTACTTACGCTCCCACAATGCTGACGCTGCCTTCTCTCTCAGGGTTACCCAGACACTTCACTCTCCCGGCACGCTCGTAGAAAGAAGCCAGACGGGCACCCAGGTAGGCAGGATAACCGCTGTCTGTAAACACACACACAAAACACACACACAAAACACACAAAACTATGACAAAACTCTTTCCCCAGGTTCTCCACCTAGATGCTTCTGTACATAATGAAGTCCTATAATGTTTTCCAGAACTATGGAGCTATGCCATCCTGCTCCAGTAGGTGTCGCTACTCACCGGCCGGCATCTCCGCCAGTCGTCCTGAGATCTCCCTGAGGGCCTCTGCCCATCGAGAGGTGGAGTCGGCCATCATGCTCACGTTGTAGCCCATGTCCCGGAAGTACTCCGACAGAGTGATACCTGTGTAAAGTCACACCACGTCTATAAACCCTAACTCATGTTCATTCAAGAAAAGAATAATAATAATAATAATAATAGTGCCAAATCAGCGTCTAGGATCTCTTAACCCACGTGCTCTCTTCGTATTCTGCAACTCACCCTGTCCTAAGGGTCAAAAAGGCCCCATCTTCAACCTTGAAATGAAGCAGGTTGATTACATTTTTACCCTGTACCCTTTTGGGCAGCCATGCTGCAGTTTGGTCTGAGTTCAATTAAGCACATACAATTTAAATGTCTACTGTGGATGTGTATGTGTTTACATTTAACAAAGTTTGGGGTCATTCTGACCCCCGAGGAGAGCGCGAGGGTTAATGTTTGATTGGTTAGAAGATGTTCTCTTCAGCGTGACTGGTTAGCAGGTAGATGCCACTGGCAGGTAGCGACCTGTGTAAATGGAGGCTTCTCTGGCAGCCACAGGCATGTTGGAAGTGTTGGCCACCAGCGCAGTTCTCTTCATAATACTCTCAGTCTTCCCGTCCACCTCCATGGTCAGCTATTGGACAAACACACTGTCAATCACAACGTACGTCTGACTGGATTGGAAGAAGTGTTCCTATGGTTCGAGAGCCAATCAGCTAGGGACACAAACGCTGTCTGTCATCCTCCAGCTTCCGAGCAGACAGGCCACACCCACCTCAGGGAAGTCGCGCAGCACTTCTGACATCTCGTTACCACGTTCCCCGCAACCCACATAGATGATGACGTCACTGTTGGAGTACTTGGACAGGGACTGGGAGATGACAGTTTTACCACACCCAAAGGCTCCTGGGATAGCGGTGGTTCCACCCTGCACACACCTGGAGAGAGGGGAATGGAGAGAGGAGAACGGAATGGAGAGAGGAGAACAGTGAGGTAGAGGGATGAGATGTGAAGTATGGCGAGCAGACAGGCAGAGAGCAAGACAGAGAGACAGAGACAGACAGACACCGGAATAGAGACAGATATACAGAGAGACAGACCGCCAGAGATAGAGAGACAGACAGAGAGACAGACAGACAGACAGACAGAGATAGAGAGACAGACAGAGAGACAGACATAGAGAGATAGAGAGAAAGACAGAGACAGACAGACAGAGATAGAGAGACAGATAGACAGACAGAGATAGAGAGACAGATAGACAGACAGAGACACAGACTGACTCACGGAAAGAGTGCATCCAGGACTCTCTGTCCGGTCAGTAGGGGATGATTGGCAGGCAGCTTCTCTGTAACAGGACGCACCTGTCTCACAGGCCACACCTGAACCATGGTGAACTTCTCCTTGAGCCCTTCAAACTCCAGCTCCAACACCACGTCCTGACACACACACACACACACACACACACACACACACACACACACACACACACACACACACACAGAGATAACCTTCTATAACCGCTTCCAACACAGCCATTACATTCATTGTTACCCGAGTTATAAAGGCTTATTTAAATCAACCCGCAGACAGTAAAAACATCCTATATCAACACATAATAGTGGCTTTATCCAAGGCCTGGAGAACATCTAGCACTGAGGTGTGACCAGAGTGCGTGTAGAGGCTGTCCCAGCAGCATGAAGCAGGACACAGAGACAGGAGGGACTCACTGAGACGTCGTAGTTTCCAGGTGGGGCCACGTAGGTGACGGTGCCCCTGTTCCTTGGAGGCAGCATGAGCTTGTGCTTGATGAGGGAGTTCTCAAACACTGTCCCGTATATATCTCCTCCTGTGATGTGACTGCCAACCTACAGCAAGCAGAAAAGAAGAAGAATCAAGGATGGGAAATAAATGTGTTGACCCTGTTTTTCAGGGGTGGCTATAAATCAACAACTAGACACAACACCACACACACGCAACTCCCCACCCCCCCACACACACACCACACCTCCCCCCCCCCCCACACACACACACACCACAGACACCCACTCAGACCCCCCCCCCCACCCACACACACACACCACTCAGACTCCCCCCCACCCCCCACACACACACACACACACACACACACACACACACACAGACACTCGGCAAACACTCACGCGCAGGCTCTTTCCGGGAGAGAAGTCCCACTTGAGGTCTCGGTTGAGGGCTCCGATGTTGACGCCTCTTGGGATGTAGATGCTCTGCGTGAGGTCGTTAATGTCCTTCAGAGGGCGCTGGATACCATCAAAGATGGAGCCCATGATGCCTGGACCCAGTTCCACAGACAGGGGCTTTCCGGTCCGCAGTCAACGGGGTCCCCACAACAGAGCACGCCGTTGACAGGCTCACACGAGGAACGGAAATACTCCTTGCACATGGGGGACGGGCGTGCGACGCGTCGTGTACAAACGTGTGTAGTAAGCTGGTACGTCGGCTATAGTATGAAGTTTTTGCATTGTTATATATACTCTAATTAGACTGAATGTGCCGTCTACGTGTGGCAGGCTGTAGGCCAATCGGAACAGACATACAGGACATGTGACAGGCTGTAGGCCAATCAGAACAGACATACAGGACATGTGATAGGCTGTAGGCCAATCAGAGCTCAGAAGGATACAGGTCTCCTCGTACACCTGGATGGTAGCCATGTCTCCCTCCAGACGGATGATCTCGCCCACTAGCTCGCTGTGTCCCACCCTCACCAGCTCGTACATGGCCGCCCCCGCCATCGCCGTGGCAGTCACCACTAGAGGTCAGAGGTCACAACGAAAGGCAGCAAAATTGTGAATACGTAACATACATTATTAACAAACTGTCGCCTCGGCCGACAGAGATTATGAGACGCTCAAAATGTGAAGGAAGTTGATTGCAGTTTGTTGTTCTTCAGAAATAAATCAATTTAAATACTTTAAAATAAATAAATATGACATATATGTGTTCAAGTGTTTGGTTCCTACGTATAGCTAGGTGACAGGGTAGGGAGTGATGTCCTGACCTGGACCAGAGACTCCATGGACGTAACCAAACTCGCTCTCCCTCTCTTCATCCCGGATCTTGGGCAGTTTGGACATGTCCATCCTAACAGACTACAACAGACTGAGAGGAGAACACAGAAATCAGTCACAGGCTACGTTTTTTATTTATTATATTTGAGATATTCCAAATGCAACCATTGACTTTTGGCACTCTAACTACACACTGATTGATTCATGTTTTCATGGCTCACTTCAGATGGAACTTCTAAGGGACGTTATTGACCTGGTCATTACTGGGTCAATGAACTTGCCCTTACGCAATCCCACACATCCATTCACACACCAATTACATGATCTTGCAACCTTCCTTTGCTCCCAAACTTACATATTCTACAATGGCTAAATTGCATCCGTACAAGTATTTACAAAAAAACGATGTGGGCTTTACATCCATCTGTCGCTACATCATGTTGTTACTATGGCAACGTCACCTTCTCTCCACTCTCTGTACAGTAACTATGGTGATACCCTACCCTTGAAACTACAGGCCAACACAACAACTCAGTCAGTATCCAACTGCATCAACTGGAACACAGACGTCCGTCCATCTCTCTGTTCGCCTCACACTCTCTCTCCCCCCTCTCTCCATTATTCCCTCTCCACCTCCACTCACGACGTCTCTCCAGCCCCTCCCCCTCCTCGCTATTCTTGCCGCTGGTGAAAGGCAGGTTGCGATGCAGCCGAATGCAAACATTAGCGAGGGTTCCTGCTGTGCTTTTCGTCCATCACACACCAGCAGGACTCACATGCACCTCGCTCTATCTCTCTATATCTCTCTCTCTCTCTCGCCAGCATATCCAATGATTACAAGGCCAAACCCCATCCACGGTCTAAAAAAGACAACTGCGCACTCGCAGCCGACAGTCGTGACTGTAACCCGTCGTTTGAGGCAGATTGCAGATCCTCTGCAGGCGCTGCAGAGCACAGCTATAGTTTCATGGTGACTCCCCCCTCTCCTCCCCTCTCCTCCCCCGGTTGATTGAAGGCTTTTCTTTTCGTGATGAATTGGCGAAAACATGATGACATCCGAGACACCTGCCTCACATCTCCAGCGACCCCAGTGCAAGTGTTTAGAGCTGGACATTTGACGAATAAAACCGAGCGATATCTTTTTATTGTTAATTCTATTTGGTATTATTAAACGTGTCTTAGCTTTGATCGATTTGTGCATTTGGCACCTAATGCCATATTGCTGTAAGCGTCATGTGACGAGTTGTCAAAGTCTATGATATTACAACAGGACACGTACATCGCATTCTAGGATCAGGATGAATATAATATATCTGTTCTCAATGTCTACACGTGATTTCATTTCTAGTTCTAATTCTAACCAAAAACGAATAACACTTCGACGGATTAAGAATTGGGCATAGCCAAAGAATGAATGTGGTAATAGTTGGGCCAACTCACTGTAGCCCATCACATGATACAGGCACATGACGGGTTGGTCTATATGAAGTTGATATAAGGAAGTGGAAATTCTTGTGTGTGGTAAGATTGGGAAGTCACACAGTCATAGACGCATGAATAGTCTATTACTAAACCACGGGTGAGACTACAGCCAAGGCTAAACGTATATATGTAAAAACTAAGAAGCATTATATACTCTGTATAGCCAGTATAAGTCTTTACTGTACGTGAAATCAGTCATTCTACGGTGTCGCTCCTCTTCTATGCCAATGGACAACCTACCCCCATAAATAAACATGACGCATAGTCCAAAGTATTGTCTCTCTGAGTTCCCTTAAACATTGGACATGTGTGTGAAGGGAAGACCTCGGGACCGTTTATCACTTCCCTAAGAATCCTCGAGGTCACGGATCATGCTACTGGAAATGTATCGTGGAGGTCATAACCAAGCAGGTTCACGTTATTCCTACACATAGGTGTTACATTGTTTGGCTAATTAATATCAGCTCTGTCCCTAATCACGGTTCTAAAAAGAAATCTACTCGCATATCTGTGGCTATGTGAGCTAATGATTAAAATATCTTGATACTGATATCGATTAAATAAAACCAGCATTTTATCTTCAATCTTAGGCCACAACGATCACATGATCGTCAGCTTCAAAGCGTGAATACTCACGCGACACATACAGGATAGCTAGCTAGCTAAATACATTCGCTTACATGTCACCAAGCCTAAATCGTTTTAGAGAACGTACAATATAACATTTATATAAGAAGTTATGAGCCCGTTAGAGTCTTGCACAGGCAAACCATGTTCTTCAAATGTTCATTTTGAAAACAGCGATCAACACTGTCGGGTGCAGACGATCTCAAAATGGAACTACATTTGCATCCATATGATCACAGTATATTTCACGTTACACATGTCCATATTTGACTGAAGACAGCACACCACTGTCGAAGAACTGTAATTACATTTGCATTATTTAGCCAGCTATAGAGATACGCAGGTTTAATCTTCACAGCCTGCGCAAGCTGAGGTCATCTGTCAGAAATGCAGGCAGTGCCATTTTGATGCAATTTGACTGAATACAGTAAGAACGTATAGGCTACCTATTTACAAAACATTACATTGAATGAATTAAAAAGAAAGAAACACACTACCTTATCAAAGCGAAAAGGTTGATCCAGTGTCGCGATCCTCTGCCTAGAAGAAATGAGAGGCGATGCGAAAGCAAAGATCAGCTGACTTCATTCAGTCGTAGTTTTTACTGACCGAGCGTTCTTAAATGCAACTGCGTCCATTTTGGCTCAGGAGCGTGGCGAAGATGCAAAGGTGCACCAAGAAGTATAACTGTTGCTAAAAATGTGGCTTCAGTTCTATCATTGTTAAATATAATTGCGTGAAACTGTATTGTGAACAAATAATATTTTATCTTTGATATAAAACCTGATAGATATGAAAAATACGTTTTAGACTTGCTCATACATGGTCGGGCTTTTGCCTTGGGAAAAGTTGAACATAATCTTACTGCAATATCTTGCCATGACTCTTGAGCCAAAATGGCAGCTCGTTAAAGCTCGAATGTAGTCGAACGACAACGTCTATATCGTCATTACATAAAATTGCATACATATGTGCTTGAAATTAAATACAAATGAAACGAAATACATTCTGTGTTAAAGTCATAAACTGGCTTTATTTAAAACATAATGTTGTGCGGTATTGCGGCAGTGCGCATGCGGGGTCAGAGTTGACACCACGGCGGTGGAAGGAGTGTGGTGGCTAAACTAAGCTAGCAGCGTAGCTACATGTGGAGGGTAAAACGGGAGGCAACCCCGACCCAAACTCTGTCAAATTTCACCACCCAAACCTGTAACCACTCAGAACTTTAATCACATCGAAACTAAGGAATAAAAGCATTTTACAATGAAAGGGTGAGTAAAGCCAATTGGAGTCATGTCTGAGTAGTAAGCACGAGTAAAGTTTTTCTTATATCTTTTTTTTCAACAGGACAGCCAGGGGGGCTGGTGAAGGTGGTTGCAATGCTTGCTAACACGCTAGCTAGTTAGCTAACTAAGCCATTTGCGCGGTTACGAAAACCAATCCCACAACGACAGTATTAGGACTGTCAGACCAGTCCGGCTTTTTCGAATCAACAGTAAATAGATAGGTGGCTAGTGTTTCATACTAGCTTTGCTAGCTAGTTTTCTTGTAGTTGCGCTTTAGTGAGCTTATGTTAGCCAATGATGTGAGCTTAGCTATCAATCAGGTAGCTGGTTTATTAGCAGCTAACTTTATGATTGACTGTACTGCATGCGAGTGCCGGTCTCAGAAATGAGCATCGCCGACTCATGGTTAGCTACGGTAGCTGCCAACGCTAGCTATTATGTCCTTTGTCAGTATTCTTGCATTTATTTAGTTTGTCAGGTAGCTAGCTAATTGTCGTTTCCAGTGAAAGAGGCCGACACTAAGCTAACTCGTTAGCTTACGATACAATCACTCATTTAAATGGTTTATAAGTTACTGCTAGTAATAGTTACCGCCAGCTAGTATCCCTTTGACTTTTTATAGTAAACTTGCGATTGTCAGGATAGTCAATTTTAAATGCTGATGGACATCTCGAAGCTGACAAACCGTACTAGCTGTCAGATCACTAGTAACAACCCTATCTTCAGAACAAATCACCATGCCTCAGATGGCAGATGTCTCAGATTTGAAGTCGAATGTTTTCAACCAGTTCTGTGTTGTCACACTACTCCGATCTCTGGCAGAACTACCCGGCCGATACACGTGATCCGCAGCTGTTGTTGCGAAGTAGAAGTCTAGCATGTGGACTCTCTATAAATACCTCGCGTGGTCCTTCGCAACCTCTGTGGACAAGTGGAGGCAAAAGCCATCCTCCGCGTCAACAACTTCAAGCTGTCCCTCAGACATCGCGATAAAATCTGAACACAACATAAACACCGATACTTGCGGAGTGTGTCTACTTGTTCAACCGAACCAGAAACTTTCCCTTTATCAACTGAGGTGTTTGAAGTGACACGCTTCTAATAGCCTGACGTTGTGGAGGTTGCCTGTGTCCTCAGTTTGCAGTTGCAGAGAAGGAAGCGGTGGTGGAGCTGTTGGTTCATTTGGGTCGTCTGAGACTCCCAAATATGTCCAGATGGCACACAGACAGTTGGAGAGCTGACAGACCAGTCTGTTACCCAGGGGAACCATGCCATCAAGGCCTCAGATTTACTGGCAAACCAATATAAAAAAAATATCCGATCTTAAATCAGATGATACCTTTTTGATCGTCTGTTCAATGGACGTTGTTTGATGTTACAGATGCCTTTTGGTCTGTTAGCCAACTCTTTGCTTTAAGTCAGATTAACTCCTTGTGCTCATTCCGTATTCTGCAACTTACTCTGTCCTAAGGGTCAGAAATGCCCCACCTTCAACCCTGAAATAAAGCAGGTTAATTACATTTTTACCCTGAACCCTTTTGGGCACTGAAATGTGCACCCATGCTGCACATTAATTAGAAAGATTTTATTTCGTTCAATCAAGCACATACAATCTAAATGTGTCATTGTGGGTGTGTGAGTGTGTACATATAACATAGTTTCAGGTCATTCTGACCCTCAAAGAGAACACAGGTGTTGAGATGCACATGGTTTTGATCCCTAGTTGGCCTCCTTGCAGTCGTTTGACCGTTCTGCTCTTGTTCCAGTAGCCGGATCGAGCTAGGGGACGTGACACCTCATAACATCAAGCAGCTGAAACGCCTCAACCAGGTCATCTTCCCTGTCAGCTACAACGACAAGTTCTACAAAGATGTTCTGGAAGTAGGAGAACTCGCCAAGCTAGGTGAGCAAACGTTTCGCTCTTCAAGCCTACATCTGGCGCAGAGCTTCGTTGACAAACATTTGACGTCCAACCATGTTTTCAAATGCGTAGCTCCTTCCCAAGTCATACCGTGCCAGATCCTACCCCCACTCATCCCTGCTGTTGATTTAAAACACCCTGTGGTCTTTGAGTTTCATCTTACTACCCACCCCCCTTCGACATCCCATTGAAATGCGTGTGTGTGTCACTAATGAAAGGTTGTGTTTCCCTGTCACGCAGCATACTTCAATGACATAGCAGTGGGAGCTGTGTGCTGCAGAGTGGACCACTCCCAGAACCAGAAGAGACTGTACATCATGACACTTGGCTGCCTAGCACCTTATCGCAGACTAGGCATAGGTACAACCTGAGATGCTCACCTGTGGCTACGGCTAGCGCTCTGAAACAGGGCTGAAATAGGCTACTTCATAGGAGAATGAGGCATGGGAGTCATTGAACTGAACTCAAAATGAAATTGTTGTTTTGTCTTGGTTTTTGCTCAGGAACAAAGATGCTGAACCACGTGCTGAACATCTGTGAGAAAGATGGCACGTTTGACAACATTTATCTGTGAGTTTCTCTCCCTGCAAAAGCACTGAGGAGTTTTCCATCAAGTCCATTCATTGCCTAAAACGCTTTTTTTTATATAAGTAGATTGACCCAGCAACCCCCTAGGGGTTTTAAAACAATCACCATCTCACTGTCTTTCTCCTCTCAACAGTCACGTGCAGATCAGCAACGAGTCAGCCATCGATTTCTATCAGAAATTTGGCTTTGAGATCATCGAAACGAAAAAGAACTACTACAAGAGGATAGAGCCAGCGGATGCCCACGTCCTGCAGAAGAGCCTGCGCAGCCCTTGTGCGCCCCCTTCTGGAGGGGAGCTGCAGAAGGCAGAGTAGGGGCACGGCTGCCGCTAAAGAGCACGGTCGCGCCCATTCTCCTCCCAAAAAACGGAACTGTGACAGATGCCCCAGGGGTTGGCACATTCATAACTTTTCTTCAAAAGACTTTAAAAAGGAAAAACAAATTTAAATGACAAAAAATCAACAACAAAAAAAACATGACTACGTTTTATTTAGCAAAAAAAAACATTTCCCCATAATTTTGCATCTTCTATTTCCCCAGCATCATTATTTAGAGATTTGAAAATGACACAATGTTCAGAATTCAGAGGTGTACCTGCAGACTACAAATCATTTAAGACAAGGTGGTGGGGCGGGGGTTAGGTTCCGGGTTTTCAAATCATACTGTTTGAGTGTTTTTTGAGTTGTTTTAAAGCAGTTGTGAAGGTGAGAGAGATGTCTTCTATGTTTTGGACAAAAAGCTCTTTTGGAATGAATCTGGAACAAAGTCTACCAAGCCGACAACCTTGGAATGATGCTTCGAGTTGTCATAGTGACACGCGGAACATTCAAAAGTTCATTCCCTCCTCACCTGTGCACAGGGACTTACAGAACGAATTCTGCTGGTGGATGAGACTCTCGGTTCGGCGTCAGGCGTAGGCCAAACGCTAAGTGTGATGCAATGCCCCCCTTCCCCCCATGATGTCATCGTCTGACGTCAGTCTAAAGGGGGAGGGGTGAAGAGTTTCTCCTCGCTGGGGGAGGGGAAACATTGGAACGGTTTCAAGGTGAGCAGAGATTTGGGGAGTGGTTTCCGAACGGTTTTTGTTTTTTGGAACCCGTTAATTTAATGCCCCCTATAGTTTTTGTTTTCTTCTCTTATTTTTAAATGGAGATGCCGAATGGCTCCAGGCTTCTTCTGGGTTTTTGTAACAGGTCTTACTAGTCACACCATGGTCATTTCCAGGTGGGGTGATGTGAAAGGAATCACATGTAGGAACTGGCTTAGCTGGAACGACTGTTGACATAATCCTTTTTTTTCTTAAATAAGTGCCAGTAGGCTTGTAAGGTGGCTCCCACCTTCGCATGTCTCTGTTTCTCTCATGGGCTTACTGTGGAAAAAGGACCGGAGACGGCTCTGCTTGATCTGTGCACCAGTGACTTAGGGTGTCGGTTCAGATGTGTCTGCTTACTGGAGTGGTCGTTCAGAATAGTCATCCAGTAGTCTGGATGACTATTGAACAGTCAATAGTCATCCAGACCAGTCTGATCCATACACTGGAAAAACTGCTAATGTCTCTCATTGCTATGTGAAGATGTCGATAGTTAGGTGGTTGTGTGAAGTGTTAGAAGCTGAGTGGGGGTTTCAAACAGGACGCCCAGGGGAAGCCTCGGTCCTCTAAAAGCTCTTTCTCCGTTATAGAATAAAAGCATGTCTCTCCCCCCCCTCCTCCTCCTCCTCCTCCTTTCTTTTGAAGAATTTTATCTTTTCTGAAGCTCTATATTGTAAGACTTTTTAACCTCTAATAAAAGAATTACTATTTGCAGTCGTTTTGTTATGACTTTTTTTCCCCATCCATTTAATGTAATCTGTCTTCTTAATGGCCTGTGATTCGTGTGGCAATGCTTTAGTATTGATTGACATTGATACATTCCCTTAGTTATATATTTGTAACACAATGTGACTGTCTTAGATAACAAAATGACCAAAATGTTTCGATTCAGTTTACATAATGCAAGGTTAGAATAATAACAGTCGTAAGATAACTAAAGCGGAGAACAGACTTTTAGTATAATATACACAAAAAACACTCAACTCCTGCTGTTACAGTAGCAAGTTTGATAGGCGTAAAGGGCCAAGTTCCTGTCTGCTATTGGTTGTTTCCTTTTGCTCACGCCTCTTTCTCCTAACTGCTGCTCATGTTCGGTTGTGATAAGGCAGAGAATAGCAAAAGGAATCTCAAACTTTTGACATAGACAAGGCAGGGACCCCGAAATGTGGGAACTACAGGTGAACACGGCAAGCTGTTCGTTTCCCTCTATGCATGTCCTCCGATCACAGTGACACGTAAGACTTGTTGTCTTTTCAAACGGGTTTTTAGTCGCAATGTTTTGCTCAAGTCTAGCCTCCTTGTAGAGCTAGTAGCTAGCAGTCTGTCTGTTGTTAGCGTCAAGTAGCCAGAAAGCTAACCGACTGGCAGGCAAAGTGTTTCAAATGATCTTCGTTTTTTCACGAAAAGAAGATGCATTGTTGTGGCAACATAGTGTAGTTTTAATATTATAGTCGTTAACGATCTTGTGATGTCTGTGTTGAAATGCTATCGGGTTGAGAACCTTAAGCTAGCCAACTAGCCCGTCAACGTTAGCAAACTACTGCATCACTGTAATCGTATGCCTTGGTTTGAGAGCTGTGCTGGCGTGTGGCCAATATTTGCTTTCATGTCGAAATAGTGTTTTTCCCATCAGTGTCAAACGTCCACAAAATACTTCTCGATATACAGTTCTAACGGCTGTGCTTTTGTTGTAGGTTAATCATGGCAGAGATTTGAGGGTCTATCCTCGATAGTGTTTACTGTGACTTATCACACAGGCAACTGCGTAAAGCAGAATGCCAGAGATGACTGAATCGCAAGACCTTGGCCATAAACCTAGGTAAGACAAATCACTGGTTACTAGTCCATGGGCACATATGTGACTAAAAAACACAGGACTGAGAATACGTGGTGTTATAGCTTTCCGCTTTATGTTTGTCATACAATAATATATACCCCATCTTTTGCAGAAGAAGAAAAAATAAAGAAGTTCACAATGCTGGTAAGATCCTCCCAGTTTGCTGTTGGTCTCTCTTTATCTACTCATCCCAGTCATGTTTATAATGCTGCTTTCCTGTCAATGTTTTATCCTGCAGTTGAGAAAAAGAGGAAAGAGAAAATCAATGCTGGTATTAACCGCATTGGAAATCTACTGCCTTGTTCTCAAGCCCTGAAACAGGTTAAGTCTGTCTTATTCACCAACATTAAAAAGCATCAATTTTACATACATACACGCGCGCACACACATACACACAACATACATACACATACACGCACAGACACCCAACACATAACACACACTTGTCTTTTTGTCTCATCAGAGCAAAAATATGATCCTCGATGAGGCCTTCCGCTACATAACTGAGCTAAAGAAACAAAACGATGCGATGCTCCTTGAAGGAGGAGATAAGGGCCAAGGTAGGAATCATTGGGAATCATCATCACGCTGCGTCTCTCACTCCTTATCCTTCATCGTGTTGTGTGTCTTGGGTCTGGCAAGCATCGCTCACGGTCTCTTTCCTTCGCGCAGCGGAGGAGATCCGACGTCTCCGACGGCAACTGGACGAGCTGAGGAAGGAGAGCGGCCACTACATCGAGCTGCTCAAAGCCCACGACATCAACTTCCTGGATGACCCCAGCATCCACTGGAAGGGCAAGATGCGCTGCGCCAAGGTCGCCAAGGTAACGCCCACCCACCAGCCTTCCAAAGGGATCATCGTGTACCCAAACGGGAACGCCACGTGTGCGGCAGGGAAAGAGCCAGGTGCTGGAAAACAACAAGAGGAGGCCGTCTTCATCCAGCCGTCCTGTGACGTCATCCTCCACCATCCGCATTCCTACTTCACCGTCCAGGGTCTCTGTCCTCTTCCCCCTGGCCCCACCACCGCTGCCCAGCCCCAGCCCCAGCCCCAGCCCACCGCCCCAGCCCCTAGTCTGACTGCAGCATCCAGCCTAGCCACCCACCTCCCTTACCACTTTGTGCCCAGCCTTACAGCCCTCCCTCAGGTGGTGACCACATCCAGAGCCCTCGTCTCGGAAATCTCCACCCAGGTAAACACCCAGTCGGGGCCTGGGACCAGGGGTCAGAGCTACGCCACCACCCCCTCCAGCTCAGGCCTGCTGAGGGCGGAGGCAGCAGGCAGCACCCAGACCACCTGGACCACACTACAGCTGGCAGGGAACACGGTACAGCCAGTCTGCCAGAATCTACCCGCCCCAGAGATTAGCACCACCGGCCAGACAATGCAACAACTGACTGTGTGCCCCGTGGCCACTAAAGCCACAGTTCAGCCAGTTCATATTCAGATGAGGCCTCAACTACCCATAAAACAGACCCCTATCACTGCCCATATCCAGGCCCAGCCCTCTATTCATAAACCCCCCCATCTACAACCATCCATCATTGCCCAGCCCCATTTGCTGCCCCAGTGTGCTGTCCTCCCACAGGCTGCCAGAGTTCCACAGCAGCCAGTCCTAGCCCACCCAGCCATGATGCCGCAACCACAAACGACTGTGTTACAAAAGGCCTCGGTCGTTCCCCACCCTCAGACAGCCCTCCTTCCCCAGCCCCAGACAGCTGTCCTACCCCAGCCAGCCTTGGGGCCGCAGCCCCAGGCTGCAGTCCTGCCCCTACTTCAGACCATGCAGGTGCTGCAGGTTAACTCTGCAGGCACCACTGTTGCCGGGGTAACCGCTTCACAGAACACTAACAACCCCAGCGTTGTCATCCTGCAGCAAGCCAATCCGTGTGCCACCCAGCCAGTCGTCCGAGAGGACTTGACCAATCAGGCGGCTTGCCAGCACATCGTTATCATCCAAGCCCCCAATCAGACGCCACCCGTTCCTCAGAACCCGTCGGTTGGCATGGTGACGGCTGCGGTGCCTGTTGTACCCAGTCAAATCATCTCGACCAGTTGCACTACTCCTACCACTGGCCTCCACACCGTTGGGGGGAAACAGCTAGTTCACATTCTACCCCGGCCCACCCCGACCCCAACCCACACGCCCCAGCCTGCCACCTGCCCCCCAGCCTCACCCGCCACCTCCGCCCCCCAGACCATCACTGTGAACGGCCAGGTGTTCGCCCTGAAGCCCATGAAAACCTCCGACAAGGGGGGCTCCCAGGGTCCCCAGAGCACACTTCAGCTAGTTCAGCCCACCACCAGTGAAGAGCCCACCACCAACGTGGCCCTCAACAGTCTGGGGGCCCTCAGTAGCCTCAACCAGAGCATCTCTCAGGGCATGCCCCAGCACAGCATCTCCAGCCAAGGAAGCCTTCAGCTGACTGGGACGTCTCCATCGTACTCGGTAGTTCAGCAGCATCAGCTGCCTCCTGGCTCCGCCCCTGCCCTCGCCACCCCCGTCAGTCAGCTCCAGCCTCCCAGTGGAACCAGACGAGGGGGAGGTACAGGCAAGGCTTTGGGCAGGAAGCCCAGCACGACCCCTAAGAGAGTCCCCACCAAGAGGACCAAGACGACACAGAGGAGAGAGCCCAAGCAGGGACGTAGCACGACCACCACGTCTGCCAGACCGCTAGTGGCTTCAGACGAGAGTCCCAAACAGACACAAGATACCCCCTCCTCTGCTGCTGTGGCTGCGGGTGCTGTTAGCAGCGTAGCTAATGCAACCGCAGCCAGTGAAGCATTAAAACAGAGCATTAACACAGAGAGCCTTGTCAGCACTGCGCAGAGCACACTAAAGAATATAAATGTCTGTACTGCACAAACCGGTTTGACCACATCTGTGCTGCCCACGGCAACGGTTAGCAGCGTCAACTCCACTCAGGGTGAAGTCGTCTGTATCGTGGGAACCAGCCCTACAGTCGGGCCGGCCGTTTCCTCCCAGAGCAAAGCGCACGCTGTAGTCAGCGGCCATCAGTGCAAGCCCACCGCTTCGCAGGATAGGCCGTCCGTCCCCGTGACGACCAGCACGGCACAAATCGGATCGCCTCCGTCTGCCATCGCTTCTTCCAAGCAAAGCAAACCAGGATTGGCCAGTGCGTGCGTCGCAGAAACAAGCCTCGCCAACATGACTCCGCCTGCGACGGCGTGTCAGCCTCTTGTCGGCGCTGCCGTCTCCACGCAGGCTGAACACTTGGTGTCCCTGCAGGACTCTGTGCTAACTACTTCGGTTTGTCAGAGCAGACCAGCCAATGTACAGGAGTACCAGTTAACCACCCAGGCTCAGACGCACCCCCTGGTCCAGCTCCAGCCCCAGCCCCTCATCCCTTCCTCCATACCCTCATCCAATGCTTCATCCTCTGCCACTCTGTTGCCTGTTGTCCCTCCGATGCCTGCTGAATTCCGTAAGCGGACTCCAACAAACCGACCGTCAGCCCAGCAGCCAGACCAGACCAAGCTTACATCCTCCTCCTCCTCGTCCACCGCTACCCTCAAGCTTCCCGACGTCCCCGAGAGAGAGAGGGACCCTCAGAGAGCAGAATCGAACCCCAGGACGGCTATGGAGAAGGAGAGCCAGAGGATCAACACCACATCTTCCAGAAAGATCTCTGCCCTGCCACAGCAAGGGTTCTCCCTTGACCACCAGGTCACGGAACAGCCAAATCAAACGCATCAAACGTCAAACACGCAGGCGGACTCAACCATGTCTGCCGGAGCGGGGGGTGGGAGGGGCTTCTCGGTGGCGTCCATGCTGCCCCAGGGCCACGGTGCCACCGCCTCGTCTGGTACCTTTGGCTCGTTTACCTTCACCTCAGAGCAGGCTGAGATCCTGGCTTTGGCTCTGCTGGAGCAGGATAGCTCAGGGGGCAGGGTAGACATCCCTATCTCTGCCAACACCCCTACATGGGATCCCTCCAAGTCACAGCAAGCCCCCCACAGCAAGGAGAGGGTTACAGGGCCCCAGACAAAGGTTACCAAGACAACCATGGAGCCGGTGGTAGCCAAACCGCCGTCCCAGGTGGCGGTCAGAAGTCAGGCTGGGGAGCCGGGGGTCAGTGGGCCCTCAGGGGCCAGACACCCTCAGAACATCAGCTATGCCCAGTCTCACCCCCACACCCAGTCCCACATCCAAAGCCAGGCGCACGTCGGAAACGTGGGCACCCTCAGTGTTAACAACCTCATCCGGTCCAGCTCGAGCCAACAGCAGCCCTACTCAGGCTCCCCCAGCATGGCCGCAGGCCAGCAAGGCTCAATCCCGTCGCCGGTGGGTAGTTCAGCGCTGGCCTCCCAGCCCTCTACCCCTGGCCACACCTCCTGCTCAGGGAACAGCCAGTTGAGTGACTACGCCCCCGTCAAGAGCTCTCTAATGAGGGCTTCCATGGGTATGGGGGAGCGACACGTGAAGGACATATCCAAGCGTCCCGCCCCGGAGGATGTGATGTTGCCTTCCAGCAACAAGCGACCCAAGCCCTGCCCGTCGGTCGCCCCCAGCGTGGGCCGTATGGAAGCCAAGGCCCAGGACCACAGCCAGAGTCAGATGATGATTGGCCAGGTTCCTCCCAGCTCCTCTACCGTCATGAGCAGGATAAACCCTGATGGTGGAGGCACCCTGTTCTCCAGTAACTCCTTCATGAGCACGGTCCTCAGGCCCACCGACAGCCACTGTGGCCCCCAGGGACCCCAGCATCAGGAGCAAAGCCAGCCAGGAGTGCTCCATCTACCCCAGGGGCATTCCCAGCATGGGGCCCCCCAGACCGGGCAACATCTGGGGCCAAACCAGTACCTGAAACAGCAGCAACAGCAACAACAACAGGACCACCAGAGACATCACTTGTATCAGCTCCAGCATCACCTCACCCAGCCTGACCCTGCACAGCTGCACAGCCTCCACCAGAGGGCGCTGCAGCAGGACCAACAGCACGTCCAGAATGCCCAGAAGAAGAGGGGACTGGTCCGAGCCAGTCAGAGCGGGCCCCCTGTGGGGCTGCAGCAGAAACAGCATCACCTGGAGAAGACTGGAGTCCATCAACAACAACAACAACAGCAGCAACAGACACAACACCAACAACAACATGCCCAGCAGCCATCGCAACAACATCAACAACAACAACAACAACAAACGCATCAGCAGTCGCAACATCAACAACAGCAGCAGCAGCCATCTCAACATCAGCAGGCCCAACATCAGCAGCATCAACAGCAGACGCAGCATCAACAGCAGACGCAACATCAACAGCAATCCCAGACGCAACATCAACAGCAGTTACAGCAGCAGAACTCCCATTCCAGACACCAACACCTGCAGCAGCAGTTACAACAGCAGCACTTTGGAGCCGCTAGACACCAGGAGAAGAGCTGTGATGCTCAGCCAGCAGGACCCAGGCCACACCACAGCAGCCACCTGGCCCAGCAGGAACACCACAAGGTAGGGAGGAAGGCTTTGGTGGCTTAGAAATAGAACATGTTCTTGACGTTATTTTGCTGTCAATGTTCATTCAGTATACACTACCAGTCAAAGGTTTAGACACACTCTCCCATTCAAATGAATGGGACAAACTTTAGTAGTAGTATGTACACTGACTAACATTGTTATATTTGATTACTTATTGCTTATACTTCTTTATTGCTTATGTTATTTTACTTTGATAAAAATGCTAATGAACTCCTCCCGTGCATCTCCAGTCTGGTCAGGACCACAGTGCCATGCAGCGGCTGATGAGCTCCAGGACCCTGGAACAGCAGCTCATATCTCAGCCCAGCAACAACCCCGTATCCCGGCCCTCCGACCTGGCCTGCGCCCCCTCACGGCAGGAGCGCCACCGGGTCTCCAGCTACTCGGCCGAGGCCCTCATCGGAAAGACGTCGTCGAGCGGCGACCAGCAGCAGAGGATGGGGCTTCACCTGCAGGCGCCACGGGGCAGCGGCCAGGAGCAGCCGGACCTGCGAGGATACCTGGACACGTCCAGAGGGAAGGGCAACATCGGACACAACCCCCAGAACGCCAGGCTGGGTCAGGATCACCCCGGGCCGTCAGACATCCAGCGGGTGTCGGAGTGCCCCCCGTTCAAAGCCCTGGTGGGCGGAGGAAGCCACCAGCTAGGGGGCTTCGAGGTTCAAGTGTCCCGAGGGGGGGACATGGCCCCCAAATCTATCCCCCCTTCTCAGAGAGCTCCGCAAGGGCAGCAGCATGGAGTGTTCAGAATGGGCGTGGGCTCTCCAGGGGATGGGAGACCCCGCGGGGGTTACAGTGGGGCCCACCCTGGCCCTCAGGGGGTTCAGATAGGGGCGGGGCTGCCCAGAGACCAAGAAGGCTGTCACCACAGCTTCATGCAGTCCCTTCTCTCTCCGCACATTTCAGAGCAGAGCAACCACCAGAGGGCAGTGCAGTGCTGCCCCCCTGTCAGCATGGAGTACAGCTGTGTAACAGGGGCTTCTCCAGGAGACATGCAGGTCAAGGCTTCCAGCCCCAATGTGCCTCCTCCTCAGAAGACTCCAGGTATGAGGCTAGGAGAGGGAAACAAAGGCCACCTTCCCCAGGCTCCCGGAAACATGCACGGAGGTCCAGGGGTGCGAGCAGGACTCCCCCACCCTGCCACCCCACATAGCAGCTCGGAAGCTGGCCGTACCTCGGCCCCCTCCAGGCCTCCTGGTTCTGTCAGCCAGCGCTCGCGCCACCTCGCCCCGGAGGCCCAGCCTGCCAAGCTCCGGCCCGGGGAGAGGCTGCGATCAGGCACCCTGAGACCAGGCAATCCGTTTGAGCCCGAGGGCCACCTTCCCCTCCCCTCTGGCGGAGGAGTACTCTTGGGGAGACCCCAGACAGGGGGCGAAGCTCGTCGCAGCAGCATCGTCCGCTTTATGGCTGACAGCTCTCAAGTTGCCGGGGACAACAACTTGGTTCCTGACCAACACTTGGCCCAGAACTTTGGCTTCCCTCCCTTCATCGCCGATGGAGGGATGAACCACCCGCCTCCCATCAACGCCAACTCTACCTTCATTCCCCCAGTCAGCCAGCCCAGCTCCTCTCGCACCCCAGCCTTGCTCCCTGTGGAGCCTCAGAACACCATCCCCTCCTTCTACCCTTCCTACTCCCCTGCAGCCCACCCCAGCTTGCCCAGCGACATCCCTCTCCAGTACTTCTCCAATCAGATGTTTACAAGCCCCAGCGCAGACAAGGCTAGCACCGCCCCGCTAAACAACCGCTTCGGCTCCATCCTGTCGCCCCCGCGCCCGGTGGGGTTCGCCCAGGCCAGCTTCCCTTTACTCCCTGACATGACGCCCATGCCCATCGCCAACTCCTCGGGCATCACTGCCCACCTGTCTAACTTCAGCCTCACGTCTCTGTTCCCGGAGATCGCCGCGTCGATGCCCTCTGACGGCTCATCCATGCCCATGTCCCCCCTCCTGTCTCTATCCAACGCCTCGTCTGGGGACTCAGGCAAGCAGCCCAACCGACCAGCCCATAACATCAGCCACATCCTGGGACATGATGGGAGCTCAGCCGTGTAGCCGGGACCCAGCTAATCCCCTGGGAGACGTTAAGGAAGACGGTTAACAGAAGTCAAGTTCTAAGTTTCATCTGAGCGGCAAGATGGTTGAAGCTACGACTTTTCGATTCATGTTTACATTTCAGTGTTTCAGAGTCGCTTCTCTCCTTGCTCTGCTCGTGACGTCTGGACACTGCTAGTCTGCATGGGTGTGGCTGCTCCTGGTGTTGCGAAACACAGCCAATCAGTGAGAAGCAGGTCAGATGACCTGGCGTTGAGGCTGTAAGCCTTTAATTGAGGGATAGGATACACTTCCCAGTATTGTGTTGCAGTGTCCTAACAGATGTCTGCCTTCTGATTGTTTGTCTACACTGTAGCTACCATACTCTATCGGTCGGCTTTCGTTCAACGCAGCCTTTCAGAGGAATCTTAAAGAAAAAAAAGCACTTGCACAAAATCCATTCATGTAATCTACTAACGAAATCAGGGTGGATTGGATAAAATATTTTGTAAATACAATGTTTCATACCCGTATAGTTAGTTATATGTATGTATTTGTAAATACAAAGTTATTAAAGTTTTTTCATAATATATTCTAGATGTTTGCTGTTTTTCTCTCTATGATCCTACAGAAGATCTGCTGTTAAATAAAAATGTCTTCAGTTTCAACCCTTGGTAACTGGCACAATACTGTTGGAATGAAACACAATAAAACAAATAGGATTTCTTAAGCTTTATTTACATGCAATAGTGCTCCAGCCTGTGTAACCACAACAATGGCCACATGAATAAGTGGGGTACAGATCGGAGGATTCCTTCATCTTGAGCTCCAGTGCTGGTAGGAAAGGTCAATACTAACAGCGTCCTGCATGAGAACCGCAACCCTGACATTAGTCCTCATTCCCTCCACTGGCAGTCCTTTGGTGACCAGCAAAAACAGTAAACAGAAATGATTTCAGAACAAACTGAACTCCAAAAAAATACAAATTGAGCTTATGAGTGTGTTACAGAATCTTCCAGAATCTCTCCCATTTAGTGATAACAAAAAAACAACAATCTGGCTCGTAAAAAATAAATAACTATACAATATATACTCTTTTGTGCTATAACTACAGAAGCTGAATGCTTTTATGTTGCATACATGTGTTAATACATTGTTAATGATGAAGAATGCATAATATGTCACTTCTATACACAGCGGAACAGTTGTACCATGAACAGACCAGAACACGGACAGCAGAAAATCCCAGCAGGTACACCGTTTTGCAGGAATGAAGGTGTACCGATTCCTCCGTTTAGAAAGCAGACATACACAGATCCTACATCCTGACACAACCCTCGGGTACGTTTTAGCGTTTCGTTTTGGAATGACTTGGAAGAGTGAATCAGATGGCGTCCGTATACTGGGAAGAGAGATATGATTTGGAAATCTATAGTTGCAGGCCATGTAATTATTGTGGAGAGTCTCCAAGGAATGCAGATGTAAGAAGGTACAATAACAAACTTGGTGTAGACATAGATAACATGCAGTAGACACTCCCTTTGTCTAGCTTGGGTCATGAAGACGTATACATTTCTCAATATGAACATGTCTTTATAAACAGCATTACAAAACTCTTATGTACAGTAGCATAAATATATAAATATCTGTGATACAAAAATAAATATTTTCTCTCGTCTTTTTAGTAAGAGCGTTTTCAGGAGTCTTTTATATCCCTTTGTACTCTGGCAACATTCAACTTTGGAGGGAGGGCACTTCCTGAAGTGATGCATCTTGGGATAATGGCGCTGTAACTGTTGTCGTGCTGGTGGAACAGTCTTCCTCTTCCAGTAACAAGAGAGGACAACGTGGCAGGGCTATGGAGAGAGAGGGAGAGGGGAGAGGGAGGGAGAGAGAGGGGAGAGGGAGGGAGAGAGAGGGAGGGAGAGAGGGAGAAGAGGGAGGGGGAGAGAGAGAGAGGAGAGGAGAGAGAGAGAGGAGGGGAAGGGAGGGAGAGAGAGAGGGGAGGGGGGAGAAGGAGGGAGAGGAGAGAGAGAGAGAGGAGGAGGGAGGAGGGAGGAGGGAGGGAGGGAGGGAGGGAGGGAGGGAGAGGAAGAAAAATGACTTTTCCGAATGGAAGTTCATGTGTTGTTGTGTTTTGTGTAAAGTCTGTGCAGCATGAAGCGATTGAGGACATAACATTACCTTTCGTTTCCAAGATGACCACGTTGCCAAACTCGCTCTCTCCTCCCTCGTTGAAACACTGCATCTTGATATCGTAGGCCGTCTCTGGCTGCAGGTCAGTGATAGAGTGCCAGTAGCGGTCTCCCTCCACCACGTCCTTCTTGTAGTCGCTGTCGTTGTCGCTGTCCGTAGGCCGGTAGAAGATGTAGAAGCCGTAGATGGGCGTGTTGTTGTGAGGTGTGTACTGATGTGAGAGAGAGAAGCAGTGATGATTTAGCCACACGTGTCTGTCAGACTCCCAGGCATACATAAGGAAGCATCTCTACACAGAAATGTCACTCCACCATTCCCGTAAACACAAGGACAAACACGCGAGTCTCATTTAGTTTGCACCACATTACATATCATATGCTTTTCTCATCGTACTTTCCCTTTCAACTCACCGTCCATTTCAAGATGATGGTGGACTCGTTGATCGCTTCGCTGTGGATAATGTATGGCACATCTAAAACACAAACAGACAGTTTTAGAGTTCAACTGGTGAAGTATAATGTCATACTAAAAAAAGAGCAAACATCAGCCAGAATTATTGTTTATTTCCATGAGTTTGACGGACTCATACCTTGTGTGATTTCAGTTACATGTGGCACATTGTTGGAGTAAAAGTGGGCGTCCCCTTCCAGTTCCAGACAGCTGATTGGCCGTTGTGAGGCGTCCCCTTCCAGTTCCAAGCAGCTGATTGGCTGGGAGGTATTGAGGAGCTGGAGGGTGGAGTCATCGGGAAGACAGCAGACCTCTCCATGGTGCTCTGGACCACTGAGGGAGACGGGGAGCATGTGAGCATGGTTTATCTGTTTATCTAGAACACACACGCACACACTCACTCACTCACTCACATGCACACGCACGCACTCACTCACCCGCACACGCATACACACATACACACACACGCACGCACTCACACACACACAGGCACACCCACACACGTGTACCTGTTAGAGTAGTGGTACACAGATGCGTGTCCGTTTGCCAGTGGCTGCGGCAGCAACGTGTCACATTCCATGTCACACTCCCCATCCTCCTGCTACAACAGAAAACAGAGCCGTCATACACGAGCATGTGATCCAGAACACAATCCGTTTGGAATCCTCCGTAGAATAAGGAGTCATGCTGGAGACGGTTCAGTCTGTCTGCGGTACCTGGTGGAGTCCTGGCAGGCAGTGGGAGGAGTGATGGGGTTTCCCATTGCGGGGGAAGTCTCCGTTGGAGGGGTACAGTGCGTGTTGGTGGGCTAGGTGGGGGTCCAGGGAGCAGTGCTTGACCAGGGCCAGACCTTGCAGGGGGACCATGGTGTACTGGCAGGAGGAGACGGGAGCAGCCACGGCCGAGAAGCACAGGTCGGACGTTTGCTCTGGCAGATGAGAACAAAAAACAATGTAAGAAATGTTGAATCGGTTTCGTGGATGTAGAGTTTCACTCTGATCGTGCGCGTGAATATGAACAGAATTAAGCAAGCCCTTCGATTTAAGGGTATAATGTGGTGAAGCCTTTTGATTCAAGGGTATAATGTGGTGATGCCCTTCGATTCAAGGGTATAATGTGGTGATGCCCTTCGATTCAAGGGTATAATGTGGTGATGCCCTTTGATTTAAGAGCATAATCTGGTTATACCCTTGATTCAAGGGTCTGCGGTACCGTACCACATTATACCCTTGATTCAAGGGTCTGCGGTACCTTACCACATTATACCCTTGATTCAAGGGTATAACGTGGTTTTGTTTTTTGCCATCGTCCTCACTCACTCTGCTTGGCCCAAGCCCTCCACAGGCAGAAGGGGATGAAGGCTACGATGATGAAGACCAGCGCTCCCAAGACCACTCCCACGATGAGGTAGGGCAGGTCGCTAGGGCGTGGCACCGGACCCCCTGGCTGCACTGGTCTAAGCATCGGCATCTCTGACGGGGGAGACGGCTGGTTCGAGCGAGCTAAGGAAGAAAGACGATCAGTTTAACGTGTTTCACAACTGCCAGCGATTTCATATCAGTTCATATGCTAGCAGTTACTGAAGTGCATAGAGCGAGACAGACAGAACCTTACCCTTCGTTTCCAAGATGACCACGTTGCCAAACTCGCTCTCTCCTCCCTCGTTGAAACACTGCATCTTGATATCGTAGGCCGTCTCTGGCTGCAGGTCGGTGATAGAGTGCCAGTAGCGGTCTCCCTCCACCACGTCCTTCTTGTAGTCGCTGTCGTTGTCGCTGTCCGTAGGCCGGTAGAAGATGTAGAAGCCGTAGATGGGCGTGTTGTTGTGAGGTGTGTACTGATGTGAGAGAGAGAAGCAGTGATGATTTAGCCACACGTGTCTGTCAGACTCCCAACCACAGGAAAGGAAGTGATGTCACTTCACGCGTTCTCATTCTGTATCCCTCTCGCTCTCCCTCTCCCTCTCGCTCTCCCTCTCGCTCTCCCTCTCGCTCTCCCTCTCTCATTTTTGATTCGCTTACCGTCCACTTAAGGATGATGGTGGTCTCGTTAATGGCCTCGTTGTAGGTGATGTAGGGTCCATCGATGGGCCTGTCGTTGGTCCTCCCACTGCCCACCACCGTGTACAGCTTGGAGGGGATGCTGGGGGGGCTGGCTCCGATCACGTTCACTGCCACCACTCTGAACTTGTAGGACGTTCCTACGGCAACAGAAAAGAATCACGTGACCGTTCCATAAACTAATGGAAAATGGAAAAACTACTAAATAAAGACATCAATAGAAGGAAAAAAAAACACAAGAAAATCTACTTTTGAATCACAAAACGATAATGCTGTATTCACTTTGTCTTCATCCATTTTTTGTGTTATCTGCGTCAGCTACATAATATGAACTATATAATAAACTATGATGTTAAGGTCCAGTGAACAAATCTACAGCACACTGGACATGATTGTGATGAGTGATGAGAAGGAAAACAGGAGGTTGACTATGAGAACGACTGGAGTCAAATGATGACTGATGATGTGGACCGTTTTGGAACTGGCAACGATGATGACCGTAATTATGAGCAACAACATAATATTGAATTCGCACGATGATGATAATGATGATGGAGAAGGATGGTGATGTCAAAGCACTAGCAGTGTTCAGAGTCTAGTGTCAATGATGAAGATGATGATGATGAAGATGATGATGATGAAGATCCTGACCTTTCTCCAGACTGCTGATCTCCACAGACAGTCTTGAAGGAGGGATATTCGCCACGGCAACCTCCCACTCCGCCCCCTTCTTCTTGTACTCCACCCTGAACGACTGGATGGGGAAACCACGGTTACCACGCGGGATCCACGTCACGTAGGCCGACGTCTCCGTCGCCGTGGAGATGGTGGGTTTGTCAGGCGCTTCCGGAGCTGAACGGCAGAAGACAGAAACATCAAGCGGCTGGACACAGCAAACACAAACAATAATACTGCCTTCCCATTGGCTGCTGACACATGATGCGGGCACATGCACGCCACAACAACACAGACACCAACACGACACTGATAGGCACTTACTGTGAGCTCATCCTTTAGTGGGAGGAGTGAAAGAGATTCAAAGATTTGTATGTTAGTACAGAAGAGAAAGGTTATAGGTTAACGGCGTAGCTTAGCAACAGTGGCTAACACAGCCGTTAAGATAGTGTAGGTGTCAGTTAAACAGCCCCCCATCCCCCTTGGCAACAGGAACTCACGGGAGAGTCGAGGTGACGGCACAGGCGGAGTCTTCGCTGGTTCGTTTGGCCCAAGGCTTCGGCGACCTATCATCATGGACACAACAATGTAAACACAGACGATTACTATACTACCAACAGGTCCAGTTCCAGTTCTACCCAAAAGAACTGTGAAAATGACTTGGAGCGCTCGGAAGCCCTTAAATTAGAGTGTTTAACTCAGGGGTTTCTAAACCTGTTCCTGGAGAGCTACCATCCAGACTGTTTTCCCTTCAACCTCAATTTAGCACACCTGCTTCTACTAATGACCTGGCTGAATGAGGCTACATTATGTGCAGTTGAAGTGAAAAACTACAGGATGGTAGCTCTCCAGGACCGGAAATGGAGACTCCTGGTTTAACTGAACACGTGGTGATGATGATGATGATGGTACCTTTGCCTGTTCTGAAGGTCATCATGGCAGGCTGGCCCAGACCAGCACAGTTCTTGGCAGCCATCTCCACCTCATAGAGGCTGGCGGGCTGCAGCTTGGCCAGGGTGAGCTTGTGGAGGGAACCAGGGATGCTGCTGCTGGACCAGGCCCCTGGAGGGTCTCCCGTCTGGGGGATTGGAGACAGGGGGGGAGAGACCGTCAGGGCATCTTCAAAAACAAACCACACTGCCTGAGGGTGTTTGGCCGCTCGAATCGGACTAAATCGCCTCATCGATCGGAGAGATCGAACAAAGAAAGGATTCTGGTTTGTTCCGTCCTGCAGCTGTTACCTCCTAAACGAGCACGTCAGCAGAGCTGCCATCTCTCATGCATTTGATTGGTTCCGCAGCGTGTGTAACCAATCAAATGTGTGTATCTCACGGCCAACGCGGGAAAGTTGGCAGCTCTGCGTCCGTACAGGAGACTGGATTCTAAGCTGAAGCTTGGATGTAGTGCCATCACCACAGCAACGCAGACTGAAGTACCTTTCTGTACTTGACGATGTATTCCTGCACAGGCGACCCTCCGTCGTGGCGCGGTTTCCATGTCAACTCGTAGAAGTCGGACTTGACGGTGCGCGGCTGACTCAGGATGATAGGGGCCTCCGCCGGGGAGATGTGCCCGTGAAGCCCTGAGCAGTCCAGGGGGAGCAGGGTACCCGCGCCTCCAGGCCTCACTGGGGCCTGCTCCCGTAGCACCTTGTCTGGGCTGAGGGGCCGCAGGATAGAGGGCAGCTTGCCGGCGCGTGGAGAAACGACTGCAGATGACCACAAGGGGGACAGGGTTAGAACTGCAGGTACCTGACCACGCATGGGGGAGAGCTAGGTCAAGAGACAAGCCTATTCTCAAAAACTTACGGGATTTACTTTGACGTTAGGCTATAGGCTAGGCTAACCGGTTCCACACAGATATGTCATTTTTAAAAGATATTTGGTATATCAGTAACAGTTTTTTTTTTTTATCTAAACCAAGCAGGCAGCAGATGTTTTGGTGAAGTAATTGCACGCATTGGCAGTGAGATACACACATTTGATTGGTTCCAATGCATGACAGTTGGCAGTTCTAAAACTGTCAAATGTATTTATGAATCCAAAACAAAACCGGAAGTGTAAAACCCATCATAGTGTTGGTCTCACCGGTGGGTATGGTGAGCAGGCGGGCGGCGGCCTGAGAGCTGCCCACGCCGTTTTCCGCCAAGCACTGGTACAGGCCGTCGTCCTGAGGGCCCACGTTGATGACGCGCAGCACGCGGGCAGACAGGCGGTGGCGAGGGGAGGGGGCAAGTGGCCGGGCGTTGTGGAGCCACACCACGGAGGGAGCAGGCTTGCCCCGGGCCTGGCAGCTGAACCTCACGCTCTCGCCCCACGCCACCTCCTGCTGTAGCAGCTCCACCACCACCTGAGGAGGCTCTGGAGGGAGGGAGGGGGGGAGGGGAAGGAGGGAGAGAGAGAGGGGGGAGAGGGGGAGGGAGAGAGGGAGGGAGGGGTGTCCAATAAGAAAAAGACAGAGTGTCTCTGTGTGCTTTCAGTGGGTTGTGTCATTGGTGGTGTGTGTGTGTTGTGTGTGTGTGTGTGTGTGTGTGTATGTTGGCAGTCTGGCCAGCCAGTTGATGGTTGGCTGCTAGGGAATCAGGGAGAGGCAGAGCTCATTAGAGCAACAGCACCAATCCAACTTTAATTAGGGCCAGCTGCTGAGAGACAAACCCACATCACACACACAGCCTCTCTCTCTTTTTCTCTCTCGCTCTCTTTTTCTCTCTCTTTTTCTCTCTCTCTCGTTTTTTTCTCTCTCTGTGTCTCTCTCACACACACAGACTCTCTCTCTCTCACACACACACAGAAAGAGACTCGCACACACACACAACAATCACTGTAAAAACAGTCATCTGTAAATAGCCATGCTACATCATGCCATGTTAACAGAGAGCTCTGTTTCCACACACACACACACACACACACACACACACACAGTCTTGCACAACCTCAACCCCCACCTAAAAAGACTCTCACGAACTCACACACGAACACACACACGAACACACACACACACACACACACACATCACTGAAACAGACGCACATTCAGCCCTGTGTTCTCTCTGGCCACCAAACAGGAGTCAGGCTAACCATCAAGTCTGTGACGCACACTTAAACTGCGCTCAAGATAAACTCCCAAAGAGAAATAGCTGTAGTTTAGCTCTCAGCTAAACCATCAAACCTGGATAACATCTCTCAGATCCTGTGCCACAAAGACACAAAGAAACTCTACAACAGCTCTCCAAAATATCTGCCGTGTCTAATACCGTTAATATCCCAAGTTAAAAACATATGAGTTACAAGATTGTCCTGTTCAAAGATCGGAACGACCTTGAACACGCACACGGACGTCGCGGTTACTTACCGAACACTTGGACATCATAGAGCGCCGTGGCAGTGTTGGCAGAACCAACGCCGTTGTTGGCGTGGCACGCATACGTGCCCGAGTCGCCCTCGCCCGCCGCGTCGATCAGCAGGTTGCTGAGCAGGAAGCGCGTGTTGTTATGGAAACGCAGGTCCTGCCCGTCCTTAGCCCAGGTGACCTGAGGGGTGGGGATGCCGCTGGCCACACACTCCAGGACCAGACGCTGCCCTCTGGTCACCATGATGGAGCGAGAGGCAGGGGGGTAGATGATGCGAGCGGCCTCGGATGTGGAGCCTAGGTTGGGGTGGTGGGCGTTCAGGGGGAAGAAGAAAGGAGGGAGAATCCTTTATATAAATACCGAAGTTCTGAACGATCCGCTCTGCTTTAGATACAGCCTGACTGGTGAGCATGACTGTTTTCTATCGATAAGAAATAGGGGCTCCGTCTGTGATGTAAAATTCTGATAAGATTTAATTAGACTTATTTACTTATGAATATTTTTTTTCTAAAGTGGAGTTCAGCATAAAGGTACACTTATAAGTCTTTCAGAAAGAGCTTTAGTGCGGAGCTAACTAAACAGGTATACAGTCAAAAGTATGATTGATGTTGGCTTCATCGGGTTGACAAGCGGTCAGAGGTTATGGGGGTGGTTGGGGTTACTCACGGCGTATTCGGAGGCGGTCAGTGGAGGTGGAGGTCTTCACTTCCTGGGTAACGGGGTTGTATGCGGCGCACTTGTACGGGCCTTCATCCTCCAGCGTGGCGTTGGCGATCTGCAGGTTTCCTGACGGCATGATCAGGTAGTTTCCTGCGGCGACACAAGCGGCAGAGCGGTTAGAAACGCAACTGAAACAAATATGGTGTGCTTCAATATTGATTGTTTTAGTTTTTTTTACATTTGGTCGGGATCGCACCAGAGCAACGTTTCTCAGTCGCGAATCTATGTTTTCCGCTTCGTCAAATACATTTTGCTTTTTGAAATACGAATTTATCTAAATGTACCACATATTTAAGGACCTTCCGGTTGCTCAAATTCGAACAGTACAATTCAGATTCAAAAAATATATACAAAATTTGCAACAAATACTTTTAATTTGAAGCCGAAAGACTTGACGCTTGCAAAGTATAGCTTTGTCCTATAAAGTGTTACCCGATAAGAATATGGCAGAATAGAAGCGTGGCGAGGCCTCTATTAACCACGCAGGGTGCACTTCTAACAGCGGCCACTAGGTGGAGTATAACAGCTGCCAGTCAGAGAGCGCTGTCCTGCATGAGGTTCTGGTTCCACTACCAGATAAGCTGGTTATCAGAAGCTCAGCCTTCATCAGCAGCCCTCCATAAAGGAGACAGCAGGACACAGAAATAAATGGTTGCAAAATAAACAAGTCTATTCCCATGTTTCAACATTCTCCAGATAACCGCCTTATCACCAGCCTCTTTCTGATGGCCCTTGATGGCAGGATTACAACATTCCAGTAAATCAGCGAGATTGATAGAGATTGACAGATAGCTAAGAAAAGGATGGAGAGCAGGAGAGAGAGAGACTATACTTCTAATTAGCATTATCTCTCTCTCTTTCATCCTAAAGGACAGAGGTTCAGAAAGAGAGACAAAGAGAGAAAGGTCCAGAAAGAGACAAAGAGAGAGAGTTAGAAAGAGAGTAAGATATAGAAAGAGAGATTAATAGAGAGAGAGTGAGGGAGAGAGAAAGAGAGAGATATACATGTATAGAAAGAGTGATTGATAGAGAGAATGAGAGAGATTGACAGAGAGAGAGAGAGAGAGAGAGAGAGAGATTGATAGAGAGAAAAGACAGATTGATAGAGAGAGCAAAAGAGAGGGAGAGCGATGGAGAGAAAGGCGCAGGATTTGAACCTTTTGAGGTCTCCAGCCACTCCTGCTTGACACTGTAGCGGACCTGAGCCTTGGGCTGGCTCTCTGGGAGGTGACACTCGATGACAGCAGTGTTGCCTTCATCCACTTCAATCACCAGCTGGTCGTCTGGCTCAAAGTCCCGGAGCTCTGAGATGGGGAGAGAGAGAGCGAAACAGACGGGCGGGCGAGGTTAGGATACACAGGCACAGAGAGAGAGAGAGAGAGAGAGAGAGAGAGAGAGAGAGAGGAAGAGAGACTACCAACAGCCTTTTAACATACTAATCTTTTCTGCAGGACTACAACAAGCACATACACAAATGACTTGAATCCACGTCCATCAAACCAACAGAACAACTATCCCATGTTCTTAGTAACTGGGTGAGTGTTGGGGCCTGCTGTCGCCATAGTGGGTGTACAGCAGCCTGCTACAGTTGGCATGTTTGATTCATTCTCCAGCTATGAATAGTGCAGTGTGAGCGAGGGTCTGGGTCTGGTTAGTGAGCTTGGAACTGTGGGAAAGCCAGTGGGATTATTGGGGGCCATGTGCTGTGACTCTACTCTGCAGACACCCCGTCTGCACAGACGCCATACTGCACAGGCACAGGGCCGACCCCTGCCCCCCCCTCCGCTCCCCTCGCCTCCCCTCCCCTCCCCCCCACCCCGAGAGGCCTGGACACGGGGTCAGAGGTGAGAGGTGGCCATCCTTGAGTTTCAGGGAAAGATAACCAGTTTGGATTGGAGGAAGTAGCTTTTAAATCCTGTCTGGAGGGGAGGGGGGAGGAGGGGAGGGGGG
>BROE01000024.1:11876410-11891410 GCA_036571765.1 Plecoglossus altivelis | reverse complement strand
AGTGATGTGGTATTGCACGGTGGTCCACTTTGGAGCTTTGCTTAGCCCTCTGGGCACCCAGCTTATGCGGAGCCGGGTGTTGTCTTCGGCGAGTAGACCAGGCCTTGGGCGATCCATCTCCTCTCCCTTCTTCTCTCTCTTCTCTCTTCTCTCATCTCTACTCCTCTTCTCTCTCATCTCGACTCTTCCTCTCTACTCTCGTCCGTCCTGGGCTCTGCACTCTTTCTTTGCTTCTCTCTTACATCCTGCTACAGTACCACTCAGTGTAATCACAGCGTTTAACACACCGCAATGGGGCGAGGGTCTTTCATGAGAATTCATCGCTATTACTCTCTAACTCAAACGCATTCTTTGACAGACAGAGGTCTGAAAACAGCAAGGTCCTAACCAACTCTCGGGGTAGTGGGTGAAAGACAAAAAAATCGCCCCCTCCCCCCTCCTACTGGTGTGTTCCCCCTGATTTGGTATGCGTTTAGTCCCCACTGAGTTTGTATTGACCCCCGTCCATTGAGGCTTGTAGGCCCTCTGGCGCAGCTGTGGTGTGTTGTGTTCGGGAGAGACCCAGCGTTCTCGGCATCTCTCTCTGCTTCTCTCGTTCTCCTCTCCTCTCTCTATCCTCTTTCTCTCTCTCTATCTCTTCTAATCTTCATCTTTCTCTCTCGTCTCTCGATACCCACGTGACTCACACGCTTTAACCACCCGCGCCGCTCTCTGGACATCTACTCGCTTTACTTCAATCAACGCACTTTGAATTGGGACGGCGGGGTGAGCCGAGGGGGGGGGAAGGTGGACACTGAACCATTCCTGTCCAGTTCATTAATAACTGGCTATTCTGCCTAAGATCACAGGGTTTTGATGAAGGCCAGTTGGTGGGGGGTTCTGGGAAGAGGACTGCTTCTCCCTGGCTCTACTGGAATGTCAGCAATTCTCCACCATTGTATCCGTGCAGGTTAGTCCCACTCAGCAGGACAGCATTGATAAGCTAGCTATGGTATTTAATTGACACCTGTTGCTCTTGTTCAGGTGAAGGTTTGTGTGTGTGTGCGCGCGTGTGTGTGTGTCTACTGGTGTGTGGTAGGTCCAGCCAGCTTGTCTTATAGCACTAATAAAGCAAAATTACTGTTATATAAAGCATTTAATGGAGTGCCAATGAATCCAACTTAACATGATCTACAGTTTATACAGCCCCGTTACGCGTCTCTGTATTGGCGCCTGAGCACCGGAGTTTGGGGGTGTTGTGGGTCCAGTGTTGTGTAGAGGTTTGCTAATGCCCCAGGGGGCTTGCCAATGTTTTTGTTGTTACTGCATCTTGGGGTGCAGTTTGTATGTGGTTGTCCCATTCTACTCCACCCTGAACTCCTTTCCTCTCACACACTGGAGTCCGAAGGAAGGAGCGAGAGAAAAACAGGAACAGAAAAGAGTAGGAGAGAGAGAGAGAGCAATAGAGAGAGCAAGGGAGGGACAGAGAGGGAGATGGAGAGAGAGAGAGGGAGCGATAGAGAGAGGGAAAGATAGAGAGAGAGGGAGATGGAAAGAGAGAGGGAGATGGTGAGAGAGGGAGTGATAAAGAGAGGGAGATGGAAAGAGAGGGAGTGATAAGAGAGAGAGAGGTAGATGGAGAGAGAGGGAGTGATAAGAGAGAGAGAGAGGTAGATGGAGAGAGAGGGAGTGATAGAGAGAGAGAGGTAAATGGAGAGAGAGGGAGTAATAGATGGAGAGGTAGATGGAGAGAGGGAGTGATAGAGAGAGGTAGATGGAGAGAGAGGGAGTGATAGAGAGAGAGGGAGATGGAGAGAGAGGGTCCCTACCAAAAACCTCTCCATGCTGCCCCTCCCCCACCCTCCATGCCGGGAAGGCTGAATTAGACCTGGACAAAAGGCTTTGTGGGTCGACCATGAAAGCCCTATTAACCATACTGCAGCCCCCAGAGGCCCTGCTCGCAGGAAACCACCTCCCAGAATGCCTCTCTCCCAGCAGGCCGCTATCCCAGCATGCATTGCTTCCCTTCAGGGCTAACCCCTGTTACCCCAGAGTCTCATTATAGTCTGCCTGAGATTGTCATGTAGATTATTATGAATGTGGTTATTAAAGTGATGGAGAATGGGGCGAGAGAGAATGAGTGAGTGTGAGAAAAGTGAGCAGTTGAGGGGAGAGAGTGAAGACTGTGTGGGGTGTGATTTGTTTACATCATTAAGGAGCAGGAGGCTTTTGGTGTGAAACTACACTGGGGTACAGTGTAGTATTAAGGATCTGTACAATGAGAGCACTGTTAGCTGGACTGTGGTTTGACAGGATCACTGAAGTCTTGTTTTGTGTTCAGGCGTACAGTGGGTTGTGTTCGGAAGGTAACTTGTGGTTGTTGAAGCCTTTTGAAGGTGTTGTCGTGGAGTGTGTTGGGGACCCAACGTAGGGGGCCCCTCAGGTGTCAGGTGTCGTGTCTTTGAGCCAAGAGTCAGCTGGGTGTCATGACAACCACCCTGCTCACTCCAGGTCTCTTCCTGACCTCAGCAGCTGTGTCCTGTGTGTGAATAGACCCCAGGCGACTCAAACACACACATATGCACAGAACTTTGTAACTATCATTCTAGAACACATCCAATGTCATGTGATTCCAGGGAAAATGTATCTATTCAAGGAGGTCAGTTTCATCCTGTGTACACAGGACACTATTATAGGGAATTCAAAATCAGCACCCCAAGTTTGGCGAATCATCTTTTATTGAGGTATCCTGCATGTTAAAATGTTGACATGCATGATGCCATGAATCAAGGGGTAGGGTGTTAGGGTGATTAAGGATGTGTGTGTTTGGTTAAGGTCAGATAGGTGAATGAATGGAGGTAAGGTTGGTGTATGTATGAGTGTGTGTGTGTGCAGTGATGGTCCTGGTGGTTTGGGGTAGAGGAAGGTGGAGATGATGGTGGTTTGAAGTGGAGGAAGGTGGAGACAATGGTGGTTTGAAGTGGAGGAAGGTGGAGACGATGGTGGTTTGGAGAGGAGGAAGGTAGAGATGATGCCGGTTTGGAGTGGAGGAAGGTGGAGATGATGGTGGTTTGGAGTGGAGGAAGGTCGTCAGGAGGCGAGGAGGTGGAGGATGAGGGTGGTGTTAACATCCCGCTAAGCATGCTGGGACTTTCTCCAGAATGTGAAGCATCCAAAGCAGCCCCTCTTCTTCTTGATGGCTGTTTTCTATTGTTTCAACACAATATCAACACATCTACATCAGTACACAAGGGCACATGCAGGGTTTACATTCTCCTGTGTATTACATGACATACTAGAAGGCTTGTTTCTATCTGTGTACACAAAGAGTTAGTGTAAGACTTGGTCATGACTGAACTACCTCAGTTTGGATCTCCTGTGACTGGAACCTCCTCTCATCTTGACGCTTCAGTTTCTGCTGAAGGACTTTGATTTGATCTCTGCAGTCCTTCAGGTCATCTGCTGTTGCTGTCTGCAGAGCCTCCAGGTTTGCTGCTCCCTGTTCAGCCTGTTTTAGCAGAGAGAGCAGCTCCTCCGCACGGTTTGCTGCTCCCTGTTCAGCCTGTTTTAGCAGAGAGAGCAGCTCCTCCGCACGGTTTGCTGCCTGCTTCTGTACAGAGTCCATGTCTGCACATTTACCTACAAACTCCTGCCTGCTTTTGAATAACTCGTCCTGGACGTCTTTCAGGGTCTTCTCCAGACCGAGGCAGCGCTCCTCCTTCTTCTGCAAGTCGACTTGAAGTTTGGTCATAGAGCTGGTCGTCTTTAGCAGGTCGCCTTTAAAAGCCTCCATGGCCTGTTCTGCCTTTTGAGTTAGCTGAAGGGCCTCCTCCTTCTCCTTGGACAGGGCTAGGATCTTCTCATCCTTCTCTGCAATTTCAGCGCGGAGATTCCTCTCCAGCGTGATGAGATTGGCTCTGGTCATGCCGCATTTGATGTCGGCCATCTTTCGGGCTGATTGGGCCGCGCAGATCTCTGCTCTGAGGCTGGAGAGCGTCGCCTGGAACTCCACCCCTAGATGAGCCGGTTTGGCGGCTACGCTTCCGACCTCCATCAGCCTGGCCGTGGCCAAAACGAGGCCCTGCTCGGACAGCCTCAAGGCTTGGACAGCCTGGTCCCTCTCTGCCCTCAGCTCCAGCCTCTCCTTCTCCCAGGCTCGGAGGTGAGAAGCCAATGCATCCTCCAGTTCCTGGCGGGATGTGAGGTGGTCCAGCAAGCTTGTCGTGGCGTGGCCGGTGGGTGTCTCTACCTCCTCCATCTTGGCGGGGCCCTGCAGGGTGGTCTTAGCATTGGCCAAGGCTTCCTCGACTAAAACACGTGCATTCACTTCCGCCAGAAGCTTCCGGCGAAGCTCCGCTACTGTGTTCTCTAAGGTGTTCTTCTCCACCTTCATCTTCTCGAGCTCTTGGACCAGGTTCCTCTCTGTAGTAGAGGCCTCCTCAGACACAGTGATTGCCCGGTGGACATCTTGGTTCTTTTTCAGGTCACACAGGTCTGTCGTTCTCTGAGATTTGCCTGCTACTATCTTGGGAGATTTAGCTTCTGCCTTGAGGTCACCAGACCCAAGTGAACGGCTTTTCTTTTTAGTTTGATTCATTTGCTACATTCAGAACAAATTGAAAATTAGATACTTCACTGAAGATGGATACAAAATAAGTGCGTGCAGTTATGCTGATAATGTGCTGAGAAAACATTGGACGTCACTGCATTCGGTTAAACGTTCTAATCATTGTGACGCAGAACAATGGTCTGGAATGGAGGCCAAACTGGTGCGAGCCAGTTTCCAAATCTGGCTATGGTTAGACAAATAGGTCAAGATTGTGAAAATGTTTTTTAAATATGCAAATTATTGTTTCGCTATTTTACAATTCCCAATAGACGTAAATTAAACGTATGTTGTGAGGTTTTTGCGCGGCTGCGACCTCTGTTTTTCCAATATATTTAAAGTTTATAAGTCTTTAAATTTACAGGCTTACATACTTAATTTTGGATCAAGATCGTATCTTCCGTACGATGTGTTTATGAGCGCTGATATGATTGTTTTTCGAATATATTCAAAATACATGTAAAAAACTGTTTTAAAGTACCTTTACATGTTTAATTTAGGATAGATTTCTTACCTTCGATGCGGTACGTTGCATTAGTAGATCTGAGTATAAATCGAATGATTGTCGTTTATAAACATGGAATGCATTCATGACATCATCAATGTGTCATCAACTTGTGTTCCCATGGTAATTGAACGTTAAGTGCGATACTGTTGTCTAAAGTCAGTTATTACAACGCCATGACCCATGTCATGACTTTGTATTGTTTTCCATATGTAGGCTGTGTATGTAAAATGACGTATTGATTCTCAAATCTGAATACGTAGCCATGAGAGAGGACTCAAGGGAAGGGGATTCAATATTAAAGAAAAATACTTCTTGGTTTATTTTATTCTGTAATGTAGCTCAGTCAAACCATTTATTTGATGTCACAATTTATGCACCATATTTCACAGCATATTTCGAGCCTTACATCAATATGGATGAGGGGCGAGGTTGGGAGGTTGAGGCCTACGTTTTGACTAGTAAGTGCTGAAGTACTTGAATATTGAGTTAAAACTACTGTACTTCAAGTCCTAGAGTTTCAAAGTACTGCCTTTCACTTTCAGAACAGTGCAGCTCTGAGGAAGTTATTACAAGTCAAGAAGTTGGTTGTATTTTATTACCAGTGTTCACTGAGACCGTTGCATTTTTGTCCGCCTCAGGACGTCTTTATTTCCGGGAGCTTTGCTGCAATTTCTTTCTCAGTCTCTGCCTTTTGCATGCCTGTGTGTAAGAACATATATATGTGTGCGTGTTTGGGGAAGGGGGTGGTATGCTCCTATATATGTATGTGTGTGTGTGTGTGTGTGTGTGTGTGTGTCGGCTGTTTAGGCTGATGGGGCCTGAGGGATATACTGTCTATGGATATTGTCTTAGAGTTTCCTCTGGTATTGTGCCAGCTGGAGCAGTGATCAAGGGGGGGGGGGGGGGGCGGGGGGGGGGGGGGGGGAGGGGGGGGGGGGAGGGGCAGGGGGGCAGGGGGGGCAGGGGGGGCAGGGGGGCAAGGGGGGCAGGGGGGCAGGGGCAGCAGGGTGAGTGATAGCATGCATCGACGTGTGTAATGTTTCCATCTGTCTTCAGTTGTAGAAATCTTATTGTTATTGAAGAAATCCCATTGTTACTAAACAAAATCTTACTGTTATTAAAGAAATGGTATCGTTACTAGAGAAATCTTATGGTTAATAGGTAACCCAGCTGGTGTTATTATTATTATTATTACGGTATGTGCAGGACAGGAATCTAGTGTTCTGCATCATAGCAATGAAACTAATATGACGTCTGCACAACACCAATTATGTTTTGGTCATTTGTGCTGGAAGTTAAGAAAAAGTGGCAACTTTCTTCCATTTGGGTTTAGACTCTAACACAGTCAAGCTGCTTGTCCTATAATTGGACTTGGAGCCAGTCAAATCCCAGCCTTTGCCAAGCTCAACTGAACCCTCCCAGTTCTGCAGCCTGGGGCAGAGCTGGACTGGCCTGGATCAGCTCTGGCTGTCCCAGGTCAGGCCCTGGAGAGAGGGGGAGTGCGATGACTTATGGCGCAGGGCTAAAGTTTAAGATGGAAGCTTGTGTCCTCTGGAGAGGAGGAGAGTTTCAGATGGTGGATGGTAACATCAGGTACCAGAACGTAAGGTCATGTTGTTGGCAGGGTGGAGAAAGGTTGGGGAGAGGTTGAGAGTTGTGGTCGTATATCAGTGGGTAGGGGAGTGGAGGTATGGGAAAGTGTAGTCGGCTTGAGAACAGAGGAGGGAGAGTTTTGCTTTATGTTCTCCTTTTATCAAGCACCTGGTTTTATCATCTCCAGACCCTCCCAACATGTGCTTTGATTTGGATCTCTCTCTCTCTCTCCCTCCGCTGCTGTCTCTGTCGGGCTCCTCTTCCATCTCTCCTAAGCCTCCCCTCATCCATCTCGCTTCTTTCTCCCGCTTCCCTTATTTCTTCTTTGACGTCCCCCCCCTCACTCCCCCCCTTCCCTTCCTCCACATCTCCTCTTTTTCCACCACCCGTTCTCTCTTTCTCCTTGTGCCTCCCTCTCTTCCCCTCCCTCCCTCCCTCCTCCCTCCTTTCCTCTCCCCCTCCCTTCCCCTCCCTCCCTCCTTTCCTCTCCCCCTCTCCCCCCTCCTCCCCCCTCTCTTACTTCCTGTTCTCCGTTCAGCCAGACGGTCATAATTAAGAGCGAAAACGATAGTCTCCCTGGCCCTCTGGAGCCCTCTATACTCCCTGTGTGCGCGCGTGTGTGTGTGCGTGCGTGCGTGTGTGTGTGTGCAAACTCAGGTCTCTGTTTCTCTCTACCTCTAGACTTGGCCTATGGTCCCACTCCTCTCAATGCTTCTTTATGTTCAGTGTCAGCAGTGAAGCATGATCTCACCCCCCCCCCCCCCCCCCCCCCCCCCCCTCCGCCCCCCCTCAGAATGACTTACAGAGTCTTCAAATCAGAGCAGGAACACAAACCTGTCCAGTCTCAGAGAGCAGAGTCACCCACGCTCTCTCACAGGAAGCCCTCCTGACTCCAGCTCCACCTGCATGACTTATTCATCCAGAAAAGGTGTGTGTGTGTGAGAGCGTGTGTGTGCATGATTGTGACTAAATAAGTGATCTGAAACAAGGTGTTCTTTTTCACTGACGGTAGTCAGTTCTTCGCAGCGGTGAGTGCGCGTGTGTGCACGCGTGTGTGCACGCGTGTGTGTGCACGCGTGTGCGTGTGTGTGCGTGTGCGCGCGTGTGTGTGCGTGTGCGTGTGTGTGCGTGTTCAGTCGTGTGGATACTCAGTTATTATCCCCTTGAAGGAACACAGTTGTCTAGTGAGTGTGTGTGTGTGTTGAGTCGTGTGTGTGTGTGTGTGTTGAGTCGTATGTGTGGGTGTTTAGTCGTGTGTGTGTTTAGTCGTGTGTGTGTGTGTGTTTAGTTGTGTGTGTGTGTGTTCAGTTGTGTGTGTGTTTAGTCGTGTGTGTGTGCGTTGAGTCCTGTGTGTGTGTGTGTGTGTGTGTTTAGCGTGTTTGTGTTGAGTCGTGTGTGTGTGTGTGTTTAGTCGTGTTTGTGTGTTCTCTGACGTGCCATCGTAATGGCATCTAGTGGGCCACTTCCCCCCAGCGCTGGGAGGCAGATTGTAAAGCACAGACAACACAGAGTGGTTCAGAACCACGGTCCAATCAACCGGCGCTGATCCTATCTGTCAGTCACAGCCAGGGGCGGAGCTAAACCCTCCCTTCACATTCAAACAAACAAGCGGAATACACACATAAACACACACGCACAGAAACTCACACACACACACCAAGTTAAACACTTCAACACAGAGATAGGATTACACAACACACACGGAGGGGCAAAACCACACACAACCTCACACGGAGAGTTTGACACGGTAGAAATCTGAATACCCACGACACGGTCATGCGCGCTAATTTGCATGCAAACAAATCAACAGATGACTTTAGCGAGCAAGGACATGCATACGAGTGTGTTTGAATAACTATATTTCATCCCTGTCAAAACGTTCACTTTCATTTGTTTGTGTACGTTGTGTAGGGGGCGTGTATGTGTGCGTGCCTGTGCGTTTGTACTCTATCCATGTGTATTTCCGTGTGTGTGTGTGTATGTGAGCAGCAGTGTAAATATTGTGTTGTGCTCTAGTAACATCTCTTCCTGTGCCTTCAGTAGCAGCACCCTCTTCTGTTTATTTTCCTTGTGGACGGACGGCTTCTTATCAAATAAGCAGACATTGCCGTCCAGCCCACTGTCCAACCACGCGCTCCCAACAGATGTCCCGCCCCCTAAGAGGACCCGCACCCCTGCGATCAGCAAACACAGGAAGACATGTTGTGTCTGTACATCTTCATCCTGGGATGTTTTTTTTACAACCTTTAAAGATGAGGAACCTCTTGGGATCGTGAAAAGCACCAAGCTGTGTTCTACGTCTTTGTCAGATGGCACAGGTGTGGATGAAAGGAGCAACGCACAGCAACGCACAGCAACGCACAGGAACGCACGGCAACGCACGGCAACGCACGGCAACGCACGGCAACGCACAGGAACGCACAGGAACGCACGGCAACGCACGGCAACGCACGGCAACGCATGGCAACACACAGAAACACACAGGAACAGACAGCAACACACAGGAACACACAGGAACACACAGGAACAGACAGAAACACACAGGAACACACAGAAACACACAGGAACATACAGGAACACACAGGAACACACAGCAACATACAGCAACACACAGGAACATACAGGAACACACAGGAACACACAGGAACACACAGGAACAGACAGAAACACACAGGAACACACAGGAACACACAGGAACAGACAGCAACATACAGCAACACACAGGAACACACAGGAACACACAGCAACACACAGGAACACACAGGAACAGACAGAAACACATAGGAACACACAGGAACAGACAGAAACACACAGGAACACACAGGAACACACAGCAACACACAGGAACATACAGGAACACACAGGAACACACAGGAACACACAGGAACACACAGGAACATACAGGAACACACAGGAACACACAGGAACACACAGGAACAGACAGAAACACACAGGAACACACAGGAACAGACAGCAACACACAGGAACAGACAGCAACACACAGAAACACACAGGAACATACAGGAACACACAGGAACACACAGGAACACACAGCAACATACAGGAACACACAGGAACAGACAGAAACACACAGGAACACACAGGAACACACAGGAACAGACAGAAACACACAGGAACATACAGGAACACACAGGAACAGACAGGAACAGACAGATCACAAAGATAAACTAAATTTGTTCACAAAATACACCCAGTTGAAGTGTGACTGAAGAGAAGAATGTGCACACACATATACACACACTAAATACACACACACTGCACAGACACACCCTGCACACACACTGCATACATACACACACTGCGCACACACTGCATACACACAAACTGCATACATACACACACTGCACATACAGACACTGCATACACACACACACTGCATACACACACACTGTACACACACACACACTCACGCACACACACTCACTCATGCACACACACACACTGAATACACTGCATACACTGCATACACTGCATACACACACACACTGCATACACACACACTGCACACGCACACACTGCATACACACACTCACACACTGCACACAAAGAGTAATAACAGACAGTCTCTGGCCTCCTGTCCCTCATACCCCTGCCTCTTCCAGCCCCCAGCCCCCAGCCCCAGCCCAAGCCCCGGCCCTGTCTCTGGCCTCCTCATCCATGTATGGGACTGGAACTGCTGAGAGAATGTTTGTAAACAAGTTAACGTATTTGGCAGATTTTTACACTCTGAAGGATCCATCTTTTTTTTTTCCTCTGAATTTTTTCTCCCTCCACCCTACTCACAACCCCCCTCCACCCGCCGTTTGGTGTGGTGTGTGGTGTAAGACACAGAGACAGATAGAGGAGTGTAAATGTGTGCAAACGTGTTTATGTCCTCTATATATACTGTATGCCTGTTAGAGGATATGTGTGTATGGTGAGGGACTCGTGGTGAGAGTGTGTGTGAACAGACAAGTGTGTGAACGAAGATACTGCGGCATACGTGTGAGGAGGTGAGATGTTGTGTTGAGACCATTGTGTATGTTAGTGTGTGTGAAGATGTGTGCATGTGTGATGAGTTGTGTGTGACAGAGTGTGAGAGTGTGTGAAAGTTGGTGTGTGAAGAGCATGTATGCAATATGTGACAGAGTGTGTGTGAGACAGAATCGTGGAGAGTGTGTGCTGTGAAAGTGTGTGTGAGATGTGCATGTGTGACAGAGTGTGTGTGTGGACAGAGTGTGTGTGGGGGGGGTGGGGGTGGGTGCAGTCGCTGAATGTTTTTTTTGTTTGTGTGTGTGTTTACGTGTGAGAGTGTGTGTGAGGATGAGTGCATATGTGAGAGAGTGTGTGTGTTTGTTTGTGTGTGTGTGGAGGAGAGAGAGAGGGAAATGCATGCAGTGTGTGGTGTGACAGAAGTTCGTGACGAGGTGTGTGAGAGATGAGTGGTCATATTGTGAGTCAGAGTGTTGTGGTGAGGTATGCTGATGTGACGGATGTGCTGCAATGTGAGTGTAAAAGGAGAGTAGGATGTCGTGACAGGAGTGTGAAAAGGTGTGTGTGGTGTATACGATCACAGTGAGCTGTGAGAGTAAATAAACCCACTTCAGTAGGGAATCATGTGGCGTTGTTATCAGAACTCACTGAAACGACCCCCCCGACCCCCCCGACCCTCCTTTCCCTCCCGCCCCCTCCCTTCTCTTTCTAACTGCCTATATTTTCGATGAAATAACCCATCACTCTATTATACTCTCTCCTCCCTCCAGTTAGCAACCCGTCACAGTACAACCCTACAATCGCCAACCCCTCCACACGTTCCACCTCCACTCCACGTTCCACACATGGCTTCAATGAGAGACTTCTATTTTTAGCACTTCAGGATTTTCTTTGGGGGGGGGGAGAAGAACCGTAATCGGATGTTCCGTTGTGTTTTCTCTGACAGAACGTGGTTTGTTGAGAAACAGAACGCTCTCTGAGCCGTGGGGAACCATGTCCTGAACTAGCAGCCTCTTCCCCCGAAATCACCCCTGAACAGCGTCGGCCAGCCAAGCCCAGAACCCCTGGGTCCTTCCTGCTTCTCCGTGAGTCAGGAAGGAACCGTCCAGCTTGCGATCTCATCCCAGAAAGCCCCGTGATTGGGGGAGTCTTAGTAGCGGCCTGCATGACATGCAAACAACCACGTTCTGCCGAATCACTTACATTCAAGAACAAAAACTCCCCCCCAAAAAATAAAGTTTGGTTTGGAGACCACAGATGAAACACATTTCTTCCACACACTCATGCGCGCACACACACACTCACACAAACACACTCACTCACATACACACACACACTCACGCACGCACACTCACACACACACATGCATAAAAAGCATTCTTTCTCTTCCACACACACACACACACACACACTCATTAATCTGGGCCGACTCAGGAAACTGCTCCACTGAGCTGGCTAGAGGCCCTTGGAGGGTAGGGGAGGGAGGAGGGGAGGGAGGAAGGGTAGGAGGGGGGAGGGAAGGAGGGAGGGAGGAGAGGAGGGAGGGCGATACTGGAGGGGATCAAAGCTTCGAGGAGAGCAGCAGACTGACTGAAAAGAAACAGCAGAAGAGGGAAGAAAAGAGAAAAGGAAAATGTCCTTTTGCTCTGAAGCTCAGAGAACACAGGAGAGAGAGACGATCTGATCCCACTCGCTTTAATGAACTGGCAGTGGATGGGTGTGTCTTTTTCAGACTCTGTGTCTGTCTGTGTGTGTGTGTGTGTTTCTCTGTTCAGAAAGCTAAGCTTAAGTAGTTATTTCGATCACGACCTGGTACAATGTAAACAAGCCCATCGGTTTTTAATAAGAGCGAGTCTGAATGTAATTCTGCATAGTTTCTGTCTGAGAGAGAAAAGACGAAACAGATGTCAGGCTAAAGTCACGCAGCTAAAACGGACTTGCTCTCCTTTTTAACTGTGTCTCTCTTGCTATCTCTTTAAAACACAGTCATGTACACACGCAGCAACGCATACACTCTCACACACAGATACACACACTCACACAGATACACACACACACTCACACAGATACACACTCACACAGATACACACCCACGCTCACACAGATACACACACACTCACACACAGATACACACACACTCACATGCAGATACACACATGCTCACACACAGGCACACACACACTCACACACAGATACACACTGATACACACACCCTCACACACAGGCACACACACATACACACACACACACAAACTCACACACACACACTCGACTCTCTTCCAAAAACTCCACAGGGAGGTCGACAGTCCTTAAGAAAATATTCCCCAAAGCACTAATTAGAAAAACGATGGCGCTCGTTAATAGTTGGAGCCCCACACACGCTCCCCCCTACCCTCCTCTCCCCCCCCTCCCCCCCTCCCCTCACAGACCCCATTTCCATTCCCCTCCTGTAGAAAAACAAAACAAAACAAAACAAAAAAAGATCTCTGGCAGAAGGGAGCGTTCCACTGGCTGGCCTGGGTCAGGCCCTATTTACCTACCGCAGCATTGCTCTGTTACGGTATGAAGCCCCTCCCCCCCTGTGCCGTAAACTGACCCTCCTCCTGCACACGCACGCACCGTACACACGCACGCACGCACGCACGTACGTACGCACACACGAACACACACAGGCACGCACGTACGCACACGCACACACGCACGCACCGCACACACGCACGCACACACGCACGAACGCACACACGCATGCACCGCACACACGCACGCACACATGCACGCACGCACACACCCCCCATCCCAGGAGCAGCACATGGTCTTGGTTAAGAGGCTCTGAGCACCAAATGAAACTCAATCTCTCTTGGAGTTATTCCTCTCATTTTTCAAACTTCACTAAAAGATGGAGGAGGTGGAGGAGGTGGAGGAGGGGGGAGAGAAGGAGGGAGAGGGGGAGGTGGAGGAGGAGGTGGAGGAGGGAGAGAAGGAGGGAGAGGGGGAGGAGGTGGAGGAGGTGGAGGGGGGAGAGAAGGAGGGAGAGGTGGAGGTGGAGAAGGAGAGGGAGTAGAGGAGGACGGAAACAGGAGTTTTTTTCTTTCTCTCCCTCCTCCTCGCTCTCTCTCCTCTCTCCCTCCTCCTCGCTCTCTCTCCTCTCTCCCTTCTCCTCGCTCTCTCCTCTCTCCCTCCTCCTCGCTCTCTCCCTCCTCCTCGCTCTCTCTCCTCTCTCCCTCCTCCTCACTCTCTCTCCTCTCTCCCTCTTCCTCGCTCTCTCCTCTCTCCCTCCTCCTCGCTCTCTATCCTCTCTCCCTCGTCCTCGCTCTCTCTCCTCTCTCCCTCCTCCTCGCTCTCTCCTCTCTCCCTCCTCCTCGCTCTCTCTCCTCTCTCCCTCCTCCTCGCTCTCTCTCCTCTCTCCCTCCTCCTCGCTCTCTCTCCTCTCTCCCTCCTCCTCACTCTCTCTCCTCTCTCCCTCCTCCTCGCTGTCTCTCCTCTCTCCCTCCTCCTCGCTCTCTCTTCTCTCCCTCCTCTTCTCCTCCTGATTGAGTTGCAGAGAGAGAGAGAGAGACAAGGGGAAGAGCCAGAAGAATGTGGTGGCTTCCTCTGCCTGAACCATCCGCCAGCGAAACAAACTTGGAAAAACCTCGAACAACAGCATGTTCTTCCACATGCAGGCAGACACACAGACACTCATGCGATGCAGTCTGTCACTCTCCCACAAAGACTCACATCACCCTCAGGGGGGAAGTGGAATATCTACTAATCAATTTGTTGTCTTTCAGCTCTCTCTCTCTCTCTCTTGTTGACATTTCCTCCCCATCCCAAAGCTGTAACCCAACCTCCTATTACCACGCCACACAGGCTCATATTAAATATAAATATAGTCACACTTAGAGAGCAGGAGAGAGTCCACAGCGGTTTTTCTGCACAAGAAACCCTCCAACATGAGTCGAGGCCTGCATCACATCCTCTCTTGCTCTGCATGGGGACCAGGAGTCCAGAGACGTCAACTGGATTCCACCGCTGACCAAGATCCAAAATGGCCCCCGGTCTGCGTGGGTGGAGCAGCCGGGCCTGAGCCAACATGGCGTCCGTGTGGTCGAGCCAGGAGGGCCTCTCGTCTCCCTCTCTGTTCTCCGTCTCTGTTCTACGTCTTCGCTCTCTCCAGCCCCCTGCTCGCCCACTCATTAGGAACATCTCACTTAGGGAAACTGGGTTATTTCAGCGTTTGTAGCTTGTTATAGACGTGTGTTTTTTCTCTCTCTCTGTGGCGTGTCCCTTGCTGAGTGTGTGTGTGTGCTGAGTAGGGTGGGGGTGAGGGGGTGTGGGGGGG
>BROE01000024.1:11825208-11865752 GCA_036571765.1 Plecoglossus altivelis | reverse complement strand
CACACACACACACACGCACACACCACACACACCACACACACACACACCACACACACACACATAAACACACATGCACACACGCACAAATACACACGCACACACACACACACACGCACGCACACACACGCACACACACGCACGCACACACACACACACACATAAACACAGGCAGGAGCTAACAGACAGGTGGCAGGCTGGCAGTGTGCCAGACAAGAGGGACTCACTAGGAGGACAGACACTGTCGTCCAGGACGTCTCCTTCCTCTGAGCCGCTGTCATCCTCCTCTCCGTCCCAGTCTGACTCCTCATCAGAGTCCTGCTCACTGCCCTCCTCCTCCTCTGGAGGCAACATGACCAGGATCAACACACACACATATCAACACACACACACACAAACACATATCAACACACACACAAACACATATCAACACACACACACATATCAACACACACAAACACATATCAACACACACACACAAACACATATCAACACACACACACATATCAACACACACACACATATCAACACATATCAACACACACACACAAACACATATCAACACACACACACATATCAACACATATCAACACACACACACAAACACATATCAACACACACACATATCAACACACACACACATATCAACACACACACACACACATATCAACACACACACACATATCAACACACACACACACACAAACACATATCAACACACACACACACACATATCAACACACACACACACAAACACATATCAACACACACACACAAACACATATCAACACACACACATATCAACAAATACACATATCAACACACATATCAACACACACACACACGTATCCACACACACATCTACACCACACTTACACACATCTACACCACACTTACACACATCTACACCACCCATCTACACACACACACCCATCTACACACACACACCCATCTACACACACACACACCCATCTACACACACACCGTCATCTCCAGTCTTCTCTTTCTTCTTCACACGCTTGATCTTCTTCTTGAACACCTTGGTGAGGAAGTCAGCAAACTTGTTGTTGTCCCCCAGCGAGGCGTGGAAGCTGACAGAGACAGCCTTCTCTCTGTCCTGCAGTCTGGAGATGTCCCTCCTCTTCAGGTCCAGCTGCTGTTTCAGTTCCTCCAGCTTGGACTGGAGCCACACAGGACATAAAGCACACTTCACTACACACATGTACACAGTGCACACCTCACTACACACATGTACACAGTGCACACCTCACTACACACATGTACACAGTACACACATGTACACAGTCCACACATGTACACAGTCCACACCTCACTACACACATGTAGACAGTACACACCTCACTACACACATGTACACAGTACACACCTCACTACACACATGTACACAGTGCACACCTCACTACACACTCTCTCACACTCTCTCTCTCACACACACACTCCCTCTCTTTCACACACACACACTCACACACACACACCCTCTCTCTCTCACACACACACACCCTGATGTCGCTCTCCTCCTCCACGCGAGCGTTGAGTCTCTCCTGCAGGAAGTTCTCTCTCTTCTCAAACTCCTTGAGCAGCAGCAGCTCCTGGAACAGGGTGACATGGCGCAGGTCGGCCATCTTCATGTGCACATCCAGACACAGCTTCTCATGCCTCAGCAGACACAGCTCAGCGTCAAACTGCCACACACTGGCCTCCATCTGGAGGGGGAGGGGGGAGGGGGAAAGAGGGAGAAAGGGGAGAAGGGAGGGAGGGAGGGAGAGAGAGAGGGAGGGAGAGAGGGAGGGAAGAAGGGAGGGGAGAGAGAGAGGGAGGGAGAGAGAGGGAGGTATGGAGGGAGGGAGAAAGGGAGGTAGAGAGGGAAGGAGAGGGAGGAAGGGAGGGAGGGAGAGAGGTAGGGAGAGAGGTAGGGAGAGAGGTAGGGAGGGAGGGAGGGAGGGAGAGTGGGAGAGAGGTAGGAGGGAAGGGATAGAGGGAGGAGGAAATGAAAACATGAATCGAACTGGAGCCCCATCATGCGGACGCCCTGCGAAGCGCTGCGAGGTGACGGTGTAGCCACACCACTGACCTGCTCCAGCAGGGAGTTCTGCTCATACTGCAGTCTGATCTCCTTCGCCTGGATTAACTCCTCCTCCAGCATAGACAGCCCTGCTCCCTGCGCCTCCTGTCCCACCCTGGCTGGAAGGCCCAGGGTCATCTCCTCCTCCTCTCCCCCCTCCTCCTCCTCCCCCTCCTCCTCTCCATCTCGCTCAGCCTCCAGCTGTTCCAACAGACTGGGTCCCCCCTCCTCTGAGTGCTGGTCCATGGTTCCTGCCCTGTAAAGGAGGGAGGGAGGGAGGGAGGGAAGAGGGGGAGGTTACTGCCCTATTTCCAGGCTGATTAAGATCAAGACGGCATTCGGAACTTCCTTTCAGAACTCTGACACTGATCAGCATCATGCCATGGTGGCCCCTGCCCTGGCCCCCACCTCTGTGCCCGCAGGGCCCCGTAGCGCTGCAGGGTTCTGCTGCTGTAGCGTAGCTTCCTCTCTGGCGTCTCCTCCGGCAGCAGGGAGGGGAGGGGGGCTGGCCGGCGCTGCAGAGCTGGTGCCAGATGCTCCTGGATGGCTCGGACGCACTTGGCCTGCGAGCGCAGCCTGGACACCAGCCGGACCTTGGCATCCCGCAGAGCCATGATGCGAGCGTTCATCTGCGTCTTCTGCTGGTGGATCTAAGAGGTCAGACAGGAGTATGGCCTCCATTTAGGGGCAGACGCAGAGGCACGGTGGGGGGAGAAGAGAAAGGGACGTGGATGAGGGGAGAGAGAGAGAGGGAGGGAGAGAGAGGGGAAGAGAGAGATAGAGACAGAGAGAGAGAGAAAGAGAGAGAGAGAGAGGGAGAGAGAGACATAGAGAGACACAGAGAGAGAGTGAGAGAGGAAGAGAGGGAGCGCCTGACCTCCTCCTCCAGAATGACCAGCTGAGCTCTCTTCTTCTCTGCGTTCATCCTCAGGTGCTCCGGGACGGTGAAGTCTTTGGCCGTCTTCAGCTTGAAGTCGCCCATGTTCTCCGTCGCCCATCGGACGGCCCGCACGTCCTCAGGGTCCTCGCAGTCCTCGCTGGGTTTGGCGTCGTACCTGGGGGAGGGGCCAAGAGAGGGACACATCAGCAGTGAGGAACAAGGGGGAGAGAGAGCGCTCCCGTTGCGGGCACAGCGCCTGAGAGGCGGAGGGCGTGCTCACAGCTCAGCCCACTCCCTCCTCCTCCTCTCGATCTTGGCGCGAGCGCGCTCCGCCTTCTCCGCAGCCTTGCGGAGCTTCTCCGCCTGGCGACCCGCCAGCTTGGAGCCCCCTGGATGGGCCCCCCGCAGCTGGGGCCCCGGCCCTCCGGCCTCCTGGTCGCCTGGAGACACCAGACACACACGATCAAACACACGCAGGTGTTCCCAGGTACGATCAGGTGCTCACACAGCAGCTGCTCTCCTACCTGGGGTGGTGGCACCGTCTTTGACCGCCTCCGTCTTCCTCTTGCGCTCCTGAGCCGCCGCCGCCGTCCCTCCCGCCCGGCTGCGCTCCTTCAGCTGGTGGAAGCGCTCCGACAGCGCCAGCAGCCGATAGGTGGAGATCCTGTGGTCACTATGCAACGCTACCACGGTAACGGTCTCGGACTCTAGAGAGTCCCAGAACCTGAGAGGAGAGGGAGGCCCGGGGTGAACACAGTGTGCGTGTGTGTGTGCATGCAGATGCTGTGTGTGTGTGTGTGTGTCTGTGTGTGTGTGCATGCAGATGCTGTGTGTGTGTGTGTGCATGCAGATGCTGTGTGTGCATGCATGCAGATGCTGTGTGTGTGTGTGTGTGTGTGTGTGTGTATGTGCGTGCATGCAGATTCTGTGTGTGTGTGTGCATGCAGATGCTGTGTGTGTGTGTGTGTGTGCTGCAGATTCTGTGTGTGTGTGTGTGTGTGCATGCAGATGCTGTGTGTGTGTGTTTGGCACCTCTCCTGGAGTTTCTTGAGGCTGAGACGGTGACGCTCTGTCTCCCAGGCCAGCTCCCTCCTCACCTCTCTCACCCTCTGACCTGTCAGCCTCTCTGTCTCCTCTCTGAAGCGCCGGTCCAACTCCAACTCCTGAACACACACACACACTTAGTACTGACTGTGTGTGTGTGCCTGTGTCTTTGTACCCGTATGTGTGTGTGTGCGTGTGTGTACCTGTTCGTATGTGCGCCTGTGTGTGTGCCTGTGTGTGTGTGTCTGTGTGTGTGTGCATATGTGTGTATATGTGTATATGTGTGTGCGTGCGTGTGTGTGTGTGTGTGTGTACCGTGCGGTGCAGTTGGACATGTGGTGGCAGGTGCAGGTTCTCCAGCAGCAGCAGCCTGAACTGATTCTGAAGCTCCATCAGCTTCTTCCGACGCTCCACCTTCCTAAGCTCCGCCTCCCGCCGCATGCGCTCCATCTCCAGCTTCTGCTTGGCTGTCTCAATGCTGCGGGGCAACAGAGGGACGAGGGACAGCGACAGACACACAGAGCGGAAGAGAGTGAGAGACAGACAGAGACAGTGTGTGTGAGAAAGAGAGAGAGTGTGTATCTGAGAGAGAGAGAGAGAGAGAGAGAGAGAGAGAGAGAGAGAGTGCGTATCAGAGAGAGTGCGTATCAGAGAGAGAGAGAGAGAGAGAGAGAGAGAGAGCCAGGCCTCCTCACAACCATGGACCTCACCTGTATGCTGCAGGGTCCTCTATGTCCTGGGCCACGCCTTCCAGCTCAATGCCCACCTGTCACATCAACAACAATGATCAGTAAACAGAGTTACTGAAGAGTCAGGCAGACACCAACACTCACCAGCAACCACACTCCCCCCCTCTCTCTCCTTCTACTCCCCCCCCCTCTCTCTCTCTCTCTCTCTCCCCCTCCCCCCCCTCTCTCCCTCTCTCCCCCCCCGCTTCCCCCCCCTCTCTCTCCCCTCCCCCCCCCCCCTCTCCCCTCTCTCCCCCCCCCCCTCGTCTTCCCCCTCCCCCCCCCCCCCCCCCTCCCTGCCCCCCCCCCCCCCCTCTCTCTCCCCTCTCCCCCCCCTCCTCACCCGGGGGGAGGGCACCCTGGCCCTGCTGTGTTTCAGGGCTGTCAGCAGCTCTTCCTGGGGAAGCAGGCTGAAGGAGAAGATGTTGCCGTCCTCCCCGCTCGTCAGCACAAACTGGTCGTCGTAGCTACAGCGCAGCTGCCGGACGTGTCCGTACTGGTTGTCGTGGACGCCGAGGGCCCAGAAGGCGTGCATGGAGGTCAGCTGTGTGTCGGAGGGCTGGAGCGGGTAGGCCCGGAGCCTGCCTGAGTGCATGCCACACAGCAGGAGTCCTCTGCTGGAGCTGGGGGAGACAGGGAGCGGGTCAGGGGGACCAGTGACTGGGAGGGGCTGGGAGGGGCAGGGAGGGGCTGGGAGGGGCTGGGAGGGGCTGGGAGCCTGAAGGCAGTGAGGAGCAACTGGGAGGATGGCTGAGCTACCTGAAGGTGATGGTGCGTATGGGGTCTTGGTGGGTGTCCTGGACAGGCAGGAAGGAGGAAGGAGCATCCTGACGCTCAACAGGATCCTTGTCCTGCTCTTCAGAGAAGCGACAGTGGTACAGGTACCCTGAGTCATAGCCCCCCTGCAGGACAGAGAGGGAGGGATTTGGGAAACTTATTTGGTTAGTGTATGTGTGTGGTCAGTGTGTGTGTGTGGTTGATGGGTGGTTAGTGTTTGTGTGTGTGTGTGTGGTTAGTGTGTGGTCAGTGTGTGTGTGTGTGTGTGGTCAGTGTGTGTGTGGTCAGTGTGTGTGTGTGTGTGTGTGTGGTCAGTGAGTGTGTGTGTGTGGTCAGTGAGTGTACCATGGACACCCAGAAGGCCCCAGGCTCAGAGTAGAAACCACAGTAAAGAGGGCTGGGAGGGTCTGGGATATAGATGGGCGGTAACTCCTCCTCCTCCTCCTCCTCCTCCCGCAGTTCCTCCTCCGTGGGTTCTCTCTCCTGCTCCAGCGCTCTCTTCAGACGCTCCTCTCGCTCCTTCTTCTTCTGCTCCTTCACGGCCTGCCTGCGGGCTATCTCCTGCTCTCTCTGAAGCAAAGACACATGCGCTCAGTCATCAGCCAGACAACCAGCCAGCCAGAGAGCCAGACGAGGCCAGACAGGGATCCAAGCAGACCTGGATGCGGGACTTGATGCTGTGGAAGCGGAAGTAGCGGGTGGGGAGGCCAGAGATGTGATAGGTGGTGTCGGAGTTCTGGGCGTCCGGGTCTGGGGCCTGGACCTCCACCACATGACCGCTTCCACACAGGATCAGCAGTGTGTTAGCCTCCTGAGTACACACACACACACACACACACAGACACACACACACACACACACACAGGGTAATAACTTACACATAGCCCTGTGACAGTAGTTCCCCCATTACACTGAACAGGATCTCTGAGCACTGGGAATAACCAAGAACAAAACATGGAGAGAGGGGTGTCACAGGGGGGAGATGAGGTGGGTGTCACAGGGGGGAGATGAGGTGGGTGTCACAGGGGGGAGATGAGGTGGGTGTCACAGGGGGGAGATGAAGTGGGTGTCACAGGGGGGAGATGAGGTGGGTGTCACAGGGGGGACATGATCCACTGGAGACAGACTTACATGGGACTGAGGTGACCACTCCAGACCCTGGACAGGTCCTGGAACTGTCACAAAGCCAATAGGGTTGTACTTATCCCCCACGCTGAAGAAAAACACCGTGCAGTCGACGCTCTGGAGAACGGAAAAGAAAAGAGAGAAAATAGAAAAAAGGAAGGAGAAAGTTTCAACAGCTGTCATGATGCAAACTCTCTTCCTGATCCGATCCAGCTCTCCTCACCCCTGTGGCTAGAATTTCGCCATTCCGCTCGTAAGCGATGGCGGTCACTGGTGCATTGTGGGGCTTAAAGGCCTGTTTGAGGCGGAGCTCCGCGTCGCCGTAGTCGCTGCGCCCCGCCACCACGTGCAGCCCCCGAGTGTTGTAGAGTTCCAGGAGGCGGACCACCCCGTCTTCAAAGCCCACCACCAGCAACCCCCCACTGGGGTTCACCTGCGGGCAAGGGGGGGGGGGGAGACCCAGGAGATCAGAACCTCATTCACAACTGCTCTAAACAAGCCAACCCTCTCTGACGCTGTCCAAACGAATGGACTCCGTATCACACACGCAGTGTCATCGTGAGTCAACACACCCGTCTTGGAGCCCAAGTCAGCGTTGTTCCTCCTTGCTTGTATCGACTGGTCGTCAGCTCTTTCTTGGCCAGGAAGTCAAAAATCCTGACTGAGCCTAAGGAAGTGAACACAGAATGAGAAAGAGGAAGCCTGTGAGTGTGTTCCTGGGTGTGGGCAATATTTGCGGTCTAATTTCCTGGTTGCTGTCTTACGGTCTAAAGCAGTGGAGGCCATCAGGTGGCTACTGGTGGACACATCCATGCCCTGGATCGCCCCAGCGTGGAAGGAGAACAAGCACTCTGGCTCGTGGGTCTGTACACACACACACACACAGTTACACACACAATCACAGCACACATACCCTGACACACACGCACACACATTCGTCTGCAGTATTGAGGTCAATAAGAGAGCAGGGAACTCACAATGTTGGAAAAGGAGAGGTCTAATTTCCAGATGCCTCCGTTAGAATCCTGACGACACACATGGGAACCAAGTGAAAACAGTTAGCACCAACAGTTAGCAATGTGATGCTAACACTAACACTGTGAAACTAGCACCAGTACTGTGATGCTAACACCAACACTGTGAAGCTACTCTGATTACTTGACCTCAGAGCTGGATATCATTGGGTGTCAACTTTGCCCTCTGACCTGAGCGAACCAGATGAAAGAATCAGGCAGGGAACTCTTGACCATGGAGGACAGGCAGACGTTTCGTCCAATCACCATCTCGTTCATGGGCTCAATTTCAAACAGGCCACTGTCGTCACTGCAATCCGCGGTGTCAATGCTCTCAAAGTCCCAGCCCTGGTGACGTCATCAGAGCCGCACGATCACACGCAGAAGAGAGAGAAGTGTTCTGGGAATACTTGAAGTGAAAGTGACGTATTGTCACGTATTGTCATCCTAACCCTTCGCTCTTATTCATACTGGGAAACCACAAAGACTGCGGTTTGAGACTTCTGTGTTCTGTGTGACCGCAAAAGACTGAGACTCCTGTTCAGAAACGTTTGATTACTTTTATGACTAGTATTACTGTTTTTATTGATTTCATGTAAAGCACCTGGAGCTGAAATTCTTGTATGAAATGTCCTGTGTCAATAAAGTTTTCTTATTATTATTCTTAGTGATATTATGATGATGTCACATAGACAACATGCTGTTGTTCTCTCTCGCTGTGCTGCCTTACCCTGACCGCTCCGTCCTTGCCAATGGTTATGAGTTCTCCCTCGTCCAATGAGAACTGCTGGATGGTGCCAGCGTGACAGGTGCGGCCTCCTTTCCGACAGATCTCCACCTTGATCAGACCCCCATCCCACAGAAGCATGTTGCCCCAGTCTGACCCTGACACCACCTGAGATAGGAACAGGACACAGGGCAGACGGAGGGGTTCGGCGCGGAAGCAGGAAGAAAGGACGCCGTCGGGTGGGCGTGAACGCGGCGTGAACGCGGCGTGAGCGCGGTAGTTTGACAGACCTTGCCGTCAGGCAGCTCCACGTAGCCTTCGATATCTGTCAGCGCAGTTTTGCCAAACCTTCCCAGAAAACCCTGCAACTTCAGACCGGTAAAAGTACTGGCCATTTTCCAGAACCTGTAAAGCCAGAAGATCATCATTGATAATTAACTATGAATAAATAGATCAATACCATCGTATCAATATTGCTACTTACACAAAGTCATGCAATATTGCGTTTCAGTAGTAAGTCCAGAACAAATAATAAAGTTATATCTGATTTACTACGTAAGACAAGAAAGCGTCACGACATGCAAATGACATCACAGTTTAAAGCGGAGGACAGAAACGGACTTAATGTGCCCAGATCCAGAGGTGGTTAGCTGTCCTGGGTTATCAGGTGAGAAGGTGACCCTGTATACATCCTGGGCGAAGGCTTTGTAGCGCAGCATGACCTGCTCCTCACGCCAATCCCAGAGAGTTAGCATGTAGTCCGGTGCGCTGCCCACGCTAGCCAGCATCGTCCCGTCACGATTGAAGTCCACGAAGCTGTAGGCCTGCCCTGTCCCGCCTGCACAGAACACAGGTTCAAACAGAATCAAACACGCGCAATCGATCGCGCAATACTTCGGCCCTCACAGAGCGCGTCGAATCAATACAGTGACGTTTGGTCGTCACCTCTGAGTATGCGGTAGGGTCGTAGTGATGGATACTCGTAGATGATGATGTTGGGCTGGTATCCCTTCTCTGCTACAGTGAGATACTTCTTACTGGGGTGCGCCTATAGGGAGACACACAGCCACGCCAGCGGTGCATTCGTTAGGAGTGGAGGATGAGAATTGTTGAAAATCTCAAAGTGCTTATTGATGGAATTAGGGTTTTGTTTAACATGTTTGTTCATACATTATAATATCGGCAGCTTTGAAACTACGCTGGGAGAGAGAGAGAGAGAGAGAGAGAGAGAGAGAGAGAGAGAGACAGAGAGACGTTACCATAATGGTGCCGATGCCTCCTCCGCTGCAGGAGCGGAGGTAGCGCTGCTCCTTGGTGCGCACGTCCAATAATATAAGAAGGTTTCCCGCTACGAAGGCCAGCGTGCGCTCGTCTAACAGCTGCAGGTTGGCCCTGCGCTCGCAGTCATAGCCGAACGAGTGTCTGGAACGTCGCTATAGGAAGTAAATGCAGTCTAAAGGGGTCCGGCAGGTGTCAAATTAAACTTAACGTGCTTAAGAATCTCTTGAGCTTTCCTATTGGAGTTCATGCGGCTAACTTTGAATGGTTATCTGTTGCGATGTTAGAAAGTTATTCAACCTTTCAAAATATTTGGTTAGAAGGGAGGTGTTCGAAATGGCCAAATAAAAATGTAGAGCTACGTATGAGGTGTGTTTGCATCCGTTTCAGGATGAAATAATATTTTGGAGAAATAAGTTTCTTAACTTTACAAAAAACATGAGTAGCTGTACTTCTACTTGAATGAAGAGTGCGTGTACTTTCACAACATCTAAATGGCAAAGTGGTGTCAAATGAAGGGACGTAATTTGAGAGAGGATACGAGAGATTAAGCAGGTTTTCTGGAATCTCAGATTCGGCCGTAATGACTGGTCTGGAGTATAGCTCTTCATAGTCATAGTACATGTCTTCTGGGAGCTTAGCCACACTAGAACTCTCTTTCCCTTCCTCCTCTTCCACCACCAGGCCATTCTCTCCCTGTCGCACTTGATCAATATTCTCAGTTTCTGCGGGTCCTGTTGACAGACATATTACCAGATTACTGGATGTTGCGTTAAACTAATTTGACAACAACTGGATTGTGGATTGGACAGACATTATGTAATTAAAGCATGAAGTTGTGTACCGTCAATCTTTCCCTGGGTGGTCATATTTTCCTGAGTCTGCGAGTCCTGAACGCGTTCTGTTGTTGGGCTGGTTGGGTTTTCTGAAGGAGGTTCAGAAAAGGAGATTTCCGCTTCACCAGAACTGTCCTGTTTTTCTTTGGCCGGGTCATCTTGAAAGGAAAGGTCAAGAATTTTAAAGAGCGGCGCTCAAGACTAATTATATACGTATATTTTTCTACCTTAAGACAAGGAAATGTGGCTTTATTTATCAACAAAACAATCAACTCTGTTTTACAGTTCAAAATATGAAAGCTATATAGTAAATTACCTTCAGCACCAGACTTGTCTGTCTGATTCTCGGACAAGTCCATTTTCGTTATAGTTCGTTGCTAGGCATCACCAGGAAGTCATTTTTACCGCAAGGCACACTGGTTAATGTAGTTATCGCTCGTCTGTATAAACTCGGAAATTGTCTGTCCGCTGGGTAAGATTGAAGAGACATTTAATAGACTTTAATAGGCGTATTTAACGCGTGTATCGATTGAATATACATTTTTTATTTAACCTACATGTATCTAAGGATAGAGGGTTTTCATCAGTATTCGCTAGGCGCATAGCCTTGTTCTTCCTTTAAAGGAGTCAGGGAAGTAACTGTGCTTGTGTAGTCGGTTAAGTACCCTTTGACACAAATCATTCATTACGTGTTTTAACTATGTTTCACACCTTGTTTTCTGTAGAATGGTTCGCAGTGGTGACATAATGGAATCGCCAGGAACAGACTCAAGTAGGGGATTCTATTGGCTCATTTTCAAATATTATAATTAAATCTGATCCATCTATAGTTTTGTTTCTCTGTTTCCAGTTCGGTAAAGCCGTTTAGCCTAATGTTATTGTAATGTAAAGTCATTCAAGTGGAAGATTTGCTTTTACAATTGATCAAAGATCCGTGATAATGACTTAACCAGTAGCCTACTGCCACAGTCTCTCGTCAAAGAGAAACTCACCCCGTGAAGACCCATCTACTGCAGTCCAGGGACATTCTGGTGGAAAGTTTATACAACCTGGCTCCTCTGCTAGACCGAGCCCTGGCCAGCGGCCTGTTATCTCAGGAGAACTACTTTGCCGTGCGGGCAGAGAAGACTCCGCAGGGGCGAGCGCGCGGGCTGCTGGAGGTGGTCCACGCAGAACTGGATGAGTCTGGGGCCAGAGGCTTCCTGGAATGTCTGAAGAGCTGCCAACAGCACTACCCCCGCCTCAAAACCTGGCTCAGCTTTGATATAGGTGTGACGAGAAAGTGAAAAAATTCATTCCATCCCTTTCGAAGTGTTAACAACCATCTTAATTAGCCTGTCCCTCTCTCTCGCCCCCTCAGACGTACAGTGTGGACCAACAGGTATGTTTTTGTCTTCCTATTCCCTCGTTAAACACAACATGCCGAGCTGAATTGATAAACTGACTTCTCTTGTCGTACGACCAGAGCGGCGACTGAAGGCCCAGCTGAGCGTTCTGTGTTCCCGTGTGGGGTACTCCACCCTGCCTGTGTCCTTGGCCCTGTTCTCCAGCGGTATCCTCACCCAGTTTGAGTTGGATCTGGTCCAGGCAGCTCCAACGATGTACCAACAGACCAATCAGCTCCTGGCCATCTGTCTGTCCAAGGGAGAGATGGCCTGCTGCAGCTTCTACCAAGCCCTGAGCAGCGAGGACCCTCATCTGGCCTTAGACATCAGGGACGAGCCTGGAGGTAATGACCCACTGGTGATGAAGAGCAAAGCAGGGCTTCATTGCACCAGCAGGCTTTGTTTCGTGTCATTTCTTTATTGTTACAACTGGTGTAGATGTCTATTTAGTTGAGGCTGTTTGGAAACTAGCAAGCGACTGAACTGCATTAGACAGACTTGGTCTCAGAGATGTGTGGGTGTCTCTGTGTTTAAGCCAGTGGTCTGGTGGAGGATTTGGCCAGTCTTTCTATGACCAGCACAGCTTCCAGTACTGTTTTGGCAGTGCAGGACACTGGAGAGACAGATGCGAAGGGCCTGTTAGTCTCAGGAAACCACACCCACTCAGGTATTCCTCACACCTGGCTGTCTCGCTTTCCACACCATGGACATAAAGGACTGTTTCTAAGAGTTGTGTTTCCTCTCAGATGTGCTCCAGCAAGTGTTGGCCCTGCTGGGCATGTCTCCAAGTACAAGCCCCAGCCTCAACGTGTGTGAGCTGGGGGTGGCCGTGGGCCTGCCCAGACGCACGGTCAGGGAGAGTCTGCTGGAGGAAGCTGGGGTGGGGGACGTGGCTCAGCTCAGGGTGGTCATCTCCCTGTTCCTCCGCAAGACCCAAGACGCCGGCCGTCTCCTGTCCAGGGTTAGGGAGTGCTCCGTGGACAGTAGGTTCTGCTGCAAGAGCGTTTCCTGACCGACTGCTCCAGTTGTTTCTCTGTTGTTCTTTCTGCACTCATTCCATCTTGTTTGTAGGGGTTCTGCTGTCTGGAAGAGGAGGCCTCTTACTGAAGCTGCTGCTGGAAGCAGAGGCCCTGTTCTACATTGAGAGCCATCCGTGTCCTGGAAACTGTCTCCAGGAAGGGGGCCATCAGAGGGCCGAGGACCCGAAGGACAGAGCGTTGCTCATCTTTAGCTACCTGCTCTGGGAGATCATATCAGAAGCTGTGGAGGACTGTGAGCCTGGAGCAAAGCTGGGAAAAGATGTCAAGTCAGTGTTTGTCCTGCTGAGGGGGAGCCTGCAGGTGGAGGCGGAGCTACTGCAGGAGTTAGAGGAGTGTTTCACTGAAGGAGGGACTGAGAGCTTTCAGCAAAGCAGTCGTGTTCTGGCTCAGGTGCTGCGTGACCTCTGCCCTCTCCAGGACAGGCTGAGGCTCTTTCCACCAGCAGGGGGCACTGTGTACTCCTGCCAGCCACACAGGCTTCACAGAGTTACCTCTTTCCAGGGTATACCTTCCCGCATCATCCGCAAAGCCCTAGGCCCCGGGTCACCCCCCGACACGGCCTCTCTCCCCAGCCGATACAGGGAGATCTGCCTCTGCATCGCTCGCCTGCTGGACAGAGTACAACCACAGGAGGGCGCTACAGACCTCTCTCAGGCCTCCACCATGACCATCATCCAACACATCCACTCCATCCTGTCCCTGCCAGCGTTCAGGCCGCAGGCCTTTGACGCAGGGGTGAGACACAAAATCCTGGCCGTGGTGGAGTTTGACCCGGTTCATCTTGGCCTGCCTCTTTTACTGGATCTGCACAAGGACACACTGATGGCTCTGGGCCAGTACCTGAAACCCTGTGAGCAGCACTCGTTTCAGCTCATCCCACAAACAGTCCAGATACTTGGAGGGGCGGTGCTAAGCTGGGTTATTAGAGTCAGGGGCCCCGTCGCCATCGACAACGGGATGGAGGAAGTCCTCCGATTTGTGGCTTCCGAGCCAGCTTCCTTTCTGGTCAGAGTGTTCTGTTGTGGTTACGAGGGGGGGAAGTACTACGAGGTGCACAAGCCCAGATGCGTGCGTGTGTCGGGGCTAGGGGAGGAGGGGGCGGAGGAGGCCCTGGCTCTGGGGGCGACAGTGTTGGCTGGGGAGGGGAACACGGTGTGGGTGAGGGAGGGTGGGCCGGGGCAGGACACCAAGCTGGAGCAGGTGTGGCAGAGACACGCAGCTCAGGCCCTGGATGAGGGCTACTACTTCAAGGTCACGTCCTTAGGGTCAGAGTGGGAGGTCAAGGTCATCTGCCAGAACGGAAGACTGTCTGCCGTGGCAGAGAGGAACTGTGAGGTGTTTTGAGTTTTGGTCAGAACGTTTCCTGGCCACTTCAGCTGCTTTCTAAAGTCAATCTCTAAATCACAGTATTATTATTGTGAGACATTTGTCATCCTCTTGATTGAGGTATTAGTGTATATTGCATGTGTTCAATATCCGTTACGGTGTAATAATGTTTGGAATAAAATGCTGCCATCTGTGTAAACACTGTCAAAACGTTTAATTTACATACATAATGATTTTGCATAGGTTAAAAGAAATCCCACCATTAAAACATTTATATCAGTCAATGACTGTGTCCGTGCCTCAGGTAAAGGGCATGTGCTTTTCCTGTCATCGGACATGAGTGGACAAGGCAAACCAGCCCTCCCCTCTCCCTCCCTGTAAGGAGCAGAGAGACTGGTTAGACTGGGACCAAAGCTGTTGATGATGATAGAATGATGTCACAAATGGATGTGTGTGTGTGTGTGTGTGTGTGAGAGAGAGAGACAGACAGAGAGAGACAGAGACAGAGAGAGAATGTGTCTTTACCTGAGGCATCGCTCGTCTGAGTTCTGTTCCAACACTCTCAGAAGAGATCGTACCTCCTGGTCTGCAAACAGAACCAGACATTATATTCAAATTCAGACCTGCATTCCCCCTTCCTTACCTCCAACCCTCCACACCTCTCACCTCCTTCCGTCTCCACTGCAGCCCGGAGAGGGGTCCTGCTCAGGCAGCAACACGGACGACTCCGGGGTCCTTCCGCTGCCTGGAAAAGAATGGGACAACCATATCGCTAGGTCTGACGCCCTTAACAAAGATGGATGGTTAACCTGCGAGTGCTCCAGGCAGACAGCGTACCTGTGGCAGGGCTGTGGGTGTGGGGATGTATGGGGGAGACAGAGGGCGACTCTGGGGCTGAGCTGCTCTGCTGCTGCTGCTGCTCTATGAGCTCCAGAAGTCTGCTCCTGGCTGCTGCGCTCTGCCGATTGAGCTCCAGCAGCCGCTGCTCCATGCTGCTGACACACGGCCCATCAGACTCCACCGTCTGGGGGAGACAGACGGCCAGACGAGACCTCATCGTCAATCCATCCATGACATTAACATTGATTTCCAGGGAACAGTTTCCCATCCATTAAAAAAGGCCTGTTTCTGCTGTTAGCTGGTGAATAGACTTGGTACTGTTGAGATAGTGAGCTCCATGTCTGTGGATGGCCCTTCGCACGCTCACCTGCTGGGGGCCTTTTAGCTCTGTCCTGCTAGGGGTGGGGTCTCGATCTCTTTCAGCATCCATCTGGGGGGTGACCCTCCCTGTGCTGGGTGCGGACGCCTGCCTCTCCAGACCGCTCAGAGGCGTCTGCCTCCCCGCGCTGCTGGACCCAGAACCCCTCCTGCTGCATGGCTCTCTGGGTGACCCACAGCCCGAGCCCTGGCCTCTGGAGCGGACCAGCTGCGTCCTGATCAGGGCGTTCTGACGCATCAGCTCTGCTATCTGGGCCATCATGGCGTCCTGAGAGAGTGCGTTTGGTTCCTTGAGGGTGTGGTCTGGAGGGGAGGTGGTGGAGGGGCGGGACAGGCTGCAGAGGGAGGGGGTGGGGCTGAGGGGCTGGCCAGGGAGAGAGGTCAGCTGATGTTGAGACGTGGGACGAACCACTGGGGAAATACAAGAGAGGGACCAATAAAATGAGGACTTTCTGTGGGACAACTCTTTCCAGATGGATATGTCTGATACAGAGAGAGAGAGAGAGAGAGAGACAGAGACAAAGATGGAGAAAGAGGGAGGGAGACGGGAGGAGAGAGAGAGAGAGAGACAGAGGTACCTGAGGAGCGCTGGCGGCTGTCTCTCTGCCGAGGAGGAGAGAGCAGCACAGCAGGGGGGACAGTAGGCTCTCTAACAGCATCAGGAGGTCTATGATCACAGCCTGGTCAAGATCACAACACTACTTTATACCCTCAACATGACAGACGTGCGTGTGTGTGTGTGTGCATGTGTGTGTATGTGTGTGTGTGTGTATGTGTGTGTCTGGCCCGACAGAGGGTGTGATGTGATGATCTGTACCTAACGTCCCACAGGCAGCCTCTGCTGTGTCATACTTCCTGTTTCCTCCCAGCAGACCCAGTCCTCCCAGAGCTAACACGATCGTGTCTACTGTCTGCTCCAGCTCCAGCGTTCGCTGCTGCACGGCTGCCTGGGGGAACACACACACACACACACACACACACACACACACACACACACACACACACACACACACACACCACCAATTTAGTCCTCTTATTCAATTGACAAAGCTTAGGGGGTTCTGTAAGGTACAGCTATAGAAAGAGAGAGTGGATTAAATTGACTGATGAAGTGAGCGGGTCTCACCTGCAGGGCGGTGCTCTCCTCTCTGAGGGCCAGGGTCTCAGCGGTAAGGGCGTCGATCAGCCCCCTCTGATCCTTCACCTCCTCCGCCAGCCTGCTCCTCTCGCTCGCCTCCCTCTGCGCCTCCTCCTCCCTCTGACAGCCAGGAGGACAGGGAGGTGAGTACCACACGACACAGAGAAGAGACACAGGGAGGTGGAGATGGTTCTAACATCTGTGTGCCCAGGCACCTGTCTCAGGAGGCTAGCCATGCGTCCCAGGGTGGACACCAGGGATACGGAGAAGCCAGTGAGGCTGCGGGAGGTGGGCTGGGGCTCCGGGGCTCCGCTCACAGGCTGCTCAGGGCCCAGAGTGTCCAGCTCTGCCTCCACCTGGCCCAGCAGGCCCTGGAGAAGCTCCAGGCTGGACTGGTTCCCTGTCAGGGAGCTGATGTTGGAGCCGTCCAGCACCGAGCCCTCTGCAATGCGCCCCCTGGTGGTCTTGGAGGAGTGGGCCTTCATGCCTAAGAGCACACACAGAACTTAGTTTTTTTGCTTTCTATGATTCCTATTTTGGGGAGATGGGGATGGCTCCCTAAAGAGTTCCATGTTGTGATCTCGTACCAGAGAGGGTGACAGGATGGTCGGCGTTCAACACCTGAGTCACCAGAACAGAAGGCTTGCTAGCCTCTGCTGGTTCCATCTGGTTTGGTTTGGTCCTCAACCGCTGCACCGCCACAGTGGCATTGAGAGCTACAAAAAAGTATATATTTTTAGTTTAGTTAGGGAGTTTTAGTTGAGTTAAAGTAGAACTATTGTTTTTTTCGCCCCAGGTCTAATCATATTCTTATGAGTCTATCATTATCAATTTCCCTTAGAAAATAGATTATAGTTGATAGATTGAAACAGGTTATTTGTACGTAATCCATCCAATCCTCTGTACCTGCTTGAGCAACGGCAGCCCCTGAGGTACAGGGTGTCTGGGTAACGTTGTCTCCTGCCCCCTGCTGGACAGGTGTGGCTTGACATCTCTTCTGCTGCGACAGTCCTCTAGTACTGCGAAGCTTGGCTTTCCTCTGCCTCAGGTTCCCTCTGCTACTGAATGTCAAGCAAGGCAAGACCTCATCAATACCACTGGAAAAACCTGTGCATGATGTGATTAATAAGGACTGTATGTGGTAGTGGAAAGGATACGGATGGTAGTTACCTGTGTGTGTCCATGTTGGGCTTGAAGCTGAAGGAGGGAGAAGCGTCTGTTTCTTCATGACTGTCTTCATCCTGTGAATGCTCCACTTCATTTAAAGCCTGGCACACACAAAAACCAGGCATGGACATTAAAGACACACACACACACACACACACACACACACACACACACACAGACACAGACACAGACACGAGCTGGTGGATGACATACCTGTGTGTCCATGAGAGACTGGCTGAGAAGGGACAGCTGGGTAGGAGGGTCAGGTCTCTGCAGGACCGGCAGGTCAGCATCACGGGCGTCTGGTGCCATGGTTACGCTGGGGAACCCTGGGACAACACACAACAAACGCTCAGGACTATAGAACCCTGGGACAACACACAACAATCGCTCAGGACTATAGAACCCTGGGTGCTCACATTGGATTGGATTTGTAGTCCTTTTGTATTTGGCCAACCTCTCATTATCAGTACATTATCATTGAGCGTGTTTCATTTTGTGCCCTGACTTGAACCTTAGCACTGGAACATGGACATAGATAAGCACAGTACCAGTCTGCCGGCGTGGGGCATCTCCAAACAGATCTTTGACCACAGCCATGGCTCTGTCTGAACGGGCCAGGACGTCTTGCAACTGCAGGTGCTCTGAGAAAACCTGAGGGGTAAAAAACCCTTAAATGAAGTCTCTTTCGTTTCTCTCAAAGACCTGAGGTTATGGTTTAAAATATTGCCTTTTTAGTTAAAGGAATGTGATGTAAAGAAGTACTATATCAACAGGACATCTGATCTGAAAATATGTAAACAACTGTCATTGTCACTAAGTACATTCAGTGTTAACAAATGAATGTGCTTAGTGAAATACACTCGGGACGTTAAACTGCCGTGCTAAATTCCCTAGCATGTGCAGTGACCTCTCTGATGATGTTGATGCTGGCTCGGTCCAGGGGGCCGGGGCTGTTGGGGTGCGCGTGTTTCCGGCGGCGTCTCAGAGCTCGCTCCCTCAGCTCCCATTTGGCCACCGCCCTGTTCTGGGACCGGTGCATCTCGTGACGACGGCTCTGTAGGACAGAAGAAACCCAGGAGATACGCTGTCTGACTTAGCATTGGCATTTATTAGAATTACGAACGAAGTTATACGAGAATTCTGAATTACTTAGCAACATATCATTTCTTAATTCCATGGGTGTGGATATTTCTTACCACTTCTTCAGGTGTCAGCTTGTGAACAGAGAGATCGTTGACGGTGCTCTGCAAGGAATTTAAAAATGTCACCAGTATCCAATCACTAAACGCAACTGCAATGGCAGGAACTTAGGTGTACTGTTTCAGTAATACTACAATCCACTGTTGATGATACACACTTTTTGAAATGAAGTTTTAGATTAAATTATAATTCACATTACTCACCACCCACTCTTTGTTAGGGGCACTTGTCTTTTTGGACCGGACAGAGGGACGTTTTCCCTGGCCGGGCACCGAACGATTTATTCTCACGAACGACATCTGAGAGATAGCAAGACGGAAAGTTTGTCTAACCTGCTGCTTGGCTACCTAACTAGCTACATGGCTAGTTGGTGGTGCTAATGTTTTGCTCAAACGACTTCTAACAAAGTACATTACTAGCAGTAACTAGCCCTCGCTAACTATGGCTTTCCGACTGGAGTTTGACGGTGTAAAAATATCAGCTATGCTGATTTATTAAACAGGCTCTTCAAGTTATGATGCTACTTTATTTTTTTAACTTGGTTAACAGCTGAGTGATCTCTTACCGTTGCTTTGGCGTTGATGAATCTGCCGGCTTGAATAGCATTGAACGCGTGCTTCGCTCTAATAACTTCCTCGTTACTAAGGACGCTGTTGACCAAAGAGCATTATGGGAATTGTAGTGAATGTCAAAATGACTGGAGTAAACCCGGAGAAGTAACTTTACTAACAGGTGGCAGCGTTAGTGTATGTTTTAGATTTTCCAAATGTCATGTATGGTATGTTGCCCAACGACACTGGTTACATTGACCGACTTCTTCTAAATTAATTTTGTGTCAAGGTTCTACATTTAAGATAGGTTTAGTTTATTACCCCATCGTGTACAGGACCACGTATGATCAACAATAGCAGTCCATTAATAGTGTTGTAGACTGTGAATATGAGCTTCATGTACAGTCATTCAGATATAAAGGGCCAACTGATTTTCATGCACTGACTGAATTGGTGAGGTTAAATTGGTTTAGTTAATCTAAGAGGCAGGAGAAAGGTGGTGAGAAATCAATTAACCAATTGTGAGCGGTGTTCATGACTACAAATAGACGTATCCAGTGCATTGTAAGGCACTACCGGTTTCTGACCGATCAGTTTTCGTCTTTGCAGCTGTCCAACACGGACCGTACCGTCTTGGAATCCAAAATGCTATTATTCGCTGTGATAATGGGTTATGCGCTTTTGCAAACGGCGACATCGCGCATGTTCAATGAATCGTAAGTACCCTACGGTTGGCATACTACCATACCAAACTTTTTAAAAATGTGCTCTACATTGAGATGAGCGAACTACACTTACAATTTGGTGTACACATCGCCTATTTGATTTTATGCTCCTTGCACGAGGCGAAACGGACTCGCCTGCTTAATCTACCAAGTGGTTTGGCATGTTATGCAGTCATGAAATCCATTGACTTCCTCGGGAGTCGATGCATGTCTAGATGAGTTGTAAACGCTCAGCCAACTGATCACGTCTTGTCCTCTGTAGGATCTACATGGTGACGATGAGTTCCCAGGTGGTGGGTGGGAGTACAGAGACCGTGTGCGTCCACGTTCACAGGCCCACGGAGCCTCTTTCTCTCGCCTTGACGCTGCAGATGGATCATGGACAGATAACCACACTTCTGGAAACCAGGGTCTCCAGAAGCTTCTATAACTGTCTCGCCTTCCAGGTTCTTATTTGAATTGACCTCAAATTTTTTTGCGTCTGTTTCCGTCCTCTTCCTCAATAGTTCACGAATGAGCAGTTGAGCTTGTTGACCTAAATTCGTCTGTAAATGTTGTGTAATGGTACGACTTGTGTAGAACCACTGGCTCCAATAAGGGTAGTAGATTGCATAAGGTGCCATTTTGTTTAACTTTTTTAAAACAAGTTAAGCCGAGTTTCCTCCCTGCTTTACTAGATCTTCATGTGTACATGGCTGTTTAAATTGTACGCTGAGATCTGTATTCCAAGCCTTTTGCCTGCCAAGATGCCCAGAAGTTGTATTCTTTCCCAGGTACCCTCTGTATTGCTTGAGACTGTGGCCACCCTTGGTGTGTTTCTGACTGGAAGTACGGACTCGATGGGCAAGGAGACAAAGATCCTCATTACACCCTCAAACTTCATCACCCTCATCCAGACAGACAAGCCCATTTACAAACCTGGCCAGAAGGGTAGGTGGTGTTCCTGAGACACTCCAATGTTTCTCTCCTTTTTGGCTCTTGCTTGGCGTAGAAACGAAGTTCAGATGACTTGCATGTGGCTACTCTGTACCATGCTTGCGTAGTCAGATAATCCAAGCTTACTGGCCCGACGGTGTTCCTGTTTAACGTTCTGACCATTTTACAGTTCAGTTCCGAGTACTCTCTCTGACTTCTACTCTTGCAACGTACAATCAGAAGGTAAGCTAGCTCCTTGAGACTACTCAGTTTGATATGTCATCCTTCCAGTAGCTCGATGAGCCATTCAACTTTGCTTCATGCTTTCTTCCCCAACCAACCCCCCCCCCTCAGTATCCAACTGTGGAGATTCAGGTAAGGCAACTTGGCCTATTTTGACGGACCGATCGCAGATATGCGAGCCCTCTTCTGTCCCTCCCCTAACGCTGAGCACTTCTGATTGCCACTCAGGACCCAAACTCTAACCGCATCGCTCAGTGGCTGGACCTTCCAACAGTCAGTGGCATCCTAGACCTCTCCCACCCCACCACAGCGGAGGCTGCTCTGGGTCTCTACACCATCACCGTGTGGAACGAGAAGGGCGAGCAGACGTCCTTTAGCTTTGACCTCAAAGAATATGGTCAGAATGGACTCTACACGTGTGTGTTCAAGGCCCCTTGGTGTGGTTGCTTCTTCTCTAACTCTGTCTCAATTCCAGTTCTACCCAAGTTTGAGGTCACGGTGTCTCTGCCTGACATCACCATCCTGGACACTGAGCACACGCTGAAGGTGTGCGGAAAGTAAGTTCTGCAGAAACCAAGGTCACATGACTCGCTTACGCTAGTCTTCCCATTAGTATTAAGCTGGAGTTCTGATCTGTAGGTACACGTATGGGAAGCCTGTCCTGGGCTTGTTGAAGGCTGAGGTCTGCAGGAAAAACTTCTTTCATATTTGGGGCCAACCAGAAAGAGGTGCTGACATCTGCGTGAAGTATAACTTGGGTTTGACCAATCCAAACGGCTGTGGAACCCAAGTGGTGGATGTGACTCAGTTCCAACTGGACCAATATGGGTATCGGGATATCTTTGAGGTTCAGGCAGAACTAGAAGAGACTGGGACAGGTAAGGGGAGGAGAGTGGGTTAGTTAAGCGGCAAGGGGAGATGCTAATGTTGGGCCCTATTCATGGTATGCAAATGGTTTCTCCCTTGGTCTGTCATTCCAGGGGTTGTCATAAAGGGCAGTGGCACTGCCTCATTCACCAACCTCATCAGACAAGTCACATTTGAAGATGTCTCATCATACTTCAGACCTGGCATCCTCTTCCACGGCAAGGTGACAATCAGTCTTGGTAGAACTAGGCAACACAATTTGAAGAATACATTGGTCGCTGCTTAAACCCTTTGTTTTGGATCATGACTCATTAATGAAGCTAACAGACTGACGGCTTTTGAAAGGCATAGTTCTGCAGTCACCTGTCCTGTGATTTCCAGATAAAAGTGGTTGGCCCAAACTTGTCCCCTGTCGCCTTCGAGATGGTCTACCTGATCTTGAATATGGACGGGCAGTCAGAGAACTGGACTTTGACCACAGATGACAATGGCATGGCCTCCTTCTCCCTGATCACCACCACCTGGAAGAATGGTGTATCTCTGGAGGTCTGGCTTCCTCCCCCCCAACAGATGACCTTGTTTAGCATGAAACTTGAGTTTAACCCCTAATTCCTGTCTTTAGGCTCAATCCAGTTTGCTAGAGCCTTCGTCTGGTCCAACGCGGATGCCGCAGTACTTCTCAGCTTACCATTACATGACACCCTTCTACTCCAAGAGCAGCAGCTCAGTGTTCCTCCAGTATGCCAACCAGAGCTTATCCTGCGATGCCAATGCTGTTATACTTGCCTCATACCTTATCAAGGGGGAGGAGCTTGACAAGGGCCAGAGGACTCTGGACTTCTATTATACGGTGAGATGGTGGATAAACTGTTCACATAGCCCCAACAAGAATTCTCATTGCTCAACTAAAGCATGCTACGCCTCAGTTTAGACGCACTAGCTTTTACAGCATGACCTGGATGTGGAGTGGTTCCATTGGCAAAGCTAACCTTATGGCATATTCTGCAGGTGCTGTCCAGAGGCAGCTTGGTAAGAAGTGGGCGTCTCCCTGTGCCAGTTTCCTTCAAGAAGTCAGGTACAGTCAAACGGTCTCGTCATCACATCCACTGAAACTTTTCCTGAAGGCTGATTACTGTCAACCATCTCCTAGGAAACCAAGGGACTCTGCGTGTGCCACTTGAGCATGTTGATGAGCTTTCCCCAGTGGCCCAAGTAGTGGTGTATGCAATTATGCCCAATGGTGTTATTGTGGCTGACAGCCTGAACTTCCCTGTGGAGCTGTGTCTCAAGAACAAGGTATACTTATCTCAGCCTGTAGTACCTAGCCATAAAGGCTTTGTGTCCCTGCTACAGTTCAGAATTTGACCAGTACATTTGTCATCCAAGTAGAATCCTGTACCTCAGACCCAGACATATTCAAAAGGGATGAGTTCAGCACAAGAATTATACACGAGTTTCCCCAAATAATGGCTTCTCCTTCCATGTGTTCCTGTCATGGTAATGTTACATTTATGTTGTGTATGCAGGTGTCTCTGCAGTTCTCATTGGTCCAGGCACTACCTGGAGAGTCTGTGTCCCTGATGCTGAAGGCTCAGCCAGGCTCCCTCTGTTCCGTTAGGTCAATTGACCAATCAGTCTTGCTGCTGCAGTCTGGAGAGGAGCTTAGCATCCAATCGGTACCCTTCTGCTCTTATCTGCCATGCTTTAGAACTTGTCTTGACAGATGTTCCTGCTTGTATACTTGGTTGCATTTGCTGCAGTGATCCTTTTCTGTGTGCAGATCTATAGCCTACTACCAGTCTACATATTGTCAGGCTACAATTACAACATCGAAGATCCTGACGCAAACCCATGCACACCTCACGGACCTTTCAACCCTTTTCCCCTGCCAGTGGACGTGCGTGTGCGTGCGGCTTCCAGAGGCCGCTTCTGGATCTATAACAACAGGGTTGATATTTACACCATCTTCATGGTAAATGCCAGCCCTTGGAATTGTTTTTACTAACCAACACTTGTGACCATACTAAAATGGCAGGATGAAGTGGCTTGACCCTGATTTGTGGCTTAATGCCTCCCCCCCCCCCTAGGATGTAGGAATGAAGCTTATGACAAACTCGGATGTACGGATGCCTTTTGACTGTACAGTCTTCCCTTACCCTGGTATGATTGGGCTCATTTCAACCATGCATGTTTCACACTGCCAACTTGAAGTCCCACTTCACTGAATGTTTGAGGTTGCTGTCCATGACACCCCCCTCATGCTCTCTCCCAGTGCTCAATGTTTTGGAGAAAGAACTGCAAGCTGCACCCGTGTTGAATGCCCCCAGCAGTGGTACACCTGAAGTTGTCCAAGAGACACTGCGAACATACTTTCCAGACACTTGGATCTGGGACCTAGTGCCTGTTGGGTAAATCCCCTGCCAATATGAACGCTTAATTTGACTCGACTACAATGCTTGTTCTGGCCTTTAGAAAGATGTTTCCTATGTTCTGTTTGCACTTCCTGCCACAGTAAATTCTGTGCTTGTATATCTTGCATGGCAAATAACCAATTCTAATTGACATGTAGACCGAACCAAGTACTCCTGAGGTGCTATTAGATTCTTCATACTAACCTGGCAAGTTCTTCTCCACCTCCAGAGATTCTGGTGCCATGACGGTTGAAAAGACAGTCCCTGACACAATTACCACATGGGCTTCCGGAGCCTTCTGCATGTCCTCTGAAGGTTTTGGTCTGGCGCCCAACACGGCCATCACAGCCTTCCAGCCTTTCTTCGTCAGCCTCACTCTACCCTTCTCCGTCATCCGCGGCGAGGTGTTCACCCTCCGGGCTACAGTCTTCAACTACCTCTCCTCCTGCATCATGGTAAACAAGGGCTCTCTGGTCTTGGGATGCAGGACTTGATGATATTGCCAAAACTGCTTCTATGGCTTGAGGATGAGATCCTGTTTTGTTACCTAGGTGAAGGTGACGGTGTCCCAGTCAGACCAGTTCAGCATCGCAGCCTGTGATGGCTGCCAGTATCAGCTGTGTCTCTGTGCCAATGAGAGCAGAACTTTCCGTTGGCTTCTCACTCCTTCTGCTCTAGGTGAGAAGGAGGAATTTGTCTTATGTAGGCACTCATGCATGCAATACTTGATGACTGATGGCTGGTGTTTCTGACCTAGGGGAGGTGAGTGTGCAAGTGAGTGCCGAGGCTATGAAGTCCCTTGTTCGCTGTGGTAAGAGCCTAACTACTACTCCCAAGGTGGGCCGCATTGACACGGTGGTCCAGACATTCTTGGTGGAGGTGAGTTCAAACTTAATGACCAAAAGATTGATCCCCATCTGTACAGCTGGAGTCCACTTCTTTGCATTTTATAATGAATAATAAACATTTACCTTTATGTTCCATTTGCACTTTCCTGCCACAGTAAATTGTGCTTGTATATCTTGCATGGCTACTAACTGATTCTGATTTTAATGCCCTTTCCATCTATAGGCAGAGGGGATTCGTAAAACCATCAGCTACAACGCTGTCCTCTGCCCTGCAGGTGAGCCTGCTACTTGCACTGGGTCTAATAGAAACACAGGGGGGTTGCAGATGTTGATGCTCTTGTTCACTTGCTCTCCAGGGACTCCAGTAGAGCAGGTCATCTCTCTGCAGCTGCCAGGGGATGTTGTGATTGGATCAGCCAAGGCCTTGCTCTCTGTTCTAGGTAAGAACCTCCAGTAATGTCCCCTCACCTTCCATGTCTAATGTCACTCAACCATATTGGCTCATTAAGATGCATTGACCTGGTGCCTCCTTCCAGGTGACCTGATGGGCCGATCCTTGAGGAATATGGGCAGTTTGCTGGACATGCCCTCAGGTTGTGGAGAGCAGAACATGCTTCAGTTTGCCCCCATCATCTACATCCTGGAGTACCTGCAAAGCACAGGTCGACTGACCCCTGAGATCCGGGAGAAGGGTGTTGCCTCCCTGCAGGGTGGTGAGTCTGAGGCTCAAGGCAGAAGGAAGGGTTGAATGACTGTCTTAAATGCTGAGATGTCTTCAACTGTTGGGTTTGCATTCTCGTTCTTCAGGTTATCAGAATGAGCTGAACTACAAACATTCTGATGGATCGTACAGCGCCTTTGGACAGCAGGATGAGTCTGGCAACACCTGGTGCGTCTGCTTGGTCCATCTAGATTGGGGGGTCAAACTCTGAAGGGTCATAATTAGGCTTCCAGAGCTCTAACAACCCATTCATTAGAATCAGGTGTGCTGGAGCAGGGGAACATTATGGCCCTCGAGGACCAGAGTGACACCCCTGATCTAGATGCTCTAATGACGAGCATATCCTATTTCTCAATGGTCTCATGTTTGTGGCAACAGGTTGACCACCTTCGTAATGAAATCGTTCGGAGGGGCGCTTCCTTTCACGTTTATTGACCCCGCTCACATCACCATGGCAGCGACCTGGTTGGCTGGTCTACAGCAGCCTAATGGCTGCATCACCTCTGTGGGGAAGCTCATCCACAATGACATGCAGGTAAGACTTCACTACCTGGCTTTGTTAGGTCAAAGGTAACAGTTGCTTAAGCTCCACCCAAAATCGGCATTAACAGAACATTTAATCCTGGATGCGTTTTAACCCAAACTGAGAACCAGTGACTGCAGTTCTTGTGGTGTTGGCTAACTGCCTGTTGTCTGGTGTTCAGGGAGGTGTGAGTGACGACGTGTCCCTGACTGCCTATGTCACCGCAGCTCTGCTGGAGCTGGGACACGACACCACTGTAGGTGGAGCCCATACATGCCTGTATTGCTATGTCAAACTCCAGCCCTGCTCTAGTCAGTCACACTTGGCCTGACCTTGCATCTGTCTCCAGGACCCCATGTTGGCAAGCTGTCTGAACTGCTTACAAGCTGCGATAGTCAACCCAGTGGATAATCTCTACACTGTAGCTCTGCTCTCCTATACCTTCACCCTGGCAAGAGACGAGGATACCAGACGCATGCTGATCACCCACCTGAATCAGGCTGTTGTGATGACAGGTACCTGGCTAGACTAGTCTGGTTGGTTGCATGTAGGTTGGGACCAGAACTAGTGTAGATTGAGGGGCCGTAGTGAGAAGGAAAGGTTGGGTCTTGTGTGAAGGCTGATGCGCAGAACTTGCCTTCCAGATGGTACTCGTCACTGGGAGAGAACATCCACTCCAGGGACTGGGCTGAACCCCATCGCCGTGGAGATGACCTCGTACGTGCTACTGGCACTTCTCTCTGGACCAGTCATGGAAGGTTACGGATTGGACTATGCTTCTACCATTGTTCGCTGGCTGGTCAAGCAACAGGATGTCAACGGCGCTTTCTCTTCTACACAAGTAGGTTTGCCTACAAATGCTCTTCCAAGGAAATCGGACTGCAACTCTTGGCTAACTGCTTGACTTTCTTCACCAGGACACAGTGGTGGGACTGCAGGCCTTGGCTAAATACGCTGCTGCCACATACAGTCCACAAGGTGCTACTACAGTGGTGGTGACCTCTGGTGTCTGGAGACGAGAGTTCACAGTGGACCAGCAGAACCGCTTGCTGTATCAGGAACAGCTTCTTGGGGAGGTTCCTGCAGTGTACAGGATCAGAGCTGAGGGGAAGCGTTGTGTGTTTGTCCAGGTAAGACCAAGGTCCCCCTCAGTCAACATCACTGATTCAGTGTGGTGTTCTGTCTTCCAACCTCCAACCTGTTTCAGATCGCTCTGCTTTACAACATTCCCCCTCCTCCGGATACCTCTGCTTTCGCTGTGACGGTCGACGTTGTCGCTAGATGTAAACCCAAACCTTCCCTCATCTTGGTGATTAAAGTCAGGTACTGACCCTCTTGGACCAAGCCAGCTGCAATAACATGCTTTAAGATTCAAGTAGCATTTAAGCAGGTCTGATGCATGACTTGAATGTGCTTTTTGGTTTGTAGCTACACTGGACAGCGCGAAGAGACCAACATGGTGATTATTGATGTCAAGCTTCTTTCTGGCTTCGTCCTAGACAAGACCTCCGTGAACCTTGTAAGTACCAATGTTGGCATCCCCCCCAAAGTAGCTTGATGCCAGTACACTGCCATTCTAACTGTTCATATTGTTTCTCCAGATGAAGACTTCAAAGCGTGTGGATGAGAAGGATGGCCATGTGATCATCTATGTAGACCAGGTAGGTAACCTGTGGCTAAATTGGAATTGCAGGTCCGGTTATCTACGAAATGCAGCCGTTCAAATGGGTGCCTTGATGGTTGATTAAACTGCAAGATGTTATTTTCCAGCTGAAGAGACTGGAGCCCATGTCATACACGCTTGTTATCTTGGAGGACTTTCCTGTCAAGAACCTCCAACCTGCAGTGGTCAAGGTGTACGACTACTACAAGAAAAGTAGGAATGCACACCACACAATGAGGGGGGGGGGGAGATGTGCTGTTTACTAAGTTTCCATGCATCTTTCCTCAGGTGAGGAGGCGGTTACTCAGTACAGCTCTCCCTGTGCAGAGTAAGGTGTGTTCATCGCTCCCTCACTACAGTTCCTGCCCTCCACTGCACTTAACTGCCTTCATTACTGCCTACTGTAGACTAATGGACAGTGGGATTGTCAACACCATAGCAACATGTATTATGGGGGTGCCAGTTATTTCCGCATGTGATGGACGTCTGTACTGAAGTTGCTGTAAACCAATAAAAGCTTTAACATGATCTGCTCTACTGTAGTTTCTCTAGCTATACACATCTGTCTTGACTAGTTTCTAGTCCTCATTAAGTTTCATTTATGCTGTTGAGGTACCGCTTTATACCACATGGTGGCAATATTGGATCAAATCTCACCAGATGTTCAGTAGGCATTAATGCCCGTGGTTGTGTGCAGGTTTACGCTTCCTTTATGCTGTGAAGGTCAATGACTGGTAAATGCAGTTGAATGCAAGTAAACTGCCTTCCAGTCAGCCGTAGAACACAGGGGTTGCTCTGGAGGCACCGTATGGTGACTGTCTAAAAGCACGATGCGGTGGTTAGTACGCACGCGCACTGCCGATTTTGGCTTCACCACCTTGTTGCTTTTACGCTCACCAATCACGAAGTTGGGGGGTTGGCATCTTAATTCAAAGAACTCTAATTCTTGAAAGACTCGAAGGGGGGACCGTGAAGTGTTCTTCGAGATGCGTGAAACCCTGACAACTTTCTGCCACTCACTGGCGCACGTGAGGGTGTGCTGATGACCGTTTCCTTAGGGCTCGTGGTCACTCGCTGAAGTTGGGAAGTTTCAAGCTATAGATCGCAGTGGGCGGACAACTGTTGGACGGAAGAGTACATGAGGGCATTCCGTTACTACACTTGCAGCGCGCATGGATTACATATAAAGCCAGTGTCTATTTCACTACATCTCCGGGGAAAGTTATTTGAGAAGTGTATTTTCAGGAGACATGGTCAACTTCGCTTCCGTGCCAGATAAGTTCTTTTCAGGCTGGATTGATGCCGGATATACCCTTGGTTCCAAACGCTCACCACCTGTGAATGGAGAGAGATAGGTCCATTGTTTAATGAGAAAAAAAGTTGACATGAATCTACTACCGCTGAGCATTTCTATATGGGTCGTTTTCCTCAACAGCATGAACTTGGAATCATAAGAGCGGATAGCCATCACCGAGTATCGCGTCGGTGACATACGCGATTTTATTTTGAATTACGCTCATTTCATTCTCAAATGAAAGCCTTCTATTTTCTTTCAACGTTGTCGCTTCTTATTCAATCCTTCAACGTATTACTCTGTTAGCTACGTGTTAGGCACCGGGGAGAGAGAGACCCTCTGCCGCTTATTTTGCCTGTGAAACGGGCACCGGAGTCGGAATGCGGGGTGGACGTTTCCCAATGTCTGTCACAGTGGTTGTGACATTAGTCCTGGCAATTATCGATGTGAAGGCCAGCGGGGAATATTGTCACGGTTGGCACGACACGCAAGCTACCTGGAGAGACGGATTTCAGTGTCCAGAGAAGTTCGATGGTGACGATGCCATTATCTGCTGCGGGAAATGCGAACTGCGTTACTGCTGCTCTAGTACGGACGCACGGCTCGACCAGGGGACCTGCGATAACGATAAGCAGCCGCAGGAACCTGGAACCGACAGTAAAGAGAACAAGGATACGAGTGCAGGTAAAAAAAAACTTCTTAATAATAAAATGAATCTGTCAGGCCTGTTGATTACAGTCCATACTCAGTTCTCACTGCATCAGGCGTCTAAAGTGCACTCGGTGCGCTGTGCATCAAGGCGTAATTTCATAATTAGATTGCACACTAACTGCCCTAGTTTAAATCGTTTAACTAAAGAATTAAAATGTAAACATATCAGAATGACCATGCTTGGTTGAAAGGGGGATATAATTCACTTATGAATCTGAATTGACTAGAGACCTGCATCTGATGACTTTAATTCATGTCGAATAGGCTAAAGAACGAGTATCCTTCACTGTGTCCACTCTTCATACCATGTATCATTAACAACGCCGACATCTTGGGATCTTCAAATGGGGTTGTCTTCACCAAAGGCTGTTCCTTCTCAGTTGTCAAAGACAGCCGCAGAGGTGACGGGAGACTCCCCCCCAACTGCCAGTTAACTGCCCATTCATTCATTCACTCACTCACTCACTCACTCACAAATGGCAGATTGTGCAGCACGGTTATAAATAGCTGTGTTTGTTCTTCTTGCTGTAACAAACTCGCACCGCGGGGACTCGCGAGTCGGGGCTCAAATCTCAAATCTCACTGTCCCCACGAGGATCAGGTTTGGACTTGACCGGACACTGGGCAGTGGCTCGCGACGGTGCTGACAGCTCTGTTCATTAAACAAATATGCATCATTTCCCAAGCTCGGATGTTGTTTTCCGTCTGCTTTCAGTGACGTCCACGAGTATTTTATTTTTTAGACCTAATTCAAGTGTCTATTGAAATATGCGGGGATCAACACAGATACATCGATCAGTTCTCCATTTCGCCAGGTTTAAAGTGTTATTTGAATAACAGATGTCAAAATTGATTAGCCTCCATAACCAAAGGTAGTTTTTGCGGAGAGATGTCAAGGTATTATTTAGGTTTCATTCCCTCTTTAGTTTTTTTTCGTTGATTTTCTGCAGGCATAACGTGAAGCCAAACATCGCAGTCTTCAAAGCAGTTAGGTGTTTGCTTTTGGTGAAAGCAAACACACTTTCAACACTGAATTGCAGGGCAGCATTGTGACATAGGTTTCATTAAATGGAGTCATGCAGATTAAGAACAATCCCAGCCCAGGCCTTTCTCAGACTAAATGTTCCTCTCTTCCCTGAGTTCTCTTTGGCTTTAACAGTCTTACCTTATCACCCAGGAAAAGGATTATGTACATTTTCACTCTGTGAGAGCAGCCAAAATAACAAAGAAAAAAGCCTTTCTCTCAAGGGCTCCCCCACCCCACACCCCCCACCCCCCACCACCCAAAAAAAAAATCTGATTTTGTCGTGCGAAGCAAAGTTGAAGCATTTTATACATTTTCCACACATGGCAGCCAATTAATCATCAAGCTAAGATACACACAGGCACTGAACAACTGAGGAATTGAAGAATGTTTTCGACATATAGGAACAAGCGTGGGATTAAGGAAAGGGGAACCCTTAAAGGACTCCCCTGGGAGAGCAGCAGTCACCCAACCACCCCGTCACAGTAGCTGGTCTCCCCAGCATGGCCAGAGGGCCTGGAGGTTACTGACGCAGGCCTGCTGCCGGCACACCCAACCCCAGCCAACAGGTGATGCCTGCTGGGTAACAAAAGCAGTCTACCCCAAGGCAGCTTGGGGGATAGTAGTGACGTCTCTTCTCTTGAGTGTCTTAAGCCGTCAGGCTGCTGCCTTCGGCCAAGAAAAGGCTCCTTCAGCGATGAAAGACAGTCAGTTTAGCGTGATGACGTGCTGTTCACAGCTGGATAGACGTATAGTGATCTGGAAGCAGAGCAGTGTGTATGTAACAGGGTCCTGCTCTGGGGATGTTCTTGCTGGGTAACTTAAATCCATTGCTATATGACACTCCCATAGGAAAGTCTGTAAAATGGTGTCCATTGGTTCAGCTGTGAGGGATGAGCTTAGAACCAGACACTCTGGCTGTTGACTGGGAAATGGGTCGTGGTCTCATGTTGTTGGTGTCTTTGTGTTTGTGTGCTGTGATCTAGTCTTCGGTCGTGGCAGAATTAATGTCTTGAAAAGCTCGCAGCTTGAAACCCGACGTCAAGTTCTTTTGAAAAGCAGTTGATTTGATGTTTCTACTCTGCGTTCTCCGTGTGTGTGTGTGTGTGTGTGTGTGTGTGTGTGTGTGTGTGTGTGTGTGTGTTTGTGTGTTACTGGAGAGGGAAGAAAAGAGTGTGAGTTACAGCCTCTCTAAGGGTAACAGTCTCAGTTCATAACACTTCAAATTCAACCTGGAAAATGAGGAACTACATTTGAAGAACAATAAGTCAGCTGTAATATAACAAGTGCTGTATTGTACTGTAGAAGGCAGTGTGTGTGTGTGTGCGTGTGCGTGTGTGTGTGTGTGTATTTGAAGAAACACCTCAGCTATGGTTCTGTAACTCAGTTGTCTGTGCCAATAATTCCCTTGAACTTTCACTGTTGGGCCCATCGTTACGTGTACTAAACGTGAATCATTTTTATTTTTCATTACAGTAATACAATGTTCCTATCAACTCTCAAAATGACTGTCTGGGTAGAAATGTAATTTTCATTCACGATAACCTCTCCTATCATAATGGAAATGTTGTCTGACCAATATCATATTTGCGAAGAGAGTGACTCCATTGGATTCGTCCATGTCGTGTTGGTGAATCACATGCTACAAAATTGACTCATAGAATCATGTGAATCTAAGTGACTCTCAGTAGTCTAATGGAAACAGTCACGGGTGCCATGTTAAACAGCAGTCAGGATCCAGCTGTAAACAAGCGCGGGTTGTCTTTGTGCTTTCAGACTACAGCACGTCAGCCATTTTTACACAAACAACAGTCAGTGCATGACTTTGTTCAGACACAGAATCTCCTTGAAAACACACACACTCAGTTCCTTATGTTCCTCACACACACACACACACACACTCACACACACACACACACACACACACACACACACACACACACACACACACACACACACACACACACACACTCACTCCAGGGGCAGGGGCAAGGTCACAGCTTGGTGCACAGGATTAGACCAGATCAAAACAAAGCTAATAACTGCTAATGAGGGATTGAGCTCCCATGGGGGACACCCGCTGGCCTGCCCCTCTGTTTCTCCCCTCTCTCCCCCTCTGTTCCTGCCCTCTCTCCCCTCTGTTTCTGCCCTCTCCCCCCCTCTGGTTCTGCCCTCTCTCCCCTCTGTTCCTGCCCTCTCTCCCCCTCTGTTTGCCCTCTCTCCCCTCTGTTTCTGCCCTCTCTCCCCTCTGTTCCTGCCCTCTCTCCCCTCTGTTTCTGCCCTCTCTCCCCTCTGTTTCTGCCCTCTCTCCCCTCTGTTCCTGCCCTCTCTCCCCTCTGTTCCTGCCCTCTCTCCCCCTCTGTTTGCCCTCTCTCCCCTCCTCCCGCTTCTTTTGTCTGGCTGTCATACTCTCCAGTCCCTTGTGCACTAGCTTGAGGCTTGAGTTTAGATCAAGACAGGAGCATTGTCTTTGTCTTCTGCGCTGTCTTTCATAGCCCTCTCAAGCAGAGTACGTGGTAAACCTCAGCGCTTCCACACTTCTTCAGACTTTCACCTCTGTGTTACATTCTAATCGTTCGAGGATGAAACCCGTAAAGATTGAAGACTGGAAAAGATTTCAATTCCTCTGCAAAAACTCAACCTGTGCCTTGTTGTTTGTCTCTTCCACCTTCCAGTGCCCATCTACGTGCCCTTCCTGATCGTGGGCTCCGTGTTCGTGGCCTTCGTCCTGGTCGGCTCTGTGGTGGCCGTGTGCTGCTGTCGCTGTCTCCGGCCCAAACAGGAGCTGTCGTCTGGGGGCGGGGGTGGCGGAGGGCGCCTGCTGGAGGCCATCCCTATGATGGCCAGCGTGGGCACCTCCAGAGGCTCCTCCTCCCGCCAGTCCAGCACGGCCACCTCCTCCAGCTCCTCCGCTCCTCCCCCTGCCCCCCGCCCGGCTCCCCCGCCCATGATGCGCGCCCAGGCCTCCTGCTGCCTCCCGCCGGACGCCAGCGTCTTCGTCAACATGCCCACCAATTTCTCTGTCCTCAACTGCCAGCAGGCCACCCAGATCATGCCTCACCAGGGCCAGTTCCTCCACCCCCAGTACATCGGCTACGCCCATCCCATTGCCTCCCCTCAAGCCTACATGGACCCCACCCAGGGGGGGTACAGACCTCTCCAGTCCCCCTTCCCTCCTCCCACCAGTGTGGCCAGCATCACCAGTGAGCAGAAATACCCTCCTGTGACAGTCTAAGGATGCTTGCAGGACACTGTGCAACTGATGGACCTTGTGAGGACCTTTTGCTAACAGGGGAGTGTGCGAGAGATCTTGTGAGGACTTGTGGGAGCTAGTCACTGCGGACATGTCGAGCTTCTCAGTCAGGAAGTCCCTCACAGGAAGTGCTTATAAAAGTGTCCGATTAGTGCCTGACGTAATGTGTCGCCATGGTTCTGTGATCTCCGGGTTCGTTTGTTTTTTGTTTTTTTTTAAACTCAGGGTCCAATACTGAGCTTCTTCTCATCCCATTTCAGTCCAGGGTCACATGGAGCAGGGAACCAATAGGAAATCAAGCCTGCGTCCAGCATTCTAAGACAACAAAATAGCTTTTGTACTGTATATGTATGTTTCATGTTGTGTGTATGGAAGGAATAGGGCTAAGGCTCTGTGGGTAAGAACAGGAAAAACGATCCTCTGTATTCTATACTGTCTATGTATGCAACTGGTTTCTGTCGAAACGTGTTTGTTACAGTGGATGGGGAGCGAATGGGTACGTTAACAGATGTGTGTGTGTGTGTGAGAGCGAGCGAGCGTGTGTCTGAGGACGTGTGTATAAAAGTGTGAGTAGTGTGTAATGGGAAATGCAGGTGGCGTGATGTGAATGGCAGCCTCTCGTTCCCCAAAGGCCGCTTAAACGCTAATGAAGTGAGCACAGGACATGGAGCATGAAGCTCTTCCCTACACACACTCCTCCTAACCACTGCCCCTGAGAGAAAATACACAGTATACGCAAGAGAACCCACTCAATCAAAACACACAAATACTCACGCAACGACCGGGTAGTAAACGCACCTCAAAGAGAAGTGTGTCGTGTGCGTTTGCCAGTTGTTGCGAGAGCGGGCTTTTCACCCCGCGCCGCTTAAACCGGCAGCCCTTGAAGATTGCCGAGTTAATTATGCAGTAAAAAGCGTCTGCCAAGCGTTGCCTCTTACCAAGCCTCCCTCCTGTGAGAGAGGTGTGTGTCTTAACTCTCCCTCTGTGCCATGCAGTCGCTGAGGTTACTGGACTGGAGCGTTCCACTGCATATCCCACATTTTGAGTTAGTCTCTTCACACCAGCCCCAGCAGTACACCAGAAGAACGACTTAGCCACAGAGTGGAGACTGTCGGCCATGTTGTGTGACTGGACTTTAAGGTTTCTTCTTGGTTCTTAGTTCGTTCTTTGCCCTGGTCTCTCTGGTGCTGTGCTGGACAACAGCCATTCAAATATATTTTTTTATTTAACTGGTAACCGTCGCAAACGATCCCGTATCAAAGTGCTCATTCTGTTGTCATCTAATTGAAACAATGTTTGTATGATGGGCAGTGTGTGCGTTGATGTGTGTGTGTGTGTGTGTGTGTGTAACAAGGTATGTGACCTGGGTTCCAGTGTGTTCCTGCGCTCTGTGAAACACAGCGATCTCAAGCAGGAGTGCAGTTTTTCATAAGAATTATAATAAATGACTATAACACAGAATGGTAATCCTGACAGCATTATTGTGGGCATCTTAAACCCTGTCTTTCACCATCCACCATGGTAGCTGTCCTAGATGAACACAAGCACGACGATCCGGGTTAAAGTTCCCATGAAGGAAATAATGTTTGTTGCCATGGCGTTGGTCTGATGGTCAACTCCACTCTGAGTAGTTAGGAGATGAACACACTTTCAGTTGAGCCTCAACGCCTCAGCAACACTTCAGACATCAGAACCTGCTGGCCAGCTGAGGGCCAAACCTCCGAACCGTTTCAGAGACTGAAGGAGCACGTCCCGACAGTAGCTGACACGCAAACACCTTTCCTCCTTCTGTTTCACCTAGTCTCTCTCGTCTCACATCGTACATCATGTGATATACTCAGATGTCGGGTTTCAACACCAAGGTTGTCCCCTCACTCTCAGCCTGGCTGCCCTGTGCTGCAGGCCGCAGTCAAACAAGGCTGTCCTCTTAGCCACCAACAGCAGGTCGCAGGCCCGGGCCTGTCCTGCCAGACTAGGTATATTCTTGGCGCGTCTCTATGGAAACTCTGGGAAAAGGGGGAAAGCGAAGGGGGCCGTGAGGGAGTCGTTGGGAGGAAATGGATCTGGGCTCCTGCTGGGGAGAGAATGGCCTGGAGGAGGGAGGGAGAGGAGGGGGAGGGATGGATGGATGGAGGGGGAGGGATGGACACATGGAGAGGGGGAGGGATGGAGAGAGGAGGAAGGAGGGAGGGAGATGAGGGGGAGAGGGAGGGATGGAGGGGGAGGAATGGATGCATGGAGAGGGGGAGGATGCATGGGGAGGGAGGGATGGAGAGAGGAGGAAGCGGAGGATACATAGGGAGGCAAGGATGAAGAGAGGAGGGAAGGGAGGATGGATTCCCCAGATTGGAGCAGCTGCAGCAGCCAGGCAGGACTGGGCCACACCCTGGAGTCTCTCAGCAGGGGTGGATGGTCCCTTGCTGCTCACTCAGCTAAGCAGGTCCCTCCTCCACCTACAAGCTGGACGAGGTGCGCGACCTTCACTTGATGGTGAAGAGGTTTGTGAGGAAGGATTTTAGATTTGATGTTAGTCTGGTGACAGATGTTTGAATGTGACTCACTTCTCAAGGTCCTACTTGTGTATAAGCTTCTTGCAGGCTTCATGGGTTCACGTTAGGCGCAGTCAGAACGAGCCAGGAACTGATATGATTTAATCATTAAGACTTGAATGGACTGTGACTTCTTGACGCATCACATGATCACATGTCCCCATCTGAGGTCTCTCAGTGCCTGTCCTCTCACCATGGTAACGCTGCACACAAACAGGCTTAAATGTTTCAGCATTCTCAACTGGAAAACGTTTTAGAACGCAAAAAAACTAACAAACGAGTTTGTCTAAAGACCGAAAAAGCACAAAGACAAGTATTAAAATAGATACACAGAGACACAAGTCCATTTTTATTCAACAAAAAAGTCCAGTAAATGTGTTAAAACCCGACAGAGGTGACAGGAAGCACTGTAGCTGGGCTGCTGCCGCCTTGACCACCGGGGGCGGGGCCACAGGCAGCGGGGGCGGGGCCTCGGCCACCAGGGGCGGGGCCACAGGCAGCAGGGGCGGCTGGGGTGGGCTACAGAAACGTACCGGAATACAACGGACACGGATTGAACCCAGCAGGACGAGGAGAGACGTACCGGGGAGACATACCGGGGAGAGGGAGGACGCGTGGAGGCTGCTGAGCTGGAGGGAGAGACAGACAGGGAGGAGGACAAGGATGGAGACAGAAAGAGAGAGAGAGAGAGAGAGACAGAGAGAGACAGAGAGAGAGAGAGAGAGATGGGGGGAGGGATCAGGGACTCCTGTGTGTGTGTGTAGAGGGTCCAGATGAAGGGAGTTGCGGGGGTTGAGGTTCAGCCTCAGTGGCATGTCTGTGGTCTTTGGCAGTGAGGCTGGGTGGGGGGTGGAGGAGGGGGGAGGCGGCGAAGGGAGGTGAGGGTGGAGAGTGGAGGGTGGGGCAGGCGGGTGATGGTGGGTGGGAGCGGCACCAGGAGCTGAAGGAAGGCTGAGAGGAAGCAGTGTGCTGGAGAGGCCCAACATCCTGGAAGGTTCCATCCTGGAAGGTTCCATCCTGGAAGGTTCCATTCTGGAAGGTTCCATTCTAAAAGGTTCCATTCTAAAAGGTTCCATCCTGAAGAATTCCATCCAGGAAGGTTCCATCTAGGAAGGTTCCATCTTGGAGGGTTTCATCCTGAAGAATTCCATCTTGGAAGGTTCCATTTGGGCCGCAGGGTTCCCTGCCCCCCTCCTCCTCCCCCCTCCCCCCCCAGGACGGCTTCAGCCTCAGCTTGGGAGGAGGTGAGGGGTAGCCGTGAAAACAAACACACACGCAGTAACACACACACACAGACAGAAACTCACACACTGAAGCACATATTACGCACGTGCAGACACGCATGCACAAGCTGACAGGAGCACGCACACACGCACAAACGCTCGCACACGGTGGCATCTGATAAACCCCAGTCTGTGTGATTTACATTGTACACATATTAGTCTCTGAGTTTGATTTCTCATGCTTGTGCACGGATATGATTATTCATGCCTGTTTGACTTGTAGGTGTGTGTCTGTGTGTGTGTGTAGAGACCATTTTGTCCGTCTAATTGGCCCCCTATCCTTTCTCCAAGTCAGTTTCCAGGTGCTAAGCAACGGCCTCCACGCCTAGCGACGACCTCCAGGGAGGGGTCAAGGTCAGGGTTCCATTAAGGCCACAGCAGGCTCACCCAGCACAGGGGCGGGGTTACATAGTCTGTCTGTCTCTGCCGCCATGGCAACCGAAGCTGTTCAGGAGCAGAGAGGGGTGGGAGGGTTGGTGGGAGGAGGGGGGGCGGGCAGGGGGGGTGGGGGGGAGGGGCTAGAGGCTGGGCCGTTGGCGGGTGGTGTCGTAGGAACGCACCACCTGGGACTGGGACACCACCCCATGCTCCTCCTGAGAGAAGGCGTAGCCATCTAAAGAGGGAGAGAAAGGGAGGGAGAGAGGGAGGGGTAAAGAGAGGGAGAGAGTGAGAGGGGGAGAGGAAGTGAGAGTGGGAGGGAGAGGTAAAGAGAGGGAGAGAGAGTGAGAGGGGGGGAAAGGAAGAGTGAGAGAGGGAGTGAGGAGGAGTGAGGGGGAGAGAGAGAGGAAGAGTGAGGGGAGGAGGGCGAGGAAGAGTGAGAAAGGGAGGGAGAGAGGGAGAGGAGGAGAAGAGGGAGTGTGAGAGAGAGGAAGAGTGAGAGAGGGAGAGAGAGAGAGGGAGCTTTACTTTGAGTGTAATGTTGCTAGTTCTACTGTGGTGTTGTGACAGTATACAGCATGTGGTTGGCAGAGGGTCCAGGGTGAAGGCGGAGCTTACGTGACACGGTCTGCTGGACAGAGTTGGAGCGGCCCCCTCCTGAGGGAGCTTTCCTAAATACCCGTGTCAGCAGATGGGCACGTTCGTTTAGACTGCAGGGGGGCGGGAGAGAAGAACAGAAGAACAGTCACTTCACCAATCACGTCAGGCTGTGTGCTGACTGATACGAACAGGCACCAATCACAGGAGAGAGCTCTACGACTGTCTAGAACATCACAACCAATCAGTGGCGAGGAAGATGACTGCTGTTCTAATACGCTACAATCCTTCATCTCCTTCCGTTCTGTCCAGACAGGGAAGGTGAAAGGATTGCCTACTTGATAACAGCTCTTTAATGCTAACATCAAAGTACGAAAACATTTACATGTTGAAAATGAAAGGAGAGGAGGGAGAACGTGAGTAGTACACCTGCCAGCTGTTATACTGGTAAAAGATTAGTATAGTGTGAATATGTTCTACTGCCAGCCAGTCTGACCCATGGACCTTAACATACTCTATATCCTACATCTTGCCCAATGACAGTCTATTATGTTGTCTTGTGAACCAATCAGGAGGCTCCAGCGCCAGAAGGGGTCTGACATCATCTGCTTGCTGCTACGGGTTGGTTTAGGATCGGGATCCAGAAGGTTTAGCCTAGATCCAACGTCATGGTCTTGACTGTAATAACTAACTCGCAACAGATAGCGTCACAGCTCTCCTCTTCTCCACCCTCTCCCTCTCCGCCCTCCTCTCTCTCTCACCTCCTCTGCTCTCTCTCCTCACTCAACCATCGCTCCTCCTTCCCACCACTCTCTCTCTTGTTCTCTATCACTCTACTTCTCTCTCTCTCTCTATCTCCGACCCCCCTCCGTCTCTCTCCGCTTCTCCCTCACTTCCTTCCCTCTCCTTTACTCTCCTTCTCTCCCGCCGTCCCTCCTCTCTCTACTCTCCATCTCTTCTCTCATCTCTCCTCTCTTATTCCTCGTCGTACTCTCCTCCCCTCTCCTTCATCTCGTCCTCCTA
>BROE01000024.1:11815397-11824805 GCA_036571765.1 Plecoglossus altivelis | reverse complement strand
TCTCTCTCTCTCCCTCCCTCTCTCTCTCTCCCTCCCTCTCCCTCCTCCCTCCCTCCCTCCACAGGAAGACTGGAGTCTCTGTTCCTGGACCACACGCCGTCACAGTCGCTCTCCTCTCGTGACCAAAAATAACCGCTTTTCTCCGCGGCCCCTCGTTAACGCCCACGTTCTCTCGCACGGGCGGGAATGCGAGGACCGAAATCGAACACCGTCGATGGACGACAGCGAGCGTATCGATGGAGACTCGGAGCAAACAGAGCTGGGGACAGAGCGTTTCCTGGGGACAGAGCATTTCCTGGGGACAGAGCGTTTCCTGGGGACAGAGCGTTTCCTGGGGACAGAGCGTTTCCTGGGGACAGGAAGACGCAGAGAGAGCGCTTCCCAGATGGATTCCAGAGTGAAGTACAGACGGTTCCTGTTTCAACGTCAGGAAACAAATGAAGCATTGAATCACATCGGAGGGGTTTCCCTGGCAGCGATACAGGGAGCCCTGATTGGCTGCACAGTGCGTGGACAGTCGCCAGACTCCGCAAGGTCACGGCTCTCAGAAGCAGATGGGATTCTCAGGTTATTTTACCGGTGGGAAACTTCAACCAATATGTATGGCCAAAAAAATAACAAAAAAACTCTTTGAGAAAAGAGCTCTGAAGTTGTATGGATAAAAGAGGAGGTCTGTTAAAGGAATGATGGGATGAGTGAATGAACGGACGTGAATGACTGAATGTAGACTGGATGTAGACTGGATGTAGACTGGATGTAGACTGGATGTAGACTGGATGTAGACTGGATGTAGACTTCTCCTCCTCACACCCCCTGTTGAGTCCCTCTGGTGGAGCAGTGACTCAAAACGGACCAAGGCTGCGCCACATCTAAATCCTTCCCCGGAGAAACGTCTGTCCTCTATAGTGTTCCCCATCCTAAACCCTCTACTTCCGCCCCCCTCCGTCAAATACTAAGCCAGATGTGCGCTTCTCTCATCCACCCCTGTGTTTCCCAGGCCCCTGCCCCGCCCCTGGCCTCTTCATGGGGCAACCCAGGACAAAAGCCCTAACCTCCTGGTCAGGAGCTAGGTATCCACCCCTCCCTCCTCTTCCTGCCCCAAAAAACAAAATGTGAAGTCACTGTTCCAGCCCTGGCCCCTCAACCCTGACTCTCTGCCTGACTGAAGACCACCTGTGCTGGATTAGGATTTGCAGAATCTTGCTTTGCACTTTTCAAATCTGAATAAATCTGATAACATGAAACGGAACACAACAGAAACACACACATGCACACACAGCGCTACTCTGTCTCTCCAGGCACGAGCTAGAGAACACACAAGCCAACACACCGAGTCCTTACAGCAGTGCAAGTCTGGCCACTTGCTGGGAGGAGAGAAACTAAAGATGGAGGGATGGAGAGAAGGAGAAAGACATGGTTGTGGTGAGATACTAACAAGAGCCGTGGTGAGACTTAGGGAGAGAGGGTGGGTGCGGTGAGGAAGCCAGATAAGAAAGCCCAAGGGTCGTGAGGCCAAAGGTCATAGGTCACAAAGGACAGGTGAGGTCCGCTCAAACCCAAGCGCTACCTTTTGTCTGTGCCCTGAGCCACCTGTCATTATGGGACCTCAGCTTTAGCTTTGGGCCTGCGGAATGTTTAACCAAGGAACACCAGGAAGTTAGAACAGATGACATCATGTGGATCCTTTAACACTCACATGGCTTCAAAATGAAAACTACACGCAGGAACTAAACATGTCTTAAATTACACTTTCAACTTCCCAAATGTTGAGTATCTCTCATGCCGTTGTTAATAGGATATTTCTGGATTGAATTAGAGTCATAAATGTAAGAAAACAAAACAACAATCGCACAATCTTCAGAACCCTGCCTGCGAGAGGAGCAATCCCATGAGGCTTTGTGGCGTGTGTACCTGCGGCCGCTGGCGTCTCGGAGTACGGCCGCTCCCGGGTCTACGGCCCGCGCCTCCAGCTCCTGCACCTCCTCCAGGAGAGACTTCCTCACAGTGCGACGCCCCCTAGCACGCAGAGGAGAGCAGGGGTGAGGCTACGCGTCCAGGAAGGCTTCACACGGAGGAGCAGGCTGACCTCACCAGGCAACGTGAAGGGTTAGGTACTCACGCGTTCCACGCAAAGTCTTTGAGTAGACAAGCTGCCGGCACCAGGACCAGACCCAGCCAGAAGTGCCAGCACTGCATGACCCTCCCAGCCTGCCATGACACAGTACAATAGGTTAGCATGTGGTCATGCTAGCACGATACAAAACACAGCACAACATGTTAGCCAGCTTGTTAGCATGACGTCATGCTAGTACATTACAAACACAGCACATTGTGTTAGCACTGTATGCTTGCACAACGTCATGCTAGCACATTACAAGCACAGCACGACATCATGCTAGCACATTACAAACACAGCACGACGTGTTAGCACGACGTGTTAGCACAACGTTATGCTAGCACATTACAAACACAGCACAACATGTTAGCACGACGTGTTAGCACAACGTCATGCTAGCACATTACAAACACAGCATGACGAAGCCCAAATACATCCTTGGCACAGCCAGCCAGCACGGTAGAATACACAGTGAGAAGAAACGCTCCATTAAATAACCACAGGGGCTCTGTTCCTTCTCTGGCCCAGGTGCAGTCAGCCCCGCTGACCTCCGACCTCTCAACCCTAAGCTTGTCTCTAGGGGTTAATCAGCCACACAACTACTGTCTCGCTCGCCTTAATGTTTCCTCCCCCGCTCTGCCTCTCTCAATCTCTGCTCCCTCTATCTCAGAGGCCGTTGCCTCCCACTGTCTACGCTAATCTAACCCTTCCTTTCACAATGCCTGTCTCTTTCGCTCTCTGTCTCCCAGGCTCCCTCCCTCCCTCCCTCCATGTCTCCCTTCTCATGTCTGTCCTCTTTCTAATACATCTCTCTGTCTCTCTGTCTGTCTCTCTGTCTGTCTGTCTCTCTGTCTGTCTGTCTGTCTCTCTCCACATCTCTCTATTCCTCTCTATGTATTTCTATATGTCTCTCCTTCTCCCTCTCCAACATGGACTCAGGGCAGAGTAGGAGTCTCAGTGCTGGTTGTAAGGTTGTGCCCTGAGGAGCAAAGATAATCTGAGGAGCAGAGATAATCTGAGGAGCAGAGATAATCTGAGGCTGAGAGGATCAGCACAGCTGAAGACGCTCTGGGAACGTCTGGCCTGAATCAGGAAATATTCCCAGCGACAGCTGGAAACACAAGCAGACAAGAGACGCTTGCATGTCAACACAAACACACACACGCACATTCCCTGCCTGCGACACACACAGCCTCACACAGAGTGTTTACACTTGTTGCACAAACACGCATTTAAACGCGGCTGTCTTTTTCTAAAACGCCAAACCCAACCGTGTATAAGATGCGAAAGCGTGTAGAAGATATATACATGTGCAGATGCATAAGCTCGCATTCACACCAAAATGCATGCAGAGATACACAGACTGGGAGACAGAGAGAGAGAGGGAGAGAGAGAAATATATATATATAGAGAGAGAGACAGAGAGAGAAACAGAGAGAGAGACAGACAAAGAGAGACAGACAGACAGGCAGGCAGGCAGACAGACAGACAGACAAGAGACAGAGAGAGAAACAGACAGAGACAGAGACAGAGAACAGAGAGAGACAGACAGAGAGAGCGAAAAAGAGACAGACAGAGAGAGAGAGACAGACAGACAGAGAGAGAGACAGACAGAGAGAGAGAAAATGAGACAGAGAGAAAGACAGACAGAGACAGACAAAGAGAGACAGACAGAGACAGACAGAGAGAGAGACAGACAGAGAGAGAGAGAAAATGAGACAGAGAGACAGACAGACAGAGAGAGAGAGACAGATAGACAGACAGACAGACAGACAGACAGAGAGAGAGACAGACAGAGAGAGAGAAAATGAGACAGAGAGACAGACAGACAGAGAGAGATAGAGACAGATAGACAGACAGATAGACAGAGAGAGACAGAGAGAGAGAGACAGACACAGAGAGAGAGAGACAGACAGAGAGAGAGAGACAAACAGAAAGACAGACAGACAGAGAGAGACAAGGTAATGGGGTGGTTGGAGGGGGCCAGTTGAATTCGAGGGGGGGAAGCTCTGTCTGGTCCCTAGTTGGACTCAGCAGCTGCAGTTATTTGAGTACATTCCTGATTTCTGACACAAATTGAATTAATGGGCTGAAGGGAACTTGTGTGCCCCCCTAGTCCCCCCGCTCCCTCTCTGCTCCCTCTCTCCCTCCCTGCCTCCCCACTCCTTCTCTCCCTCCCTGCCTCCCCACTCCCTCTCTCCCTCTACCTGCACAGTGGGGTTACCAGCGTAACCCTAACCAACCCTCCCATCAGACATCCCAGCACAGCTCCCCCGACCAGCCAAGCCGCTTGAGTCAACACCCCCTGAGTAGGCCGTAAAAGCCTGGGGCTCGGGTGACGGCGCGGCAGGTGCAGGGAGCCTGGAGAGCAGGCTGGCAGGGCATAAATCTCCCCAGGGCTCCAGCCGTGCTGACATGGAACACCCAGAAAGAGAGGCGACGAGGCGCCGGGCGAGGGAGGGTGAAGGAGACAGACCCCATAATAACCACCCCCACCCTCCGCCGGATACCCCCTACCCATCCTGAAATGACTGACACATGTTTGCGGAGGGGTAAATGGGGGTACTGGGGGAACACTTGCCTGTCCAAGCATGTCGGGGGCGATGGGGATGGAGGGCCAGATGGCAGAGTAGACAGCAAAGAAGACCATCCAGAGCACCATACTGCCCCACACTGCTAGGTGGGAGAACTGCAGAAGAGAGACACAGACAGAGAGAGACAAGAAGAGAGAGCAACAGAGACACCGTTAGAGAGAGAGAGACAGAGACACGAGAGAGACAACAAGAGAAAGAGACAGAGAGACACCAAGAGAGAGAGACCAAGAGTGAGAGAGAGACAGAGATACACAGAGAGAGCGAGAGATACACCGAGAGAGAGAGACCGAGAGAGACCAAGAGAGAGAGATACACAGAGAGCGAGAGATACACCGAGAGACACCATGAGAGAGACAGAGACACCAAAAGAGAGACAGAGATACACCGAGAGAGCGAGAGATACACAGAGAGAGAGACGCCGAGAGAGAAAGAGAGACCGGCAAAGCCCGAGAGAGACAGCGAGAGAAACCGTCAGATAGAGAGTAGGGGGGTGGAGAGGGACAGAGAGAAAGAAGACAAGGTTACATGGGTCTGCACTGACAGTCTGAATATAGACTAACCTTGTCTCTGTCAGCCCCCCACCCCCCCTCCCCCCTCCCTCTCCATTAACCCTGTGTAAAAGGACACTGCGTGAATTCCTGTGGGACTCTGCTTCATTACTAGGGGGCTGCTGGAAAGACAGCTGAACGGACAGGGTGTCAACGCTCCCTCGCCCCTCCCTCCCTCCCCCGCTCCCCTCCTCCTCGCCCCCCCCTGTTCTCCCTCCCCCGCCCCCCCTCCCACACTATGTGTCATGGAAAAGGGAGCGGCTTTGTCTGTCTACATGCACACTGTAATCACCCTCCCCACATAGGGAGATTACCTTCACTCTGACTCGGAGGGTAGTGTGTGTGTGTGTGAGTGAGTGTGTGTGTGTGTGTGAGTGTGTGTTGGGAACCGTAAAAGCATTCCTACCTTGGTCCAGGCGGTGGTCTCCATACCCGCTTTCAAGCACACTGTTACTACAACATACTACAGGGAGAGACGGACACAAAGAAGAATAGGAGTAAAGATACAAAAGAAGGGAGAAAGAGAGAAGGGAGGGAAGACAGGAGAGATGTGTCAGCAGGGAGGACAGGAAGGAGAGGGAGAGAGGAAGAGGGACATGTATAGTTCACAAAAACAACTCTGGAGATAATAAACATCAATAATGATATACTGTAAACTCAACAGTGCCTGTTAAAACACTCTGCAGTCACAGGCCCTCAGCAAGCCAAACACACACATACACAAACAACACACACACACACACACACACAAACAACACACACATGCACGCGCACACACAAACAACACACACACACACACACACACACAAACAACACACGCACACAAAAAACACACACACACACACAAACAACACACGCACGCACACAAAAAACACACACACACACAAACAACACATGCGCACACACAAAAAATACACACACACAAACACGCGCACAAGCACAACACACGCACAAGCACAACACACACAAGCAAATAGAGAGCAGAATGATGGACGGAGTGAGTGATGGTGGGAGGGAGTGAAGCAGAAGCATAGGGGAGGGGGAGGGGGGGGAGGGAGGTGAGGTAGGGGAGGAGAGGAGGGATGAGAAAGGAGGAGGCATGAGGGTTATAGGGAGGGTGAGGGAGACAGGGAGGGGAGGGTGAGAGGGGGAAATTGTGAGAGGAAGGGTGGGTGATGGAGGGGAGGGTAGGAGAGGGGAGTAGGTATACGGGGGTGAGAGAGGGAGGGTGAGGGATTGAGAGGAGGGTGAGAGAGGGAGAGTGAGGGATGGAGGAAAGGGATGGAGGGAAGGGAGAGAGAGGGAGTGAGAGGAGGGAGGGTGAGAGAGAGGAGAGAGAGAGGGAGTGGGAGGAGGGATGGAGAGAAGCTGGCAGTGCTCACAGCCACATGGGGACTCTTCATCACTGGTTTAATGCTCAGAAGAACAGACTCTGCTCTAACTCACTCCACTCATTCATCAATCTGTACATCTTACGTACAGGTCTGCATCCAGCTGTCTCTCTCTCACACACACACCACACTACACACACACACACACACAACACACACACCACAGACGCACACCACACACACATTCACACACAGTAGCACTACAGTACGCACACACACACACACACAACGCACAACAGACACAACACACAGACTGGGATTGTGATGGAATAAAAATGGACGCAGCTTACTGTATAGACCATGTTTCCCACAAACAGGTAGTCATTCCCATGGCCGTTACTGAACGCTGAATCTGAAGAGAACACACACGCTCAGATTCAGTGTGTGAAGTTAACAGAGACCAGAAGTTTGTGTGTGTGTGTGTGTGTGTGTGTTGTGTGATGTGTGTGATGTGTGTGTTGACTGTGTGTGTGACTGTTTAGGGCTGACTCACCGTGCTCCAAGGCTTTGAGTGGAAACCAGAAAAGTATTATAGAGTGGATTAAAGCATTGATACAGTGACCCCAAAACAACCTGACACAGAGAGAAAGATAGAAAGAGGTACAGAATAGAGAGATAGAGACGGATAAAGGAGATGACAGAGAGAGAGAGAGAGATAGACAGGACATGGACCAGAGAGAAACGGACAGAGAGAGAGCAGACAGAGGAGACAGACAGACAGAAACAGAGAAAGAGTAACAGTGAGAGGGAGAATGTAAAAGTTAGTTATATTATAAATCCATCCTAAATACACAAAGCATCAACAAACAAACCAGAACACCACTACCTTCCCCAAGATCAACAATCTTCCTGAACACACACAAACACACATACACGCATAAACACACATGCACAAACACACACAGGGCTCTAATGAATGACTGTCCTTATTCTGGCCTGTGAATCTCATTAGCATTGCCGTGGAAACGGCCCAGTCTCCGTGGCACTGTGTTTACCCGCTGGCGTGCCAAACAAACAGCAGGCATCACTCATCAATCACAGAGAAGGAGAGCCCAGACCTGACCAGTCAATAGACAGATGACAGTAAGTCAGATGGCACACAGAAGGAATGATGAATGTGGAATTCAGGTAAAATGCTTTTCTGGGCAGTTATTACTCTGTGTGTGTACGTTAGTGTTGAAGCCCTCTGCGTTCTGTGTGTGTGTGTCTTAGCTGTTGAGCCTCTGTGTGTTGTGGGCTGTTGTGTGTGTGTGATGTGAGGTGTCGCTCGAATGTGTACCTTAGATGGATTGAAAGCCACATTCTGGTTCTGTTGTGTGTATGCTATTGTGTGTGTGTGCGTGTACTTAGTGTGTGAGCACTCTGGCAGTTCTGTGAATGATAAGAGATGATAACAGTAAGATAGATTAAGAAAGACACATATACTGAGATAAGAATGTGATGAAAGGATGTAGTGATGTAGTGCGATGTAACCTTAGTGTTGAAAGCCCTCTGCGCGTGTGTGTTGTGTGTGTGTGTGTGATTACTATAAGTAAATTATGAAGCACATACATATAGTATACTGTGGTAGTAGTAGATGTAAGATAGAGTAGAAGATAAGATAATATAGTACATTAGATAGATATAGAAGACCCTCTGTGTTCTGTGATAAGAGATGATAGATAGATAGTAAATAGAATATCGATAGATAGTGATGTGTCGATAGTGTGTACCATTAGTGTAGAAAGCCCTACTGTGGTGTGGTGTGTAGTAAGTGATGTGTGTGATGTGTAGTACCATATGTTGAGCCCATCTGGATGTGAATGTAGGTCTGTTGTATGTGAATTAGTGTGATGAACCTATAGATGTTGAAAGCCACTCTGCAGTTCTGTGTGTTTGTGTAGTGTACCTTAGTGTTGAAGCCCTCTGCGTTCTGTGTGATGCGGTAAAGCTGGGGGAAGCGGAGCATGTTCTGCTGGCTGCACGGCCGGTCGAAGATGCCCAGAGTGAAGGGAGGACGCTGGGAGATCTAGCAGGACACACAACACACACACACAATGAGTTTTCAGACACATAACAATCCCGTGTGGGTGAGTGCTCAGACGATCAGCATAGCGATCTGAGTGTCGACATCAGAAGGAATTTCACCTCTCCCCACTGTGGGGGGCCTGGTCTGGCCTGGCCCTGGGCCTGGTGTTGGGCCTGGGGCTGGCCCCGGGCCCGGCCCTGGGGCTGGGCCTGGAGCACACATCTGCAGTCAGGCACAAACCTGACACAACAGACATTCTATGGCAGCCTAAACACCAGGCTTCAGATGGAAGATGGACCTGTGATTACAGAGTCTTCAGAGTGAGACGGAGCGAGGAAGCAGAAGAAAAGAGTTTTGAAAGGGAGAAAAAGAGCAGGAGGACAGGAGAACAGGAAGCCAGGGAGGAGGCGAGCGTGTGAGAAGAAGCAAGCAGAACAGAGTGAGGAGTTCACCTGAACATCCCTTTAACATGTGCTGGCTGCACGCAAATAAAATAACCAGTGAACCCGCGTGGGCACGAGAGGGCGGAGATGTGTACTGATGAGCAGCACCACCTCACATGACACACGAGCGGGAGAGGAGGAGGCCACGAGAGGAACTCACCACGTTGTACAGGCCGATGCACCAGCGCTCAAACAGGATCTGCCCAGAGAAGCCGTTCACAAAGGCGAACCAGAGCTGGGGGAGAGAGAGGGGGGGAGAGAGAGAGAGAGGTGAGACCAGGAGAGGGCCGCGGGCACAGCTTAAGAGG
>BROE01000024.1:11770397-11812897 GCA_036571765.1 Plecoglossus altivelis | reverse complement strand
GTGAGACACCTAGTCAGACAACACACACAGTTCGACAACACACCGTCACACACTAACTGAAATATAGAGTGTTTGTGTGTTTGGTTGTATCTGGGGGATGAGGTGAGGACAGAGAGAAGGGCGGGAGAGAAAAACAAGCCCAGTGATAGAAAGATAAAATAAGTACACACCCAAGGGTTAGGGAGTGATAAACGGAGAGAGAGAAAGAGCGAGCGAGCAAGCGCATGAGAGAGAGGGAGCATGAGAGAGAGGGAGCATGAGAGAGAGAGCATGAGAGAGAGAGAGAGAGAGAGAGAGAGAGAGAGAGGGAGCATGAGAGAAAGAGAGCATATGAGACAGAGAGAGCATATGAGAGAGAGCATGAGAGAGCATGAGAGAGAGAGGGAGCATGAGAGAAAGAGAGCATATGAGAGAGAGAGAGAGAGCATGAGAGAGAGCATGAGAGAGAGAGCGCATGAGAGGGAGAGAGACAGAGAGTGTGAGAGAGCATGAGAGAGAGACAGCGAGCGAGATAGCGAGAGAGAGAGAAAGAGAGAGAGAGTGTGAGAGATTCTAACTTTTCTCATGAAATACCTCCACCCTCCCACCTCCAGCCTCTGTCCACAGAAGCACATGCAAACCATTAACATGAGAGTGCTACCATCTTCCAAACAAGCTAGAGAACGGACTGCTCTGTGTGTGTGTGTGTGTGTGTGTGTGCATGTGTGTGTGTGTGCGTGCGTGTGTGTGTGCGTGCGTGTGTGTGTGCGTTCGTGTGTGCGTGTGCGCGTGCGTGTGTGTGCGTGCGTGCGTGTGTGCGTTAAACACACCTGTGCTATGGAGTAGTCGGAGGAGTTGGTGGCCTGCATGCCCTCGTTGCCGCTGATGCCCACGCCCACGTGCGCTGTCTGGATCATGCCCACGTCGTTGGCCCCATCGCCAATCGCCAGGGTGATGGCCTTCACATGCCGCTTCACCATGTCCACTATCTCTGACTTCTGGAGGGGGGACACTCTGGAGGGAGGGGGAGGGAGAGAGGGAGGGGGAGGGAGAGAGAGGGAAGGAGAGGAGGGGGAGGGAAAGAGAGAGGGGAGAGAGAGAGAGAGAGAGAGGAGGGGGAGGGAGAGAGGGGAGAGAGAGAGAGAGAGAGAGAGAGAGAGGAGGGGGAGGGAAGAGAGAGAGAGAGAGAAAGAGAGAGAGAGAGAAAGAGAGAGAGAGAGGGAGAGGAAAAAGGCGAAAGAGAGAAGAACAAGAGAGGAGAAAGACATGGGGGGAGGGAGAGAAAGAAGACAGGATCAGTTCTGAGTGCATAAAGAAAACATGAACTGTTAACCAGATCTAGTGTATATGTAGACACAGTAGAAGTGTCTGAGACCCCCTCCTCAGCACAGACATGTTTTACTGCTAAATCCCTGCAGAACAACAGGATGTGTTGTGCTGGTTAAGTAGACAAGGTGGGAGAAGGAATGACTGAGAAAGAAAGGGGGAAAGATTTGGCAGAAATACAGAGACAAACTTCAAACACATGAGGACTTAGTTTAGTACAAAAGTTAACAGGAAGCTCTGAATCACTGCTGCACCAAGAGGGCTCTCATTTTGTGTGTGCTTGTGTTGTCGTGTGCTGTGCGCGTGTTTGTGTGCGTGTGAGAGTGTTTGTGTGCGTGTGAGAGTGTTTGTGTGTGCGTGTGAGAGTGTTTGTGTGTGCGTGTGAGTGTTTGTGTGTGTGTGTGTGTGTGTGTGTGTGTGTGTAGTGATTGAGGGAGGCCAGGTTGTCCCAGTGGAACTCTAATGACCTACACCTCCTGACTTGCTCATCTCTGTCTGTCTGTCTGTCTGTCTGTCTTCCTTTCTCTATCTCTCTCTCTCTCTGTCTCTCTCTCTATCTAAGTATCTCTCTGTCTCTGTCTTTCTCTCTGTCTGATTCTCTCTCTCTCTGTCTGTCAGTCTGTATCTCTCTGTCTGTCTGTCTGTCTGTCTGTCTCTCTCTGTCTCTCACATCACACACACAGCAGCTCTGCCCCTGCACTTACAATAAGGATTTACAGGGGATTCCCCAGGGGAAAGGTGTGTGTGTGAGGTGTGTGTGTGAGTTGTGTGTGTGAGTGTAAGGGAGGTGTGTGTGTGTGAGAGAGTGTGAGGTGTGTGTGTGTGTGAGAGAGAGTGTGAGGTGTGTGTGAGGGTGTGTGAGGGTCTGTGTGTGTGTGTGTGCGTGTGTGAGAGAGAGTGTACGTGAGAACTGTGTGTGTGTGTGTGTGCGCGAGAGTGTAAGTGAGATGTGTGTGTGTGTGTGTGTGTGTGTCTGTGAGAGAGTGTAAGTGAGACAGAGAGAGACTCTATGAGAGAGACTGGGGGAGAGGGACAGAAAGAGAAAGAGTGTGTGTGTGTTAATGTACAGGTAATGCATGTCAACAGTATTTGACAGTGCACTGAACCCCATTAGAACGGTGAACTTGTGCTTCCTGGTTTTCTAGGAAGCTGTTGCCACACAGCTTTGATAAAAAGCCTCCGTTAATAAATGCCACAGCACGGCTCAAACCAAATGAAGGCCTTTCAATCAATGATTAGCTCAATTGGAAAAAGGATGCAAATTGGTTCAACCTTTCAAATGTCCTCTAAGACACACACCCGCACCCACGCACACACACACACACACACACACACACACACACACACACACCTGCTCGAGGCGGGAAGCCCACGGGTCATAAAGATTGGCTGATCTGTCTGAGCGGGACCAAGGCCCGGTCAAGCTGAAACCACAGATCTGGGTGGTCCGTTTAGTATTACCACACACACACAGATAGTCAGACAGGATATTTTCAAGGGGAAACCCGTAGAGAAAGACTTGGCCTTTGTACCTGGTGCTGAGAGATGAGATGAGCCTCTGCTCACTGAAGTCTGAGGAGAGACTGTCTGTCTGTGTGAGACACTGCGTGTCTGTGTGAGAGACTGTCTGTCTGGGTGAGGGACTGTCTGTCTGGGTGAGAGACTGTCTGTCTGGGTGAGAGACTGTCTGTCTGAGTGAGAGACTGTCTGTCTGGGTGAGAGACTGTCTGTCTGGGTGAGAGACTGTCTGTCTGGGTGAGAGACTGTCTGTCTGAGTGAGAGACTGTCTGTCTGGGTGAGTGAGAGACTGTCTGTCTGGGTGAGTGAGAGACTGTCTGTCTGGGTGAGTGAGAGACTGTCTGTCTGGGTGAGAGACTGTCTATGTGAGAGACTGCGTGTCTGAGTGAGAGACTGCGTGTCTGTGAGAGACTGTGTGAGAGACTGTGTGCCTGTGTGAGAGACTGTGTGCCTGAGTGAGAGAATGCGAGAGACTGTGTGTCAGCATGACAGACTGTGTGAGAGACTGCATGAGAGACTGCTTGTCAGACTGTATGAGAGATTGCGTGTCTGACTGAGAGAATACGTGAGAGACTGTGTGTCTGAGTGAGAGAATACGTGAGAGACTGCGTGTCTGAGTGAGAGACTGTAAATGTGTGATTTAGCTTCAGTGACATTCTGCTTTTGTATGTCTGCCTCTGTGCATGTGTTTACCTCCCTCTCTCGCTCCCACCCTGTCTCTATCTCTCCCTGTCCCTCCCTGTTACTCTCTCTCCCCCTCTCTCCTACGCACCCTCCCTCCCTGTCTCTCTCTCTCTCTCTCTCTCTCTCACTCACACACACTCACACACACACATACACACACATACACACACATACACACACACACACACACACACACACACACACACACACACAGTCTGGGACTAGTGACGCTGGGGATAAAAGGGTCTTAATGTTCTTCATGGTGGAACTGAGCAGAAAATAAGGAGTTTAAAGTGGCTGTTTAAATAAACAGACTGTGAAGACAGGAACCAAGCGTGCCAGTTACCCTGGCAACACCAACCTTTGCTTGTACACGGCCTTAATACACAGACACACACAAACACAGCCACACACGCAGTAACAGCACTGACGTACACACTCACAGACATGATGTAACCCACACCTCTGTTCATTAGCCATGAATTAACAAGACGCTAACATTATAGACGAGCACATAATCAAACTGTAATGTGCGCACGTGCGCGCACACACACAGAAGGCTGAAAGGATCCTAGTCACCTCTACATCTGCTTATGGCAGAGAGGTGGGGGGGAGGAGAGGAGAGGAAAGGGGGGTGCAGAGGAGAGAGAGGAGAGGGGGGGAGAGGAGAGAGAGCAGAGGAGAGAGAAAAGAGGGAGGGGAGGGAGGAGAGGAGAAGGGGGGGGCCGGGGGCTGTTTGTAAGGCCTAGGAGACCTGAGTCCGGATATGGCCTTTATGCTAGAGAGAGTCAATTACTCCCCTCCACCAGAAACACACACACACACACTAAGAACCCATGTTGGCAGAAATCCACACACGTGCGCACACACACACACACACACACACGCACGCACACACACGCACACACACACACACACACACACACACGCGCGCGCGAGCACACATGCGCAGCTGGCCCAGGATGGAAACATGACTAAATAAGGGAAGGTACAGTAAACATTCTCTGAGCACAGTATACTTTGTATGAATGAAAAGTGTGTGTGGATGTGTCTGTGTGTGTGTGTGTGTGTGTGTCTGTGAGTCTTTTCTGGGTTAACAGCAGTCAGTGAGTCATGACTTTGACATTTCCATGCAGAGCAGTGGATTACATTACCCCTATGAGCTGCATGCCAAGCTTTTATCATCTCCATTCATTTACTGACCCTGGGCAACCTGCAACCTTTAACGCACACGGTACGCACACACACACTCTCACAGAGATGGGAGTCTTTGTGGAAGAAGTTCAGATCTCAGCAGTTAAGTGGCCAATCTTAGACTGAAGAGGGATATGTGTGTGTGTGTCCATGTTTCTGTGTGTGTTTGTGCGTGCGTCCGTGTTTGTGCATGTGTGTTTGTGTTAGTGGGCGTGCGAGCATGTGTGTGCATGGTACCGGCAGCAGATGACAGCCTTGCAGGACAGCGCGAGGTCCAGGAAGGCCTGGCGTAGCTCGAAGGAGAGGGCGTACTTCAGGGTCTGTCCATCTATGATGAGTGCCAGCTCGTTCTCCTTCCCCAGAGAGTCTCCCAGGGATGAGCAGTGGGTAGTTAGGGTGGCGCGCGTTGCCTGCAGGGGGCGACACAACTGAGGTCAGGAACACACACACACAGACTGACACACCATGCAGACACTCACCGTATTGACACACACACACACACAAACCACGCAGACACACACTCACACACACAGCATGCAGATACTTACTGTCTGACACACACACAGCCGAGGTCAGGGGGAGCACACACACACAGACTGACACGCAGACACACTCTATCACACACACACACACACAGAGATCAGGTGAAGCTGTGGGAAAGTCTAAGTGGTGCCACAGGAGCTGGTGATGCCCCTGTCGTTTTCTTCCACAAACACATCTGGTCTCTATCACCCAGCGCAGCCCTGAGCCGCACACACCTTACTGTACAGGAACAGGCATTAGCAGAGAGAGGGAGTACAATGGAATGAGGGGAGAGAGGGAGAAAGAGAGAGAGCGAGAGAAAGAGAATGGGAGGGAGAATGAGAGAGAGCGAGAGAGGGAGAAAGAGAGAGAGCGAGAAAAAGAGAGAGGGAGAAAGAGAGAGAGCGAGAGAAAGAGAGAGAGAGAGAGAGAGAGCGAGAGAGAGAGCGAGAGAGAGAGAGAGAGAGAAAGAAAGAGAGAGAGAGAAAGAGAGAGGGAGAACGAGAAAGAGAGAGACAGACAGGTCAATACAAGGAGAGAAGCAGGAAATAGAAAGTGATCTGTGCCATGAGGACGTCAGCGCTTCAGGGCTGCTCTCATCTCTTTTCAACCACAGCAACACAATCTCAACTGTCGTACCACGTCAACACGTCCGCACATAAGCAGCGTGTGTCGTTTACGGTCCAAAACACACTCCCTTCCCCTAGCATACACACATTAGAAGGTGTCAAACAAGCAGGAGAGGGTGTGCGCGTGAGGCGGTGAGTCTGCACGCCTGTTTATAGGGCAGCACTTTGGGGCAGTTTGGATGGAACTGATGATAATGGAGGAGCGGGGACTAATAGAGAAAACAAACATTTCATCCAAGGTAACGAGGACCATGTGGACGAGCCGGCACGCAACAGGCTCCGAGGCAGGCCACACACGCTCCCAACACGCACGCTCCCAACACGCACGCTCCCAACACACACAGCTACAAACAACTGCAGGCCTATGTAAAACCCCTCGAAGAAATATAACATTCATACACATGTGGCTGAAAGTTACATTTGATTCTGTAATCCGTTTCAATACATAAATGACAGAAGTGCTGACGAAGGCATTTTAAAAGACAAACTAACTTTGATATTACGTTAACACACACACAGACAGCAACAGTGGCACCAATCCACCGTCTACAGTATCCCTGGCTGCTGTCCCTGGCTCGTCCTATCAGACATACTTCTCTGTCAACTTCCTACTGTGTGAGAGACTTCTCAACACACAGACACACACACACACACACACCTTTGTTCCCACCAACACACATTCACCTCAACAGCCCATTTTTCCCGCTTAAAGTAATTCCTGCTCCACAGTCCTTCTCAAACTCAACCCCAAAGATTGTCTCCCAGAATTCCCTGTCCTTGTTTAGTCAGCCTAGAGCTGTGTGTTTTCCTTTGTGCTCCGGAATTCCTCTTTCCATTTACCTTCTCCCAAACAGGCCCAAGAAAAACACAAATAGAATGACGGGATTAAAAGGAGATTACAGGTTGTCAGAGCCCAGCAAATCACAGTCTGTGTTTGTGTGAGAGCGCGTGAGCGTGTGTGTGCACGTGTCTATGCATGCATGCGGGTGTCTGTGTCCACACACAGTCAGTCACCAGTCCTTCACACCCATGTCAAATCAAACGTGTACTGCAGAGAAACTGCATTTCAGGGCGGATGAGTAGATGTTAAGTGAGAAAGAGGAGAGCTATGTGCTACGTGGCTACGCGCTATGTGGCTATGTGCTACGTGGCTACGCGCTATGTGCTACGTGGCTATGTGCTACGTGGCTACGCGCTATGTGCTACGTGCTATGTGGCTATGTGCTACGCGCTAAGATAGGCTAGCTGGGGTCTTGGTGCGCGGGTGTGGAAAACACGGCTAGCAGGGAGCAGCACAGCCTGGCACGCCATCACAACATCATGAGGAATATCAACCAATTGGAGTAGGAGCCTTTGGTATACAAGCGACTATTATATAATGAAGCTTTGTGAAGTGCACACAAACACACACACACACACACACTTGTACACATCCTCATACATGCGTGCACACACACATCCTAATTCACACACGCACACACATACCCTAATACACACACACACATACCCTAATACACACACACACACATCCTAATACACGCACGCACACAACATAATACACACGCACACCAAGGTAAAAGGGCAGCAAACATCTTAATGATTTTGCACAGAGGTGGTAACAGTCCTCAACTACTTGTTAAGGCATCCCCAGAGACAGAAGATTAGCACACACACACCGCACACACACACCGTATACACACGCACACACACACACCGTATACACACGCACACACACACACCGTATACACACGCACACACACACCGTATACACACGCACACGCACACACCGTATACACACGCACACACACACCGTATACACACGCACACACGCACACCGTATACACACGCACACACACACCGTATACACACCACACACACACGCACACACACCAACAAAGGACAATGCTCCAAACTCCCTCCATAGAAGCTGAAACAGAGATCTTGAATGGCCCAAACTGATGATGGCTAACCAGAGGCTAAACACAAGTTAGCACAACAGCTGGACAAACAAACTAAGCTGGCTAACCCAGAGAGACCTTACAGAACTATTCTTGTTCTGTGTCTGATTTCCAGACTGCTAGCTATGAAACAGCACCACGATATGGCAACTCAACTTTAATTAAAGCTGAATACAAGAAGAACTTGTTTTGTTAACCCGATAGAGAGGAGACTATGTACACAGAACTTAACCCACAGGCATCATTTCGCAGCCATTGCTGATTTTTCTCACGCAGAAATAGGTTGTTCCCAGTTTAGAGGGCGCTCTGCAAATCAAGTTATGGACATATTTCCTTGTCATCAGATGACAGAATTGAGCAAAAAAGCATTTCCATGTTCCAAACTAAATGTTGGTTTATTAGTATACATCTTAGCTGAGAACAAAGCGAAATACATTTTCTCACACACACACACACACGGACACGGACGCACACACACGGACACGCGCGCGCACACACGGACACGCGCGCGCACACACGGACACACACACCACTACATATTTTGTAAGCCATGTTCTTAAGTCCATGAATGGAATGTTATCAGGTTTATATTTAGAGCTACCAGAGTTGAGGAGGGGGGCTAGTCAGTGTGAAATACCCCGGTCACCTTCTCACACACACACACACACACACACACACACAGGTAGAGCTAGCCTTTACAGGGGGAGATCTGTTCCCCATTCATAGATACTGTGGTGATTCATATACCTGGTAGGAGAAATGTGTGTGACAGCGTGGGAGGGGAGTGTGTGTGTGTGTGTGTGTGTGTGGGGGGGGGGGGGGGGGGCGTGGCAAGGCATGCTCATATCTGAGAAGCAGATTCTGTCACCACTGAGATTTAAATACAGCGTTTAATTATCCTAGCCAGAGCATCTGTCTAAACAAACATCCACATCCTCCACTGACAGGACCAGACACAGACACGCATGGACACACACGAGAACAGATGCAGAGATACGCACAGGCACGCACAGACGCACAAGCACAGACGCACAGGCACAGATGCACAGGCACAGATGCACAGGCACAGACGCACAGGCACACACAGACGCACAGGCACGCACACACGCAGATGCACACTCGAGTCCTGCTGTGTGAATAATTCTGACTGATACCTACAGTGCCTATAAATCGCCAAATGTCACACGACTTGGTGTTGGCTGTGTTGCTGATGAGCGTGTGCGTGTGAGAGAGAGCTATGGGTGGATGGAGAGGGAAAGAAATGATTAATGGGCAGCACACAGTGAGGATGTTTGTGTAGGAGTTGTAATGCGGGCAGTGTGACAAGGGAAAGGGGGGTTATGGGTAAGATTGATGAAATGTATATCCAAGACTATCGCACTCATCTGGGTGTACGCCACCACCTTTACTGTAAAGACAGAGAGAGTTAGACTAAGAGAGAGAGTTAAAGGGAGAGTGGGAGAGAGACTATGAGAGAGAGTGAGAGAGAGAAACGAAAGCCTTGTGGTGTGTGTGTGTGTACATGAGAAATGTACATGAGGAATGGTTACTGGGTGTGTGTGTGTATATGAGAGAGAGCTAAAGGGGGCCTTAGCGGATGTGTGTGTGTGTGTGTGTGTGTGTGTGTGTGTGTGTGGTATCTGATAGGAGGGTGACAGATGGAGCCTGTCAAAGCGTCACTATCCCTGGCCGCCATGTTTACCCAGGAGGCATTGCTCGCTCGATTTGTTTTGACGAGAAGGAGCGCCAAAAGGAGATCGCATTACACCCTCACTCATCCCAGATGTCTCTCTCTCGCTGTCCCTCTCTCTCTCTCACTCATCACCCTCAGTTGTCTCTCTCTCAACCCGTCGCTCTGCTCTCTCTTTTTAAATTCCACTCCCTTCGGATTGACTCTCTCTCTTACAAAATACAATTAACAAATTCCTTGTCTCGCTCGCAAACCCATATTCATACATACCTACATTTAAGGAGAGAGCCTGGCTCCTTAAATACCTCTCCCCCCCTCTCTCTCCCTCTCCTTCTCCTCCTCTCTCTCTCCCCCCTCTCTCTCTCCCTCTCCTTCTCCACCTCTCTCTCTCTCTCCCCCTCTCTCTATCCCTCTCCTTCTCCAACTCTCTCTCCCCCCTCTCTTTCTCTCTCCCCCTCTCTCTCTCTCTCTCTCTCTCTCTCAGGCTGTCTAGTTTCTGGGGAGGGGGGAAGGTGCTGACAGCTGGATAGGTAGTAGCGTGAAGGAGACATGGAAAAGGAGAGGGGGATGGAAGGAGGGGAACATCCGCTAGACTACAAACCGCAAGATCAACAGATGAGCTCTCTCACAAAAGAACCAGAAGTAGGTGTGTGTGTGTGTGTGTGTATGTATGTATGTGTGTGTGTGTGTGTGTGTGTGTGGGAGAGGGGGCGAGCAGGACAGACGTTAGAGAGGAGCGGCAGGCTGTCCTTTTTAAAAGGTGACATTTTCCACACCACAGAGCGTCTGCAGAGTCTCCCAGCAGAGCCACACTTTCAAACACCTCATGCTCCCAGTCCTCCTCTCAGGATATCAGCTATTTAAAGTGCAGGCAGATAGGACCAAGCCTGTCTGCTTTCATCCTGACCACGCTGCTCTCGCCACGGTTCTGAACATGATCACTCGCTCTCCAACACTCGCTGAACACACACACACACGCACGCACGCACACACACACACACACGCACACACACACGCACACACGCACGCACGCACGCACGCACACACGCACACACGCACACGGTTGAACTGATTCATTAAATCTAACACCTATGAAGTTAGGGTTAGGTCTCATCATTCCCCTCCCACAAAATACAGCAATGAGATACAATCACCTATGAGTGGTGGCTAAGAGTTAGTGTTCTGCTACGCTCAATAACAAGCTGCTTTTCAAGCTACAATGACACACGAGTCTGTCTCTCCTCCCAAACCATCCACCCATATATTCACCCTCTCTAAAGGGCACGTTGACCTTGATTCCTCTGTGTACAATCACAAGGGGTTGCACAAAACACACATTGCTATAAATTCTCTGTGAACACAAATGTACACACACACACACACACACACACACACACACAATGTACACATTCAAGACACGCTAAAAGGTTTACGGGCCATAATCCATCCTGCTATCTGTCTCCTATCTGTCTCTCGTAAACGTCACAAGAGCTTGCAGACAAACAGTGACTGAAGCTAACTGTGCGTGTGTGTATATATGTGTGTATATGTGTGTGTGTGTGTATCACAACTCACATGACAGTCATCTAGTTACCAGGACACAGAACACATGCATGATGGTAGCAGTTGAGTAAGGCCTCCCTGGAAATCTAATCTGGAGACTTAAGGAATGGCTCAACTCTTTCCTTGTGTGTCTGTTTCTCACAACTTTGTGCTTTGTGTTGTGAGCGGGTCGCTGGAGTAGCTCGTTGTCATGAAAATGGTATGAGGCTGAAACGCACTGGGCATGCTCACGTGTGTACGCCTGTGTGTGTGTAGGGGACAGACAGACGGACGGACGGACAGACAGAGGGTGGAGAGAGGTGAAGAAACAGAGCGGTATCTGTCTCTTTCATCCTCTTCTCCAGGACGACACCAGACACCTTAATCACCTCCACCTGCCTGCAGACAAAGAGCCACACCCACAAATCTGCCCACCACACCCTAGTTCCCACGGTTACCTTCAGTAGACAACCCCCTTCCACACACACACCTTCTGTACACACATACAATGTCACATACTCTCTTGGACGGTGAAAAAGAGAGAAAGGAGCAATCAGAGAGGGAGAAAGGAGGGAAAGAGGGGAGAAAGGAGAAGGAGAGAGGAGGAAAGAGAGGGGAGGAAGAAGGGGAAGAGGGCAAGAAGGAGAGGGGAGTAAGGAGAGGAAGAAGGGGAAGAGGGGAGGAAGGAGAGGGGAGGAAGGAGAGGAAGGAGGGTAAAAGGGGAGGAAGGAGGGGAAGAGGGGAGGAAGGAGAGAGAGAGGAAGGAGAGGAAGGAGAGTAAAAGGGGAGGAAGGAGGGAAAGAGGGGAGGAAGGAGAGAGAGAGGAAGGGGGGGAAGGCGTACTCACGTCCAGTGAGTCCTCGTTGACGATGATGAGGGACATGCCATGTGTCACCAGGCGGCAGGAGTAACCTGAGACAGAGACATGGCTCACATGCTAATGCTCTCTCACTCATGTGGACAGGACGTGCTGCCATTGGACAGGACGTGCTGCCATGACTTACTGCCATACTAAATGGACATTTAAAAAAAATTGTTCTAACTGAAAAAATTAAACCATTTGTTTCTTGTATAGCCCAGTTCCTCTGCCCATCCTCACCCTTTGCCTCTCTGCCTCACCTCTCTCTCCCTCCCCCCTTTACCTCACCCCTCCTCCTCCTTCCCTCACCGATGTTGATGGCCGTCTCCTGCTTGTCCCCTGTGAGGACCCAGATCTTGATGTCGGCCCTCATCAGAGTAGCGATGGTCTCTGGAACCCCTGCCTGGAGACGGTCCTCTATGGCTGTGGCACCTAGCAACAGCAGGTTCTGACACACACACACACACACACGCACGCACACGTGCACACGCGCACACACGCACACGCACACAGACACACACGTTATCTATAACATGAAAAATCCCAAGTCAAATGTAGGACAACAGCCTGCACGTTTTAACTGTGTTTGGGAAACGACTCCACCTGAGTTAGTGTGCGTCTGTGTGTGATTGTGTGTGTTAGTGCGTCCAGACGACACCACAGGCTACATGACAGGAATGTGGACCTGAGCAGGGTTCTAGATGTGGCAGTGTGCCAGTCTAAGTTGCAGCCATGAGAGAGCAGGGCTGTTTTGACACTGTCTCTGGGCCAAACAGCAGCCTCAGAACAGGCTGTTAATGTCCCCCTCTCCTCTCCCCTCCCCTCCAACTATAATTTGTTCAGTATTTACAAACGCACTCACACAAAAAGACACACACACACACACACACACACACACACTCCCAGCAGGTAACACTGCTGTGTTGTTTACTCCACTTTTATGGGTCTCTTGGCAGACTAGTGCAGGTAATTATCTCTGTGGTCCTCCAGTCTACCTCTCCCCCCTGCCCGATCCCTCCCTCGTGTCTCTGCTCTCTCTCTGTTCTCTCTCTCTCTCTCCATCCCCTACTCTCTGTTCTCCAATCACCCCTCTCTCTGTTCTCTCTCTCTCTCTCTCTCCATCCCTCCCCTCCTCTCTGTTCTCCCATCACCCCTCTCTCTCTCTCTCCATCCCTCCCCTACTCTCTGTTCTCCCATCACCCCTCTCTCTGAGGTCCTCTCCCTGGCCTCGCAGCTTCCCTGCTCTTTATGTGTTTGCTAAGCTGTCTCTCTAAGGGGGGGAAAGAAGAGGACAAGCTAATGAAGCCAGTTGAAGCTGCACCCATAAAAAGGCACAGCGATAAAAGGTGCAGCTTTGGGTGTGTGAAGGTAAAGGAGGAGACCGAGGAGGTGGGGGAAGAGTGAAGGTAAAGGAGGAGACCGAGGAGGTGGGGGAAGAGTGAAGGTAAAGGAGGAGACTGAGGAGTTGGGGGAAGAGAGTAGAACACATTCCAAATTCAACATGCTAACGCTACACAAGCATTTCCAGTGGATTACTGTTTTGACTCTCAGCATGTTGACATTTTCAGACTCCCCCCCCTCCCCTCCTCTGTGGTTGAGGTGTTGCGGGTGGCATCCAGCAATGGGAACACACTGACCCCTACTGGCTTCTAAACGCTACAGCAACTCGTGAACATTTAAAAGTAGAAGGTAAGGAACGAAAGATCAAAAGTTGTCTGACTTAAACAGAGTTCAAATGACAGCCATCCACCAGCTGCTGGGAATGCTGTGCCTTGGTCGTCATGAGAACAGCGAAGGGGACTAACAGGTGAGTATGTAGCTAGTAGCTAACCGCTCTGATAGCTACCTTCTCCAGCAGTTCGTAGCACTCCTCTAGTTTGAGGGCGCGGTCTTTGAGCACGGTACTGATGCGGGTGTACTCCTTCAGCCACTCCTGGTACGCCCCCTCCTCCAGATCCACGTAGGCAAAGCACAGAGTTCTGAGGCCTGGGGGAGGGAGGGAGGGAGGGAGGGAGAGACAGGGAGGGAGAGAGGAAGGGAGGGAGGGAGGGAAGAATGGTTGAATATCTGACAGTTAAAGACGTTTAAACCGTGACATTCTGCGGTGGTAACAGCAGTTTATAGAGCCATAGCTCTCGCTGGACTGTAACACGCACAGCACCAGTCTTCTTAGTAAATGACAGGATAGGTGGAAATGGAGCAGATGACTGTCATCATGTGAATCTGAGAGAAGCCAGGTGGAGGCCAAACGACAGGGCGTTCTCTTCCAGCCTTACCCTCGGTGGCAAACTGCTCCAAGTGAGCAATGGTCACCTCCTTGTACTGCGACGCCTCCGTCAGACGCTCAAAGATCACGTTATCCTGAAGCACAGAACCATGACATCATCAGCCGTCATCATCGACACAACACCAGTTAACCACTGTGCCAATTCACTTAACGTCTTGGTCTAAGCGACGAGCGAGAGGACGCTATAGGATGACGCTCACCGCTCCCTTGCAGTACAGACGGAGTTTCCCATTGGCTGTTCGGACCACCACAGACATGCGTTTGCGATTGCTGCAGAAGTAAAACATCCGCATTGGTTTGGCTTGGATAGAACTCTCACAACTATATTATATCTTATACAGATGGCAAGTGTGCAGTATACTAGTATGAGTACAGAGTGTGTGTGTGTGTGTGTGTGTGTGTGTGTGTGTGTGTGTGTGTGTGTGTGACGTTACCTTGAAAACTCCAGCACATTCAGAAGCTCAAAACTCATTTCCCTTCCTCTCTAGAATACAAGTGCTACAAGTTAGACTGAGAACAAGATATGTTTCTATTAACAAGGACATACAGGCGTATAATCCCATATATTGAGTTGTATAGTTGATCGTTGGAACACGGCACTTACAGCATTAATGATGACTGAGTGTGGGGTCCTTGCTGTAAACACAAAGCCAAGTCCTTTGGCTCCTTTCACCAACGCCCCCTCGTCTGAGACAAACACACACACACACACACACACACACGTCACAGGCAATCAGTTAGTGACCCTCCCCCTCTGTCAGCGCAGACTTGTCATTGGTCGGTTTGGTGTCTTGTCAGAGACGCGATTGGCCGTCTGACCTGGTGAGGAGGCCTGGTAGATGAGCTGGTCCGCGTCTCTCTCGGGGACCACTGTGTGACACACCGCCATCATGGTGAGGAACTCGCAGATCTGAGGGGAGGTGGGCTGGAGAGAGGAGGGCCCACAGAAGACAAGCATTAACTGCTTAATCACAGCCTGGGCACCTACACCTGGACAATGTTCTGCCGTTCTTCTGGTTAGACAGGAACTGAGAACAGAGGAACCACTGGGGGCTGCGGGGCTGGGGGGCATAGGTTCCTCTGTGTGGCTGAGGAAAGCTGTGGAACACCTACGTGGTTCTCGATGTTCTGGACAAGCGTGGGGTCGTCGAACTCTGTGGAGTCTCTGCTGCTGGCCGGAAGGTGACTGGAGGGAGAGAGACATAGAGAAAGAGAGAGAGCGAGAGAGACAGAGAGAGAGACAGAGAGAGAGACATAGAGAAAGAGAGAGAGCGAGAGAGACAGAGAGAGAGACATAGAGAGACATAGAGAAAGAGAGAGAGCGAGAGAGACAGAGAGAGAGACATAGAGAGAGAGCGAGAGCGAGAGAGAGAGAGACATAGAGAGACATAGAGAAAGAGAGAGAGCGAGAGAGAGAGAGACATAGAGAGACATAGAGAGAGAGCGACACAGACATAGAGAGAGAGACATAGAGAGACATAGAGAAAGAGAGAGCGAGAGAGACATAGAGAGAGAGTGACACAGACATAGAGAGAGAGACATAGAGTCCTTGTTAGTAGTGGTGGGTGGCACGTGATTGATGTATTTTTACACTGAAGTAAGATGCTGATTGAAAGATAGTGTGAGCGTGAGAGAAGGTTGTGGACCTGAAGTCCTCCATAGAGCGATCACAGTCCAGATCAGGGAAATGCCTGCAGTGGCAAAGATTTATCTGATTGGTTTTAATCATTGGATCAGTAAACAGAAAAAAATGAAACGGAAAAATCTAGATGGAAAAAGTCAGGCATGAGAGAGCACTGTACCCGTATGTGATACCAGCTATGGTACACTTCTTGAAGTGCATGACATTACAGGTCAGAGTCCCGGTCTTGTCAGAAAACAGGTACTTCACCTGGAAGGAGAAAGGGAGAGGGGGGAAAAGAGAGAGGGGGGGGGAGAGAGAGGGGAGAGAGGGTGATGGGGAGAGAGAAAGAGAGAGGGGGGAGAGAGGGGAGAGAGAGAGGGTGATCGGAGAGAGAGAGAGGGTCGTGAGAGAGATAGGAAGGCAGAGAGACATTAGCTGTCTATTAGCTTTAAGTCCTCCTCTGCAGAACAGAAGTGTCTGTAGTTTCCTGACCTGGCCCAGTTCTTCGTTCAGATTGGACGTTCGAGCCACGGCGGGCGTGTCTGTCTCTGAGTAGTACATCTCCACATCCTGATGGAACACCAAGGGGACAGCTGTTACACACTCGCTGTATCTGCTGTTACACACTCGCTGTATCTGCTGTTACACACACACACACTCTGAATCTGCTGTATTCACACACACACACACACACACACACACAGACACACACACACACATACCCAGTTGATGAAGAGGGCTTGTGTGAACTTGACCACCTCCAGAGTGACCAGCAGGCTGATGGGGATCAGGTTGTTGTAGAGGATGATGAACGTCAACAGGTTGTACATGAAGTTAGTGGAGATGTCACCTGAAGACGTGCATGCACAACACACACACACACACACCACACACACCACACACACATACCACATCACACATTAAAAAAGAACAATGGGTAACGTGTATGTTCTATATCTGCGTGTGCCTTCACGTGTGTGTGTGTGTGTGTGAATACAAAAGATAGAGTGTGTGTGTGTGTGTGTGCGTGTGTGTGAAAACAAAAGATACAGGGTGTGTGTGTGTGTAAACAAAAGATACAGGGTGTGTGTGTGTGTATGTGTCAGAGAAGCGTGTTCTCACCTTGGCGAGACAGGTACCAGCAGGCCTCCTCAGTGTGTTGCTTGTTCCAGATGGCTGCACCTATTGAGCTCACTAGCGCCATCACCAGGAGGATGCAGAACAGCACCAGGATCTGCATGTTGGTCACTCTCTCTACATTGGAGCGTTTCAGAGGCGCCTTGGTTGAGTTCTACAGAGGCACGCGGGAGGGGCTGAGATTACCCACTTTGACGTGACATTAAAGTGACTTTAAACGATGTGTAATGATCTGGTGTGGAGTTGAAAAGTCTTGGGTGAAGTGTGGTAAATATCCCGCTGTGGGCTGGTGTTTACCTGCATCAGTTTGGAGTCATGCCCTGTGTAGACTATAATTCCCACAACCCACTGTGTGTTCCTGAGCTGGGCGCCACGAAGCAACACCTGGTCTGGACCGAGGGGAACCGCACTGGGGGAGAGAGGAGGAGTGGTTCATCCGGGTGGAGCCACGTAAGAGCTGGTCTTCAAGCCTCAACTTGTGTGCAAGTGAGAGTGTGTTTATGTGACAGTATGCTTGTGTGAGAGTGTGTTTGTGTGAGAGTGTGTTTGTGTGCTTGTGTGAGAGTGTGTTTGTGAGAGAGTATGCTTGTGTGGTTGTGTGAGAGTGTGTTTGTGTGCTTGAGTGAGAGTGCTATGTGCTTGTGTGTTGTGTGTTTGTGTGCTTGAGTGAGAGTGCTACGTGCTTGTGTGTTGTGTGCTTGTGTGTTGTGTGTCTCACTTGTGGTTGTCCAGACGTAGTGTCCCTGTGAAGTCATACAGGTGTCTGTTGGGACCTTCACACTCCAGACGACCAGAGAGACTCATCAGCTCCTCCAGGGACTGCAGACTGGCCGTGAGGGAGAGACCCTGCCAGGAACACACTGCTGTTACACACACAGTCTCCTCACTTGCTTTCTACCAAAGTAGGACACACGCGCACACACACACACACACACACACACTATAGACACACACACGCGCACACACAGACACACACACACACACCATAGACCCACACACAAACACACCATAGACACACAAACACACACACGCACTTGCTTTCTACCCAAGGACGGCACACACACACACACCACACACACACAGACACACCATAGACACACACACACAGACACACACACACAACACACAGACACACACACACCACACACACACACCATAGACACACACACACAGACAGACACACACCACACACACACACCGTAGACACACAGACACACACACACACCACACACACACCATAGACACACACACACACAGACAGACACACACACACACCAGCCTTCCCTCAGGTGCCTCCTCTCCATCCTACCTGTCGGATCTTCAGGTTGGTCTCTCCGTCCAGGTTGGAAGTCTCAGTGTAGCACATGGCCTGGGGTTCGCTGTGGAAGGGGATCAGGGGAGCGTTCAGGAACACTACGTCAGTCATGCACCGTGCAACAGCGTGATGAAAATAATCCAACGTTCTGACACACCACACAAAAGGCACCAGAACGATGTCTATCTCCCACAGCCAGGATGGTGATTCCATCCACAACACACACCTCTAACCCAATCAGTAGAGGGAAGAACACAAATCAAGATTACCTCTAAGGAACACACACTAACGAACACGCACTCACTAACAAACACACACTAACTAACACGCACACTAACAAACACGCACACTAATGAACACGCACAATAACGAACACACACTCTCATGAACATGCACACTCATGAACACGCACACTCATTAACACACTCACTAATGAACACACACACTAATGGAGACTATTGACCCTTTGTTAAACTCCATCGTTGAACGATGACAAACAGTTCATTTTGAACTTGAGGAGATTAAAGTTAGCATCATCCATTCAATAAAGAGCATGACTTTGTGGATACTTCAGGTGACTGTAAGGACAGGAAAGTGTCTAGTCAGCTCATCTGTGATTAACACAAACAGTTTCTGCGTGACTTTCTCTTCAAGTCAACAAGCCAAGCAGTCAATGGCTTCCTAGAAACAGTAACTGCTAACACGTTCACACAGCTGCATCTCAGAGTAGCTTGGGTTCTCTCATCTTACAGCGTGGCTCCACGTCAAGAACTAAGAGAGATGGTGGATAGCAAAGAGTCAAAACTCCAACATCCACACTCAGCACTAAATCACTCCTCTATTTAACTTGAAAGAACCAACTGAAAACCCTTATTCTTCAAATCGATACAAGAGGAGTGCTTAAGTGCTCACATCAGGGGATGGGGGGTGGGTAGGGGGGGGGCGAATGAGGACGAAGACACACACACACTAACAAACACACACACACACACACAAACACACACACACACAGTGGAGGCTGACCTGGAGGACACTATGACCATGTCAGCTGGAAGGTGCTGCCCATTGGTAACCTTCACTATGTCTCCTACTGCCACCTAGTGGGCAGTGTGCAGCATTGCGACGGTGGGGGGAGAGAATGCAAGAGAGGGGGGAGGGAGGGAGGGAGGGAGTGGAGAGGGGGGAAGCAGATTAAGATGAGGAAGAAATGAAAGGGAAAACGAGCGAGGAGAGAGAGATAATGGTGAAGGGAGAGGATTGGAGGGAGGGAGGAAGAGAGGAAGGGTAGGTAGTGGTGAAGCGAGATGAATGGGAGAGATAGGGAGAGAGAGAGAGGGGGCACAGAGCAGTGAGTAGCAGTACGGTTCATGTTGTTCTGACTGATGTCTGCCTCATCAGAGGAAGGCCACAGCAGCACAGGAAATTACAACTACACGGAGGGTGAAGACAGACAAGAGGGAACACCTTGGTGGTTCAACAGAGGATGAGCCATACAGCCTTGACAAGCCCTGCTGTGACAGAGTGCTGAGAGAGAGAGAGAGAGAGAGAGAGAGAGAGGGAGACAGGAAGAGAGGGAGGGAGAGGGTGGGAGAGAGAGGGAGAGGAAGAGAGGGAGAGAGAGAGAGAGAGAGAGAGAGAGAGGGAGAGAGAGAGAGAGAGGGAGAGAGGGAGAGAGCGAGAGAGAGGGAGAGAGCGAGCGAGACAGACAGACAGGCTGAGAGGGACAGGAGGTCAGGTTACCTGTTTCCATATGATGGTCTGCCAGGATCCGCTCCGGAGAACTGAGAGATAGGAACACAGCCGTCAGCCTATAGAACGGCTCGTACAGCATTAATATTGTCTGAACGCTTCATTATAACCTGGACGGAGAACAGAGGCTACTCAATCATCACAGGTGGTATGACAAGCAAACCATGCATGCGGATACGCACGTAAACACACACACAAACACACACACATATACACACACACACAACCTGTGGTCTTCTTCTTGTTCACGGTGTTGTCTGCCTTGTGTCTTTTCTGCAAAGACACAGACACAGTGAAGTTATGTCACATCTATCTAAAGCAACGTCCAACTCCTCCCAGAGTTCCTCCTGCTAGGGGGCGCTGTCTGACTCACGTAGTCCTCGATGATCTCCTTGATCCCAGCCACCGTGAGGATGAAGATGAGCGGTACCAGGGTGGTGTAGCGACCCGTCGGTGACACGTCCGGAATTTGCTGAAGGACAGAATCAGACAGAATCAGAGCCACGTTAGAACCCTGCGTTACGAGGACACTCGACTGGACGAAATCCGTTGTGTTCACGATTTGCTGAGGACTGGGGACGACGGCTTTCGAACAATGGGATTGACCCTAGCAGAGGCGGACAGCAGGTGATTGGCTTACCTGCATCAGGGCGATGAACAGGAAGAAGGCGTTGGCAGCACGCCGGATCTGCTCATACAGGAAGCGAGGCAGGAAGGTGAGTACCCCGTACTTAGTGGTACTACAGAAGAAGACAAAGAAAGCTACAAGGTTCACTACCAGAATCGACTTGAAATCCTCTCTGATTTATAGACATAAAGATGAGGCCCATGGTCATCTATGGTGGTTTGAGTGATGTATACATTATTTAGAAAATCCTACACAGGCTTGTGAGCAAGCAAGGAAAAATCTTCATGTGGGTCAGAATTCTCGCTGTACTTGAAGAGCAATTAGACACACTAAAGGATTAACAGGCTGCAAAACTAATGAATCTCTGACAGTGTTCCCACATTAATAGTCTTACTAATGGACCGAAGCAAGGCTGTGAATAAAGAACTAACTTGGTAAACTAGTCCTGTCTAAGGCCTTGTGATGTCAGCTTGTCAATAAATCAACGGTATCGATCAGACAACATCAACTGGCCTTCATTTAGCCAGCAGCTACAGTTAAAGCTTTTAAAGACCCTAAAATAACCTTCATCCTTCAGGTATCTGCATCAACCTCCTCTTTTCCCATCTCTCTGGGGAAACTAGCACAATAGTGTGTGTGTGTGTGTGTGTGTGTGTGTGTGTGTGTGTGTGTGTGTGTGTGTGTGTGTTCCATATCACATGGCTTTCATTTGAACACAATCCCGCAGTCACACACCTGCACAAACACACACCCCTGGTCTGAGATCAAGACATCAAGCAGCAGGCACAGCAACAGCTGCTGGTCAGTCTCTCTGTGTCTCTCTCTCTTACTCCCACTCTCTCTCTCTCCCCTCTCTCTCTCTCTTTCTCCCACTCTCTCTCTCCCCTCTCTCTCTCTCTCCCACTCTTTCTCTTTCTCTCTCTTCCTCCCTCCCTCCCTCCCTCGCACACACAACTGGACAAACCTGTTTGAATCTAATCTAATCATAAGCAATCCAAAAACACAAAATTTTCTTATGTACACACCCACATATTTCCCACCCACGACAAACACACACAAAATATTCTCTACGTTGCATTAGCACATGCTGCATGCTACAAATGTCATTGAGTTGGTTGCTTTAATAATGCGTAACATTTTATTACATGAATGTGGAATATAATGTAAAAAGGTCCCGTTTGGGATGGCGGATGTGGTGATGTTACGGCAGCAGGACTAGGAGCAGGGTGGGGAGGCTTTTACACAACTAACAGACATGTGCCTTTCAGAGAAATCACTTCCTGAAGCTTTTTGTTGGTTTTCAGAAAGACTGTCTACCAGCCTGGGAAGCATCTGAACTAATGCACAGGGGCGGCAGTCTCTGTGGATGAAATATGGGGAATGAGACGAGATGAGGAGAAGAGATGTGAGCGAGAGGAGGAGGAGAGGAGAAGAAGAAGAAGAGATGTGAGTGAGAGCAGGAGAGGAGAAGAAGAAGAAGAGATGTGAGTGAGAGCAGGAGAGGAGAAGAAGAGGAAGAGGAAGAGAAGAGATGTGAGCGAGAGGAGGAGAGGAAGAGAAGAGATGTGAGCGAGAGCAGGAGGAGAGGAGAAGAAGAGGAAGAGATGTGAGTGAGAGCAGGAGAGGAGAAGAAGAGGAAGAGGAAGAGAAGAGATGTGAGCAAGAGGAGGAGAAAAGGAAGAGAGGAGAATGACTGAAGATGAAAGCTAGACCTCTCACCTCCCAGAGATCAATAGAACCACTGAACATCTAAACTGAGGACGAGGGGGAACACAGGGAGATCAAAGCGTACCGGACCCTGGATCTCCAATGAGTGGCCTGCGTGGGCGCGTGTTAGCCAGTCAGAGGAAGCGAAAGTAGCCCTGCCTTAATCTGGTTACCTGGACTCAAATAGGCGCCTTTCAAACAGAATTGAATCTCCTGACAGTAATGGCAGATCAATAATTGATGACAGACAGACAGAGACAGACAGACAGACAGACAGACAGACCCCTTCTACCTCCAACATGCACTTCTAGATGATTCCAGTGGCGCCAGTCGGAGACTATGGGAGCCCACACTGGAATTATGACAAGGCAGAATAGCCTGATGGTGAATCACCGAGCACTAACGAAGCCCTGCTAACCCTCTGCTTCCTAACTTACATTAAAAGCAGCTAGTCGTGCTTATCAAATACAGACGGCAGCTGGGAATCTGTTGATTAGAGGTTCCCCAAAGCTTTCGGGTCCTGCTGGCCTTGCCAATGACCCTGCCAGGGAGATACAGGAACACGCGACTCCCGGAACATTCACCCAGTCGGACGCTCTCATAGCATGCTGCTACTAAGCCAAACAGAGCTCTTTCACCAAACACTGTTTCACACCACAAAAGATCGACACTAACTCATACAAAACCGTGTAATTACATCAGTAAACAACCGATTGAATCATTACATGTTAGTCAACGCGATCAGTGCCATAGAGTTTATATCACTTCTTAATTAAATCTTGTTTGAGAAACCTTTTGTTTAGGAAATGTGGCCTGTGGGATGTGTAAATATTGTTGTACTTTTCTAAACACACGTTATTTCTTATCTCAAATTTGACCCAATTCAAGGACCATATGGTATTCAACAGTAGGGTTTACATTGCAAACTGTTGACAATAAGGAACAGCTGTAGATGCCTTAGACATGCATGCCTTTTATAGCTTTTACAGCTGCAGTTATGCACTTTTACAGCGGGTTTAAGAATTTATGAAGCCTCTTGTAATTGATTACATTGCATGTTAATCACATTTGCCTTTAACGTACTTAAGGATAGCGGAACATTTTGATCACAACTGTGGTCACGCGGGGTGATGTGAAATCTTGGATGCTTACCTGACATGGTTGTCACAGAATTTGGTCGTCTGTGGCCGGTTGAGCAGGACCATGCGCGCCGTGGCATCTATGGGATCCGCCTGCGAAGTAGTTCCGGACATCTCATCGTCTGCTTTGCGATAGCCGGCAGACGAACAAGCGGGTCCTGCACCGTTCGATTGATGGGAGAGAGGCGAGGCTAGGGTAAGTGTGTGTGTGGGAGACAGGGAGAGACATAAGAGACGTGGTTTACAGTTCAAAAGTGGAGGCGCCAACTGTGGAGGTTACTGTATGCTGATATAAGCCGACGGTCGACGTCAATGACGTTTATTCTGAACAGTCCCATGTCATTTGCGCTCTACGGGCGCACGCCCACGGGACCCCCTGTTGTATAGAATCTGCTGATTGATGCACAATGGCGACACAAACAACGTGTGTTTGCCTCCTTTCTTTGAGCAGAAACTTGTGTATTCGGACACAGGGGTATATCATGACCTGCAATGCACCTGTATGGTTAATTCTACATTCGTCCCTGTCACAGAAATCCCACGCTGTCTCGGTTGCTATGGCTCCGCCTAAGAACTAGCTTTTGTCGTTTCCATTCAGCTGTTCCCATCTAGATAAACTGAATGGTCGAAGCTTTGTAAGATAGTTACAACAGTCGCAGATACGTTTGGGAGGATTCTTAAACGAGCAAAATGAGGCTACACAATGGTGGAGCGCTCAACGGAAGATTCTCAGTAATCAGTCTGGTCGTGACTGAACACTTTACCGCCTGCTGGCTATAAGCAAGGTGCCTGTGCGAGGACAGATAAAGCACGCCGTTCCTCGTTTCTCTTACCTCTGTCTTGGAGAATAAATGTGACCGAAAGTCCACCAAAGTGTCATCTGGTTGCTTTGGGTAGCTCTGAAAAAACATTTTGGCGCTCCATCTTTCTAAACGACGTAAATTGGGTGATGCCCGGCTAGACAACGGCTCGCGTCTCCGATGGAACCCTACGGTGTTCCCTGCATTGAGAGGAACACGCTTTGCATTTAAAGCGACAGTACCTATCTTAGTGCTCGCTGCAGCGGGCAGGACACAGAAGGGTCGAATAACAAATAGGCGTCAACAATCAAGAGATTATTTTACTTTATCTACACGATTATTCCACGTTCGGATTAAGATGATAGTCTACGTAACTAAATATGCCAAATCATGTCTAGCAGGTCATAGGATTAAAGTTTCGCTACTTCAAGAAGGGAATTTTTTGGGCGGTCAATTGTTGCATCGTTGACTCTTTGATTGGTGTTGAGTAGCAAATTAATACAATCATTGCATTAATAATTCAGTGGAAAAAATAAAAGAGCTTAGCTGATAATGAAATGTCGGATACTGTTTCTGTAGAAGCCATTGTAAGTACAATAATGGTGAATGGCGTCATTATTTCCTTAAGCAATCGGTGGGCACCTAGCCAACAAGCGAGACCTTTGATCATAAACACTTTTAAAACGAAAATTGTTTCATTAGTACGATCGCACTGAAATAAGTATGTAAGTATAAATGACGCCACCCAAAGTCAAGATCGTCATTGAAGCTCAGGTCATTTCATCAATATTCCAACGCGAGTATCGGAAATGGGCACATGTTCTTCCAAAGAACAATGAGATCACCTTTCCAAGTAGTTTAGAACACATCCAGCATGCAGAGAACAGGAGACGGCATACCAACGCCACTCCTGCCAAGCATAGAGCTCAAGTCTGTGTTCACGTGCAGGGCAAATCTAACTTGCAGGGTAAATTGCACAAGGCATTTAGTGTCAAAGTTCTGCAGAACCAACTGATAACCAGAAAATGACCATCTCCTTATCTCCTATCCAAGCGAATAGCTCTGTTCCTAAGAGGCGTAACGTATCGCAACGACCCAGTGTGTCAACGCCTTGGGGAGAGGTGTGTGAGATAAGGAAAATGACTGGTTGAAGACAACTGATAATTAAACGTATGCGTCGTGTGACGACACCGCCCACACTTGACGACGCTTTTAGTTTGATCTAAATCTGCAGCCACGTGTCTCCATATATACTTCATTCACGACGTTCACGATCTCCCAATCATGACGTTTAATGACCTTCACGATCTCCCAATCGTGACGCTTAATGACGCTCACATTCTCCCACTCTTGGCCGAAACTTATTTCTACTGTATCTTTGTGTCCTCTTTTCTCTGCCTTAATGGTCCTGCTCCACTCTCACTGTACTTTCCACCTCTTCGCTCTACCTTTTATTCCAAACGGATCAATATCAGCCCACTCAGCGAGCCATTTCGGCTCTGATTCTTCCTCGAGCAGATCGATACGTCTGTGACTCATCCATGATGGCGCACAAGGGCGAGCGCCACGGTAACCCGCTGTACCGACGTTCCGCTGCCGAATCAGCTTCCTAGCCAATCGCCAAGCCCTGTCACGTGACAACAGCACAGCCTGCCTGCAAACCTATCCGGGCAGGTACGACCCACACACCCTGACTTCCTGGAAAGCCACAACCAACTACCTGTGGTCACCTGAGCAGGTGAAACGAGAGCTTGACAGTGTGCTTTGATTGTACCCATGGTTGCTATCTACACGTGCCCTAGTTATACTCATCCCTTGCTGATAACCTTGTCTTCACTCACATACATTTATCACCTGGGCTGGAATGCAGGTGGCCATTGCTGTTAATGGAAGACTAGAACACAGAACTCAGTTGGCTACATATCAAAGGTTTCAGCACAGTGTCTTCTTTGGGCTGAACCCACACCTTGGCTGGCTGAAGGCCAACATTTCACTGCTAAAAACCAGGCAAGGTCCCCCTGAATAATCCATAAGAGGCCGGTTAAATAATTCATTTCTATTCTCCAGCAAGGCGGAGTTGATTTCACCCGACACCCTGTTTCTGTTCTACGTCCAAGTCTTCGTTCAACACGCGACTTCAATGTCAACCACAATCACTGCTTCTCCCTAAGCGACCATTGTACAGTCCCAATTAGCCTGACCGCTAGGATTATGTTCTAAATGCCCTGAATCATTGTGCTTGGGATGTCAAAACGTTTAGTCCGACAGTGGCAACTCAGAGTGAGCCGTCACACCGATCCTTATGTTCAAACATCAACCCAGAAGACAGTTCAACGGCACACAGGCTCACGGCCCATCAATGCACAACAACTACCAACCACCTCAAGTTAGATTTACGACTATAGTTACTTCAGCTCAAACCGATCTGCTTTCAGCCAAGCAGAACTTCTTGGTGTTTGTTCTTAAGACCACAAAGCATGTGGTTCCCTCTTCGAATGACACCAGTCTCTTCTTCACGCGTGCGAATTGGCAGGCTGTCTTACAAAGTAGGGGAAGCTTTACCTACAGAGCGCCCCCTGGCTTTAGGGCCCCTGCCCTCCATGGCCCAGCTGCCCCCTGTGGCCTGGCCGCCCCCAGAGGCCCGGCCGGCTGGACTGCCCTCCAGGACCAGCGGCATGACTCCCATCCCTGTTGGAGGTCCACTATGCAGGTCCACCTGTGTCTAGGTGGGCCAGTAAGTCCAGTTGCTATGGCTACGGGCTTGGGGAATAGAGGATGAAAGCCTCTTAGAGGTGGAGTGACCAGGGATGATAATCCCCTTTGTGTCTGCTCTGCAACTTCACCTGCTGATAATCACACACAGTGCTAATCCCGCAGGTGAGATCGCGTACGCGCAGGAACGGAAACAATGTCCCCAACGGCACAAACCGATGCACCTGAACATACGTGGTCTCTGAAGTTGACCGCTACACACCTGATGCAGAAATGCAGGCCCACGTCATGCAATGTCCCCAACATGCAGCTACTGATCTCCTACTGTGGCCCCTTTAAAACACACTAGACAACTCACACATGCATGCATCTATGCGCATGCTAAAAGGCATGTCATGTCCATATGCATGTGCAATACGTGTGTTCTAAATTGTACATCTATCTTGTACAAACCAGATGTGTCTGTTAAAGTGTGTGTCTGCCGGTGAACATTAATATCTGCAAGTATGACTGTCTATAAGTGTGCTTAACAAACGTAAACATATATATTTGTAATAATGATTAATATCAAAACACACGGTGAAGTAATGCATGTATTATGGATGTAGACCTGACCTTGTCAAGTACCCTGACTAAGTAGTGTAAAGCAGAACAAGCACATGCAGTGACAGTACACAGAAGCAGACTATTCCAGTGGTCGTCAGCCCAGGTCATGGTAAACTACAGGGGTGTGCCGGCTTTCGCACCGAGTCCAACTCCTCCCACTCCACTGATCAACGACCAATCAGAGCTGTCGATCAGGTGGAGCCTGTAGATCTCCCGGATCGGGACTGGAGACTACTGCTTCACGGCCGCATGCACCCAAGCCTCCCAAGCAGTAGGGGGCGCCAGCCTGAGCATAGGTCACTCACTTTTGTCAAACCTGTCTGCGAGGCGGGAGCGCATGGTGACTCCGGTACCCAGCTCTGGGTCCTGGAGGTCTGTGGAGTCCTGCCTAATGGGGGTCAACACTAACTGCTCTGGGGGAGCCAGAGAGAGACCACCGCAGGAGAGAGAACAACACACAGGAGACAGGAAGTCAGTCGCACAGGAGACAGGAAGTCAAGTCTTACAGGAGACTGGAAGGCCGTCGCACCAGAGACAGGAAGTCAAGTCGCACAGCAGACAGGAATTCAAGTTGCACAGCAGACAAGAAGTTAAGTCATACAGGAGTCAGGAAGTCAAGTCGCACAGGAGACAGGAAGTCAAGTCGCACAGGAGACAGGAAGTCAAGTCGCACAGCAGGCAGGAAGTCAAGTCATACAGGAGTCAGGATGTCAAGTCGCAAAGCAGACAGGAAGTCAAGTCGCACAGCAGACAGGATGTCAAGTCGCACAGCAGACAGTAAGTCAAGTCGCACAGGAGTCAGGATGTCAAGTCACACAGGAGACAGGAAGTCAAGTCGCACAGCAGACAGGAAGTCAAGTCGCACAGCAGACAGGATGTCAAGTCGCACAGCCATCCAACACGCACACACGTGAGCAAGCTACCATCCAGTTTTTTTGTTAGTGCGAGTAAGTGTGTTGCTCAATGAACGAGGCTGAAATGACACCATCGACAGTGAATGTAAGCGTTTAACTACTGGTTTTGGTACAAAAGAGCATATTAGTGATTCAGGGTCAGGTTGAAATAAAGTGTGTACAACATCGCCCCCCGGTGGCTAGCTGAGTACGCACACTTGGAAACGCTTAACTGCAGCTCCGTTTGTCCTAAATAGTCTCCTTCAAGAAGTGGCAACCATGACAACCAGGCATTATCTTTACCAAGCAGATCCAGCGTTGCCAGATAATCATTGTCACCCATGCTTGCACGAAAACAAAAACACCCTTCCCTTTAGTCTGTGTTCACACATACAAACCCCCAATCTCATCTACAAAACTGAAGATATTCAGTTGGCTATGCTGTCCGAGCAGACAGCAGGCACATCGCTTATCACAGACGTCATGTATGTTCTGAGTGATTGTGTGTCACGTTAGGCCAGGTTGCGTTGCGTTGTCTCGTCCTTAAGAGTGTCCGTGCCCAGTCTGACCTTGTGTTGTTCTGTGAATCCAAAACCTTGAAACTAAATCAACTTGACTCTGCCTTCTTTCAATCCCTACATAGCGTTTGGCAGATCACACTGAAGTATCGGGAGGATGAGACAATGAGAAGATAAAAGAAATGTCTGATTTAATATCCCTTATCAATGATGTGGTTTCTTCAGGTTCACAGTTCAAGCTAGTACATGATAAAACCTGGTAGAATTTGCATTCTGTGTCGCGGTTTCCCCTTATCTACAGGCACCTTCTGTTTGAGAGTTGAGAGTGAGTGAGTGACTGTGTGTGTGTGTGTGTGTGTGTGTGTGTGTGTGTGTGTGTGTGTGTGTGTGCGTGCGTGCGTGTGTGTGTCAGATTGGGATGGCAGTCATCACTCACACTGAGGTGTGTGGCAGCATGGGTGATCAGGATAAACAAGCAAGAAGGATTACCGTATATAAGATAAAGAGAAGCTGGCATGTGTGCAGGCAGAGGGAGTGTAGCAGAGCAACGACTGTCAGAGGAACCCGTCTTGCGTTGCCATCCACAGGGATGATAAAGCCCTGGGATATTTAATGTCAAAGGGCTGCAATTTGATGTCATCTAATCTCATGGAGTCAAATACAAGTCTAGTATATTGATGGGAATTGTAAGTTAGTTGGAATCTAAGATGGGGATTCCTATCGAAAGTTCTCTCATTCTGAGACCAGAAGGTCCCATCTTTTGGTCATTTCCTAGAGCCAAGACCAAGTCTAAAAACAAACGCATGAAACTATGATTCTCCAAATACCTGCAACGATGTTTATCAGAAGACAAGTGAAAAGCACAAGCATCCACATGTAACAGCACACATACATCACAGGGAAAAAAACATATACTTACACATTAGAAAACATACAATGCAATATGTTTCAACTCTTTATATTTGTGTTATCTTATTCAATGGATTCAGTTGTGAATTTTGGCTTTAACTCCTCAACAACATTTACAAGTCTTTTCAGAGATAGGAAATTGTATAATTGAGTGTTTATCATGTAAGTGTTACATATAAGGAGTATGTATAACTTCACATATAAGTTTGCACATGGGTTTCCAGAGTGTATGCCAGAGCAATTCACCTGCACTTCCCCTGCACAGGTTCAACGGGCAAACGTACGTTCTACACGGCTCTCGCGTGAGTGCATAGGTTTACTCAGTATGTAGCCTATGTATGAGTAATTCACTCGTAGTTGTGCGATCTAAAGTGTTTATGACTTACACGGCGCCTAGCCTATTAAATGTGTGTTTACCGCGCGGCCTGTCATCTGCAACTTTGATCATGTTGTTCTATTAGTCTGGTGTTACATATGAACAGTCGCTAATGGTGTTTTCGCTGTTGTCATTCCGTCTAATTGGGATCGTTAGCCTGTCGCGAGGATACCCGCTCAGTTCTGTAGGTTAAATCCCGACAATATGTCCCACTTTCTATTTCTGGAAACTGCTGGGCGGTGAGCGGAATTCACGTTGGCAAACCGACTCCACAGTATATTGCCTGTCAGTCCTCCTGGAACCGCTGACCCACGCTCACCGTTGAGCACGTGTGCGCCTTCCAGGGCAATCTTTTGACCATCCGGAAACATTAAACTAACCCTTCATATGAATTAATGCAAATTCCCCTCAGTCAGCATCGATCCGTCAAAAAAAACGATCTCTTCAAACTACTTCAACGGGATCGATTTCATCCTATAACAATTCCTTAAACACACTCAGTAACACGCCAGTAAACGGAGATTGTTATTCCCACCAGTCGTGGGAGAAATCAAGTACCATGTCGGTGCGTTGTGTTGGGAAAGAAGACAAGCTCCAAGGAAAACCACATAAATGTAGCATATCCAAAGACTGTAGAAGCCTAATGTATTCTACTCAACATAGAGCAAGCAAAGCTGTCTTCTTAACTACAGTCCTGTATCTATTAAGTAGGCTTTGTTTAATTTATGACTGTCACTATATATTTAAAAATCATGAGCATCATGAATTTCCATGTTCGGGTGCGCTGTAAAAGGGGAATGTCCAAGCGTACATTAGCTTTTAAAAAGTTCCTTGTGCAGTGGGACTGATGCGCTGCAAACCCGCTTGCACATGTGCATGACGTCAACACCTGGGATAAGTTTTGGCAGTCGTTACGGCACCCATCCGCACCCAGTTCGGAAGATAGCTAGGCCTGTTTATGTTAATAAACCGGAGAGCAAAGTGACGTGTTACGTGTAGCACTGTGGCCTAATTGTCGGGTGCGATGAAGGCTTAGAATCAGATGGGTTAAACTGTTTCAGTGACCAGGCGTCTGTCCTCGCTGTCCTGTAAACTGCTGGACATCCTGAGATAGGCTTATAATAGAGCTCTTTAAAGTATCACGTGGTGTCTAAGTCATAGCCTAGAGATGGTGTTGTGTGTCGCAATTCAGAAAGCTCATATGGTCTGTCTGATTGAATTGGCTGGCTCTTTCCCCTTCGTTTAGCTTTTGTTCATAACACAACGTAATGGGGATTAGCATTGCACCCTTAAAATACGGGAGCGCGCTTAGCACATCGCATCTCGTTTCCGATGCACCTGCAACACCTATCCATTACGTTGGTCGGTTTAATTCGTAATGACAGTCTACACGGGTGAATGAGCTACTTTGTACCCAAACTGTTCATACTATAATAACAAGGTTATGTGTGCGCACATGATGGCGCGATGAGCGACGCCAAGGCTGCACCGCCGCGGTGCCGCAGTCCTGGCTCAGCAAAGCAGTCCAAACACAACTGTCATTCAGAGAAGCGTTATCTGAAAGATGCACTACGCAGTGTGAACGCGTGAGGTTAGCATATTGCGCCACACAACTGTAATAAAAATACCACGACACACGCCATGTCGCTGACATATCGGATGGGCGTTCGTTGGAGGACATATCGTCGCTTCGCTATTCGTGCTTACCTCCCTCGCTGTGGATTTTCTTCGATCTCCGGTTAAAATACATCCTGATGTTACAAGGGTGTCTATAGAGCTGGAAGAGGGAGACCGGGTCGATGGCATGCTCACGACTCACGGACACAGCGGGGAATTGCGGGCCTCTTTGAGAAAGCGGTCGCTGGGAAACGGATCATAGTCGGTTGGTCTGAAGACATCGGGAGTTAGCTTGTTGCGCTGGCTGGTCTCAACGACATGCGCGCGAGAGTGGCGCGATGAGTGCGTGCGTGCGCGTTCGTGTCTATAAGCTTGCCGGTGGACCTACCGACGGCTTGCGCTGCTTTGCGGTCACGGTCTCCCATTGTGAAAGGTTATGTAATATCTATAATAATCTATAATTGGACTACAGCAGAGATGACTGAACTCATCAAGTCTGCATACACCGTACCACGACAACCAACAATTATGAAAAAAAACTGTAGGTTATTTAATCTCAAATAAAACATGAGAGACGGGGATTTCTGGAATCTAATATTGGAAAAACAAGGCAAATTATTTTGGACCATGAGAGTCCGATGAACATACATTATATGCAGTGTAAATACACATGCTAACATTCAAACGGCAGGAAATGAAGCCCACAGGTCTACAGACATAACAAAGCTGTATTTAATTCCATTGTTAAGTAGCAGAGAAGAAAACTCATGTGTTTTATTTTTATTACATAGTAACATAATACATATTCATCTTAACTGATTTTTTTTATCTCATCACATTATAACATAATACATATTGATATTTCAAACTTTGTTTTTATCTCATTAAATAGGAACAGAATAAATATTCACTTCTGAATTGGTTAGCCTTAAACTCCTCCAACTGTATCTGATGAGACATTCAGGTAATGGATGCTTTTTGATAACCATATTGGGACATTCTTTTGAGTAATTTCCTTCAGATCTGTCATACAACGCACAGCCTTCACGTGTGTAAACACACGTTTATAATGACGCATTTATGCGCGCGCGCGCACACACACACATTCAAAGTAGTATCAAACCTTAAAGGTATGACAACACAGTGGCAGCTGTTGTGATCACTGCTGGTGTCTCAATGACACTGTACAGGGAAGATTCCAAGGTGTGTGTCTGTGTGTGTCTGTGTGTGTCTGTGTGTGTGTGTGTGTGTGTGTGTGTGTGTGTGTGTGTGTGTGTGTGTGTGTGTGTAGGAGGGTCAGAATTAGGACAGAATCAGGACAGAGAGGATCGATTTCTTAGGCGATAAGACTGAACATCAGAGGTGAATAGGTTTTCAGGAGAAAAAAAAGTGTTTTCTATGTATGGAAATCAATGGAAGTAGAGGAGGGTTTGGGCTGTATGGTTACCATGGCTGCAGTGCCTGGATGTCACCAGGGTCCTGTGTTCCTTCTTAAAGACACAGAGCAGTCGCGTGTCTCTCAGGGGGCTATCACTCTCTCACACTATCACTCTCTTACTATATCACTCTCTTACTCTCTCACTATCACTCTTTTACTCTCACACTCTCTCCTCTCACACTCTCTCCTCTCACACACGCACGCACGCACGCACACACAGCAGGGTGCAAGCTGAGGGCCTGGGGGAGCCAGGCTCCCAGTCAGAGACGTTCTGAGGGGGCCACTCCGTTTCCCGGGGTTACGTTGTGTAAACAAACAGGTAAACAGATCAACAAAACTGTATGTCTTTTAAAAATCCCAATTTGTGTTAATTGCACTGCTCCTTGTCTGGGTGTGCCAGTAGACCGGGTGTGCCAGTAGACTGGCTCTGCATAGCTCCCTTCCCAGATACTTGATTATCCTCAGCTTTCTCGGGGTGTTGAAGTGTTGATGAGTGCTGCTCGTGTGTCTGCATTGCCCCCTGTCACTGTCTAACAAGGGTCTATAGAATAGAAGACACAAGTCTTCCAATGCAACACAATCTGATGGACCACTGGCTTACTGGAGGTCAAAACACAAGTGTAATAAAAAAAAACACGTGAGCAACTTCTGTCAAGTAAAATAAAATAAAAAAGAAGAATCGGGTCAACGTCTGCAAGTACACTTTAAAAGAAAGATGATCCGAGCTTTAAAACATGTTTTTTCTTCTTCTTCTTCTTCTTCTTCTTCTTCTTCTGTTACTGCCTTTCCAATACAAACCTTCAACCCCCTCCTAACAGGCGGCTGTGACTTATATTTACACGGTTTGATCAAATCAAGTCCGGAGGTGGATTGCTGCAGTCCGTATGTGATGAGGCTCCACAGGGAGGGAGGGTGGGGGGGGGTCTGGCTTTAGTTAGAGTCAGTGAGACTGGTCAGGTTGGGCAGCATGAAAGAAGCTCTGTGAAGCGTTAGTGCTGTCTGTTAACATCGAGCTCCCAAGCATCGTGACAGGAGGCCGGAACGAATCAATGCCAAAAAAAGAAAGTCAAAACCAAAGTGCTGAAAAACAAAAATGAGGAATCTAAAAAAATAAAGCTTTGTTAATTCTCTGCATTTATTTTAGTTGTTTGTTTTTTTCTTCTTCTTCTTTATCTTCCCTGCTTGTGGCTCTACTTTTACAGCTGGAACACGATGGATATCTGTCAATGAAATGAAGACATGAAAGCGCTATGTACACGCATGGCCCGTTTTGGGCATGCTCAGTTAGGCCTGCAGGGGGCGAGGTGGTGCGGGGGTCAGGTCAGGGGGTCAGGTCAGGGGAGGGCAGGGTCAGGTCAGGGGGAGGCCAGGATAGGCTGCCGGCAGATGGGGCAGGTGTTGTTGTCAGACAGCCAGCGGTCAATGCAGTGGATGTGGAACTCGTGGGCGCAGGGTAGGCGGCGAAGCTTGTTCCCCTGGGCGTACTCGTTAATGCAGACACTGCAGGCTCTGCCCAGCTCGCCCTCCAGGCTGGCCTGGCCGTAGGTGCGAGTGGCCAGATTGTCGATCTGCTCTTTGGTCAGGCCGCGAGGGTGCTCCTCGTCCTCCTCGTCGTTAAGCAGGAAGAAGTGAGCCAGCCGCAGGATAGGGAGCGTTCCGTTCTCCACTAGGTTGTTGGTGTCCCTGCTGGTGGGCCGGCCCTCGTTCGGGTTGGCCACGCCCCCTCCTAACCTCGCCTGACCCTCCTCCTCCACCGTCCCCGCTAGCCCCTCCCTCACCGGCTCCGCCCCCGCAGCCCCCACGTGACCCAACATGCCCTCGTTGCTGTGGATACGGTAGGCCTGTGTGGTGGCTGCGACGTTGGGGCCGTTGGGGTCGGCGTGGGCAGGCGCGGCGCTCTCGGAGTCGGCCTCCGTCTCCATGAGGGAGCTGAGCTCTCCGAAGCCGGTCATGATCTGCCGCAGAATGGATCTCAGGGCCGTGGAACTGGGCTCCCCTAACCCTGTCTCACTGATGCGCCTCAGAGGGATCCGGATGGTGCTGACGTAGGTGCGGATCCCCGCCCGCTCCGAGCGGGAGATGGTGCGCCGGAAGCCGCCGCTGTCGCTCTCGAAGGTGACGGTGTTCTCCGCCGCCCGGGCCCGCGAGCGTGTTCTGCTGGCGATGCTGTCCCGATCCCGGTTCTCCCCCGGCCGGATCCGTCTCACCTGCAGGTCCAGCATGATGGTGGGGTGTCTCCGCACGCCGGCTCCCGCTCCGCCGGCAGCGTGCGATTCACCCTCTTGTTCCCCCGCCTCGGGGACAGGCTCTGCCAGAGGAGCCGGATCTGCTGCAGCCTCCGCCGTCGCTATGGGAACAGAGGGGGTTCCATGGCCAGGCTGGGCAGTGTGGGTGTTAGAGCTGCTGCTGCCGCCACTAGAGGGCAGGGCAACGCTGGGGGCGGGGCTCCTCTGCAGAGGGGACCGGCTTCGCCGTGACGACCGGGAGGAGGCCCCGACCCCTGCGGTCGCCCTGCGGATACGCCCGCGAGATCGAGTCCTGCTGCTGCGTGGCTCCCGACCCGCTACCGGCCCCTGGGAGCCGGCCTGGAGGGCCACGCGGGGACAGTCTGGAGCAGCAGCCGCCTCTTCCTGCCCCTCTGCCCCAGCGGCTCTGGGGGGCTGAGGCAGAGAGAGGCTACTCGGATTGTGAGGGCTGGGGGGCACAACAGGAGGGGTGGATGGGAGGTGCAAGGCCACGCCTCTTCTTGGAGCCGGGGTGGGAGGGGCCAATGGGGTAGAGGGGGGCGGGGCAGGGACAGGAGGAGTGGTGCTGCTGCGTGTGCGCCGTGTCTGAGCCCTCCTACTCAACGTGGGGCGGGTCGAGGGGTACGGAGTGATCCTTGGGGGGGTGTAGGGCGATGGGCGGGAGGGGGGCGTGTAGGGGGCAGTGCGTATGGAGGCTGAGGCCGTGGATGAGGGGGGCAGGGGCAGCTCTGTGGGGTCGGGACCCTCGCTGTGCTCCCCTGGTTCCGGCTGCTCGTGGTTGATGTTGATCTCCAGGCTGAAGCGGAACTCCCCGCTGTTGGGGTTGGTACGACTCACCGCGCGCCACGTCTGGTTGCCGCTCTGCCCGCTGCGAGTGGCGTTGCCGGTACGCCGGAATGTGTTCAGCCACTCCAGGAGTGAGTCACCGTTTGAGGTCTCCGTTCCAGGCTCAGCGACCCCTGAAAGAGACGCGTCACGAGTCTGAATGAGACGACTACCTTCTACCACCCTCACACAGCACCGCCTTGCTAAAATGTCCTCAACCTAAACAGATACTTCCACCTATAAGCAATAATGCCTTATCCAAGTAAATACTAAACACATGATCTCTCCTCCTCTACCTTCCCTCTCCTCTCCTCCCTCTCCCTTCCTCCTCCTCCTCCCCTCTCCCTGCTCCAGCTCCCCCTCACCACTGCTGCTCTCCTCCTCTCCTGCCTCTGGGTTCTGCAGACGTGGCTCAGGGCGAGGCTGGGATGATACGCGCTCCTTCGCTCCGTCCAGGCGCTGCCGAAGCTCCTCAGCTGTCACCTCCCCTGGAGAAGAGACACAGAACAGTCAGGACTCCTCCCCCTTCAGGACTCCTCCCCCATCAGGACTCCTCCCCCATCAGGACTCCTCCCCCATCAGGACGCCTTCAGAATGGTGCATAGCAGCATCCCTGCTCCCAACATCACTGGTATTCATACGAGCCTTCTTAGTGTTATTACCGACTGGGTAGGAAAACATATGTAGCACGAAAGCTGAAAGCATATGAAGGATGTCAGCCCCTATTAAGCAGGGGTCTCCAACTCTGGTCCTGGAGGGCTACCATTCTGTAGTCTTTCATTTCAACTGCAAATAATATCGCCTCATTCAGTTCATCATCCAGGTAATGGGTAGAATCAGCTGTGCTAAACTGAGGTTGAAGTGAAAACAGTCTGGATGGTAGCTCTCCAGGGACAGAGTTGGAGACCCGCTGACCTAATGGTATTGGGTCCAATACCAGGCTCTGGGTTGCTTGGCGTTTTCCCAGAATGTTGCGTTTGTGTTCTGTGACTGGTGAACACACGCTTGTAGCACACGGTCCCTACCAGGTGTTCCCAGCAAGTTACTGTCCCTCATCAGACGGTACTCTTCCTCGCTCAGCTCGTTGATGAAGTGATAGTACGCCTCCTCCCGTCGAAGGCGCTCCGCCTGTCTCCTCCGCTCATCTCGCCCACCAGGAGGGTCCATCACCATGGAAACCGCTGCCATACAGGAGGGGGTTAGTCAGTGATTTGAAAATAAACACACTTTAGGGTAGGCTCTGATTTCATCACCTTTGAATGGGAGTAAGAACAGACGCCATTGGCTGAACCAGTAGATTGGAAAGTGACTCAATATGCGCATCAATCTCTGATAAACTTGCAATGTCACATGACATCGTAGACGTCTACGCAGATCTAGCCTGCAGTCGTAAAGCCAAGATGTTTTAAAACGCATATGCAATGTTTTCGTGCTATGTGAAGACAGGATTTTTTACACAGTAGAGCAAAGAACGGCAATATTGTGGATGGAACGACGTCAAGTTGCAGGGTAGTGTTCTAAATGAGACATAGCATCGTCAGTGAACAAAGACTACAGGCCAAGAACGCCATCCATTTTGTTCTGAAAGACATGGACAGTAAAGAGGTCGTGAAAGCCGACATAACAAAAAAAATCAAGCAGGCTACCTAGCAATTCTCTAGTCTACATGGCAAACCTTAGCAAGACTAGCTAGCGCACCTCCCGAATTCTGACAGCTAGCAATGCTAACTTCATTGATTCATTCGCGTGCTGTAATGCCACCGTCATTTTAGCATACTACTGTGTGTAAGCTACGTACAAATAATGTGTCCTCAACTTAACATACTAACAGAAACATACACGTTGTCAAGCTAACATTACAGTAATCCCGTCTCCCTTCAACATACCATACAGTAGGCCATGTTGAAGAACGCAGAGGAAAACTGACCGCGTCATCCTAGTTACCCACCAATCACCGACATGGGAATTATTACAGACATGTCCAGTGCCCAACCATTGCACTAGGTGGGAGGGACATGATAGAGCAATCGGGCTTGATGTAAGCGCACTACGCGACAGTAGAAGACAAAGAATCGTCACTTACATATAAGGACAAAATGCAGTAAATGTTGTCAACAGTTTTCAGCCCCGCCTCTACCATAACACTAGAGTCGCCCTGTCTTTTAAACCTGCGAGTTGTCATTTTGAATGAACAACGCATTCGTTAGCTAATGTCAGCTAACAGATTTAATGTCGGCAGATGCGTTAGCTACGTTAGTGTGAAGCTAGCAAACATTACCCACACTAGTGAGTTATGCTAAGGGAACCTCTATTTAACAGATGTTAACAAGTTAATCCATTTTGTTTAAAAACACACACATAGAGTGCATACACACATAACCCAGGACATGTTTCTGTTGTGAATATGAGGAGATGACAACGCCATTTAGAGGTATTTGGTACCTGACACAGCAGCTGTAATATGGACGGGCTTGCTCTCCTCTCCGATCTACAATGTAGCCAAGATGGGACCAACAGTGCGACACCTAACACCGACCGAGGAGCAAGTCAACATGGACGCATTGGTTCCTATCCCTCACAGTGGAATAAAATGGTGCTCCTGTCTTTCTAAATGTTAATCTCCGAACAATAATATGTGAAGGAAACGTGTCCTGACTTTATGGAGAAATTGCAATAAATAATGTAATTTTAGTTTACATCAAACTTTGCAATTGTCTTGCTTTTTTAAGATTTCTCTGATCTGAATGCTGAAGGAAATCTTTCTTTTAAAACAAAAATAAAATTGTTTTTCAGGGTAACTAGTCAAGCTGTGCCCCGTCTAGAAAATGTTTTCCGTTTGCTGATAGGCTACTATCCGATGAGGCGTGTGCAAGGCGAATACTCTAGGAGGTTTATGACATGCTCTTTGTGAGAAATGCCTAGCGTCAGACGTCCATTAGACACCGTCTCCGTCATAATTATTAAATTATATTGAAACATATTTACATTAGAGAATGCTTATTCAGTGTCATATGTAAAGTTTAAAAGTCTGATGTACATTTATTAAATCCCATTGCGTATTACAAAGAGTTAAAATCCACGTGGTGCGCCTCAACCATTTATTCCCCAACAATTCTCTTTACAGGGTGCAATAACGGCAGTTTGCGACAGTGCCGTGCACAATTACGCCGTTCTACCGAGCGAAATACCGGTTGACAAACGCAGTAGCAGGATAATACGAGAGAAAGGACTATCTGTTATCGCATCTGGTTTTTCCAAGTACTGTGTATCTTCATTTGTACCAACAGATCATTTAAACTGTTAAATGTGGAACCTGGACTGAGAACAGAGCGACGCTAGGGAAGGCAACTAAGATTACAAACCGGGGTTGTTGAAGTAAGTTGCCTCCTAAGCGGCGCTTTAAACGGAAGGGGAGGATAATTAACCAAAACAACAGAGAAAATGGACTATGATTTTAAAGTCAAGCTGACCGGAGAAAGAGAGCGTGTCGAGGACCTCTTCGAATACGAGGGATGCAAAGTTGGAAGAGGCACATACGGTCATGTATATAAGGCAAAGAGAAAAGATGGGTGAGTTGATAGCAAAGGCCTTGCAAGTAGCTCGCAAAACTACGTCAGTCTCTCCTATAAACTCCCAATTGTGTCGCCCACGGCTTTCTCCAGACTCAGTCTCCGAAAGAAATTTGTCGTATAAATATACCTTGTTTGGTCGAAGCTAGTTTATAGAATATGTGGATTTTTTTAGGAATTCAATTGGGGGATATTATACGTCACATAACCTGGACTGCGGAGCTCTTTAGCTAATGCGAAAGCTGCATCATGACAAAGCTGTCGGTCTTGTGAAGTGCATGACATCAGTCGCTAAGACCCGTGTCATCGACCGTGCGGTGTGCTCGACAAATTCAACAGCAAACATCGCCATTGTCATCATTGCTCCTATTTCAAATGACAGCGTCTCGAAAGGCTTGTTGGAATAGAACTGGATGTGGTCAAATTTCACCTGTGTATGTGTGCGTGCGTGCGTGCGTGTGTGTGTGTGTGTGTGCTGTGCGGGGGTGGTGAGGGGGGTTCCTTAATCTACCTGTATTGTAGGTTTTCTACTATCACTTTAGCCCTCTTGGAATTGTGATGTCCAACGAGAGAATCCACATGTAAAATGACCTGATGTATGCTTGCGTCACATGACACAAGCAGACGTTTAGTCAAGCGGCCTTCTGTCGTAGTGACAGTAAATGACTGCCTCAATGTCGATCATTTCAGGAAGATACGCCTTTGTTTCATCTTTTTCTTACAACTCTTTGTTCATTCAAGTGTAAACCTCCATCACATTTGGTGAGTGATAAGGAAGATGCAATGGCCCATGTGTCCATTTTAAACTGTAATAATGTGTCATTGTTTTAGGTAACGACATTTATAGATGCATCAAACCAATGTCGTGACAGTTTACATTCACTGTCCCATGTGAACTCGATCACGCATTTATTGGAGCATGTAATGCAATCTAACTTGGAAAAGAATGTGCATTGTCTTTCGCACCAAATAAGATTCAGGAGTCTGTCATCAATAGAAATTGTCCACAAGTATTTGCGTGTCTCTTTTTATTGTCTTAAAAGAATAATCTGGCCTCAAGTGCGTGGATGTGTGCTGTTGGTAACAGATCAATCTCAGCCCCTCCAGGTAGATTTATTCCCCCAAGCCTTTCACCACAGCCCAGTCTAAAGTGTGGGCCCACTTCAACATGCCTGAGTGTTTAAAGATGTTTGTCTTCTCCATAGGAGTCTGCTGTTTACAAGATTCTCCAAGTTCATTTGTTCTCTAGGAGTTAAACAGTGGAAGCACAGAGAGCAGTTTATGACTAGGAAAGAGGAAGGGATTTTTTCCAGCCTTGCCCTGCAGTCTTTTCACTGCTTCATCCATCTATATTCCTGTAGTCCTTTCAACAAAGCAGGCCCTCACCAGCTGCCACAGGCAGCCTGACTCCCCCCCCCCCCCCCCCCCTCACCGTTCTGCTGGGGCTCTGAGCTGAGGTTGATCACATGAATCCAGAGGTGATTCAGTCATTTGAAAATCTCCCTCTTGGAAGCCACAACACTCCTGCCAACTGTCCTCCTTTATAAATCCAGGCAGGTAGCAAGGCCTCTTGGGAGTTGTAGTATGTTGTGTTGATGTGGCGTATCCTTCTCTGCTTACAGAAAGGACGATAAGGACTACGCCCTCAAGCAAATAGAAGGCACTGGCATCTCCATGTCCGCGTGCAGAGAGATTGCGGTGAGTGTGCTGAGATACATGTCCAAATATAGACGACACCATGTTCCATGTGGTTGCGGTGCTAATAAAGTTTTGTCTTCCTGATGTTGCGGCCCTGGCGGTGCTAACAACGTTTTGTATTCCTGATGTTGCGGCCCTGGCAGTGCTAATAAAGTTTTGTATTCACGATGTTGCAGCTGCTGCGGGAACTCAAACACCCGAACGTGATCTCACTGCAGAAGGTGTTTCTGTCACACGCAGACCGCAAAGTCTGGTTGCTGTTTGACTACGCCGAGCACGACCTCTGGGTAACACACACACACATACACACACACATACACACATCCTTTCACTGTTGTCCATGTTAATAAGCGTCTGTGTTCTTTTTGTATGTAAATTAAGACAAATTGTGTTAAAAATTGTGCACACAATCATAATTTCAATTGCATTTGAGGTAAGAGACCTAAATGGGCATGCATTTAGATTGGTATGGGTTTTCCTGAGGTTGAACACTAACCCAGTTTTTTACCAACATCCAACAGAAAAATCACAAACTCTATCTGGTCTCTGCCATGTACACACACACACACACACACGCATAAACACGCACACACCCTGGTGTACCCTAATGAACAGGTCTGTGTTCTCTCCAAAGCACATCATAAAGTTTCACAGAGCCTCCAAGGCCAATAAGAAGCCCCTGCAGCTGCCCAGAGGGATGGTCAAGTCTCTGCTGTACCAGATCCTGGACGGCATCCACTACCTGCACGCCAACTGGGTCCTCCACAGAGACCTGGTGAGGGGGGAGGGGAGGGGTGGGGTGAGGG
>BROE01000024.1:11749430-11756930 GCA_036571765.1 Plecoglossus altivelis | reverse complement strand
AAGAGATGTACAACCTGAGTGACAAGCCTCCGCCCCTCAACATCCTGTCCTCCTACAGGTAGACACACAGTCCACACGCAAACGCACCTCCTCTAGTCTACCTCTCGTCTGTTCTTCACGCCTCCAACGCGATGTGAGATCTCTGTGTGTGTCTGCGTCGGCAGGGACGACCATAAGGAAGGGTTGAAGTTCTACACTGACCCCTCCTACTTCTTCGACCTGTGGAAGGAAACCATGCTACAGGACACGGAGGACAAGAGGAAGGAGAAGAGGAAGCAGAAGGTCTGGTGTCACGAGGACAGCCTCCCTGTCCTCCTCTCTCTCCGTCCTCCTGTCTCTCTCTACCTCTCTCTCCATCCTCCTGTCTCTATCCACCTCTCTCTCTCCATCCTCCTGTCTCTCTCTCCACCTCTCTATCGCCGTCCTCCTCTCTCTCTCCACCTCTCTCTCTCTGTCTACCTATCTCTCTCTCCACCTCATCACGGTCTCTCCATCTCTCTCCTCCTCGTCATGGTCTCTCTTTATCTCTCTCTGTTTCTCTCCATCTCTTTCTCTCCATCTCTCGCTCTCCTTCCTCCTCGTCACGGTCTCTCTCCTCCTCGTCACGGTCTCTCTCTCTCATTCTCGTCACGTTCTCTCTCTCTCTCCGTGACAGGAGCAGAAGCGTTGTGTGGATGGCACACTGCAGAGGGAGGTGAAGAAGGTGAGGAAAGCCAGGAACAGGCGTCAGGAGTGGAACATGATGGCTCTGGACAAGGAGCTGAGGCCTGACAACCGCCTGTGCCACACCATCCACCGAGGAGCCTCGTCTGAGCGCACACTGTCCCCGAACAGCAGGTGCCAAGCCACACACACACACCACACGCCACACACACACACACTTATACACTGTCAAACTGTCACACACTTACATCTATCATTTTTCTCCACACTTAATATTTCTGTCTATTTCTCCCTCTCTCTTTCTCTGTCTGTCTCTCCCTCTTTATCGCTGTCTCCCTCTCTTTCTGTCCCTCCCTGTCTCGCTCTCTTTCTCTCTCTCCCGGTCTCCCTCTCTTTCTCTGTGTGTCTCTCCCTGTCTCTCTCCCTGTCTCCCTCTTTCTCTGTGTGTCTACCTGTCTCCCTCTCTTTCTCTGTGTGTCTCCCTGTCTCCTTGTCTCCCTGTCTCTCTCCCTGTCTCTCTCCCCATCTCGCTCTCTCCTTCTCAGGGGTCATGGTCTGGAGCATATGGATCTCCACTACCCCAGTGCCATGAACCACGCAGGCCACGCCCACACCTACTCTGGGCCTCCTCCCAGCGTCCTGGCCGCCCAGATGGCTCTTGGACACACCACCCTGGGGGGGGAACACGACTACAGAGCTGCAGCCATGGCATACAGGGGCGGAACTCTGGGACGGCCACACCAGGCTCCGCCCCCTCCTCCTCCCACTGAGAACATGAACGGCTCCATGTCTCTTCCCCCTGTGGACTACAGGTGCACGCACACACGCACACACACACACTCACACACACTAAGATAGGTCTTTGTTGCGTTGATTCAAAAAATTGTTGGCAGGACTAAAGGATAAAGGATTTAATAACTTGTGAAGGAAAGCAATCTTAATTCTGGATATGAGCCTAAATCTGTAACACAGGAATCAGCCAACTTTTCCTGGCACAACCATTAATAGGTTCATCTGCCATGTTCCATTTCGAAAATCTGAATATATGTTGCCACCTTGTGGTAACATGTGGAACTTCTACTACTGAGGAATGACAAAGCAGTTCTACAAAAAGTAGTCGAATGAATTTGAATACAAAACTATTCTAGGGGTGACTAATGGTTTTGTTGTCTCTCTGTTGTCCTCTTCTGTCTCAGTATGATGGAGGGCTATGGCCACTCTGAAGCCCCTCCCCCTGGTCCCCTCATCCCATCTGCTCAGACTGCCTTTGCCACGCCCCCTGGGGGTCCACTTCCTCCTGCAGGCCCAATGGGTGCATCTGGAGGTTATGCCCCTCCCCCCCCACTCCTCTCCGCATCGCTGGCGGCCCCCCCTCCTCCAGTCCTTCCACCTCCTCCTTCTGGCTCCGCCCACTCTGCCACGCCCAAGATGTCCTCGGTGCCCGCGGGCAACACACCAGTCAATGATGCTCGCAGCGACCTGCTGGCTGCCATACGCATGGGTAAATATCCGCTTACGCGCGGAAGGTTGTGAATCTGATCTTACCGCAGAATCTCGTAACGTATCGCTGTCCGAGCGTGTATCTGTACACGGCATCTCCGCATTGGGCAAGTGATATTCATATGCTGGGGAATGGATGACGCAGTCGTCCAGCAGCGTGCGGAGTGACCGAGCTGAGTGTCTGGATGGTGTGTCCGCAGGGATCCAGTTGAAGAAGGTGCAGGAGCAGCAGGAGCAGCAGGCGAAGAGGGAGCCGGTTGGGAATGACGTGGCCACCATCTTGTCTCGACGCATCGCTGTGGAATATTCCGACTCTGAGGACGACTCGGAACTGGAGGACAACGACTGGTCCGACTGAGAGAGACGCATGACAAGCACACACACACCTGTACACACACACACACACACACACCTGTACACACACACACACACCTGTACACACACACACACACCTGTACACACACACACACACCTGTATAGACACACACCTGCACTCACACACACCTGTACACACACCTGTGCACACACACAACTGTACACCAACACACCTGTACATACACACACACCTGTGCACACACACCTGTGCACACACACACAACTGTACATCCACACACACACACACCTGTGCACACACATACCTGTGCACACACACACAACCTGTACACTCACGCACACAAACATACAATCAGTCGATTACTCCATATTGTGAATTTGACACAGCTGCAAATTTGCAATTAGCTAGACACACGCTAAAGATACACACACGATCACACATGGGCTGGTTCATCATGAGCGTAGTCCTGGGTACGTGTGTGTAGGTCTGACAGCATAGCAGGGAGTGTGGACACTTAACCTCTTCATCTCAAACTGCATCAAAAACCTCAGAACTGGAACCGCTAGGGGTGTGTTCTAGAAGCACAGCAATCTAGAATTCTGGATTTAAAAAAATAACCGATTACCTTGATATGCCCTATATGAGAGTAGCTCAGTTATAGAGAGTACACACACACACACACACACACACACTGATCCTAAATGTTAATACTGACCACTCTAAAAACCTCATGTTGGATTGAGCATCATTTACCCTTTAGAGTGCTCCTCAGAGACCGAGGGCTTCAGAAGTGGACCCTGGTAAACACACTACTCCTTCTGGCTCTGAACCCCTCCAGAGCCGCTCTGTGGCACTCGGGTGGAGTGGCTCATCTCATGTGCAGTAGAGGGGCCGAGGCTGAGGTAAAGACGTCCTTCTGGACGCTCTGGGCTTCTCTTTTCTAACGTTTTTACTCAAACACTTGTTAATAAGGTAATATTGCAACAAGACTTTGTTTTGAATGTGTAGATCCTAGAAACTGGGACTTAATAGTCTTACAGGCTTTAGGTCTGTTCGTCGCTCTAAACTGTGAACAGGAACGGGGGAGGTTGAGAATGGGGTTTTGTCCTGGGGTGGGGGGTGGGGGCGTGTCCTGAAGGGGCGTGTCCTGAGGGGGGCGTGCCCTGAGGGGGCGTGGTCGAGCGGTCTGAGATTACACGTCTCTGAACAGAGGGGGAGTGATTACAGGAAGTGACAGAAAGCCGTCAGACGCACGTGTGACGTGCTCAGAAGGTGACAGAGGTGCAGAGAGACTGAAGGAGGCTGAGGACAGGATGGGGTTAACGATGGTATTTCAGTTACAAGCTCAGTGACAACTGACCTCATGTGAAGAATAAAACAAAAAGCCAAGAGGTGTAGTAACCATCACAGATCTGTGTCTGCGCCTCCTTTCTGTTCCATCATCGTCATACGCAGTTTCCACGGTAACGGCGCAGCGCAGAGGAGGGTTGCCAGGGCAACTGAGAACCAGGGAGGGAGGGGGCATAAGCCATTGTGTAAACAAAACAATCAACCCAGACATAATTTTTTCAATGCACAGCACATTCTTTTAATACAAAATTAACAAGATCTCTCAAGTCAGGAATCTAACCAAAGCAATAGAAAGTACCACTAACACTTTGGAAAAATATACACCACGTTCACACAATGTTTTTACAATATTTCAGTAAGTTTAGTGCATGTTGATTATCGTTTAGTTTTCATTTTGCAGATACATCATTTCTTGTGCCATTTTTCATCAAAAAATAAAGTGCATTTCACATTTAACACTATGCATACGCCTAAACAAGATGCTGTTATTCTACTGTTCCTTCCTTCACATCCCCAAACACACACACACACATTGAGAGGTGTTAGACTTGCTGTCTGCTATTCAGCTCTGGTTTGGGGGACAGCACACCATCCCTATGATGCCCCCTTGAACACAAAGTCAATTATTCGTCACAAACGCTCCCTCGTTCCTCTGTACAATCAATAGTATATTTACTTGTGCGTTTACAGTGCACAGTTGTTCAACATTGAGTAATAGATGATACGTGTTTCCATATCTACACAAGAGTGGTTCCTTTTTCTACAGAAGGTTCTGGAGCCCTTGTTATTATCCATTCGACCCGGAAAGCTCACCAAAGCTCTTTCAAAGCGTTGTTTCTGACGCCACTATAGTAGCCTATCAAACAGACTACTTCCTCTACATCAGAGTAGACCTAGTTCCACGTGGATTTATTCAACAGTCCTCTCCTCCCACATCTACAAATCAGGAGCAAGATCAACACTTCTCCTTGTCCTCTCGTACAATTTTCGGCAGTAAAACTTCATCAGGTAGTGACACTGGCTTGTTTCTTCTGGAGCACAGTAAACACTGTGTTACTTAGCAACCATTTGCAGTTGCTCTTTCGAACGTACGCAGCGATGCCCCCATCAGTTAAACCTGGCGTGTCAGTCCTGCCCTTTTTTTAAAGGCGGCTTGTCCGGACTTAGGGTGGGCTCGTCACAACTTAAACACTTGCACTTTGGTAGCACCATGCATGATGTCATAATGTGCCTCAACATTAGCATGCCATATCCACGGAATTAGATGAACCAAATAAACAATAGTCATACTACTATATTCAGGTGAGGCAATAGAATGCCAGATTCAATCTAGAATACTTAGTTATTCTAGAATATCAAATAGTTAGTGCTGGGGGCAGGGTTTGATATCAACTGAACAAGACCAATTATTCATAGGGGTAAATGACTCTCAAGTACCATTAGTTAAGGACTGGAAGAGAGGGAGGATGAGAAATACTGACAAACAAGTTTAGTCATTTCAGCAAGGCTGCACTCATCAGAATTCTGTAGTCCCTCCCCACAACCAGACTAGACGGAACAGACAGGAGACCAAAGCTCCAATCTCAATCAGGTTTCATCCAGTTTCGACTTGAAGCGTTCAAATGCTCCTGGAGATTCCGAGTTCTGCGTTGAAACCTCTTTTCATCTGAAGTCCCACGAGACTTGAGCTCTCAGCACACTTGGGAAGACAGGCAACCAAACCCTTAGAAGGTCACAGGGTCAAAGACAGGCACCCTTAGAAGGTCAAAAGGTCAAACAGGAGGTCCTTCCTCGGATCTGTCCCAGTGATAGACGTGCAGCTACTGATTACGAACATACACACACACACACGCATGCATACACTCAGACACCATGCATACACTCAGACACCATGCATACACTCAGACACCATGCATACACTCAGACACCATGCATACACACACACACGCATGCATACACACACACACACGCATGCATACACTCAGACACCATACACACACACACACGCATGCATACACTCAGACACCATGCAACTCACACTGCAATGCACACTGATGTCCTTATTCACATACTCAGACCACATACACACACTTCAGAGTACAGCAATCAAAAACACTTCTTATGCTCACAAAGGCCGATGCAACGAACACCATTGTCAGATACTAGGAATGACTGACGCCTTGATCGTAGAGAATACTTCTTGGAGGACAATGAGGCAGTGACATCATAGAGAATCGTGAGCTTGTGTAATAATGGCAGTCAACAAAGTGAAACAGTCCCTGGAATCTCATTTGGAAAGGTCTTGGGTCCTAAGGTTAGGAGGTTTTAGCTCTGAATGGTCGTATGTAAGACTTTATTAGGCATTCTTGTGGGTGTGTCAGGAATGTGGTTGCCGAAGTATTTCATTTGCAGGAGGAGGCCATGTTGCCATGTTGCCGGGGGAGTGGGGAGACAGTTATTGCTGTTTGAGTATTGCTTTCCATCAGATGGATAATAACTAGCAGCTAGGCTAGTTACTGCTGCTCAATGATATGATCTGGCGGAATGAGGGTCTTGTCTTCAATCTCCCAACCCTTGACCCTGGGAGACCCTGGGAGGCCCTGGGAGACCCTAGGAGATTGTTCCCAGCGGAGATGAGCAGTTTCCTGCATCTCAGGCTGACCGACGCTGCAGCGTGGAGGCGTGAACGTTGAAGGGCATCGACGGGGTTTTGAGAGAGAAAACCCCCAAGTCTTCCACATTGCACCTCTGTGGGCAGGAAGCAACCTGATGCATGGCAGCTGACGTGAGGCTAGACAGGAAGTCAGAGACGGAGCAGGAAGTGACATGTCACCGGCTGTCCAATCCAAGCACATGGATGTTACACGTCATAGCATCACAGGGCTGCATCCACCTGGTCGTCCTGGGATACCGTCCCAGGTGTGGTCACATGGTTTGCTGTGGAGTTGGGCAGGGTTCATCTAATAGAAAACACTTTTGCAGCACATCAGCATCGCTGTATCAGTCCTCTCACTCTGATTGGTTTAGCATCCATTGATGATTGTAGCTCAGGTTGTGTTTTTTTCATTTTTTTGCAAGACATATGAGGTACAGAGAAGATGATAATATAACATGTGATCATGTAAGTGAACGGTTGATAACAATAAACATTTGGGGGGAAAAACACAGAGCAATGAAATAGAGCCCATTTCTGCATCACACGAGTCCAGACAGGCAGACCTCTGGATGATTGGGGTCATTTCGAGACTAATGAGCGACAACAACAAAAAAACTGGCCGACTGAAAATAGGCCCTACATTCAACATCCAACGTTTTCCAAACCAGTGGGCACGAGCACTTAGCTTGATTCTTTCATAATCCCTTACATTCAAGTGAACGCAAAACACGTGAGGCCTGGTTCATGCGATGACAGAAAAAAAAGGGCGGAGGAGCGTTACATCATCACACATTGTAATAATCCAAAGGCATTAGAGGGGTAGTTAATTGCGCGCGCTGGGGCATCGATCGGTGAATATTGGGAAGCTTTGTATTCACCTGACACAACTGGCAGGAAAACACTATCATACATTCGCAGACGCTTCCCGGGTGCGGGGTTTTATAGCGAAATTGAAAATGCAGAGAGATGGCGGGGGGGGGGGGGGGGGGGGGGTTGG
>BROE01000024.1:11726684-11749025 GCA_036571765.1 Plecoglossus altivelis | reverse complement strand
GGCGGGGGGGGGGGTTGGAGAAGCTTGCGCCAGCTTGATTTCTTTCCTTCGTGTCTGTGGAGGACGCAGGGCGCGCGGATCAGAGAGCGCCCGAGCTATTTTTAGGTCTCTGTGGTTGTTTAGTTTTCCACGCACGTTCAGAGTGCAGCGAGACGCGATGCTCCAGTCTCTGCCGGCCTTCGCTGTGGAAATGGCTGCATCTCTGTCGGCCCCTATCTCTCTCTCTTCTCTACCCATGCGACGCATTAGCTCAAACACGTGAGCTCTTAATCTGCCGTGCTCGTTCACGCACGCACGCACGCACTGTGGCACATCTTTAATAGTCTAATAATAATAATCTCCTCCCGTTTGAAGATAGAGAAGCGCACATCAACAGAAGCTCTAGAATGCTAAAACCGTAATCACATTCTATGTACAGCTGTTGCCTGCCAAGCGACGCATCCACTTACCCCAGCACCATCTGCAGACCAGGGCGTGGCTCAGCCTGAAGCTGGACCTGCGGGGCTCACGGGATGGAACACGTTGGGTGGCGGCTACGTATAATTCATAGGGGGAAGACATTGAGACACCTTGCCCATTGCGGAGCATAAACAAATACAGCCAGCGCTCTCCAGCCAGGCCAATGATAGACCTCACAGCTCCTCTCAGTTGCCTGAGCTCTAATACTGTGACTGAAACAAGCCCTGTACACCAAGGCCGTGCAAATGACCCCTCCCACTCCTCCTCCTTCTGCTGTTGCTGCTTAAACCGGCCGAGCCACAGCGTAGCAGCCAACATCCAGGGCACCTGCCTCCCCGCCCGGGTCAGACATCACTGGGGGTCCGTGCCCGATGGGCCACGCTGGCGGGCACGCAGCCGCAACACACCAGCCACAGAGCCTTTTGGATCTCCTGGTTCCGGAAGGCGTAGATGACGGGGTTGATGACAGAGTTGTAGGTGGCGGGCACCAGGGTGGCGTACGTGTAGAGCGGCGGGTACGTGTAGTCCGCGATGAGCGAGTACACCGTGAAGGGCATCCAACAGGCAGCGAAGGTGCCCAGGATGATGGCCAGCGTGGACACGCCCTTCCTGGTGGTGACGTAGTGGGGCGTGGCCGCCAGGAAGTGATGCTGCAGGGCGATCTGGTGGGCGTGACGCATGACGATCTTGCAGATCTGCACGTACAGCTGGAGCATGAGGCCAAACAGGAGCAGGAAGGAGACGGACAGGACCGCCACGTTGTTCTTGGTCAGCGGTCTCACCACGCTACAGGTGGACTCCTCGTCCAGGCAGTTGACCCCTGTGACGGGCAGCAGCCCCAGACAGATGGACAACCCCCAGAGCAGCACCAGCATGGTGTAGGTGAACGCTGCTGTGCGCTCCGAGTTGTAGGTGAGTGCGTAGTACAGGGACAGGTAGCGGTCGATGGTGATGGCCAGCAGGCTGAAGACGGAGGCGGAGAAAGAGGCTACCACCAGGCCCACCGTGAGCAGCTGGGCCGAGTCGGACTGAAGCAGGTAGGCACAGGTGAAGTGAAGCACCAGACCCAGCCCGGCCAGCAGGTCAGCCAGAGCCAGGCTGCCGATCAGCAGGAACATGGGCGCTCGCAAGGCAGGGTTCTGCCAGATCACCAGCACCACCAGGGCGTTCTCGCAGGCGATGAGCGTTCCTGAGGAGCACAGAACGATGTCCCAGGGATTGACCAGCAGGGGGAGCTGGCTGGGGGGGAGGGAGTCTGCTGGGGAAAATGTCCCCATGCTCGTGTTGTCCAGTGGCCCCCCGCCTCCACTCGCCCACCCCGTGGGGTCAGGGGTCAGCCAGCTGGGGGTGACTGGCGGCTCGTCACTCATTGTACCCCCCGTCTGAAAAGAAACGGTAAGTGTGCACATTGTAAGAAGGAACAAAATTCATCCATATGTCTGACTTGATGTTGTTCCGTGTTTAACCCTTGTGTTCTGGTCGGTTGCCAGAATGACCCAAAACTATGTTTAATGCAGACACACACCCACACTGAGACATTTAGCTTGTATGTGCTTGATTGAATTCAGACAAAAGAAAGTGCAGCATGGCTGCACATTGTCCAAAAGGGCACAGGGTAGGGGAGATGCAGAATGTTTACAGAGCATGAGGGTTAAAAGACTCCATCCAGCTCGTCTCCCCAATTACAAACTATTGGCATTATCTGTTTCTACTTTTCTGGTCTAACACTAACCCTGCACTATTTTGGAAGTTACAAATTGATGTACACCTGTAACTGCTCCCGTTCTCTGGTGTAGAACTCAACACAATGAGAGTAAAAAAAAAATTAAAAAAACGATTACACAAGGAGCAACGTCTAAACTCTGTTTATCTAACCCTGCAGAAAAGCGAGCGGATAACGACATAAAGTACAGCTCTGCTGTCACACGCTTCCAAGAGAAATAACACGCATCATGTCCTCAGTCTAAGAACAGACTTTATTCTAAATAGTCAGAGGCCGCCATCTGTGACTACCCACACATACAATCGTATTGCAACTGGCTCCTCATGCTCGAAGCCTCAAAATCTGACTCACATGAGCAGTTAGGATATTTAAACAACATCCTTCGTGCATGTTAATGCCCTCATTTGAAAAAAAACAACCATTGTGACATAAAAAAACAGCTAAAGGCATGAGTCTTGTGTAAATCTATAGATGTACCATTCTGACAGAAACCCCCACCGCCTTCTGATTATATGATGAATGCAGGTGTTGTGGCATTAAGCCACAGATTGCCTTAGGATGGATATTAATAACCTCCTGCCGGTACCGGCCGGTAATATTTCACGTCTTCAATGCACGCGCGACTGCTGTTTCTTGGACTCAACCTTTGTGCACGAAGACTACTGAATACAAGAAACAGCTGTTTTGGGGTCTATGGTTAATTTCTGAATTTACGTGATAACCTTTGAGAAAATAATATCCCAAGAACAATTATGAAGATACAAAAAATCTGAAGTACTTGATAAAAACATTTTTTTTTAAAAGCTTTCTTTCAGCCTAGTCCATATTCACATTCAGCCAACGTCACACTCTAAGATGCATTTGCCTACCTTAAAGCTGAGGTAAGACGCCCGTCTAGATGGAATGACAACCCTGCGTTCTCATGTTCGTCTTAGTTGATGATGGTGGCAGGTGCGGGAACCAGGTGCCAGGTTCAGCACCGGGATGTTGCTTTTCTCTGAAGCGGTGATGGAACAAGAAAAGCAGAACGGTTTTTCCATTCAACAGAGCATCGCTTTCGACTGCGGCTGTGCGAGAAGGCAGCGAGCAGAGCAGCGGGCGGAGGTGATGGGGAGGGGGTGGGGGTAGGTGGGGGTGGATGGGTGGGAGCGCTGGAGTCCCTGACGGGCCAGACTTGGAGACGGGCTGTATTGAACAACAACCCGTCTCGGAGGACAACAGCTCAATACCAATTCTCAACTGTCTGCATGCTCTCAAGGGCGCAGACTTCAGCCTGTAGATGCCATGCTTGCGGGTTATCACTATATCGTGATGTAGGGTACAGGTACAAATCAATAAGCAGATATGTTTATTTTTATGAAGTTGACCACCTATTATTGGCACTGTATGGAGTCCGTGCTTTGGTTTTGTATTTCAGTTGTCTATTTAAACCGCCGTTGCAGCGATGCAGTTACTTTTCATGTCTTTTTTTCGTCCTTGTCTCTGTGACGATCAGTTATTCTGGTCTAGACTGTTCTATTAACAGTTACTCTGATTTGTGTCACCTACATAAACCCCTTCCTCATCCGTCTTCTGTCCATCATCTCCGGTCCGCCTTTTTCTAAGTAACAAAAATGCATCAACTTGCATAGCGCGTTAATGAGGAAATTAAACAGCTGTAAGTCACTTGAAAACAGTTGTCCATAGATGACAAAAACAAACGAAAATCATTATCAGTTCGATTGGTTCGGTACCTTCGCGGAAGCATTAAGTCTGAGTCTAAATATAGTTTAAAAATCACAATGCAGTAAGGGGTCGTTTCTGATTGGCGCCACTGCGGGGCAATGTTGAGCGCGCATGAGTCATCGTCAGAACCCACACGCGCGTACGAACACGAACAAATGATAGACAATATTTTCTGTTTCGTCGTGAATCACCAGACTGTACATTTATGTTCTGACGGCAAAAAAAGAAGACAAAAAAACAATACGTTATATGCATCTGTTTATATTTATTTTTCTTTAAAACAGAAAAGGATTTCACAATAGGCTGTTTCGAGCAAACCCTCACATTAAACTTGCCAACATCTACAAAACGGTATCAAAAGTGCACCATAGTGTCAATACATCTTCTCACCAGGTTCCAACATTTTCCTATGATAATATCTTTTTCTTGCAATATTTATACAAATACCATTCTGTACACTGTAGAAATACACAACCTGTTATGTTCTTAACTCCACACACAGACCTTTCCTCACACCCCCCCCCACTCTCCCTCCATCCACAGTCTGCTGATCTGAGCCCCAGGTAGCAGTGCAGAGTTACAGTGTGTGGGAGTGCAGACACCTGGCCAATAGTACAACATATGAATCGTTAAATACCCACCCAGCCCCCCACCCTCCCCTCCCTCTCCCCCCATGCTAAAACCAGAGCATCATTCACACAGCCTCTGTACAACCATCTTTGTATACGTCTTTCAACTCAGACGACACCGTGATGTCGTCGACTCAACTCTGACGCCCCTCGCTCGCCTTGCAGCCCGTCTCCGGCCAGGGTGGTGGACGTGGGAAGGGTAGGGGGGCGGAGTCAGGCAGGCGGGTGGGGGCAGGGTGGGGCGGGGCAGGAGCAGGGTAGGGGCGGGGCAGGGGTGGGAGCAGGATAGGGCGGGGTAGGGGTGCAGGTCTGCTGTGAGGCTGAGCTGCAGGGGGTTCTTTCTGACGCCCAGGTGTGTAGAAACACGTGGGCAGGTGTGACACCACGAGGGCCGTGCGTGGGGCCCTTTACCACCCGCTGGGAAACAAAGCATGTTTTTTCTCTCCTCCCTCTCTTCCTCCTCCTCCTCCTTCTTCTTCTTCTTATGTCTCCAGCTGCCCCACGGAGGCGCTCTCCTCCAGGTTCAGTCTCTGGACTGGTAGAAGAGGATGTATCCAGACTCAGAGTTTTTGGAGATCTCGGAGGTCAGCCCGTAGAACTCTTCTATGGCTTGAGCATCGATTTTCTACCCAGGAAGAAAGGTGACACCGTGCAGCAAGGAGGTCAGTGACACGGTCATCATGCAAGGTCGTACAGAGGAGAGAGAGGAACACACATGGGATGTACGTACAGACATCAGACACTACTACATGCTTTAAGCTTTGCGATACACACAACTGCACCGGGTAAGTCTTCACCTATCTGCAGCTGAGGAGAATTCTAAACAGTCACGAGGCTTTACACTAGACTAACACATTGGTTATAGACTTACGATTTATGTGTACTTTCTTTTATCCCTCTTTAAATTAAGAACAGAACAGCGGGGGAAACAGATGAACAGTAACTCACCTCTACGATGTCATCGTCAAACAGCAGCCAAAAGTCGTGACTCTTCACGATGGCAATGTAGTGGCCTCGGTTTGGACCGCTGCAGAAAGACACAGGCACTCAGTCCAATGTAATACTCCAAGTCTACCAGCAACCTGAAGTACCTTGACATTGAAATGTCATTCTTTTGGATAAGTAAGCGTGAAAAGGCAGACAGTCTATTTATGGTCATCTGTATACGGACGCCAGTTACACACCAACTAGCGATCACCTTCAGTCTCCTGCAATATCAGTCAAAGCAACAAGGAAAGCAGATACTCCAAAACAAACCAATATCTTCTCAAATGACGACAATAACCGAAACCATGACAACCGTTTCATAAAAACTTTCAGATATGTGGACAAGCCAAAAGGTGTAAAAACTCAAGGACAGTTTTTAGCATAACAGCCATCTGCCCACCTCCCACAATGCATCATGATCCACCCACCTCCCACAATGCACTGCAATCCACCCACCTCCCACAATGCACTGCAATCCACCCACCTCCCACAATTCTCTGTGATCCACCCACCTCCCACAATGCACTGCAATCCACCCACCTCCCACAATGCTCCCACAATGCACTGCGATCCACCGACCTCCCACAATGCACAGCGATCCACCTACCTCCCACAATGCACCACGACGGCGACCAGGTCGTATAGCCTCTCCGGGTTGGTGGCGTCTCCAGAGGTGTTGAAGAGCCGCAGCTCCAGGGGGAAGACCACGCGGTACGACAGCTTGGTGTAGCGCTGGAGCTGCTCCATGTACTTGAAGCGCTTCAGATGGAGAGCCAGGATCATAGGCAGCTTCTTTACCCTCATCCTAGCAGAGGGACAGGGGGGACAGTAAGGCCAGGGGACAGTAAGATGAAAGGGACAGAGCAGACAGGAGGGACAGTAAGACCAAGGTTAGAGGCCGACCGCTAAAATACATAGACAGTCTACCCCAGTGGTGCTGAACCATGTGCCATCAAGGGCCAAGAGGGGGCAGGTTTCCACGCCAACCAAGCACTACACCACCTGATCTCACTGAGCGAAGCAACTCATTAGTGAAATCAGCTGGTGTAGTGCTTGGTTGACACAAAAGCCTGCCCTCTACTGGTCTTCCATGGCCCATGGTTCAGCACCACTGGTCTACCCAGACGCCTGGTGTCTACTGACCTTTTGTGAGCCTCCTGTTTGCTTCTACATTCTTCACAGTAGTACTTATACTCGCTGCACAGGGTCTCCGTGTTACTGAAACCTCTGCAGCCGACGAGCATAGAGAAGAGAGAGAGAGAGAGAGAGAGACATAGAGAGCGAGAGCATTCATTTCATGCGGAGCGCTGTGAGGATGTTGGTATGCAGTGAGGGTGTCGGAGGGTAACACTGTAACGTGGCGTTGTCCTTACCTGAGGCAGTGCGTGATGGAGGTGTTCTGTTCCACATCCACAGACAGGTCCAGAAAGTCCTCATCTTTGCTGCTAATCTGAGAGGGAGACGAGAACAAGAATGCATCTGGGTCATTCAGAAATAGACACAGTGTGATAAAAAACCCCGACACACTAACTATAAATGGAGACGATGAAGATATTAGCAGATGGCAAGACAGACAGACGGGGAGGGGGCGTGGCTTACTGTTTCGCAGGTGAGGCAACGCGTCTCATTGGTCAGCGTGCCTTGGAAGATCTCGTGGACCCAGGTGGGGGCGGGCGCCGCATTGCTGTTGTTGTTCTGGGAGTCCAGCGTTCCGTTGGCCAGGCGACCGTTCTGCTTGTCCTGCTTCCTCTCCTCCTGCAGCAGGTCAGCGATGGTATTCAGCAGGTAGTTCAGGAACTCATGCGCATCCTGCTGCATGTAGTTATCAAACAGCTCTGCAGGGAGGGAGGGAGAGGGGGGGGGCAGACAAGGGCACGAGGTGAGGAAGCGAGAATGATTTGAAGGCGTCATCTTTCTATTCTAGTCTATCACATCCTCTGACTTGATACTCTTGCTTCCTCCTTTCTGAAAGCCCAGATATTTAAGTCTTCCTCCAGCCGTTCACCAACCTCCACACAACCCCTCTCACCCTTCTCCACCCTTTATCCTACCACCCCCCCCCTCCCTCTCACCATTCTCCACCCTTTATCCTACCACCCCCCCCCTCCCTCTCACCACTCTCCACTCTTTATCCCACCACATAACACCCCTCCTCCTCTCTCACCATTCTCCTTGCGTAGTCGTGTGATGAACTTCTTTGGAGGGATGACTCCCACCTTCCTCTTCTGGTTGGCGATGCTGTGAAACAGGTCGGCCAGGCAGGAGAGCAGATTCTCTTTACGTCTCGGCTGGCTGCGGTATGCCAGGATCTTCTCCCGGAACGGACGGCAGAAGTACAGGGCTTGCAGAACCGAGTTACAGTAACAGGTGTTGCCAAACTAGACGGGGGCAAAATACTTGCGTGTCAACATGGGCTCAAGCACAACACCCTATGTGCAGATAGTCAGTGTGAGGTGGGTTATTACTGTGTGTATGATATGATTATTATTTTTTTATTTTTTTTGCAGTGTGAACTATAATCAGAGCTCTCAACCGTCACGCACTAGCTGTGAGATACACACATCTGATTGGTTACACACGCTGTAGAACCAATCCAGTGCGTGAGGGTTAGCAGCACTGCTATAATCAAACACTTCACTATTGTGATTCCATATTTACTTACATTGACCAATCCGAAGTAGTGCTCATTGACTGGAAACTGCTCTGAGCCAATCTCTTTCTCCAGAGCGGAGGCATTGGCGCCCTGGAATACGAATAATAATAAATGATTCCAACGTATGATTCAACCACATCAAAGGTTCATCCTTCTCAACTATTATATGGTGACTTGTACGCGCTTGCTATATGAATAATATAATTTTAGTTTCCACACCCAGAATGTCCTATAATCTGAATCGGGCCTACTGCCCTGCCTTTTATTACCGGTAGGGAAGTTAATTCAACCTTCACACATCAACGATATAAGCAAAGTCAAAGCTACTTAGAGAGAAATAACTCTAGCGCTGGACGGCGCGATTTACCTAACTACCCTAATCAACCGACCCACAGACTAACCCAGGCAGGAAGGACTCGATTATCTACCTGAACCTGCGAAGAAGACTAGAGAGTTGCGCAGATGGTCACGTACATAAACTAGTCATTTTCTGCGCTTGTGAAAAGGTTATGAATTCTATAAATAGCCAGCGCTTCCGAGATATCTAAGGTGGTTTGGTTAAAAATCGAAGATGCAGTCACTCAATCACAGGAGCAAGCAACTGAGAGCGAAAAGACAGATCGCTAGCTTTGTGGTTTAAGGCTAACTTAGTCATCGTGATCTTGCGAGCTAGCTGGTTCACCTGGAGAGTGGGGGCTAGAGATACGTTTGTTTAAAAAAATGTTTCACTTTCTGTGGATCCTGACACGTCACAAGCCCAGGGTTGGAGTAAAATAAGTCTCTCAGATCTAAGTAAATATAGAAGAACGACTCATTAAAAGCATTGTTTATCTAGCGAGCTAGCTAGCTAGCTATGTATTAGCCATCTACGAGCGGGGGCAGACGCGATTCTGCCAGGTGCAGAAACGCCGCAGCGGAGCAATGCGGTGCGGTCAATGGGTCAGTGCAGATGAAGATGTGCTTAAACGTAAACGCTGTAACTGATCAAGTTCACAAACTAATAGCTGCTCATAGTATGCCTAATATAGCACCAAGTTCGCATTTTTTTAAACGGGCCTAGTATGACAACTGCAAACGTTTGCTTATAACGTGAGGCGAAAAACAAGAGTGTCATCACAGTGGGCGCGAGCAAGGGAAAACTGACTGCCTTGCTTGGCTAGCAACGGAGAGCACGATTTTGACAACGTTCTATGTCATCTACACTAGTAATAAAATAGCAGTGAGTGTCTTATAACCCTACGGTCAGTTTACAATTAGTAAGAAAATGCCATTTACTCACCATGGTACAAAAAGAGGCAAATTTGGAAACTGTCATTAGGATTTCCATTCGCCCAGCGCCATCTTCCACCCAATCACCGCGCGGAGACGAGGAGGACTCCCTCGTGAGTGCACTGCTGGATTTGGCGATACAATCTCCCCTTGGTCTTAGCGCCGTGTAAGAAGAGCTTCAGTCAACTCCAATGTATGCACCATCCCTAACCCTCGCATAATCCACGGAACAAAATGTAATGTTTCATATAAATCCACGTTATATTACAAATAAATGGCTGTGGCACATTACTACATGCGTAGTTACTGTCTACGAAACAAATGGTCCCTCAGTTCCGTCACTATTATTATTTATTCCTGCACTAAAACTTCCCAGGTAGGCAAATTCTTCAGAGAGTGATTTGCTCAACAGCTGGGACATTCTTGAAGTCGTCAACAAACTGACGGGGGGGAAAATGTATTAAATTGAGCAGTTCATATCTGATTCGAAACCAGCGTATCCGGCCCCTTTTCCCCTGCACTAGGCGTCATGATACAATTTGAAACAGACCGTAGAACTGTGTTTTCTACTTCATCATTTTGCTCAGGCGACCTGAACGTACTCCTAAAGTGCATTTCAGAAGACGACTTCCTGCCTCTCCGCTCTCTCTTTCCGCCGTACCCGCCATCTTGAAAGCGAACGGGGGTAAGATGTGCTCCGCTTTTTAAAGTCATTTAGGTGTTAATTTCATTCGAATTGCTCAGCTAGGTGTTGTTATAAGCGTTGTAAAATGTAATATACATCAATGTAGCAAAACCGGTCTTTGTAGTACATCGCAAAGTTAAACAAATACATGGAAATCGAATGGGGAGTGTAGCGTGGCTTCACATGTGGGCCCAGTCAATGTAAGAAAGCCAGAACAGTACTCGGTGATGGCTGAACATTTTAGTTAGCCTAATGCCGAGTCTAACACGAAATGATCAGTTAGTAGTGACGATTCACACGGCAAACATCACTGCTATAATCAAGGACTGTAATCGTCTTTGTGTGTAACACTGTGCTTGTTAATAACCGGACATTCGAAGCCGTCGTGGTGCTATTTAACGGCTTTTTCTAAAGCTTTGCCATTGCTGACAGTCGCCTGTTTTTACTAGAATCGGTAGTCTGACCCAAGTCTAAATGTCTTTCTCAGTATTAAGGCATCATGACGAACACCAGAGGCAAGAGGAGGGGGACGAGGTACATGTTTAGCAGGCAATTCCGCAAGCATGGTAAGAGTTGCATCCCATAATACGGATCATTACATGTGTTACTGGCGTGTCAAAATACATATATATTGACACTGTTCTCATTCTACAGGCCCAATTCCTCTGTCCACGTACATGCGTATTTACAAGAAGGGTGATATTGTTGATATCAAGGTATGAGCCTGTTTAAATGTTAGTTTTGAATGTAGAATTAATTGAATTAGTTAAACCGTCCAATTGAACTTGGTTTATGCGTGAGTACTGGCATTGTCAGTGTTTTTGCAATGTCTCCTGCACAAGTAACATGTCAGCCTTGTTGATTGGGATCATATGAACTGCTTTTCCTTTCTCCAGGGCACAGGAACGATCCAGAAAGGAATGCCTCACAAGTGTTACCACGGCAAGACAGGAAGGGTCTACAACGTCACCCAACATGCTGTGGGCATCATTGTAAACAAGCAGGTTAAGTAAGTACCATGGAGCCACGGGGAGGGGAAATGAATCTCAATCTGACCCCCAACATTAGCGAGAGTGACTTCATTAAAACAAGGAACATGCTAGATGAACCCCATCTTCACTTTGCCACCAGGGCTTTACAGTGTCTGAAGTGGTCATTCATATGGGGGACAACATCCCTCCTTAAACATCCCTGTCTTACGCCTTGTTAGATGCCTGGGTTGTTTACAAGGAGACACCTGATGCTTGTACTGCTCATCCTCCTGGATGATATTATGGATCGACACCCCTACGTTAGTTAATCATAACTCATCACTGTTTGTGTGCTCCGTGTTCAGGGGTAAGATCCTGGCCAAGAGGATCAACGTGCGCATTGAGCACGTGAAGCACTCTAAGAGCAGGGACAGTTTCCTCCAGCGCGTCAAGGAGAACGAGAAGAAGAAGATGGAGGCCAAGCAGGCTGGAACTTGGGTGGAGTTGAAGCGTCAGGTAAGGAACCAGGGGGACTGGCTGAGCCTGGTTTAAGTCTCCCCAAAACATTAAAGTTGGTTCTCTAGTCCTCTGCAGTGTCATGGTTCTCTAGTCCTCTGCAGTGTCATGGTTCTCTAGTCCTCTGCAGTGTCATGGTTCTCTAGTCCTCTGCAGTGTCATGGTTCCCTAGTCCTCTGCAGTGTCATGGTTCTCTAGTCCTCTGCAGTGTCATGGTTCCCTAGTCCTCTGCAGTGTCATGGTGCCCTAGTCCTCTGCAGTGTCATGGTTCCCTAGTCCTCTGCAGTGTCATGGTTCCCTAGTTCTTTGCAGTCTTGTGATTCCGAGTTGTGGAGACCGAAGGTGGAGAGTTCTTAACCCTGCTGCTGCCTTCAGGTCACTGTGACCCACGGTTGTGGTTAATAGTGAATCACATTAACCCAAAGGCAACACAGAAAAAAAGATTAGTATTGTAGTTTAGAGCCCAGGGCCAAAACTGATTCAGCTCTTGTGGCCAGGAAAGACATGTACAGTAGAGCTTTCAAATCCAAATGCTAATTCAATGATACCTGTGTTCCATACCAGTGGGTAGCAGTTAACCTGTATGTGGAAATAGGCACAGTTGTCTTGTATTGATGGATGTGATGATCAGCTCATGTCTTCGTTCTTCCCCTCTCAGCCCCAGGCTCCGCGTAACGCTCACTTCGTCAGCACCAAGAACAACGAGCCGCAGCTGCTGGAGCCAATCCCCTACGAGTTCATGGCCTAGATACGCCGCACCAAATAAAACTGTTTCTACACACCTGGTCTGGATCTGTGTGTCCTTCTTGTGCCCTTGTACAGTCTGTGTTTGAGGTGTGGAGGTGAACTAGCCGGATGCTGTTGCTCAGTGATGATCATCCTCCTTTGATCACGGAAGTGATGTGAAATTAAATGCACGTTCTATTTCACCGGCGATCTGAGAGCAACCAGCAGCACTGCTGTGATGTTCAAAGCACCCCACATAAACCTTAGAATTGATAACTATGGGTATGACAGTTTTATGAATGAACTGGAGGAAAGTTCCAGGATAAACACATTGCTCTATCTAGCAGACTTATACACTGGTACGCTTGCCTCAAACAGGATGTCCTCTTACCTCAGTGATGAGCTAGTTTTGCCCTTGAACTGGTAATGAAAGTTATGTTACTTAATGCTGTGACGCCTTAACAAAATAGTGATCATTTACCTTTGTGCTAGAATGTGATGTTTTGACAGCAGGGGGCAGTGTGTATTAAGATAAAGTACATTCCCAACAAACACTATCTTAAAGAAACATTAGACTTGATGTCAGGATGATTCAACTCAGACACTAGCAGAACACGGATAATTCTTGGGGATCTCTTGGTCAAAAGAATACGACAAAAAATATGCCCCCTTTGTTTCATCAAAGTTCAAATAACGAATGCAGCTTACATCTTCTCTGCAGAGTTGCTGTATTAGTTACTAGTTACTTTTGGATAGTGGGACCTTAAGTCTCAAGTAGTGTCTTGCGGTAGGTCCAGGAGGAGCTCTGCATACTCTGAGCAGGCAGTGTGAAGGACCACCCCTAGCCTATCTTGACGTGTGCTGTTTAATCAGTGGAGGCTGAATGGCTGACTGGGTATCTGACAAATATGTTATCTCATCCCTTCTCGGTACTTTACTCAATATTTACTCTAATTAGGAGCAGTTTGCAGAGATAGGAACAGCTGCTGAGGTAAAGGAGAGCCGCTGTGTACTGAATCTCCACATGGATGACAGTGACAGGCTTGAGGAGTGAGAGAGTGAAAAAAACGAATTTAGATGGAATATTTTCAGTAAATAGAATGAAACTATCACCCTTATCATCGGTCCCGGAGCCTCCTGCTTCAGTATTTTGGAGGTATTCATCCACATAGGTCATAAGGGCTCTTTGGTCTGTTTATGTCAAACTCATCCCTGCTCAACAACCTAAACAAACAGGATGAGGGGGCTCCGAACATCAATCACTGGGCAGGTGACGGCCAAAGCTTCTATTGATCAGTGCATACTGCAGTGAGGCTATACTCTGATAGCAGCCAGGGGTGTTGAGAACTCGCCTGGTAGGTGTGCTGAGTGATGTTTACTTGTTGATGAACTGATACACTGATGAACTTTACGTCCCGCGTGAAACTTCTGAACGTCTATAGTTTCACAGCCCGTCCACGGACTACGGTCTTACCTCGGTAGTCCAAGTCGACCGATCTGCAGTGTGTAAGGTGTTTGGTTTGCGACTCTGCACTCAGACAGGACAGACCGTGTGGAACACTGACCTATGGGAGCCACTGAAGGAGAACAAAAGTAAACATTCGACGAGAACGAGGGAGGAGAGCGATGGGACGAGTGGACAAAAGCGGTGAAGCACTTTGAGCTCCTTAATCACACGTTTGACACACACAGATTGAGTCTGTCAGCCAACCTAGCATCCTAGAGCAGTCGTATCGACCGCGCGTTACATATTAACCATACTTACAGCATACACACAGACCTACTACAGATGCAAAGTAGAGGACATGCAGAGTAAGGTATTCACCAAACCGTCTCTCTTTTCGTCGTCTTCTTTTGCGCATTCTCCGTTTCTTGTTCTCCTCTGTGGGCAGGGACGAACTGCCAGCGACTAAGGTTTACTTTATGTCAAATGCAATGACATTGTTTGTGTTTGTGGGGGTGTGGGGAAGAAATACAATGCAGATGGAAATCCCAGGCCAAACGTCCTATCTGTGTGGCTGATAGGTAAGAGAGATACTGTCTATGTGAGTTGGTGGTTATCAGGAGGGACCATGGTCATACACAGATAGGGAGCCCACTCTATTGATCCTGTCCCCGGCTGGGGGAGGAGGGAAGGGGGGGGAGGGCAGACAGGGAGAGAGGCAGGCTGATAACCATGTCAACTGACCCACGTCCGCTGACCCAGAGCGTGGGAGGGCGCAGTAGTAACACCCTGGCATTCTCAATAGGCCTCATTCAGAAAAGTCGGTCAAAGGTTTCATATGAGATCATGACATGGACATATTTGGCTGGTGTCTAATGTTTACCCTATAGGTAGATAAACCTATTGGATTGTCAACTTCTTTCCTCGCCATTAATGAGTCCCTATTCAATCCAAGTTATTTTAGTACCAAGTCCTAAAGAATAGGCTAATTATTAACGATAGCCTCCAAGTCTATCTATAAATCACACGAATGCAAAAAATATATAGGTCTTTTGTAAAGGACTGAGTTCAGATATGTTGATTTGGACTTGATGGTAAGACAATATCGAGAGGTACCTTTGTTCAAGGTATGTGGATTGTTAAGGATCACACAAGGACAAGTTTTAAATAAGGGCTAGTCTTCTATATATCACATCAGGCAGGACTGTATTGGGAAGGAGATAAGATTGCGACTAGTGCTGTAAATTCCACGTGAGTGAGATGAACGGAGACAGTCTCTAAACTCCAGACAACACACAGACGAGAGGAAGAAACTGCAAGGAGCCTAGCTGACAGTTTTAAAGCCCGAATCAATCACTGTGTAAGGCAAGTCCGTGGACAGTAAAACACACTCACACACAAAACCATTCCATATAAATGAACAAAGAACGATATCAAACTGGACTGATAGCAAATCCTAGGGCTTGGTTAGGCTTGTCTTTTTGTTACCTAAATATATCTATGAACATTCAACCATAATTAAAGCTACGAATACAGTTTATTTACTAATCATTAAACACTACCAAATCAAAATTGATTTGTAAAGCCCTTTTTATTTCAAGCAATGTCACAGAGGGCACCACCACGAATGAGATCGAATCTCTCCTTAACTGGGTAGGCAATCAAATAATAACAGAGTTTAAAAGTGAACTTCCTGCGCATGTTCAGTCTGTTAAATTTCAGCATGGATACCCCTTAAGAAAACCTTAATTGGTATGACCCAATAAAATAAATGAACCACAGGTGTGGTGTCTTGGGGTAGGCCGTTTAACGTTCTGCCCCTTGTTATGTTGTTAGTTATAACACGATCATCTATTTCAGTACTAAAGATGGGAGAAAGGTTACAAAGCCAGAGAAAATTTGCATGTTCATTTGGAAATTGCGAGAGCACATTTAATAAGTCATGGAAATTACAGGCCCATCTGTGCAAGCACACTGGTCTGGTAAGATGTCTGAAACTCCTACCGGCTTAACGCCGCTTAAAACAGCCCAATGACGATAGCTGGGGAGAACGTTCTGAAGTATGATCGCGTTGATCTTGGTCTCTCCTGAGGAGATGGCATGTGTTAATATTGCTGTGTTCCTATTTTAATGACACAGAAGCCGTTTTCTTGCGAGGTATGTGAGAAGAGCTTCTGTACTCGCTACCAGCTTACCAGACACCAGCTGAACCACAGCGGAGAGAAGCCTTTCAAGTGAGCCGCTAAAAATCTGTCATTTTCTTGTGGTGACATGTAGTTGTGTGTACAGACCTTCCCCCCAACATGAGGCTTCTTCAACTGGTGATGTCTGTCTGTTAATAGTGACATCCTTAAACTACAACTGATGCCTTTCCTCTCTGTCCACCTGTGTCTGGCAGGTGCCCGACAGACGGATGTAATGAGTCATTTACTTCTCACGCCAGCGTGAAAAACCACATGTGTCGAGTTCACCAGCAGCAGGAGAGACGCTTCAAGGTGAATGAGACCAACGCAGGTCTCCTGTATTTCTCAATACACATGGAAACATTTTCTATGAATGGGTAGTCTGCCTACCAAATATTTCTTTACACAGTACTAATTTAACAGAAGGAATGGTTTATTTTCCTCATTGAGAATTTACGTGATGATCTTGGTGTCGAGTAAAGCCTTGCACTGCCTAGTGTTGCTGTGTAGACAATTGCACAGCTGGGTAATACCCTTGAGTCATGGTCATCGGTAGCTTGTCACTCTCACTGCAGTGCTAAGGCTCAATCGCCTGCTCTCTTCTAGTGTGACCATCCTGGTTGTGAGAAGGACTTCAAAAAGAGATATCAGCGTCACGCTCACAAGTGCGAGCACTCCCAGAGTCCGTCTCTCCAGTGAGTATTGGGCGCGCTGCCGTGTCTCCACGCGCCCAGGTCTGTCTGCCACGTGTCTGACGTCTGATCTCTGCTCTTCCTCCTCAGCTGCCAGGTGGAAGGCTGCAGACGAGCGTTTCCTACGCCTCGGAAGCTACAGACACACCTGAAGATCCACAAAGGTGAGCTGCTGTTAGCCTCTCGGGTCCAATAATGACCAGTTACGGGGACTCGTTTTTTAGGAGAACTGATGGGTTTGTTGCAGGTTATCCCTGTGAGGAAGAGGACTGCATCTTTCAGGGGAAGACCTGGACAGAATACCAGGAACACAGGAAGGAACATAAGAAGGAACACAGGGGTGTGTAGTTGCAGCATCTTAGATCCTCTGCCTGCCTGCATTTTGACACTTGGCCTGTTTCATTGGCCAGAATTTCCCCCCCAAAATAAAACACCTAAGTGTTTACCTAATGACTTGACTGCATGTATAAATGTTCCTGTCTTGTGACGTTGTTCTCGGTGCCTGTTTCTGTCTTCAGTCCGGCTACAGTGTGACGCCTGTCATAAGCAGTTCTGGCAGGCTTGGTTTTTGCGCGTGCACAAGCTGTGGGTCCATTCAGGGGAAAAGAGGCTGTTCAAGTGCTCCCAGCCGAACTGCCAGAAAACCTTCACCACGCGCTTCAATCTGGACCATCACGTGCTTGGGGATCACCTGCACAAGAAGAACTTTCAGTGTTCTCATCCAGGATGTGGCAAGAGCTTTGTGATGAAGGTGTGTGAGGAGGGTGGTGGAGGGGCTTGAAGACATTTCAAGTTGCTGAAACTTTCTGAAATCTCTTCCTCAGGAGAGTTTGAAGCGACATGGTGTTTCGCACGATCCTGAAAAGAAAAAACTGGTAAAGCAGGTAAAGTTCCAATCCAGATTCAAATGAAACGTGGCTTTTATTTTAATTTTTAGTTTACTTGGTGTTTTTTAATGTCCCTTGATTTTTATTTTTTTTCTGCAGAAATCACAGCCTCAAAAGACAACAGCCAAGAAGCCTAGCGAGTCAGTGAAGTCAGTACAGGACCTCGCTAGCAGGCTACGCAATACCAGTCTGGCTGACGGCAATCCGTGATGTGCGTCCTGTAGGACGGTGGTTTTTTTCGATGATGCGATGTTCCATTTATTGTTCAGTTCTAAAGTATCAAATTTTTGTTAACTTAAATACACTTGATGGAAATAAAACGCACTACTGCAAAGTAACAGCCTGGTATGTCCTAGAGCAGTGGGTCTCATCCCCCCCCCACTGTCCTGAATGTTCTAGATGTTTCCCTGCCCCAACACCTGGTTCTACTGAAGGGTCAGTAGCAGGATTCTACTGCTAGCCAACAACTCAAACATGTATTGGAGTAGAGCAACAAGCAGGACAGGTGTTCCCTAAGTACTGAGGGGTTGAGAACCACTGTTGTAGAGCAATGAGGATCTCTTGAATGAAACGTGGCCATGGGTACAATAAGTCAATGGTCCTTCGTGGGAACTCTTTAATAAACAAACAGCGTAATACACATTCACACACTTATAAAAGTCCAGCGTAATGGACGGCTGGTCGTCATGGTGTTGAGGCCTGATGCTGTGTACTGGGGGCGTGGTTTGAGGCCTGAGCATGTGACCAAGTAAGGCCTGGGAATAATTCAGCTGGATGCAACGCGTACTATTACAGCAGATACACATGGGTTATAGTTTGTGTTGATATACTTAAAAAAAAAAGTTAATCTACTGGACAAATAAAGAAATCGTACGACTTTGATCTATGCAGTGTGTTTGGTGTTGTAGAACGTTGCGTCCACCTGAATACACCCCTGGTTTCTATTGCAGTCCAAAGAAGCACTACAGACGTATGGTTCCAGAGATGCCCTCTCTTTTGAAAGGGGAGGGGCCAGCATGACTGTACGAGCACAGCAGTGGCTCAGGGGGGAGGAGGAGGGGGAGGGGGGGAGTCAGTCTTATGTGGCACAGCACAGACAGCCCAGCCTGGTCTGATGTGATCTGGTCTGGTTGGGTCAGAGTCTACAGCGTTCTAGTGTAGTTTGGTCCTGTTGTAGTTGGGTAGTATGGCACAATACAGCCTGATTCAGTTGTTTGGGGTAGGATCTCCATATCTACAACGTTCTTGGCTTGGTGGTGGTATGGGTAGGGGGGGGGGGTGTCGGGTTAGGCCAGGCTGCCGGGCCAGGACACCACGGTGAGACCAACACGGCTCCGTTGCTCCTTCAGCATGGGCACCAGAGCGGAGTGGCTCATGCCTGCCGTCGACAGCCCGTTTACAGCAACAATCATGTCCCCGCACCTGCAGGATGGAGGCCAAGACAACATTGTAGCCGTAGCACATTGTATTCCAGACCTGAACCGATATGAGCTTTTTTTCTGGTCTGTGCATTTGACTGACTGCTTATCAGCGCACAGATTAAAGAGGTCATGCGTTCTCAAATCGTTGACATTCCCAATCACTCACTTGAGACGACCATCGTAGTAAGCAGGGGTTCCCAGGACAATGGTCTTGATGAAGAATGCCTGGTTGCCATGGTTTTCCTCGAACCCTCCGACGATGCTGAATCCCCAGCTCCCAGGATGGTTTCTACGCAACACAATCTCATGACTGCTGTGGAGGTAGCTGTAGTGGAGGACATAAAGGAGCAAAAGAAGCCTGATTTTTTTAGTCTGGCGAGAAAGGAAGAAAAAGGAGAGCGAGAGTGGAGAGTCTGAGGTTGTCCTCTGCATGTCAGACAGACAGTTGGACTGGGGCACCAGGGTTCATGAGACTAAAACATCGCTCTTAGATGATAATCCGATGCTGTTGATGTTTATATCGCAGTTTGGCGAAACAAACAGAAAGATAATCCCACGGATGAACGGCCACCTTATGTAATAAACACTCCCTCTTTGATGCACTCACGTTCATGAACACACAAACTAAATACACGATGGAGACAGGAAGTCCACGTGCTCCGTTGACACGAGTTAACGCACATCTTCCCCTGCCCCCCGTCCCCCCTCGGCCTTCTCACCTGGGCAGGCCCAGCCACATGACCCAGGAGGGGGACCAACTGGCGTCGTAGTCGCTGTCATGAGTGTGGCAGTGTGGAGGCAGCAGCTGGTCCTCTGGGTTTGGCCCCAGGCCAGCCTCCTCCACCATGCTGACCTCCAGGGTCCTCAGCTGGACGGAGCAGGACGCAGCGCTGGCCTTCAGGGTGCCCACTGCCTCGCTGTGGCTCCGGTAGGTGAGATCCTGCCCGTTGATGCTCAGGAGCACGTCGCCTGGTGGAGGAGCCAGGGGGCAAGGGAGGAGGGGGCAAGGGAGCAAAGGAGGAGGGGGCATGGGAGCAAGGGAGGAGCAGGTAAGGGAAGAGGGGGCAAGGGAGGAAGGGGGCAGGGGAGGAGGGGACAGACGTCAAACACAAAATACTATGGTGATCCTATCTATAGAGGGTTTGTTGGATGGCAAATCCCTTCCGAGCAAATGACCCGCTTACCTCTTTTGATGCGTCCATCCCTGGACAGGCAGCCGTGGGGCTGGACGCTGGTCACAAAGATGGGCAGCTCGCCACTCTTGCTGCCCCGCCCCCCTGCCACCGTCATCCCCAGAGACTCCTGAGGCTCCTTCTTCACAGTGATGTGTTTCTCCTTACAGGAGACACACTGGGACAGGTCCTACAGCGCACACATACACACCAAAACACACTTTTATTAATGTATTGCATTTCATGGCTTTATGGGGTTGTGCAGTATATATATACACATATTTTTCTATCCTGCTTCCTCTACTCCCATTCAGTGTCGTTATTGTAATGCACCTTGCAAACCTGGTTTTGAAAAAGCGCTTCATACATTTAACTTACTTACCTAGCAACGTAAGTTCTAGAGTAGAACTTTGAGTCATTCTACTCACTCTGTGGGTGCTGGCCCGTGATAGATGGATGGGAACAGGGCTGGGGGTGGAGCTGTGATGGTGATGGTGATTAGGGAGGAAGTGGTCAAGGCAGTAGTCTCTGCTGGAGGTGGAGCTAGGTGGTGGGGGCGGGCTTTGCTTGGGAGGACGTCCAATCAGCAGATGGACTCTCTCACCACTGGCCTGTAGGGTAATCGAACGGGTCTAACTGTAGGACAAAACCTCTGTCGTCCGGACAACAAACACTAATCCACCACTATCGGTTTTATTGACGTTGATACATAATCTATTGACACACCCCTGCCATCCTGCACCTGGTTTATATACAATATACAAATATTTAAAACCCTTGTTTTAATATACTGTAGCACCAGGGTTAATACTGAAGTGGCTCCTGCCATCAGTATGACTTACCTGTATGATCTGAGCGGCCTGTTCTGGAGTCCCGTGGCGCAGGTCCTGCTCGTTGACGGCCAGCACGCGATCGTTACTGCACAGCCGTCCATCCTTAGCGGCCAGACCCCCCTCCAGGAGGTCCAGCACAAACACTCCGGCCTCGTCAGTCCTCCGGACCAGCTTGATGCCCAGCTGCTCCGACGAGTCCCGCTTGTGGAGGGTGATCCTCAGGGTGGCGGGGCTGGAGGGGGCGGCCTCCGGGGTGGAGCAGGGGGCGTGGGGCACGGCTGGGGTGGTGCTGGAGGAAGGCGGGGCCCGGGAGGCGCAGCGGCGCTCCCGTAACACCGTCAGCTGGAGGGTGGTGCAGGGGCGTGCCAGGGTGGAGCGGGCAAAGCTGTGGGGGACGTTGCTGATGTCCACGTTGTTCACCTGAGGAGGGGCAGAGAAGGGAGGAGGAGGGGCGGAGGAAGGAGAAGGAGGGGTGGAAGGAGGAGGGAGGAGGAGGGGAGGAGGAGGGGCGGAGGAAGGAGAAGGAGGGGTGGAAGGAGGAGGAGGGGAGGAGGAGGGGAAGAAGTATAGTGAGGGGACTAGTGAGGAAAAGGGAGTCACCTATGGATCGTCCTCCTCACCTGCAGGATCTGGTCCCCAGCCAGCAGCCTCCCATCACGGGCGATCACCCCCTCCCGATACACCTCCTGGATCACTATGTTGATGAGAGGAGTCTCGTTGCCCCCGACGATGCTGATGCCCAGCTCTACATAGGGGTTGGCTCGGTGCACCTCTATGCTGGTGATCTCCCCCTCAGGGAGGGAGGGCAGCTTCACACAGCCTGGAGGACACGCACACACGTACACACACGTACACACACACATGTACACACATATACACACACATGTAAACACACATATACACACATATGTACACATGCATATACACGCACATGTACACACATGTATACACACACACACACACACATATACACACGTTAATGACAACACCACTCAGGGAGGCGTCCAAAAATGGTGCTTCAAGGGTCTTGAGATTAAATCCAGGAAGGCGTGTTATACCTTCTTCTGCAGAGAGGGGCGGAGACTCAGGGCAGTCCCACCCTGAGGAGGCGGAGCTAACCGAGCGCAGTAAGTGGATGCAAGGATTACTGAGGGGGCGCTTCACTCTGGGGACAACACAGTCCAACCCCACCACACCTACACAGAAACAGAGATGGTCAGGAATGCAATTTAACCCTTAATCTTTCACCTCCCTCTCTCTACCTTCCCACCTCTCTCTCTCTCCCTCCCAACCTCTCCCTCTACCTTCCCACCCCTCTCTCTCTACCTTCCCACCTCTCTCTCTCCCTCCTCACCTCTCTCTCTCT
>BROE01000024.1:11687853-11726556 GCA_036571765.1 Plecoglossus altivelis | reverse complement strand
TCCAGGCAGCCACCACCCTGATGAGCGGAACTAACCGAGCGCATAAGTGGAGCAAGATACTGAGGGGGCGCGTCACTCTGGACAACACAGCCAACCCCACACACACCTACACACGAACAGAGATGGTCAGAATGAATTAACCCTTAATCTTTCACTCTCCCTTCTCTCTAACCTTCCCACACCCTCTCTCTTCTCTCCCTCCCACAACTCTCCCCTACCTCCCACCCTCTCTCTCTATCCCCCACCCTCTCTCCCCTCCGTCACCTCCTCGCTCTCTCTACCTTCCCACCTCTCTCTCTCCCTCCTCACCTCTCTCTCTCTACCTTCCCACCTCTCTCTCACTCCCTTCTCAGCTCTCTCTTTCTACTTTCCCACCTCTCTCTCCTACTTCCACCTCTCCTCTCCTCCCACCTCCTCTCTAGATCCCACTCTCTCCCTCCCCACCTCCTCTCTCCCTCCCCACCCTCTCCCCCCTCCCCACCCTCTTCTCTCTCTCTCCCTCCCCACCCCTCTCTCTCCCCCTCCCCACCTCTCTCCCTCCTTCCACACCTCTCTTTCTCACTCTCCCGCTCTGTCTCACACACAAACTCACAGTCACTCACAGGCAAACACAGACAATCTCTCTCTCCCCCTAGTCTTGTTGAGTTAACTACTGCCTACGACTATCTTTCCCTACAGGAGAACATGCCAGCACCCTGCTTGGCTGTGGCCATTCTGACTGGCAGTCAGTTCAGGATCAAAAACGATCTCACCACCCTCCAACTCACTGTCCTCCTCGTTGCTCTCCTCGAAGGCAGGGTTGTCCAGGCCCGAGTCGTCAGTCCACATGGGTACACTGCTGCCTGCAGTGGAGGGCCCCCCAGGGGGAGAGGGGGAGCTGTCCCTCAGCTCAGTCTGGGGGGACCGGGGGGACCTGGGGGGGCTGATAACCATGGCTCCCTCCTCCCTGCTCTCACAGCGAGGACCCTCGACGCTCGTCTGCGGAGGGCGCATGCCCGGACACCTGCGCACACGATCACAAGACGGTAATCACACAAAACTCTGCCGTGACATCAGGTTCAAAACGTGCAGGAACACGATCCCAAGCGTGAGAGGGATGGGAGAGCAGGAACGAGACAAAGAGAGAGATAAAGACACTGTCAGACATGTGAAAGAGACAAAGACACACAGACATGTGAGTAAAACAAAAACCTTGTGCTGCTGTCTTCCTCCATCTCCCAGTCCTTCACCCAGCCTAGGCTACACTCAGACTCTGGGATGTCTGCTACAGCACATCCAAAGCATCGACCGGCTGATCCGCCCTTAAGATGGTCACCTGTCTCTCACTGGGAAGGATCAGAAGCACTGGTCTATCCTGTCATGTAATCTAGTGGGTGGTAAGTGCGTCTTACCGACAGCATACAAAGTAAACAAAACCCACAGACAAAGCTAACTGTGATATATTAGCTCCTCTCATCCCATCCGCTGGATTAGCATTAGCCTTCAGTCTGCAGAGAGGAAACTGTGTGCAACAGGGGCTTAATCTCTACCCTAGTATAGAGCAGGAAGGATGTCCACATCAACATGACCTGATGAATCTTTCATCCTACTGTCAAGCTGTGACCAAGGCTTGTTTCCAGCGTCTACTGAGGCTGCTCAGGGGGGTGGATTCACAAGCCTCAGGCACTTTGGGAGATGTCAAAGGATTGGAGTGTTAGAGATCTGGGCATCATCTTGAAGGTTTTACCAAAGACATGGCTCAAGTTTAGATGGCAAAGATCCCAGTGACACAACTAGAAGTGGAAACTAGACTAGATTAAGTTGGACTAAGTGTGGATGGAATATGATCTACAGGGCTGGGGTAGGCTGTGATTGGCTAGGCCCAGCCGGGCCAGGCTAGGCTAGGATAGGCTAGGCTAAAATAGGCTAGGCTGGGCTATGCAAGGCTAGGCTAGGCTGGGCTACGAAAGGCTAGGCTAGGCTGGGCTACGAAAGGCTAGGCTAGGCTGGGCTTATATGGATCCTTAGTCCAAATAACTAAGGAAAAGCCTTCTGAGGGTCAGCAGCAGCTTGTTAGCGTGAGCTTGTTAGCTTGAGCTGGTTAATGTAAAGCTCCTTGAGAACTTGGCGTTTGGTTGCTGGAAAGTTCCCACACCTTTTGACCAATGCAATAACATCACTAGAAACCTTGTGTGTGTATAATAAATACACGACCGTATTACATATACGTTATATTCTTAAAGACAGAATCAAATATGGCATGGACGCACAGCTGGAATTTTTAAGATTCTAGAAATGTCCTTAATTTCTACCATTGAAGTATGTTAACATGAATCGTGCCCCTATTACCATGACGACGGTCACCCAGTCATGAGCAGGTGTCCAAACAGAAGGGGGTCTTTTCTCTGAGACAGATATAATGGATCACAGAGACCCTTATTCCAGTTGGCTCCCTAACCTGCTGTGTTTCGGTGTGATGTGCATTCCAGGCAGACTCTCGGTCTGACCATTAACCACTTGCTCGACCCACTCGTTACACGCTCATACAAACCACGTAAACGTTCAACTTTTCACACCCATCAAACCTGATACTATATATCTCCTATCTCCTAATATCTACAGTATATTTGACTTTATACTGAACACCCTCTCTTGCGATTCAAGCGCAACAAGCACTCCTGCCCCAGCTAGCTCCCGATCGCCGTATAAACCCCAAACACACACACCCAGGGTAGGGGTTCAAGTCGTGTTTTGGGGGGGGGCGACTGAAAGCACTTGACAGCTGATTGGCTCTCACTCACCACAGGTCTGGGTTGCCCTTGGCCGTTTCACAGAAGAAGTGGTTAAAAAGATCTCTGGAGTTGAAGTTGCTCAGCATGGTTGCAGAGAACATGAAGTCTTTGTCAGCCAACACATGACCAGGTAACCACTAATCCCTCATCACATGACCTGCTGGGCCAAGTAATCTCTACGTGCTCTCACAACAGCTAGTCTATGAAGATTATGGGGAAACTGATGCTAAGTATATCCCTATAGGATTCAGATTTGAGCTATGTTGTTCAGTTTCCCACCACAACTATTTTGACGAGTCCTTGTTGCACCATAATAATGATAATAATATCTGCTTTGCAAGGGTTAGGTTATTTGGTTCGCAAGGTAATACATGGTCATGCATACAACTATTTTCCATCTTTATTTTGAAAACAGACGTTTTCAGTCTTTTGTGCTTGTAGAAATGTTACCATGTGTTTGTTACATGATATGCATTTCCCTGATTTCCCCATGAGTGTGTTAATCTCTTATTTACTCTACTCTATGTCTGTGTTTATTTCTAGTCATTAACAGCCTACAGTCAATGTAATCCACGAGCAGTTTCCATTACAGATACTTTGAAACGCCTTCGTGCATTTCTCTCTGATGCGTGTGTGTTGGGATGGACACTGTCCTTTGTCATACCTGCATGCACTCGTTGTCAGCCCATACCTGTGCTTAAGGTGTGCCTCCAGGTCACAGCGGGGCATGCCGAGGGAGCAGGCCAGGGTCATAGGGCAGGACACAGACAGCTTGTCCAGCAGTTTATGGACCAGGATGCTGGACCTGCGACACGCCTGCAGCTGCAACCGGGCTCGGTCCAGGGGGCAGAAGTCCCGCTCCTGCAGGAAGCTGCGCAGGCAGCGGGCACAGAAGGTGTGCCCGCATGGCGTGTCCAGGGGCTGGACCAGGGGCTGCAGGCAGATGTGGCACACGAGGTCGTCGTCCACCTCCAGACGGTAGTTGTACAGGTGGTTCTCCCGAGCCCGATGGAGCTGTCCACACTCAGGACACAAGGCTTCCAGGACGGACTCCGCCGGCCCGGCTGGACCCACCTCGCAGCCCGGGCTCCCCATAGTCCCTCCACCACCGCTAGGCTTTGGCACGTTTGTATCCGGGGGAGGGGGGGGGGAGGGCTGTGGTGGGGGTGGGGAGGGGGAGGTAGGGGGGCGTCCTATCCCATAAGCCTCAGAGGATGTGTGCGTTACAGAGAGGACAGCCACCCCCCCAGCTGCCAAAAAGACATCTCCCTGCAGAACAGACACAGGAGGTTAATCGCTTGGAACGTCCAAGTACTATATTATTCTATTATTCTCGCTTTTCTGCTCCTGTGGACGGATTCACAGCCTGCTTCTGTTCATGAAGCGATTCCGTGCTTCATCTGTGAGCGTGAGCGCACGAGACGGAGAGTGTGTGTGAGGTGAGAAACAGAGAAGATTGAAAAGCGTGTGTGTCTGTGTGTGTGTGTGTGTATGCGTGTGTGTGTAGATTATACATCACTGCTCCTGCTCTTTAATCTAGCAGTGTAATCTCTTTTTTGCTCTCGCCTGCTGCAATCTTCCAATCCTACAGAGAGGGGAATTATCCGGGATTGAGTCAGAGAGGCGCAGCTGAGAGGAAAAATGGACGGAGAGGAAGAGAGCATGAGAGGGGAGAGGTAAAGACTGTGGGAGAGATGTCGCGGAGGGGGGTGGAGGGGGGTAGTGACTGACAGTCGAAAGCCACAAAGAAGCGGAGGGGGGGGGAGAAAAGAGACTAGCAGGAGGATAAAGAGATGGGCTGAGAGACAGGGAGGAGTTAGAGCGTTTCAAAACAAAAGAAAGGAAGGGAAACAAAAAGGAAAGGAGAGACAGGAGTTAAAGCAGCTCTAAAATATCCTCATCCAGGCTCGTTTCTTTTAGTGATGCTGAATATCCCATGCAAGCATGCTGAGCTATTTTTTCTCCCCATTTCACATCAAAGACCATCTAGATCTATACGAGAGCTTCCAATGACAATGTAATGGCCCACCTGTCTTCCTTTGAAAAGCAGCTCACTCTGGATGCCCTAAGGTTTGTGGCGCTCCTAAGAGCTGTTGCATTGTGCAATAGTCATTTCACTGTCTGTCACATCCAAAGTCACTGAGACCTCCCCTCCTCTGTCAGCCTGGAGCAGCAGAGGAGCACCCGGACAGACCGAACAGCAGGGGGCGCACTTTAGCGCACGGCACAGGCGCGAGACAAGCAGCAACCAGCCACTAGCTACCTGACTGCTTCTGTCTCCATGACGACCCGGAGCATGTTCAGAGGGCCATGACATTCAGAGAACAGACATGAACGTAGTGTGTCTCGGCTGCACCCTCCGAAGAGGAGTTCCATCCACGCTACGCATTCAACGCCTGAGCACGGCCGGCCAAAAGGGAACAGAGCGCCCCTTCATTTCATCTTTCCGACGGCTGTTTCCATGGCCACAGTGCTCTCAGTGTAGGCCACCTGTCTCCATGACTACCTGCTCCCGTCTCCGTGACAACCTGCTTCCGTCTCCTTGACTACGGGTCCTTCAACCCCCCCCCCTCCCCTTCCCCCAGTCTTCTTAAGTACCTGCTCCTGTCTCTGTGACTGCCCGCTTCTGTTCCCCTACCCTGCAGCTGGACATGAATTACTCATGAGGAAACAAGTCTCCTCTGTTCCCATAACAAAGCTCTGACATCATCTCGTCACACAGTCTTCGATGTGCATCCTCTCGCTTGCACGCACGCACGCGCACGCGAACGGACGCGCGGACGCACGTACACGGACGCACACACACACACGCACACGGACGCACACACACAAACATTATACTGGGTTGAGTTGATGTGTATGCAATCAATGAGTTACTTTGCCACTCTGCTAGCACTTTGCAATATGGAGCCTGCAGCCACAGCAGCACTTAAATCTAAAGCCTTTTTTTTACATCGTTGAACTGAGTAACTGGCTCAGATTCCATTACATGTAACATTTTAGCAACAGAATGGCACTGTTTAGTATCTCTTTGCAGTACAAGACGTCCGTTCTTCCTTCCATCGGCGTGCTTGTCTGTGTACGTCTTTTGACTGTGTCTCGCCAAATGGTCCAAGACCACAGTGTTATTGTGACTGCATCCATAGATATCTATACCGAAACACAGCAAGGCCTAGTGTCGTTCAATGTCGTGCTGATAGCCTATTTCTCAATACACATAGCGCACTAAAGGGACATCTGTTCTATTCAGGAACAAAATGAATAATATTAAGCCATCCTAAAAACAATCGATGAAGCATGTCAACGTGTAAGAAATGATCCTTTCGCCAATAATACTATTTTAGTAAGCTTTTATGTAGCTTGCACTGAACATGCATGTGTTTTTCACAAATGCCTTGTCAAACGCAATATCATTCGATATTCATTATCAAATTATACACTGACAGTATTTAAGCGCAGACAGACATACAAAGACACAAACGGATTTTATTGATGCTAAAACGTCCGCATCATTTTAAATATTGACACTGGCTTTAGTTGATTACGGATTAAACGAATGCCATTGTTCCGTCTAACAACAACATGACAACATGACAGCGATGTATAGTCTATATGATTCGTTTTTTATGTTCATTTCTCAGCCAGCTTTGTGTCTGTCTGGTTGTCTACTTCACCGCCTATCTCTAAGAGCCGCTGACAGGGATGAATGATGGACAACAGCTTTTCCGAGAGAAAATATCATTTTGTGACATTGTCCATGTACAATCAGAATATATGCATTGCATTACCTACTCCGGCTTCTCCTTCGTGCCGTTAATTCCGGCCCCGGGAGGGGACAATTAGCTACGGAACCTCAATCACACAATCACCGCAACGAACCGTTCCGCAGCCGCATGTAAACGCCCCCGTGTCTTTCCAGATGATGTACCGCCCATCGCAACGTTCTGGCTGTCCGTCAAAGAAATGAGGCGGGGTCTAGCCTTGAGGACCACATCCAAATGTATGGGTGACCAATAGAATGCCTTACAGAAAAATACGTAACATTTTAAATCTAAAAAACATGTTGCACTGAGGAGGCAAACACAGCCTTAAATCACGATATCTTGTATAAGTGAATGTGATATTTTTCTTTGAATCATAATTTTCTAGAAATAATTAATTTGTTGGATTGTACGGCGCTGTAAAGGGAACAAGGCCGCTTTCGAAGGCCCTCTTGGTTTCGACAGGTAGCGACAAGGAAGTCAATTGAACCATTTTTTTGTAAAATAGTTTTGTCCATTTTCTCGTTCGCTGTATATCATGGCAGACGATACTGAATTGGAGAAGTAGGTTTTGTTTATTTTACCATCTGTATAATTGTGTATGATTATGAAAATGATGTCTTAAGAGCGGCTATGATAACATTAGCTATTACAGTACGTATTATGCCAACTGGATCAGCAATACAAGTACGCTCATGCAGATTGTGTGTGTCCTGATTTGAATAAGAATGGTGGAAATGTATGCACGTAGAATGTTGTCCGTCTTTAATGGCTCTGGAGATAAGTTGGCAGCAAGACATAGGGTGAACTTCGTGTGCCAGTATTTGAATTGCACATAAGTGTATGCTTGGTCAAAGGTCAGTTAGCTATAATAGTTGCTTTCTTCTCGTAGTAAGTTAACTAGCAGCTCAGGTCAACTCGGGACAGACTGGCACTTGCTCAATGTAACATTAGTGATTCACACAGTCTGCCCATTTCTGCTTTGCCGCACTCTACGTTTAGTTTTATCTTGATTAAAATAACATTTATGGATACACTCTGTTCTTTTCCTTTACAGTTCTTATAATTTATCTCTCGATTTCCCTGCCTTTCGCCAACTTCACTTTTTCCTAAAGATGACACTGTTGTGTAAATGGTTCTGCATTGCTCTCAGTTCTAATCGATTAGTGTGTTGTGTTTATGTGACAGACGGGCAGTGGAGGAGTTACTGAAAGAGGCCACTAGAGCACGGGTTCGAGCAGAAACCATGGGCCCGGCTGGCTGGTGAGAAGAATGGAAATGACACTCCAGCATGATTTTATGGAGTCAGTTTGCACAGTACTTTACAGACTGCTACTTATTCTGTGAACTAGCCCTCATTTTTCAAACACCCCCCATTCATAGCTTGTCATGTACCTGTTGTGAAGCATTTCTCCAACTTGTACAGCTCAGACATGTCTTTGTGTCAGACAGATGTCGGTTTTGGAAACTAGGGTGTTTCTGACCTTGTGTTTGGGACTTTGTTACCTCAGTAACTCGGTGTAACTTGATGATGTTGTGTTTCTGTCAGGATGAAGTGTCCTCTTCGCAGCACCAACAAGCGTTTCCTTCTAAACACGCTGCGGAATTCCGGCTCGCAACAGCGTCGTCACTCCAGATCGCCGTCGCGTGAGCGCCAGGGAGCCTCGGAGCACAGGTCAAAGGGCAAGGCCCGCAGGACGACCCCGCCTGCAGGTCCCGTCGCCGACGGCGACCGTGCAGACTGGAGGAGCGACAGGCACCGACTCGAAGACAGAGATGACAAGCAGAAAGTCTGGCGTTATCGCGGAAGAGAGGCTCATTCTAAAACACACACTAAAGAAGCTCCGTTGGAGGGAATTTCCTCCCAAAGAAGTCGTTACCTTTCCAGAGATCACAGTGACTCTCGCAGTGGCGTCTCCTCCGCTCACTCACACCCCTCCCCCCGGTCAGGCCACCCCCCTAAAGTCCCGCGCCAGCGCTCCCGGTCACCAGTCAGGGACTCGCCTCGTGGGAGGGCCCGTCGGTTCTGACATCACTTCTCACTCTGACAGTTTCCTCCAGAAGGGGCATGTTCCTGAGTCTCTGTCGCACGTGGACGTCCTTTACTGTCTTGGAGCAGAAAGCAGGCTAACAGACCAGCTCACTGGCTGGGAGGGACACAGGGACACAGGAACAAAAGATGAATTGATACAGGAGATTGTAGGAGAACGTTCACCTTCTCATGTCTCAGCACATAAACATTGAATGGAGAAATATGGTTCCGCTTTTTACAATACTCTCTTATGAGACACATTTCAGTAGCGTTGGGCTGGCATTGCATGTGGTTTGAAGATATCTGCAAATGATGTGTTGAGCAAAGTCAACAGTAAACATTTTGAGGTGTTTTAAAGTCTGTTTCGTGTAAACACGTGAAAATAATTGTATTGTATTAGGACACAGTGCATATTAAGTTCTTTAGCCTTCTGATATATTTCCGAGAAGCTTTTTCATGTTTTTGGATTCATTGTTACAAAACCCTGAAAAAGTTAATAGCACTTGCAGCACTAGCAGTCTACTTTTGTCATTTTGTTGTGCAGTGATTTGTACAGTATTTGTACTAATTTTACGCATTTACACAGGTGCTTGATAATGATTTCAGGATGTTTTTTTTCTAAACTAGAACGAGTTTGATTTCGATTATAAGATCTTTAACATTCTTTTGTCATTACTAGCCGTTAGTAATGTTTACATAAGCAATGGCTGTCGCCAGTAGGTAAGCAGTTTTTATCATGTCTCCCTTTTTTTGACATCTATATGCACTTTATCAGAAACGGCTTTGTTTGTGAACAAGAAGAATAAGGTGCCGTATCGTTGGCACTCCTTAGGTTCCATAGTGGGTCTCCCTTTTTTATTACAATCCTCAGAAAACATTGGACGATTGAATAAAAATAACACGTTTACGTCAAATACTGTTAGGCTGACGTCTCATTACTTTAATCCGAGGAATTTTGCTTCTACATTAAACAATTCAGTTTTTTTGTGTGTGTGTTAGAGGCATTGCGTTATTAAATTTGTGTAGAATTGTGGACTATGTCCGAACTTTTGTTTCTACCGAAGACAACTGTTTTGGCGCATTTAAAGAGTAAAAATCAATCCCCTTAAAAAGTCTGCAGTAACAGGTGGACTTCTACTCAAGCGTTCTAAGTTATTTTCCCGCTAGCCGCTTTTTTCTATCTGTTTGACGTTTCCATTTGGCTTTTCGTCTGTCAATGAACCTATTTTTAAGCTTTTACCATTTTATTGCCGCCTATCGAGAGTCCTTATAGACCATTTAATTGCAAGTCCTCTGCTGAATTACTTTTGATTCCATATAATAGGCGTAAATGTCCGTTGAGTGTCGACTAACGCCACATTATCTTTCACTTAAAACCATTAGGCCTACGGAGAGGTCTGTGCCTGAATAGACTAAATTGCGTTTTACGCAGTTACGCTTCATAAACTCCGATGTGCGTCTACTCTGTAGTAGGGAATAGCTTGGGTTAGCCGTTTCCTTCCTCTCTCAAACGAAGATCAAATATAAACACCATTAAGCGGCATAACATGAACTGATTTGAATGAAATTGGTTTACTTGAACTTTATAACAGGGCTGAGTGCTCCATTAAGATACTAGAAGCCCTATTCACTTGAAGAACTCCGTGCAAATAGTGATCTTGCTAGCCATTTTATATAAATAGAAATATGCTAGTTCCATAGTCACGCTATAAAATGCGGTCGATCGGCTTACACCACTCTCTAGTGTTCCATAAAAACATGATCATTTTGAATAGGCTAAAGCGTATTTGCTGAAGCAATTGCGAATCAAAATGAAAAAGTAAGAATCGTGTGTCTGACATTCCTCAAATGGGCTATGGTTGGTGTGTTAGGGTAGTTCATGCGCTCACGGGTTGGAAAGACAGACGTGATCCAGACGCGATGCTTACTAATTGAGTTCTGTTCCTCACTCCATGGTAATTGGTTTACATCATCCCACTCCCCTTTAACGCGAGGAGTGTTGTTAAATGGCCCGAAAACTGGTCACCCTAATGACCAGCAAACAACGAAGGAGAGTGGTCGGTGAAGCGCCTGTCTACTATTTGAACAACCAGGTAGCCGTTTAAATGGTGTTAAATGAGGCATTTACAGACCTGTAATGGACAGATTTTAGCCGTCACAAAGTTAAGGTTTCAATCTGAGAGCAACTTAAATGCTGTTGTGATATAGCATGAATGCTCGTTCATGCTCTGTTCTTTGTCCCGCCACCCAACATCGCTGCCTAGTATCCAAGACAACCCCCTCCCCATCCAACCCTCTTATCTCAAGGGTCAGCCAATTCTGCTGCCCATATCCATATGCGGTTATCGATTTCCCTTTTCAGTCTTATATAGGTCTATATTGACAGGTGCCTATATACAGTACATGCTAAATTGGCGCATTGATAAACGCCAGAGAAATGTCACTTGTCCCCTTATTTCTTTCTTTTATCCACGACTATACAAAACATCCAGAAGTCAGTCTGTTGACTTGTGTTCTCCGCTTGTCCCTGTCTCGCTGATAAGGTCCCGATGGCATTATCCTCTCCACACACAGATAGGGTCTGTGGATTCCCCTGCTCACCTGTTGCATTGGAGTTGAGAACAGGTGGATCTTAGAGACTCGATGGCAAACAATGAACTATTTACCGAGGGCATTGATTTACGCATCGGTCAATTCTGTTCAATTATTGGTAGACCACGCAGCAGCGTCAACAGCTAAGGAGACGCAGAGTTAGCGACAAGTTCTCCGTTTTTGTGTAAACATTGAAACCAATGGCTTAGGTGCAGCGGGGTCACATGGTGACAATGACACACCCGTTGAGGGCCTATAGCGGCGCCAGACTGTGGCAGCAGGACATGTAGAGCAAAAGACTGAGGCAGTGGCAGGGCACAGCAGATACATGTGCGGGCAAACCACGGGATAGCCTCGGCTCTTGGCAGTCATGAATCGAGAAGAGCATTATTACGCCTCAGCACAGCTGTTTAAAGACCCTTGCGCCTTCCAGCGACCCCAGAGCGAGGACTACAATCACAGTCCGCCGCCGTGTCTTTACATGGGCAGACAGGCCCAGTCCATCTACACTACGCCGACCATAGGCGTTTTGGAGCAGGCGAGCATTCCTGACATTGGTCCTTACAACATGCCCATGCGGGACGATCCGAGCGTGCCCCAGCTCCACCATCCTCAGACGCCCCTCCAGCCTCTTACTACGTCCAGTGCTTATGGAGAACCCGGGGAACTGGCTCTATGTGGCGATAGAAACCGATACCACCTCCCGTTCCCTTGGATGAAAACCACCAAGTCACACGCACACACCTGGAAAGGACAGTGGCCAGGTAAGGTCCATATCGAGTGGATGTTGTTCATATCTGTAGGGAGAATAAATCGGGTTAGATTTTTTAAATCATGTTTTATGAACTCTAACCCTGACCTAGGCTATACGTTAGAGACGGATCTCAATTTGAGGTTAAATTAGTAGGTATCGTCAAATCGGACAACTCATCGTAACAGCCTGATAATAGTTGAACACATTTTCCCTGAATGGAATTATTTTGTAAAAGTGTAAACTAGTATTTGGGTGTAGCTTGGATATGCCTTTTTAATTTGAGTAATAAAACTACATTTTTAAGACATATTTTGAGAGATTGGGATAAAATACATTTTTCACTTGAAGTTTGATTATATCATTTTTTTATGAGATTAATCTCCAAAATCGAATAACTTTATTGCCAAGATTTGCCATGGACTATAATGGCTCACTAAAGCGTTTTACAGATGTTGTCTCCATTCAAACTCTCCACATCACGATTCCTCCTTCATTTGTCACAAGCAATAGAAATAATTGAACCACTGTAAATGTCAGAAATTATAGTATTTTTTGGTGCTACTGTTATGAAGTTATATGTTATGGCCAACATATTTTTGTACCTTGCACAGTTTAGTTCTGTTTTGATGCGGCCATTTTGAGGTGTGTCATCTCAGGGCCTGTTTAAAACAAAACTTTTCTTTTCTAATAAATAGTTTATTTTATAAAACACAGCCACTAAAGCCAAATTATTTATGAACTTTAGTATAAATATAAGACCTGCTTGTAAAATCCATGCACAAAATATGCTATAATCTTAATAACAAAATAGCATAAAGAATAGACATGACATGAAAAATTAATTCCTTAACTTTTAATTTGAGATTCATATAACATAATTTAAAATACATATAATATGATTTAAGATGTATTTAACATGATTTAAGTTGCATATAACATGATTTGCAGTTTGGGATGGAAAGACCTCTGGAATTCTCAGTTAAAATGAAGATTTTAAAAACACATAGAAACGATCAAAATCAAATTCTGAAAATATTTATCCTTTTCAGAGTCACCTGTTTACCTCCTTGTCCAAGAATTGATCCAAGAAAATCTTTTACAGAATCCCTATAGGATGGTTGAGGATTATTTTGCAGATATTCCAACAAATATTAATTCAACCTGATTGACAGTGTGACAGTATATATGTGTTCTTCCCTGTGAACCAGAATCTTTCCTTTTGCAAAAAAACAAAATAAAAATCAACCTTTATCCCATCCCTGGCAGCATATTTGTTATTCAACCAAAACCCACATAGCTGCACATTAAATGTCTTCCAAGGTCTTTTAGGGGCAATCAAGTGTCCAATGTACATACACATTCCTTCGTCTTTCCCCCCTCATCCACTTTCTCCCCCACTGTCTCCCCCCTTCCTCCCAGGTCCTTACATGATGGAGACTGAGGAGAACAAGCGGACACGGACAGCGTACACCCGCGCCCAGCTGCTGGAGCTGGAGAAGGAGTTCCTCTTCAACAAGTACATTTCCCGACCGCGGAGGGTGGAGCTGGCTCTGACCTTAAGCCTTACCGAGCGGCACATCAAGATCTGGTTTCAGAACAGGAGGATGAAGTGGAAGAAGGAAGAGGACAAGAAGAGGGTGCGAGGGATGGAACCAGACCAGGATTCCGCTATCACCTCCGGGGACCTGAAGGACGACGCGAGCACAGGGATCACCATGGGAGGCCCCTCCTCCGCTGCTGCCGCTCCCAACGCCTCTCCCTCCTCGCCCCTGCACAGTCGTACTCTCCCTGGCCCCAGAGACCCAGCCTAGCTTCACAAAAAGACGGCCAGGAAGAGGTGGCACTTATTCCGTTAACTCAGACAGCAGAATCAGACTCACCCTCTGCAGAGACATTTTCTTGGGATTTTACCATCCTGATGTCTGAGTTCTTGACTCAATCTTTAAATATGTTAAATGAATTTGTGCTGAGAAGCTGGTGGACACCAAGAGACAACAACAGGACCTAAGCCACATTGAATGACATGACTGTTCCCTGTCATCTCACATTATGCCCAGTAGAGGGCAGCATCACTGTACTCCCATTGAGGACGCCTTATGGTTTTACTGATGGAAATACATGCAGTTAGAGCTACTGTTGTAATAAACGAAATGCACTTCATGTATAAGTCTTTATTAACATGCTCTGAATTGTACAACCATGTTTAATTTATGTAGTGTATAAGTACTGGCAGTGCACAGTGCCACTTGTGGCCTTTGTTATGTTAATCAAGTGTGCCTCGGTTGTAGAGAAATTCTTAGCAAAAACAAGATATCCAAACTTTTAGGGTATCATTGTGGTGCATAAGGTGTTGTAAATATGAATATGCGTCTACAGCGACGTTTAGGCTAATGGTTTGATCAATTATGTAATACCAAATAACAATAACGTGCCTTTGTATCATGTAATAAAGAAGAATACATTATCCGTGGCTCAATTAATTCTCAAATTCTAGAGTCATTCACATATATTGCAAGTCTAGCCTAAACAGCCACGTTGAAAGATGACAAAAACGCCTGTCCACTTTTTCAGTCACAACTTGTTGGGCAGGTCATGCAGCATTAGGGTTTTCAAACGCAGGTGACAAATCTTTTTCACTTCCTCAATGGCACGCGCCAACTCCACCACGCGATCGTTCTTCAGGCGCTCTGACAGCTCGCGCAGGATGGTCGCCTTGTTGTTCATGCGAGCACATATCACAAACGGGAATCCGAATCGTAGTTTATATTGTGTGTTGAGGCGCGCCATGTGCGCGATCTCTGCCGCGTCCAGAGTGTCAAGCCCAGCATGGCCCTGCTCCTCTCGCGACTCTTCGGTCAGAGTGCCGCTCTGGAGATCCTTTCCCGCGAGGTCAGGATGACATCTGAGAATTCCTTCTCTACCTGGACACAAAAGTGACGTGTAACACTATTGCTCCACTGTAAATACACTTCAGTTTAAAATTAAACCCAAAATACATGATTACATTGCTTATTAAGGCAAGGCCTAGCCTACCTGATTCGGGGAGGGCCTCGATGAATTCATTAATAGAGACTTCCATGTCCAAGAGACTCGCAAATGGACGTCTTGACCACACTGCGGCCACTATTATCGGGCATTTTTCAACCACGTTACCAAATGTGTTCACAAAATCCTCATACGACAGAGAATTTACTGCGCCGATTTCCATGTCTAGTTCGTACACAGCCTCTTCAAAGAAGTTTTACTGAGGAATTCCAAATGTCCCAAAGGTTAGCAAGGGCCAATGCACTCGGGCGTACAGAGCTTTGGCGCCCTTATTGGTTAATATTTGCTTTTCCTTTTTGCGAGCATACAACCCTTTAATGGAGTCTCTGAAAAGTTCAATGTCATGTTGTTGTGTCACATTATCTTCTTAAATTATATGAACATTGATGTTAATGATAACCAGATGAACTGACTATAAAGCATTACCTATAATGTCTTATAGTTTGTTTGCAGACAAGCCTAAGTGACTGTTTTACGAGACAAACAGTTATAAAGGAATGGGTGTACCGTCAACAAATCTGGCATTTATAAAGCCTATCATAACGAATTACATCGTAAAATGAATGGGTCCGATCCTATGAATCGTCTCGTTTGTGGGCTGGTTAGTTTACTTGTTAGGCATATGCTGTCAGACAGGTTAAAACCTACACTGTAGTGTGTAGGCCATACGAATTAATGACTGAGTTGACAATCGTAGTGCATAGTAGCCTAAGTATGGTGCTAATGATGGAATTCCCAAATTTATGTACACAATCAAAATATAGGCCTACCGCCTACCAATTAACTAAGCATTACTTGAAACAAATGCATATTTGAGTGGGTCTAATCAAAACCATCCTATATCCCCAGCTACTGTGCATACCTAATATTTAGTTCACAAATGTAACTAGTAGCCTAGCGCACTCGTCAACCACCGGAAATAACTAGTAATAGGGAGTATTAAAAGTCTGTGGGCTTCTCACTGTTGTTGCCTAAACCTTACTCTGGCGCCATCTAGCGTTGAAAATTTAAGTTCTGAAACTACAACATACGCAGGTTAGAATGTAGGCGAGAACTACGGTCTGTATTTTAAATGTTTTTATTTCAGGACGGACAAAACAGGCACTTAAAATTCTTAGAACGACATTGTAAATGTAGAAACAGTGATTGAATAGGCAGCATATACGAATAGAGAAAGCTAACACGCTGAACTGATCAAATGAAAAATAACATCAAGTCAACAATGCATCATTGATCCACAACAACACTCACATTGTAAAAAACTGGTTGTATAAAAGCACATTTTACATATGTTGATAGAAGTTATCGCTTAAATTTTTACATCAATGTTTTGAATCCCTTACAAACACTCCCACAAGATCACTCAACACATCATTTCAGACCTGCACTGTCTGGTTTGAACTGTTGATCTTCAACTGTCATGCTGTCTGGATCGGATGGTCTCTTGCTGTACTGGTTCAGTTCCAGTGGATCCTCCCTCTCTGTGTCCAAGGCTGAAAGTATTACTGTTGCATTCTGGGAGAGCGAGTCATGAGAGCTGTTGTCTATGATATTTTGGTATAGCTGCAAGGGAAGGTCACAATCAGAAACTGACAATTGTGTACTGTTACATACTTGGAAAAATAATATGCTTACTGCTACTGTGAATGAAATGTCATGTACAGTCTGAATGATAGAGATGAGTAGCAGATTATTTAGAAAATCCAATATCCTCACCTTCTCTTCCACGTCTGTCATCTGGTCGAACATAAAGGCCACTAGCTTGGAGAAGACTGGCCGGTCACTGGGTTCAAGGGCCCAGCAATCACACATCATTCTATACCTGGAGAAGTTAAAGAGATGGATAAGGAGGGAGGGAAGGAAGGAGAGAGAAGAAGAGAAGAGAGAGGAGGAGAGAGGAAGAGAGGAGGTGAGAGGGAGAGAGGAAGAGAGAGGGGGAGAGAAGAAGAGAGAGGAAGAGAGGGGGAGAGAGGAAGAGAGAGGAAGGGAGAGGTAAAGAGAGAAAGAGAGGAAGAGAGAGGAAGAGAGGAGGAGAGAGGTAGAGAGGAAAAGAGAGAGGAGGAGAGAGGAACAGAGAAGAGGAGAGAGGAAGAGAGAGGAGGAGAGAGGAGGAGAGAGGAGGAGAGAGAGGTAGAGAGGGGAAGAGAGGAGGAAAGAGGAAGAGAGAGAAAGAGGCCAGCGAGCAAGAGAGAGGGACATCAGTAGAAGAGAGGACACTGTCTGGCGTTCACAGCAGGATGTTTCATGAAGCCTACGTCTGGGATATTAAAACCTGTCCAGAAACTGCCAGTGGCCATGTTAATATAGGAGTCAGACGGGCAGCTGAGACATACACAGAATCACTGGCGTAGTAGGGCTGCTCCATCTTGAACCCTCTCTGAATCATCACGTAGAAGTTTGTGTCCACCTTCACACCAGGGTATGGAGTCACTCCTGAGGTCAGATGAAAGAGAAAAAGAGAGCGAATAAGAGAAGGCACGGGTCAGACAGACACGCTCAGTATGTTCACCATTTCCTGCACTGCATATTCTCTGGATACACTATCTGGATAAGGTATACAGTATAGCTTATCGAGATGTGGACATACCCAGAGAGAAGATCTCCCACAGCAGGATTCCGTAGGCCCAGACGTCACTCTGCATGGTGTAGATACCATGGAAGACACTTTCCGGAGCCATCCACTTCACTGGTAGACGTACCTGAAACAGGACAGCTATGGGAGACGCTCTCACATGCAGCTTAGCATGTCCAGATCAAAACGTCATAGAGACGTACACGATCAACTACTATGAAGGGGAAACGATTCTATCAAAGCAACATAGCTGACGTTCACACTAACTTAGCCTCAGATTATGAACACTTATTCACACAGCGGTGTTCATCTCTACGCTTCTTCAACCCAGAAGGACAGCTAGTGTTAAGCTCTACAGCATGGCTTACATTTCCCCTCACTACGTAATTGGAGTCGTTGTCGATGTCCCTGGCGAGTCCAAAGTCCCCGATCTTCACCAGTTGTCCCTGCGTCACCATTACGTTCCGAGCTGCCAGGTCGCGATGGATACACTGGGATGCAATAACATTCACATTATAATGTTAACATATTATACATACTGTAATGTTAACATAATAATGCGAACAATAATGTATATCATATAATGTTAATGTAATGTATATCATATAATGTTAATGTAATGTTAACATATAATGGTAATTTATGTTAACATATTATGTTAATGGGGCTAATAGGGCAGGGGGTGGGGGAGGGAGCGGGTGCATGTGGCGTGGGGCGGTGAGCGGGGGGCGGGGGCGCGTGGGGCGGTGAGCGGGGGGCGGGGGGTGGTGAGCGGGGGGCGGGGGCGCGTGGGGCGGTGAGCGGGGAGTGAGGGCGGTGACGGGGGCAGGGGGCACGTGAGGTGGGGGGCGGTGAGCGGGGGGCAGGGGCGCGTGAGGCTGTGGGGCTGGAGGCTGGGGGCAGGGGTCGGTTGGGGGCGCTTGGGTGGTTGGGAGGGCTGTGGTGCGGGGCGACAGGTGGGGCGGGAGCGGGGGGCGGGGGGGGGGACACGGGGGCGGCGGCAAGGCTCCTCTTGTGTGGTTCCCCTCTTACATTCTTGGAGGACAGGAAGTCCATGCCCTGGGCCACCTGGAAGCTGTAGCTAATCAGATCCTCCATGGTCAGGTGGTCATAGTCAGAGCTCTCTGTGATCACATGACACAGCACGTTCACACATCACCTGAGGTCACATGATACAGTAATGCCTGAGAGCTTCTTCTCTCATCCTTTCTACCTTTCATCCTCCTGTTCCCCATTTATTCTCTCTTCCCTCCCTCCCCCCTCCCTCCCCCCCTCCCCCCTCGCGGCCCAGGTGCTGACAGCACACTCACTCTCTGGAGGGAGACCAAGGAGGCTGGCATAGCTGCCTGCTTCTAACTCACTGAAGAAAAACAAACAGGAGGGGAATTAAACAGAGTCAAGCTGAAATGTGGACATGTTCCTTTCAAATGGAAAGGGACAAACCAGAGGAAACACATCAACACACACACACACCCTCACCTGCACACACACACCTACACACACACCCTCACCTGCACACACACACTTACACACACACCCTCACCTGCACACACACACACACCCTCATCTGCACACCCACACCTGCAGACACACACCTACACACACCCTCACACACACCCACACCCCCCACACACACACACACATACCCTCAGCCACAAACACACCCTCACCTGCACACACACACCTACACACACCCTCACCCACCCACACACACACCCACACACACACACCCTGACCCACACACCCTGACCCCCACACACACACCCACACCCACACACACACCCTGACCCACACACCCTGACCCCCACACACACACCCACACACACACACCCTGACCCACACACACCTGGCGCTCCTCTGGTCCTGGACATTATGATAAAGGGACGTAAAGCGGTCGCTGATGAAGGCCTCTGTCAGAGACTTGTGGTAACGCTCCCTGTTGGTCTTCATGTAGTTTAGCAAGTCTCCATGACAGCAGTACTGGAAGATCAGATAGACGGGGCCTGTAAAAGCCATATAGTCAAACGTCAGACCTGAAAATGTACTTTATGTACATCTCTGTGTTATTCATAGCATTGCTTTAATTGCCCAACAACAACCAGTTTGAGCTTCTGATTAGACGCCTTATCCGAGTGAGATTCTGATTGGACACCTCAACCAAGCGAGCTTCTGATTGGACGTCTTACCTGAGTTGGTGCAAGCGCCCAACAGATTGACGATGTTGGCATGGTGTCCGATGTGAGTCAGCATCTTTAGCTCAGACATCAGAGCTTCCTTCTCCAACTGCTGGTGTTTTTCTGAAGGGTTTAGACAGCAGACTGAGTAAACTCTACTGTGGTAGTGATTATGGCACCAAAACCTCTCGCATCGACTACGTTTTAACCCCCAAACGTTGCTACTTTGACCCCTGTTTTCTTTTCGGATCACGTGACGCTGTCCTGCACCCTGTCATTCCCCACAGGTGTGACGGTAGGGAAGAGTCTGTGGAAACTGAACTGCTCCCTGCTGGAGGACGAGGAGGCCACGAGGCAGCACAGGGAGCAGTTCAGGGACTCACAGACCCTTCAGGACATCTTCCACACAAGAGCACAATGGTGGGACATGGTGAAGGGTGGGACTAACGTCTTTTTTAGTCAGTTAGGGAAAGAAAAGGAAAAGAGACAGGTGCATGGTGGGTCTGCGAAAACGTTTAGAGAGATATTTTAAACTAAGAAACCTAGGCGTGTATTTTAATAACGAAATAAGGGAAGTGAAAAAGGAAATGAAAACCTTAGCTGAAGAAAGAGGTAAAGGGTTCATTGTAAGAAGCAAAGAGGAGAACATTGAAGAAGGGGAAAGGTGCACTAGGTACATTTTGAAGAAAATAATCAGTTAAGGGGACATCATATCTCACGAGACTCATGAGGGAGGTCATGAAACAGAGTCCTTTTAACGGGGTGGGGGGGGGGGCTCCCTAATTTCTCTTTAGTCCTCACAAGCAGGTCCACCGCCCTCCATGTGGGCCTGGTGAAACAGGAGACCAAGACGGGCCTGACGGTGAGACTCTGGATGGGCGGGTACCTGCGAGCACTGAGGTTCCTTCCTGTCGACCCAAGAGTGGCGGTGGCCTTTAAGCTGCCACTGGCCTACGTGGTTTTAAAGACGTTTTTTAATTTTATTTTAATCTTGAACAACAGACAGAGCGAGTTTTAACCAACCACCGTTTTATCCTCTCTGGTTATGGTGTCATGGGTTAAAGATCTCCGCTGGGCCACAGAGGAAGAACGAGAGGTGACCGGTTTGGCAGAGCGGAAGGAATCGGCCCCGTACTTGGGCAAAGGGCTCCTTGTGGTGCATTTTTAAAACAGTTTTTATACATATTTCTTTTAGCATGTCTTAACCTTGTGTCATGCTAACGCTTTTAGGGCTTTTTATAACACTGTGTTTTAAAGTATTGTTTAGTTTTAAGTCTCACCTTTTAACTAGGCATACTTCTACCATCGAATTCTAACTCGTGTGTTTTCACAAACCTTTATGCCTTTAAGTGTTTTTTTAAGACATGTTTTTGAACCTTTGAAATGTATTAACTGAAATTTGTTTTTAAATCGCTCTGACTGATTGTAAATCAATCAATAAACTCTTTCAAAACAAAAAAACTCCACTGTGGTTACAGTTGACATATTATAATGCAAAACATGATCAGGCACACAGCCACAAGCTAGAATCTGAGACAGGTTCTTCCTTGTCCTCCCTGAGGGTTTAGGTTGGTTGAGGTGCAGTTCTATGGGTGCGTACGAAGTCCTCTGTGACATTACTTGTAAAAAGCGCTATACAAATACATTTCGGTTTGATTTGAGACATTAGATTGTCCAAGTTTCTCGCTAAAGTGTCGACTCACCTTTCAGCATTTTGACCGCAACCTGACAGGAGACCTCTGGCTTGCTTATACCGTAGGCTGTGGCCTGGACCACTTTACCAAATGCCCCAGAGCCCAGTTCCTTTCCTGAGGAAGAAGACACACAAGGAGTGACCATAGATGGAACAGACCATAGGCAGACACAGCGGAGAGAGGTCACCACAGGTGCTACTGCTCCAGATCACACACTGAGTACGGAACTATCCGTGTCTTGGGAAGTGAAATGATTGCTTTCAGAAGTGTTTCCCCTCACCTAGCTCCAAGTTGGCCCTCGGAAATTCCCACTTTTGGTCGTATTCAAAATCTTTGAAGCTGATGTAGATGTAGTCATTGTCATTGGGTCCAATCATCTGAATCATCTGTAGCTGACTCTGGTACTGAGGTTTCTGTGGGGAAACGCATGTCAGCGTGCGTGTCTGTGTGAGCTAGCTGTACGTTTGTGTGGTGTTGGAACGACAGCGTGCGTGTCTGTGTGAGCTAGCTGTACGTTTGTGTGGTGTTGGAACCACAGAGTGCGTGTCTGTGTGAGCTAGCTGTACGTTTGTGTGGTATTGGAACGACAGAGTGCGTGTCTGTGTGAGCTAGCTGTACGTTTGTGTGGTGTTGGAACGACAGAGTGCGTGTCTGTGTGAGCTAGCTGTACGTTTGTGTGGTGTTGGAACGACAGCGTGCGTGTCTGTGTGAGCTAGCTGTACGTTTGTGTGGTGTTGGAACGACAGCGTGCGTGTTCTTTAACGGTGGGTAACTGTGGACGAAATTGAGAACCATACTGCAGCCCGGATGAGTCATGAGACTGTGTGGAACACCTGCTCACCTTTTTCCTGATGAAATACAGTAAAGCAATGGTGACGAGCATCAGAGCAACAATCAGCACCATGCTGCCCACCTTCAGGAGAGCGGAGCCTGGAGCGAAAAACCACAACAACACACTCTGATTAACACGTCATCCACACAACTGTCACACAACACATCAAGGTTGACAACGTAGCAACGATCAAAGTACTTGGTGTATGCTGTGTTGAATGTTGAAACGAAGGCTTGATCAAATCGAACAGACGGCTGCTGCACAGGGATTGGACAGAGTTTGCGATGCAGCACTTGACACTGAATGTTGTTACGCTGGTGGAGTTGAGAGAGCTGAGGACCCTCTTGTGACAGAACTTGTCTGAGTCAAAGTACTGAGTCAAAGAAGAGGCATTGATCTCCTTCCAGGGGGCAGACTCTGACTCGAAGAGACAGCTGTAGTGAGATAAAGTGACGGTAACAAGTATCAAATACGAGGCGTGTATTGAGCTGTACCTTTCCAGAGAAAAGATTTGATGATCAATTATTAGATCATTTGATGATAGTAAATCGTTTGATTATGATGTCTTAATATGTGCTTTTCCACAAAGATGTGTGGTAACAGGGAAAAGGTCTTCTGCAGAGAGAAGGAAGAAAGGATTCTAGGGTTAAGGTTAGGATTAGGGTTAAGGTTAGGGATAAGGTTATGGTTAGGATTAAGGTTAGGGATAAGGTTATGGTTAGGATTAAGGCTAGGGATAAGGTTATGGTTAGGATTGAGGTTAGGGATAAGGTTATGGTTAGGATTAAGGCTAGGGATAAGGTTATGGTTAGGATTAAGGCTAGGGATAAAATTATGGTTAGGATTAAGGCTAGGGATAAGGTTATGGATAGGATTAAGGCTAGGGATAAGGTTATGGTTAGGATTAGGGTTAAGGTTAAGTTTGTTTTAGGTTTGTGTCATTCAGATAATCCACTCCATCGCAACCAGCAGAGACGTACCTGTTCTCACTCAGAGGGCAGGCCATCCATGCCAGCGTCATAGGGGCAGCCATTTTGGTTTTACAGATGAAGTTCTCCCCATCCTTGTACAGCTGGATGACTGGAGAATCTATGTTCCGTCACATCGCGACACATTTTAGCTATGAGCAGTCATTCTGTGTTTCATGACCAAAATAAGTAACCGCAGACCTTCTGAGGCACAGACACATGACAGACGCTGGGGTTTGTTTTCATCTGAAAGCACTTTCAAGATGGTAATGTGTTTTTTCACATGGCTCTCACCTGCCACGCACAGTGACATGCTTGTTGTGTGTTTCAGTCCTCCAGCTTCAAGGTACAGATTGTACACCCCTGGACGAACACCACACAACTCTGGGGTACTAATGGGTCAGTGAGAGGGGGAAAACAGAACAAAGCATTTAAGATTAGGTCTTAATATTCGAACCAATTCCCCTCCTTGGAGCCAGTTTTCTGTTCTGGTTCTCGAATGTTTCGTTCTGTGGATTGCTGTCTATTCTATTCTATTCTACCATTTCTATTCGGCTTGATTGGATTATATTCTACAGAGGACACAGTGGATCACTGTACCTGTTCTGCCACAGGTTACTGGACTTGGGGCAGGAGAACTGGTTCCCCCGTGGGTCTGTCCAGTAGCAGAGACGGAGGGCAGGGATGGAGGAGACACTGGCCTGCAGGCAGAATCTTGCTTCCTGATGAGCTGGGATGGTGATATTCTCCCTGGCCTGGACGTGAATGAACTCTCCATCTAAAGAGACAAAGCCTTCTCTGAGTACAGTACCTGTGGGATATTCATTGACCTGTGCGGTGTTGATATCTTCATTTCAAAACGAGGGAGTTTGATGATTGAAGAATCGAAAAGAGCTAGCAGTACAACGACGAATGCGCCTTCAAATGTAAAGGAAATATATTATGGCTTCATTAGAATACCAAACACTTTGTCTTTGACCAAACATGCAAAGGGGAGAATATATTGAAAGCTGTATGAGAGCGATATGGGGCTGTGAATGCCAAGCGACAGAAGAGACAGCAGAGTAGATCGAGGACAAGCCGATCTGGTTCTGCTCACCGAACACTTTGACACGGACAGACTTGGTTTTCCCGTTGTCAGTCATGCAGGTGTACATGCCAGTATTGTTCACGTTGATCGATTTAAAGTACAGGAAGCTTGCAAATGTTGTAGGATATGCATAGTTTCCTTTGCAAACCTGGCGACGAAGATAACATTGAAACATTGTGATTGGTCACAAACATTGACCTGCCAATGAGATGTCATTTAGGAGGAATGTATGCATCACATTAGAGATACAGAAAGAGAAATATGAGGGATATGAAAACATTGAAGATACATATTACAAAGTAACACATTGTGATAAATGGGATGACAGGTTTGAAGAAAAAAAAACGGTTTGATGAAAATGACCTGTTCTTCTCCAGTACAGCGGGTTATGTTTGTCAGCCACAGTTTCCCGGTGTCATTCTTCGCCCTGCAGCGAAGCAGCAGGGATTGGCCAGACCTTACAGTGATCTCAGGGGCTTCATCCAAACTAAAGCCTTTGTCCATGTCTAAGACACACACGCACACACACACACACACACACACACACACACACACACACACACACACACACACACACGGATCAACAAGGTTAAACACAGAGGCCATCAGGAACCATCTCGGAGTGCTCTTTGGAACAATTCTCTTTCTCGGCGTGTGCGGGGTGTTGTCATTCAAATATCAAAGCATTATTATCATGCATTATCCTACCGTAATCAAATAGCTGAGAGCATTGTTCTCCTTGGTTGTTTTTTGCGCAGCACATAACCGCTGTTTGAGAATAGATTCTGCTTTTGACAGTAGTTTCTGTTTGGCCATTTTGCTTGGATTGACGTTCTCCTTCACTTCCTTCACTGGTGAAGAAGATAAACAGTGGGGGACTTGAGTTACGCAACTGAATGCAATACAGGGTGGTTGTAAACAGGCTTTGGTGGACGGCTTACTCCTTCTGTGCAGGGCTGTTGAACCACAACAAGTCTGGAGCAGGAACACCCTCTGAGACGCAGTGGAAGTTAGGAGTGAAGCCCTCTGTTCTCAATTTCAGATGTATTTGCGGCGTTGTGGGGCTTCCTTAAACCGAGAACGAGAAAGCGGTTGTGTTTTCAAACAGAATCGAATGAAAATCAACTACAACGTTTGAATGTAATTCAAAATGAGTTAGCGTGGCGAGAATGATGAGTTTGCTGGTACAGAAGAGAGGCTGTGGATGGTTAGGAATGGATCAATGTTGCCATTGCAATGATACACCTTGTCAGAAATATTACTACGGCGTGAGACAAAATCACTGGCATGCAAAGTGGGTAATGAGTGAAAAGGTGAAAAGGTCGATGGTAGATATAAAAGATGTCATGGAAAACATCGGCGACCATGAGAAACTAGGCAGTTGGAGCAACAAGCGGCCTTACAGCCTTCATGTAACCATTGTACTTATTTTGAGTTTGTTTTTATATGTCACTGTTTGTGGATATGTTACTTGTATCTCTAATGTGTTTATTGATTTGTATTGGCTTGTTATGCTACATAGCCTGGTCGTCATTGTAAATAAGAACTGCTTCTCAATTGACTCACTGGGTTAAATCAAAGTTAATAACATGTAACGTCTGAACAAAACTGAAAAAAGATAAGTACAGCTTACTTTTTAGGTTTGTTTTTAAAATTTAGAATTTGGCATTTTGATTCCATATAACAAAGGCATAATCGTTAGTGAGGGAGATAAAGAGATATGGAGGTTTGCTTTCACATACCGTGTGCTGGTCGAACTAATAAAGAGATGGAGAATGATGACCTGATGGAGTTCCTCTCACACTCCAGGGTATAATTTCCAGAATGATCCACCGAGATGATGAAAGGATTTTCGCTGTTGGTAGGAAACCAAATGATGTTTAAATTGTAATCATTTGTCAAATTATGAGCCACACTCACCCTCACACACAACACGCGCACACACACTCACCTGCATGCACGCACACGCAAACACACACACACTTATCCGCATGCATGCACGCGCACACACACACACACACACACACAAACACACACACAAACACACACACAAACACAAACACACACTCACAGACTGTATAACATGTTGTTAACTCCATGAGTCCATGTGCACATCAGGTCTCCGGAAGAATTGCTTGGTATGATCTGGACGTTCTGGCCAGCATAAAACACGAGTACGATGGTACTATTCAAAATATTCTCTGGCAAAACACATGTTAGCCCCTGTGAAAAAATGGAAAAAGGTCCGTCTTTAACTAGTACACTGAATTAATTTGCCAATTAATAACGTTGCCACTGTTAATGTAAAAGTCATTCGGTGTGCTAGTGGGTTAAGGAGAGAGACTTCATATCTATCCACATTCATTATAATTAGCTAATTGCTTGCTTTCATGTAATTATAGATTAGAACATAATAAATGATACAAGAATTATGGGACAATTATGGGGCTTTTATGGGAAACCTGCGAGATTAGTTTTTCTCTTGTTCTCTGAACGCAAAACGATTTGTCCAACAAGGACATGAATAAGACCTTAGCCTTATAAAAGAACCCGGTCAGTTTCATTGTCTTCAAACGCCACATTTGCGGTTCCAGGCGTGAATATCAAGCGCTTTGTTTTCTTACCCCTGGTTTGGTTCGACATAATTCTTCTTGCTGCTGCGAAAGTTCAGACTGCGCAATGACTGTGCAAAGCACAAGCACAGCTTGAGACAGAAAACGAGAAAATCATTAACGCTTTATTAATATTAATGCCCCAAAATATTTTCTTAACACATTTTTTCAAAAGCGCACTTTTGTTCCATGAAGCGGTTATCATAACGTGGATCTTACAACAAACAATCAAAGAAACTGAGAATTTAGGATACACGTTTAGGCTGCAATTAATACGTTCAGCAGACACGGTCATCTAGATGTATAGAAATATGAATATCACTTCTAATGTTGGTGAAATGGTACGTGATTTATGGAACTCAGTCACTCACCAATTACAGCTCCTCCTTCGCAGCACATGGCATTGATGCTCAGGCTATAACAGGGACAAATACTAAAGTGCGAGAGAGGACGCGTCAACATATACATTTAGTTGAGGCGTGACTTCACACTTCAGGGATTTTTTTAAATTATTTTTTTTACAGCCGACACAAGTCATACTTTTTTTCCACCCTGAGGACTTCATGTTTGAAAACTTCAGCTAGATCACGGAACCTTAACTTTATTTAAAAATAATATTATATATATATATATATATATATATATATATTCATCGGTTATTTAAAAAATGTGAAGTCTATGACTGAGAATGCATTGTCCTAAAGGCTGGATATCATATAAAAACAGAAATCGTGTATTTAAGTGACGCATTAATCTGACACTTTTTATTACATCTTTAAACGGAAGTATAACTGAAGTATATGTTATGTATCTATTCTTTTAGTTATGTTGTTGGTCTCGTTGGGTCTAGAGCCTGTAATAAAAGTTTATATATATAGTGGGTGACTTTCATGTCTCTGTACTGTAATCTTTCTAAAGACCCCATTGTTGAGTCAGATGTAATTCAGGATAGGGTTTCTACAAAGTCAAACTGTTGTTTAACAAAGGAATGTAAAAGGACATGGTTCTTATGTCAGTAATATTTTGTGATTAATACGTGCGCATACAATACTAAGATACCTGTATTGTCTCGGTTGCTTCATGTAATTAACAAACGACACGATAAGTTAAATTTGATTTCGAATCGTTGACAATGAGACACAAAGTTGAGCAAAACTGCCAAATTAAACAGTGAAAGTCCAAACAATGGAATCACTGAGATAGATCGAAACGTGACATCAGAGGTAAAACATCAAAGCGTCAAAAGATGATCATTGAAGACATCGCCATTGTGGTTATCATTGCCAGGTCTGGGCTGCCGTATGGTCACAGACAAACTAACAATTTTCACACGGAGCTGGTTTGTTTTGTCGAGGGAACCAAGCACATGCCTCGCCTTTAAACGTAGCTTGCAATATTTAGCAAGGGAAAGACTGTGAACATTGCGAATATTCCCTCTCACTGGGGAAAAGCTACCCACAATGCATAGCAATGCTAGCTAGTCTTAGCTGAATAGCCAGAGAGCAGAAAACAACAACAAGAGTGTGAACGAGGCTCAACAACAGGCTAGCTAGCTTCCAAGGCCAGCTGCATGGATAGCGACAATAACGACGACCAGGATTCAGCGAACGCGGTGTCCTTTTCAACATTCTTTGTAATATACACAGATAATGTGAGTAATGTAGGCATTTTAGCTACGCTGTGATCATATCGCTTCGACAATTTAGTGAACCTGCTTGCAAGCCATTTCGCTAGCTATATCGGCGTCTCTCTATGTTTGAATATCTTCCGGCGGCAGCGGTGGCAGAAGCAGCGGTGCCATGAACAGTGGACTCCCAGCTTCAGCTACTCCGCTTGGGGGTGTTGGAATAACTAACATCAAGGTGAAGTTTTGCCGATATTACGCGAAGGACAAGACTTGCTTTTATGGGGACGAGTGTCAGTTCTTGCACGAGGATCCGTCCATGGCGAGCCTGTCTATGCACGGCGGAGGCAGTCCTGTCCCCCTATCCATGGCAGGGGGAACCGTGACAGGAGCGGGTTATTCACTCGGTGGAACAGCAGCGGGCGGTGGGGGAACGAATGTCCCTAAAAAGGGCGAATCTCTGGGGCCTGCAGGCACGGCTCTAGAGGGACAGTTGTTAACCAGTGAGTGTGCCTAAGCTTTGTTTTCTTTTCCAGCACAACAAGGCCTTGCTAACACGGCGTCAAATGTAGTTAGTTTTGGGCCTAGCAATGGGCTTTGTTAAAATTATCACCGAGGATTCGTTGAGGCCTCTTTCCACTCGAAAACAACGTGGGATGCTAAGCTATGTCTATTAAATTCTACCACTAGCCGAGGAACTTGCTAACTTGTCATACGGTGTGATTATGGTGGGCAGTGCATGGTTATCTAGTAGTGTGTTGTAGACTCGGTCTATTGGGCATTCGTATCAGTAAACCTGGTTTGTGTTATTGGTCCGTGGTGAGTGGGCACAAATTGACAGCTAATATTAGCTAGTTGGCTAAGTTAGCTAGATAGCTTAGTTTACGTCCCTTTCAAGCAGCTCTGTGATTGGTTAAACCTTGCAGTGATCAACATACGTTTAGTTTCCCCCCTTTTTCATAACTAAGTTAAGTAAACAAGAAAGTAAACACATCATAATGCACTGACTGGGTTGATTACTGCAATTGAATTGAATTGATCAGTAGCCATGGTAATGATTAATTACAGTTCTCAAATCTATAATATATTATGTCCCTATACGCGGAATCGCAAAGTATACTAGCATATTCAGTGCCATAGCATGTGCAGATCGTTTTTTATGATTTGAAGTTTGTTTTAAAAGCCCTTTGTCCACAGTCACTGGAATGGAGGTGGGGACCCTGAGCGAGGGAAACCTAACCAACTCTTACTTCAGTAGCAGTTTCATCGGAGTGAATGGATTTGGAAGCCCTGCAGAGTCTAAATACACCATGATGCAGGTAATTCCACTGAGACGGTAGATAAGTATGGAGACCGTGAGCTCCCTTAAGTTCAGGGTCTGTCTGAACTGTTGTGTGTGTGGTCCTAAACTGGGAGGCCTTGTACACGTACAAAACCATGCAAAACTAGATAGTGATCATGTACAACTTTTAAAATCTGCTCCCTGTTTGTTGTCAATAGAGAATTACCACCAGCAGCAGCTCTCCCAGTCTAATCAATGATGGTGCCAAGAACTATAGCCACAGCACTCATGGTGAGTATTGGGAAAGTCAGCATTCATGAAAGAAATAGTACAGAACACCCCTGGAAACCATACTTAAAGATCCAATCTTGTCCACCATTTAGATTTGGGATTTCCAGTGAATTTGTTTTTGTCAAAGGGTGTTTTTCTAGTTGGAAATGCGTTGTTTAAAAAAAGAAAGAAAAGAGAGATAACAACGTGAATTTATCTTGCCTGTTTCAGATACAGTGAATTCCCCCACGTCTTCACTTTTTGGGGATTTTGGTGCCCTAAGCATATCTCAAAGGAGAAAGGTAAGCAAATCAACATCTGCTCTCAAACTCTTATCAAGAAAGTGGAAAATAACCTTGAATCGAATTGGGCATTTCCTGTTTTAAATAGACCAGTGCAGTGCTTGTGGTGTATATTTCATCAGTTGCTAGGTCTTGTCAGGCAAACAATACGTCTTATTTTGTACCTTTCCGAATGTAGTCATTAGGCTAGCCACAGGGTAGTTAGCAAGCTATAGTTAGCTTCTGAAATCCTGACTGTATCTAGTTTGGCTATACAGCGAGGTAGCTACTGTAACACTATGAACACAAAGCTGACCTGCAGTTCGCGAGACAATAGAGCCACAGACACACAGATATCCTTAGAATTATAAAGGTGTGCGTCGTTAATCTGAATCATTTTAGAGCAGGAGGACGGTATGGAATCCAAACGTAACGCATCAGTTGATTTCCTCGTCTCGCGTGTCTCTAGGCCCCTAACCCGACAGCCAGCGAGTTCATCCCCAAAGGCGTCCCTCGCATGGCCACCATGACCCAGTCCAGCGTGCCAGCCTTCCCGTCACCTCTCTTCCCTCACCCTGCTCTCAGCAGCTCCACCACTGCAGCTCTCTCTCCCGGTGAGACAAACCACTTGCCTGACTGGCATAGTGCCTAACAGAGGTCTGCTCTCTGCTCTGATAGATTCTTCGGAATGGTCATTGTAGTCTTTAGTTCTATTGAGAACCGTTGCAAGTGTCTCTAAAACGGATTGTCAATCACCTGTCTTGTCTTTGGGTTTGTCGTACAGGGATGTCTCTGTCTGCGGGGTCTTCTCCCCTCCACTCCCCAAAGATCACGCCCCACACTTCACCTGCCCCGCGCCGACGGAGCCACACCCCCAATCCTAACCCAGCCAATTACATGGTACCCACCAGCGCCTCAGACCAGCTCGCAGCTCACATCATCCAGAAGGAGACGGTGGGGGGGACTACTTACTTCTACACTGACAACACCCCTGCGCCCATGGCCGGGATGGTATGTTCCGTTTTTGTCTTCTCCTTGGTAACCGATCTCCATGCTGTGTGTGTGTGTGTGCTGTCCTCTTGAAACCATGTTGTTGTTGGGGGGTTTCTCCATCCCAGTGTTGTTGCTTCACTCAAGAGACTTCTGACAACCTTTTTCATGGCGGCAGTTTCAAAAGTCATCCATCACCTTTATTTTCTTTCTTTAGTTTTGATTTCTTCAAAAATGGGAAATGCTGTTCTGAGTGTGGCTGTTGGTTTCCTGTCCTCCAGGTGTTTCCTACTTACCATATCTACCCCCCTACTGCTCCACATGTGGCCTACATGCAACCAAAAGCCAATGCCCCGTCTTTCTTCATGGCAGATGAACTCCGACAGGTACACTCATCCTTTGTCTGTCTGTCTGTCTGTCTCTCCGTCCTCCCCCACCTCCCACACATTCGCACCTCGACTTCTTTGCTGTGAAGTTCACCTCTGGTGTCCTTTGGTTCTTTCCAGGAGCTAATCAACAGACATCTGATAACCATGGCCCAGATTGACCAGTCAGAAAACCCAGGTAAAGAGTCCACTGCACCAGCCGTCCTGGTGTGTCGGAGTTACGGCTGTCATTTGTGACTCAATGGTTTTGACCGTGTGGTTGGTGGGTCAGTATAGACTGACCAGTATATAGACAGGGTCAGTATAGAGTGGCCTACCACTATAGAACCGTTGCAAGTGGCTCCAGAATGGATTGTCAGTCATCTGTCTTGTCTTTGGGTTAGTCGGTCAGTGTAGACTGACCCACCAGTATAGACTGACCCACGTCAGGGTTAGTTCTTGGACGTAGGATATACTCAGGATGTTTCCACACTCTAAGTTGTGTCTCTCCCCTTCCTCTCGGTCTCCAAGGTGTGCCCTCAGAAGTGGACAGCTACCACAGCCTGTTCCCACTGGAGCCTGTTCCCCCACCCAATCGCATGCAGAAGACCAGCAATTTCAGCTACATCACTTCCTGTTACAAGGCGGTCAACAGCAAGGATGATCTGCCCTACTGCCTGAGGAGAATACACGGTGAGAGGAAGACGGAGGAGCCACACATGCAAAAGGAGCTTGTACTTCTGTATGGTGCAAATTCTCCCATGATCCACCTTGAGTGTGTTGTCCTAAAGTGCTTCTTGTCCTCTGTGATGCCCCCCCGCCGTGTGACCGCGCTCAGGGTTCCGCTTAGTGAACACTAAGTGTATGATGCTGGTGGACATGTGGAAGAAGATTCAACACTCCAACGCAGTGACGCTGAGGGAGGTCTTCACCACCAAGGCCTTCGGAGACCACTGTGAGTCTGCCTCGGTGGCTTCTGACAACATCAAATAGCCTCTTCAGGTCCAGGATCTGATGGATCTAACCATTTGTTGTGATAGATTGATAATGGAACTGAATCCTCCCCCCTGAGAAAACCACTGCAGATGTTTTCACGTTGAAATCGATTGGAGATAAACATATACTGTGTCATAGTTTGGGGACGTGGGGAGGTATTCTGTTTGTGTATGCCTGTCTTCCTTGCATTCATGTTGGCAATGACTGAAGGGTACGCCAGCCTTGTCATGGCAGGTCTGTTAATTACCCATCATGCATCTGTCTATCTCTAGCTCTGGTGTTCTCCTACGACTTCCACGCTGGTGCAGAGACCATGTTCAGCAGGCACTTCAACGACCCAGCTGCTGACTCTTACTTCACCAAGAGGAAGTGGGGTGAGCTATACACACACACACACACACACACACACACACACAGGATGCTTGATTGTGCCAAAACTCATATATGATTACATTTATGTAATAACATTACATGTATCTTTTTTTTTTTTTACTGTGGATTTTGGATAACTGCCATTATGATGAAACAGAGGGGGGAAAAGTAGGCTACATATAAATAAACCCTGTTTAGGAAAGCAGTATGTCAATATGCTCAAGTCTTATCCAATAGGAATCTGGATAGGGATAGAGAGTTAGCCTTAATTCAGCTGGTCAGGCATGTTACTGCCATACTCCCTGCTGAGTAGATTTTGTAGCCAGAGTGCAGGCTAAGCTCAGTAAACCACAATAACCCTAACAAGTGTAGCGTGACGCTTCATGTCACAGCCTGCCTAAAGACAAGACAAAAATGCGGCACAATCTTGTCATCTTGTTTTCATAATCGTTGGAAGCCAAAACGTCCAGGCATTACCATATAGTTGCACCCACCTAGACACAACGATCAGTTTTTCATTTCAAATCTGTACATCTTTCTATATCAAAGATGTTCACCGTTGGGATGCTTTGGAAAAACGATTGGGGACCGACAACTGACGCTCGTTAACGATTATTTACCCTTTAACCGACAAGATTAAACATGTAGAATGATGAAGTGTTTGTAAAATACCAACACTACAAATGTTTTTTCTTTCGATTATGCGTCGTTTAAAAAAAAAAACCCTGCACTAATCAAAGGAAACGTTGGCTGCAGGCTACGACTAGCTACTTAATGCTAGCTACCTATCGCTGGCTACCTATCGCTGGCTACCTATCGCTGGCTACCTATCGCTGGCTACCTAACGCTGGTTACCTATCGCTGGCTACCTAGCGCTGGCTACCTAGCGCTGGCTACCTAGCGCTGGCTACCTAGCGCTGGCTACCTGTCGCTGGCTACCTGTCGCTGGCTACCTGTCGCTGGCTACCTGTCGCTGGCTACCTGTCGCTGGCTACCTAGCCCTGGCTACCTAGCCCTGGCTACCTAACGCTGGCTACCTAACGCTGGCTACCTAAAGTTATATGAATAGCAGCCAACAACAAGGAAATATTTGTATTTCAGCAATCAATTTGCTGCAATGAAAAAGGCAAATCGCTAGATTTGTTACTAGTTTCTACACAACCTTTTTTGTGGATTGGGAAGTTGAAAAATGGACATTGTCGCTCAACACTGTAACTGATATCAACCGTTAAACATTCATATAGTCGGTTAACAGTTACACGGCTGTAAGCATCTTTACCCGACCGTCTTGAATGAGTTTTTAGAGTAGGCATGCTGAATGCAGATCCCTCCTGTAAACATGTTGCTTGTGTCTGTTCGTGCGACGTGAGCATTTCAGCAGTTATGAGTAGAAGACAGTTTGTGCGTGAGTGAAAGAGAGAACCACAGAGAAAGGTGGTGGGGGTCTGTGGCTGAAAGTGAACGTTAGTCAGCTGCGTTCCCTTGCTGTACTTTAAAAAAGCCAACACAACAAGAGAAGCTAAAACACAGTGGTCACGTTGAGGTGTTGGAGAGGTGGTTTTTACTGAGGCACAAGAAACATCCTCACAAGTGGAGCTCAGCCTGATGGCATCTATCTTAACCATCTGATAACCAGCTTGTGAAGAGATCTGGAAATGTGGCTGAAACGGTTTCGTGTGTTTGTTTCCTCCTCCTGGGCAGGCCAGCATGAGCCTCCTCCACCCAGGCAGCACGCTGGCCTGCTCCCAGAGTCTCTGATCTGGGCTTACATCGTCCAGCTCAGCTCAGCCCTGCGCACCATCCACACTGCTGGCCTGGCCTGCAGAGTCATGGACCCCAGCAAGATCGTCATCACTGGCAAAACCAGGTACTGACACACGCACACACCTGCACTCCCATCAGTGTTATCAGTGTTGTGCAGATACAGTTGCTATCACACTCAGACACATCTTACATCATTCAAGAAAAGTAACAGGAACTGCACCCTGTTACCATGGTCAGTGCAGCAAGAGAGTACCGTCAACAATCATGCAAAGCAAAACATGTGTGGCAAAGCACAAAAGTGGAACATAAATGGTCTCACAACCTGTATATGGCTGTTCTCGTCACCCCGCCCTCTGTCACCCCCGCCCCTGGCCACTCTCAACCCGCCCCGTCACCCTGTGTCACCCCTCGTCACCCCGCCCTACTGTCACCCCGCCCTCTGTCACCCCGCCCTCTGTCACCCCGCCCTCTGTCACCCTGCCCTCTGTCACCCCGCCCTCTGTCACCCGCCCTCTGTCACCCGCCCTCTGCCCTCTGTCACCCCGCCCTCTGCCCTCTGTCACCCTGCCCTCTGTCACCCGCCCTCTGGCCCTCTTCACCCTGCCCTCTGTCACCCGCCCTCTGTCACCCCGCCCTCTGTCACCCCGCCCATCTGTCACCCCGCCCTCTGTCACCCGCCCTCTGTCACACCCCCCTCTGTCACCCCTGCCCTCTGTCCCCCTGCCCTCTGTCACCCCGCCCTCTGTCACCCTGCCCCTGTCCCCTGCCTCTGTCACCCCTGCCCTCTCACCCTGCCTCTGTCACCCTGCCCTCTGTCACCCCGCCCTCTGTCACCCCCCTCTGTCACCCCGCCCTCTGTCACCCGCCCTCTGCACCCCGCCCTCTGTCACCCCGCCTCTGTCATCCCCGCCCTCTGTCACCCCGCCCTCTGTCACCCCGCCCTCTGTCACCCTCTGTCACCCCTGTCACCCCGCCCTCTGTCACCCGCCCTCTGTCCACCCCGCCCCTGTCACCCCGCCCTCTGTCACCCCGCCCTCTGTCACCGCCCTCTGTCACCTCTGTCACCCGCCCTCTGTCACCCTCTGCGCCCTCTGTCACCCCGCCCTCTGTCACCCCGCCCTCTGTCACCCCGCCCTCTGTCACCCCGCCCTCTGTCACCCCGCCCTCTGTCACCCCGCCCTCTCTGCAGGTTACGGGTAAACTGTGTCGGGGTGTTTGACGTCTTAACGTTTGACAACAGTCAGACCAACCATCTGGCCCTAATGCCACAGTATCAGGTATGGAACTCTGACCAGATACCGTGTTACAAAAAAGGTTGTCACCTGTGTACTTAGAGTGTGTGTGTGTGTGTGTGTGTGTGTGTGTGTGTGTGTGTGTGTGTGCGTGCGCGCGGGTGTGCGGGTGTGTGTAGCAAGCAGATCTCATCTCCCTGGGCAAGGTGGTGTTGGCTCTGGCCTGTAACTCTCTGGCTGGGATTCAGAGAGAGAATCTGCAGAAGGCCATGGAGCTGGTGTCCATTAACTACTCATCAGACCTCAAGAACCTCATCCTGTAAGAAAATCTCTCTGTCTCTGTCTCTCTCTGTCTGTCTGTCTCTCTGTCAGTCTCTCTCTGTCAGTCTCTCTCTGTCTCTCTCTGTGTCTCTCTCTGTGTCTCTCTCTGTGTCTCTCTCTGTGTCTCTCTCTGTGTCTCTCTCTGTGTCTCTCTCTGTCTCTCTCTCTGTCTCTCTCTCTGTCTCTCTCTCTGTCTCTGTCTTCCTCTCTGTCTCTCTCTCTCTTTCTCTCTCTCTCCAAGGTAGTCTAAACACACACATTCCTGAGCACCTCTGATCCAGGCTCCATGTCCTTGTGTGTCTGTGAGCAGGTATCTGCTGACGGAGCAGTCACGTCTACGCAGTGTCAACGACATCATGCCCATGATCGGAGCGCGCTTCTATACGCAGCTGGACGCCTCACAGATGAGGAACGATGTCATAGAGGAAGACCTGGCCAAGGTACGCGTGCACACATGCACTCACCCACCCACGCACGCGTGCGTCTGGCTGTTGCAGGCTTGTGTGTCTGGTGTGTAAGTAGGACACATGGTAGGATGTGTTTACCAGGCTGTTGGTGGTATTTTGGCCGCATGCTGCTGGAGTGTGATGCCCATCACCCCCCCCATTCTTTTAGTGATGGTGTGTTTGCACAGTTGTGTTGCTATATCCGATTCTCGGTAGCTTGGCTTCCTGTTTCTGTCACACTAGTTGTCTTGTCGATCAGTGTGAGAGTGATGGTAAAGAGCAAGACTGAGCTGGGGCCTGGTCTCTGAACAAGCCTTTAGTATGTGTGTATAGATGGGTTTTGTATAAAAAGTGGGAGGGAGAGGGAACCTGAGGGGGGGGGGGGCACCTGAGGGGGGGGCAGGGAACCTGAGGGGGCAGGGAACCTGAGGGGGGGGGCACCTGAGGGGGCAGGGAACCTGAGGGGCTCAGTGGAGGTTTTGGCAGTGCAGTATTTCCCTCACGGTGGTGGCTCGTGTGTTGGTTGCAGGAGGTGCAGAATGGCCGTCTCTTCCGTCTCCTGGCCAAGCTGGGCACCATCAACGAGAGGCCAGAGTAAGACGACCGCTTACACACACTCCCAATCTCCTGCCTCCTTCTTTCACATGTGTTCAAGTGTTTGAAAAGTTTTCCCAATAAACCAGACAAGTGTTAGATGAGTGTGAGGTGACTTTAACAGCTGAGCTCCCTGAGGGTTGACGTCCAGTGTTTGTCCAGGTTTCAGAAGGATCCCTCGTGGTCAGAGACAGGGGATCGCTACCTGCTGAAGCTGTTCCGAGACCACCTGTTCCACCAGGTGACGGAGGCTGGAAGCCCCTGGATCGACCTGAGCCACATCGTCTCCTGCCTCAACAAAGTTAGTCTGCTCTGGCTCCTAGCTCGCTCTCTCCAGTCTCTCTCTCTGTCCTGTGTGTCTCTCTCTCTGTCCTGTGTGTCTCTCTCTTTCTTCTGTGTTTCTCTCTCTTGTCACTCTATCCTGTCCTTCTCTCTTATCTCTCTCTCCCTCTCCTGTTTTTCCTCTCCTTTCTTTTCTCTGCTGTATGTGCTGTATGTGTCTCTCTCTGTCTCTCTCTCTCTCTCTCTGTCTCTCTCTCTGTCTCTCTCTGTCTGTCTTTCTGTCTTTCTGTCTTTCTGTCTCTGTATCTGGAGATTCACGAGGATTGTCATGCCAGGAGCTGTATGTAACGTGTGTGTGCGTGCGCGTGCGTGTGCGTGTGTGTGCAGCTGGACGCTGGCGTGCCTGAGAAGATCAGCTTGGTGTCTCGCGATGAGAAGAGTGTGCTAGTGGTGACCTACTCGGACCTGAAGCGCTGCTTTGACAGCACCTTCCAGGAGCTACAGGCTGCTGCCACGGGCCCCCTGTAGCAGCCCTCCCTCCTCAGGCCCCCAGGGGCCACCCTGGACTGGAGCACATTATTGCACTACTGCGGAGGAGCAGGAACATGGGGATGACATCATCATCATCATCGTGGCGAGGGCAGATGGAGATCTGCTGAACCTCAGTCACATACACTGTCCTGTCCTGTCCTGTCCACCAGGAAGGATTTTCTAAAGTGTATTTTTTTAGTTTTCCTAACCCTGCAGCTATGAGGAGAAAAAAGAAGAAAAACAGAAAGAAAGAAAAGGAAAAAAACGGACATATGACGGAAGCTGTAATAAGGATGTTGACAATGAATTTTTTTTTTTCTTAAGACTTGGGGAACAAAACAAACTGTGTTTTTGGACTTTCCTGCTTTTAATTTCTACATTTTTTAAAAATGATTATTTTTCTGTGGAGGATGCACTAAGATTTCTTTCAATCTTCTCTTTTTTTTTTTTTTTTTT
>BROE01000024.1:11668007-11687619 GCA_036571765.1 Plecoglossus altivelis | reverse complement strand
TAGCCCTTCAAGGCGATTGGGGAGGGGGAGGGGATTGAGGACAGGGGACAAAATTAAAATGGTGTGTCCTGTGGCACTGAGGCGTATTCTCCACGATGCTGTGTACGTGTTTTGATCCGGAGGCAGAGTCATGTGACCTTCGTAGATGCCCTGGACGCTGTCGTAGACGTTTTTTTTCTCTCCCAAATGATGGATTCATGCGGTTGGATGTTGAGATGGATGGACCTGCTGGATGTGGCTGTCTGTCCAGAACTAGGATGAAGCCGACGGTGGAGGCTTCAGTACGAACCAGCCAGCTCTGCCTCGTTGTGGAATGTCCTTCATTACTTCTACTTGTTGTCCTTCACATTTCTCTCTCCTGACTCTCCTGCCTGTCTTTCTTTCTTTTTGCAGGCCTCTCACCCCTCCCTAAGACGCGTTTTTTTTGTGTTTTCTAAGCTGTTCCCTCTTTTGCCACTGTTGTCAGTGAGCATAGGGATATGGAAGTACCAGTCTTTGCCGAACACAATTTATTCTGTGACCAATTCGCCAGGAGTGGGGGGATGGAGGGGGGAGGAGAGGAGGGAGAATTGGAGAGTGTTTGATTTGTTATGAACTTTTAAGATCATGTGACACAAACGTGCTGGAGAAGCAGAGTAGTGACGTCTCCTCTCTGACCCCTGACTCCCCCACGAAACGGAGGGAGCCAGGGGTGGGGTGAGGAGGGGAGGGGCACGGGGGCTATTACACTCATTTTGATGGTTTGGATTTCTCTCAGGATGACGGACAGCTGGAGGGGCCAATGACAGAATGTGTTTGGTCGTCGTTGGCCACCCTTTCTCCAGTCAGATAGACGAACTAAGGTGGTGTGGGCGGGACTTAAAGGAACAGCTCACTCAACATGTTATTTTACCAACAACATGACTGTTGTTGATTCCTCCAGACAGTTTTTAGCTTGGTTACTTGGGCACTTCCTTGTAAGCCTAACAACAATTCCTTTTACATTACATTGTTACAAAGCTTAACTAAGTAATACCAGAGTGAAAACTGTCTTGGGGGAAACAAGGCTGTCAGGTTAAGAGTAAAATCGAGTGAACTATGCCTTTTTAAAGTGTTTTTTTTGCGTGTGTGGGGATGTGGGTGGGGTCAACTTTACGGATGCTGTGTGGGGTTGAGTATGACTTGCTCCCAATCACAGATTTAGGACCAGGAGACCGTGGGTTATTCCTATGCTGTACCACCAGGAAGGAAAGGGGTCAAACTGACCACAGGTCAGCGCTTGGAGGGCAACTGTCTTTCGACACCTGCTTTGGAGCTGGCTGTGTTAGAATCATGAACTATTTCCTCTTTGTAGTGAAATGATCAGACAACAGAAACTTATTTTGGTCAATGTGGTGCTTAGACTACCTTACACACACACACACACACACACACACACACACACACACACACACACACACACACCTGTATCCCTAGCCCACACAGTCAATACTCATGCCACCACCCTTTGCCCTATCTCACACACATGCATAATCGCACACACACACTCCAGTAATATTAGTGATTCCTGTGCCAGGCCCACACTCACCATCTTAGTATGTTTTATGCTCCTGTTGTGTTCGTTGTCTCAAATTTTGCAATATTTGTGTGTACAGCAGTATTTTAATAAAGAATACCAAACCTGAATTCCTTGTCTTGGTCGTTGCGTGTTGTTGATTTAGACTGCAACATTGGGTTGAGTGCTCACTTTTTATTTGAAGGATTTGAAAGGTGTTTGGATACATACAGGGCAAAATCAACAAGGTGCTGACAGTGCTAGACTTGCTGGTGCGTGTATCACACCCCTCATGTTAGAGACAGACCCCCTGAACACTGTTGGGTAGAGCTTCACCACAGCTACAACACGTTAATACGAATATATAAATGAAAATAATAAATACGATATAGTCTAATATGTTACTCTACAAATATCTTCCAGCATACGAGTGAGTGCGAACCTTTTTTCGCTCAGTTCTGCTTTGACTAATGTTCCTCTTGGTGTGCTTGCTAGGTACCAATATAGATGTTAGCTATGATAATGATCGCAAGTGTTAAAGTGTACTGGCTGACTTGTGAGAAGCGAGAATATACTGTCGTTTATTTAGCTCCTCTTAAAAGGTTCAACACATTGGGCTCCTAACTTAGCATGAGCTCCTGTTCAGAGGTCACAGGCCTGTCTGCATCTGCACCAGAAGGCTAAAAGTACGTCAGACACCTGATGGTCATGCATGCTAAAGCTGCTTGAAGACAGTATACACACCGCACTCAAGCCAGTCTACCTTTTCAACACGCTTCGATGTCAGTCTTGTGGATTCTGTTCATATTCTAACCTTTATTCGTAAGGTGCAAACCCTCCATCGGGCTGAGGGTTTGAGTGGAATAAAGAATGACATCTTGAGGAAGCTATGTTGTAATACAGCATTCGTGATAAACTGCTGGGGGAGGGGAGCTTGGATGGGAAGTGTGGCATCGTGGGTAGTGACGGTAGTGACGGTAGTGATGGTGATAGACAGAGAGGAACGATGAGAAACCTGTGGTGGTAAAAGAGGTAGAGAGAAAGATAAAAGCTGGTCAACCAAGAGGTTGTTAGAAGAGATAAGAGTTGCAGAAGGGAAGATGCGTTGGAGGGTGTTTTGATGATGAGAAAGAGGACGCACGTCCTGTCAGGCCGTGGTTACTTGGAAGTTTGAAAAGCTGTGAGGAGATGAGGGGGCTGAGGTAGACTACTACTGTACTACAGCTCCACAGAGAGGTGTCAGGTGTTGCTGTGCTAGGAGGCTGGGGTCGGAGGGCGTTGGGGTCGGAGGGCGTTAGGGTCTTTAGATCGAAGGGTAGAGGAAGGCAGAGTTGTAGTCGGGTGGAGGGGAGAAGTCCATCTCCGAGTCGCTGTCGGAGGCGAGGACGGGCGGCTCGTCATCATGGAAACCCATCCCGTCATTGCACATGCAGGGCAACAGGCTCTCCCGGCACTTATCGATGGTGAAGAACCTGCGAGCGCATGAGGAGGCCCCAGTTAGTCAGGCAGGGAGGAGCATGCTTCTGTAGGTGCAACGTGTCACGTTGTGTCAGACAAAGAGCGATTAGACTGAATGCTTTTCAGTGTGTGGAGGGATAAGGGGTCAGGTGAGTCAGGGGTCAGGTGGGTCAGAGGTCAGGTGGGCCTGGGGTCAAGGGGGTCTGGGGTCAGGGGGGTCAGGTGGGTCAGGTGGGTCAGGGGGGTCAGGGGGGTCAGGTGGGCCTGGGGTCAGGTGGGTCAGGGGTCAGGTGGGTCAGGGGTCAGGCGAGATGCTGACCTGCTCAGGCTCCTGGTCTTGATGCCGCTGCTCCACCTGACGCACCTCAGCTCCTCCGAGGGCAGTATCATCCCGCTGTCACTCTGCTGATCCTGAAACACACAGAGCAGTAAGTCACAGAGAGCCTGCCTGCATCGTCCTACGCTTCCTGCCTGATGGGGTGATTCTGAAAGTGGTCTTTACCTCGGGTCCAGATGGTTCCCTGCAAGGCGGTTCCTCAAACGTCAGAGGCAGGGCCATCACCTCTGTGTTCCTGTAACTGAAACCGCAGGTCAAGTCAAGACAGGCAAACAACAGTCATTGCAACCACAACTCAAACATAAACTTAGTTGGCAAAAGGTTATGGTTGTTTGTGAAAGGGGATGTTGTGAAAATATGTCAAAATGCATCCCGAATTGTAATCTGCATGACCTAAATTAACCAACGCAAACCCCTATTTTGTGGCAAAAACAGCTGATCTACTTCCTATGTGATATGAAGTGTCCAGTTGTCTTCTTGTGTAAACAGAGAGCCTCACCCCAGACCGCTGACTCTGTGAGGCAGGGTAGTGGAGGCGGATGACTTGTCTTCTCTGCCTGCCTCGCCACAGTCTAACTTGTCCAAAGGGATGTAATCCTTCCCATCCTGGTCACAAGAGAAAGAGCTCAGAAAAGCAGAACAGAAGCAGTCCTCTTGTGCTCGGATGCGTGTCGGATGTGTGTCGGATGTGTGTGTGTGCTTGTGTGTGCATGCGTGTCAATGTGTGCGCGTGCACATGCGTGTGTGAGCGTGCGTGCGTGTACGTGTGTGCTTGTAAGAGTGTGTGTGTTTGCACGTGTGCGTGTGCATGTATCTAACCTGTTGAACCCTGGCCTGTAGCAGGTCTCCCAGTGTCTTCACCAGCCCAGTAAAAGTGGGCCTGTCTGAAGGGTTGGCTTCCCAACAGGACAGCATAGTGTTGTAACTGTTGTAACACACAAACACACCAAGAAATATAGACAAATAGACACCACAATGAAAACCCCATAAATACATCAATTTGCTGGTTATAGTCAACCCACTCTACCTTCTATGTCAAATAAATATAAAATAAACTTCCTGTCCCCAATCCCCCAAGAAACTCTTCACCCAGAGGTTAACCAGAGGTCACCCAGAGGTCACCCAGAGGTCGCCCAGAGGTCAGCAGTCCTGTGATATTCATGATGTCACTCACATCTCTGGAGTGCTGTACTCAGGGGAACGCATGCGTGTGCCTTCCTTCAACCTGTGGCAGAAGTCTTCATCAATGTGCAGCCCAGGGTATGGAGAAGCACCTAGTAGGCACAGAAACAGAGATCACACACACTGAACACACACACACACACACTCTGAGCACACACACACACTCTGAACACACACACACACTCTGAACGCACATACACACTCTGAACACACGCACACACTCTGAGCACACAAACACTCTCTGAAAAGACACACACACTCTGAACACACATACACACTCTGAACACACACACACACACTCTGAGCACACACACACACTCTGAACACACACACACACACTCTGAGCACACACACACTCTCTGAAAAGACACACACTCTGCACACACACACACACTCTGAGCACACACACACTCTGCACAGACACTCACACTCTGAACACACACACACACTGAACACACACACACTCTCTGAAAAGACACACACACTCTGAACACACATACACACTCTGAACACACACACACACACACACACTCTGAACACACAAACACACTCTGAACAGACACACACACTCTGAACACACACACTCTGAACACACACACAAACACACACACTCTGAACATACACACACACACTCTGAACAGACACATTCACACACACACAGATGTTGTCTGGAGGAACAGATGACCAGGCGGTGTGGTAGGTGGACTGACCCAGGGAGAAGATCTCCCACAGCAGGACTCCGAAGGACCACACGTCACTCTGGCTGGTGAACACCTTGTCAAAGATCGACTCTGGGGACATCCACTTCAGCGGCAGACGGGCCTGCACAGCCAATCACAACAGGGGTGAGAGGGGAGAGGGGAGAGAGGGATGAGAGGGGTGAGAGGGGAGAGAGGGGAGAGAGGGGTGAGTGGGATGAGAGGGGTGAGAGGGGTAAGAGGGGTGTGAGGGGAGAGAGGGGTGTGTAAACTGTAAAAATCTGTAAACTGGCAAATTTGGCAACTCTGCAAGTCATTTCTCTGTCAGAATAAAGGCCTTATGATGCCAGGACTGTCTTGACTGATTATGTTTGCTTTAGTGTTTCTCCACTGGGGTCATGAGCACCCCTCGGGTTAAGCAGAGGTACTACAGGGACTGCACGAGAGAAAGTATGAAATGGACTAATATGAGAGTAAATCATAGACAAATGTGTTTAAGTGTTTATTAAATCTAATTATGAGTGTAGGGGGTCCTTGGATTCAGAACTGTAGAGAAGGAGGTAGTTTAGGACAGTTTGAGACGCTCAGGTTTGTATCCCTTCAGCGGTATGAGAACTCACGTCTCCCTTGCGGATGTAGTCAGGGTCTTTGTTGAGATCTCTGGCCAGGCCAAAGTCACAGATCTTCACCACCTTGTTCTCAGACAACAGGATGTTCCTGGCAGCCAAGTCCCGATGGATACACTGGCATAGCAAACAGACTGTCAGCACACACACACACTCACACACACACACACACACATACACACACACACACACACACACCACTCACACACATAAACATGCAGACACTATTGCAGACATACCTTGCGAGAGGCAAGAAACTCCATGCCTCTTGCCACTTGGAAACTGTAAGAGATCAGGTCCTCTAGAAACAGGGGGCAGAGGGAAAGAGAACCTAAAGAGAGAGAGAGACATGGAGAGAAGAGGGAGAGGAGGGAGAGAGAGAGAGGAAGGGGGAGAGAGGTGGGAAAGAGAGATAGGGAGAGACCGGGGAGAGGAGTAGGAGAGTGAGAGAGACGCAGAGAAGAAGGAGAAGAGGGAGAGAGAGAGGGAGAGAGGAGGAAGAGGAGGGAGAGAGAGGGAGAGAGGAGGAAGAGGAGGGAGAGAGAGAGTGAGAGAGAGAGTAGGGAGAGGAGGGAAGAGCGTGAGAGGGAGAGATCAGTATTTGAAAGTAGTGGAAATGAGACACATTGGTAAATGCTAAACCTCAGGAAGTCTCTTCCTTGCTCTTGTGTTGGTCTCTCACCCTCCTCCTGCTTGCTCTCCCTCCCATCATCAGACCAGGAGCTCCTGGGAGCACTGGACAGGCTGGCCACACTGCTCGCCGCTCCACCCTCCCCTTCAACCACCTGCATCCAGGACAGGGAGAGAGGGGACAGGGAGAGAAGGAGAGAGGGAGAGAAAGAGGAGAGGGGGAGAGGGAGAATGGAGAGGGAGAGAGGGAGAGAGAGAGAGAGAGAGGGAGAGAGAGAGGGAGAGAGAAAGAGAGAGAAAGAGAGAGAGAGAGAGGAGAGGGAGAGAGGGAGAGAGAGGGAGAGAGAAAGAGAGAGAAAGAGAGAGAGAGAGGAGAGAGAGAGAGGAGCGAGAGAGAGGAGAGAGGGAGAGAGAAAGAGAGAGAGAGGAGAGAGAGAGAGGAGCGAGAGAGAGGAGAGAGGGAGAAAGAGAAAGACAGAGAGAATAGAAAGCATGAAGGTTACTTCTTTACATACATTTGGCACTGATGTGAGAGTTAGGAAGCTTTGTGTTAACAATCTTCAAGGCGTATCAGGACTGACACACACTGAACAGAGTAGAAGGAAGTGCTTTACTGTCTAAACGTTTGACCCTTGTCCTGTGGAAACCGTACAGACTTAGACAACATTTGAGAAGTTTAACACCGAGAATGGAGGAAATGTGCCTGTTTTTGTCGATGGTAACAACAGCAGAAGTGAGATGGTGTATCTATGCTTGCAATGTTTTTACAGTTGCTTTAAAGATGATTCATGACAGTGTATGTGGGCGAGGAAATAGAATCTGGATGTGAGACTGCCTACATATAGTATGTAGAGGAACACTCAAGAGCAGAAAAGCTTTACCCAATTAAACGACCTGCCAGATCAGTCATTTCCATCAATTATTCTTACCCTTGTGTACACAAAAACCTCTCTCTTGGTCTTCAAGTAGGTGGAGAGGTTGCCATGTCGACAGTACTCCACAATCACCATCAGGGGTCCTGGGGAAACGCACACGCAAAGTTGCAGACTGGTAGTTTGCAAAGGGAATTACGGTCAAATCCAGCACGTCTCATTTGCATGACAACCCAGCCCTGAGTATGTTTACACTAAAGTGTTATTGTTCGGTAAACCCCTTTATGGTGTGTGTCTGCATACATCAACTTTTTCTGGCCTTAAACTGAGTGCACTTGGGCTCCCTGCCCCAGACACGGATTAAGGCGTAGTCATAGACTGGGAAAAACAAACATGTTTACCTACAAAACCTTCGTACAGTCTTTCTCTTAGTTTACAACTTGGCTTGATCCATGTTTGGAAAACTGGCTGTTGGCGGATAATGAACTGTGACAGAATGTCTGGCTGAATGTGAGGCGTCCAAGTCGGTCAAACACAGCTGTACACACCCACCTCCTGGTTTGGTGCATGCTCCCAGCAGGTTGACCACGTTCAGATGGTGTCCTATGTGGTTTAAGATCTTCAACTCAGTCATCAGAGCCTTGTGTTCACTGGGCGTGGCTCCCTCTAGTGGACAATACGCAGGAATGGACGTTAGAAAGGCAGTTTATGCAGAGGGCATCTAAAACTCTTAGCCGGACACAGTTAAACTTATTCAACAGTATCTAGATCCTTGACAGATTGACCACTCACAGCAGCTCTGTGTGTATCTTTCACAACGCTCACAACGTTTTACAGCATTTGCCTGTTCATTAGCCAGCATGAAAGTCTATCGTTGCCCTGGTGCGGATTTTAAGCTTAACATCTGTCTTTTCAAGACTTTGGAGCATGCAGCTGGTTATATGCTTTGACGGTCGGCTTCGGACGGAAAGGCGGTAAAAAGTGAACCTTTGAGCATCTTGATGGCTACGGTACGGCAGCCGGTGGAGTTGTCAATGCCGAAGGCTGTCGCCTGCATGACCTGACCAAACGCCCCTCTGCCAAGAGGTTTCTCTGAGAGAGAGAGAGAGAGAGAGAGAGATATAGAGAGAGAGAGAGAGAGAGAGACAGAGAGACATAGAGAGAGAGACAGAGAGAGACATAGATAGAGACAGAGACACAGAGAGAGAGAGACAGGACAGATAGATAGATAGAGAGATAGAGAGATAGAGAGACAGATAGACAGACAGACAGAGAAAGAGTGAGAAAAAAAGAGAGAGAGACAGATAGAGTTATATAGAGAGAGAAAGAGAGAGAGAAACCGAGAGAGACAGACAGACAGACAGAGACAGACAGACAGACAGATATGGTTGACAAATCTAAAACACCGTACATGTTCAAGTGCATGTACATCTCTCAGTTTGTCCAATCAGATTCCATTGTGTCAGACAGACCTAATTATCAACAGTAAACACAACTCACTGAGCCTTCAACAACCTAATTAGCTCAACACAAATCACACACTCTGAGACACACACACGCACACACACTGATTAATGCAACCAGGCACTCCCAATAATACTCTGATTCAGATAAGATAAAATTCACTTTATGGGAAAGTTCTGTTATCTACTCTCAATCTTGAATAACCCCCTAATCTGATTCATATCTTGCTCAAAGGCTAATTCCTTCCCATGTCACATTTTTGGGTTAACCTCCATTAGTCTGTACATACACTCCACACGTCTTCAAACTATTGCCAACCAGACAGTAGCAATGGGTTCTGGGGTCAGTGACCTGGCAATTAAGACTGCTTCTATCCAATCCAATCTATGTCTACCTAATCGGAGGCGCTCCCTGGGGAACTCCCATTGGCCAGGATCATACTGTAGCCTATCACACTGTTCCTCCAGAGGCCCCTCCCCTGGCTCCAGGATGATTGACAGGTATTCCGTTTTAGCACCAGATGAGTTTGGCTGCAGGAGAAAAAAAAAGTGAAGAAAAAGAGAGAAATAAGACAGCTTTATATGACTCCTCACAAGGTCTGATCAAATGAACTGCACTGATAGGTGATTCCCACCCTTGTAGTTGTGCAAAGCTGTGTGTTACAGGTTAGGTCAGGCAGGCCTGTCTGTGGGGTCACTCACCTGTTTGTTGTGCAAAGCTGTGTGTTACAGGCTAGGTCAGGCAGGCCTGTCTGTGGGGTCACTCACCTGTTTGTTGTGCAAAGCTGTGTGTTACAGGCTAGGTCAGGCAGGCCTGCCTGTGGGGTCACTCACCTGTTTGTTGTGCAAAGCTGTGTGTTACAGGTTAGGTCAGGCAGGCCTGTCTGTGGGGTCACTCACCTGCTTTAACTTGCGTATGAAGAGGGTGAGGAGCAGCCAGAAGAGGGTGGCGACCACACAGGTGCAGGACAGGATGGGGATCTCATAGGAAGACACCTGGGATGTATCTGCACACAGAGAGACAGAGAGAGACACAGAGAGAGAGACAGAGAGAGACAGAGAGAGAGACACAGAGAGAGAGACAGAGAGAGAGACAGAGAGAGACACAGAGAGAGACAGAGAGAGAGACACACAGAGAGAGAGACAGAGAGAGACAGAGAGAGAGACAGAGAGAGAGACACACAGAGAGAGACACAGAGAGAGACACAGAGAGAGACAGAGAGAGAGACACAGAGAGAGAGACAGAGAGAGACACAGAGAGAGACAGAGAGAGACACACACAGAGAGACACACAGAGAGAGACACACAGAGAGACACACAGAGAGAGACACACAGAGAGAGACACACAGAGAGAGACAGAGAGAGACACAGAGAGAGACACACAGAGAGACACAGAGAGAGAGACACAGAGAGAGACACACAGAGAGAGACACACAGAGAGAGACACACAGAGAGACACACAGAGAGAGAGACAGAGAGAGACACACAGAGAGACACACAGAGAGAGACACAGAGAGAGACAGAGAGAGAGACACACAGAGAGAGACACAGAGAGAGACACAGAGAGAGAGACAGAGAGAGAGACACAGAGAGACACACAGAGAGAGACACAGAGAGACACACAGAGAGAGACACACAGAGAGACACACAGAGAGAGACACACAGAGAGAGACACAGAGAGAGACACAGAGAGAGAGACAGAGAGAGACACACAGAGAGAGACACAGAGAGAGACACACAGAGAGAGAGACACAGAGAGAGACACAGAGAGAGACACACAGAGAGAGACACACAGAGAGAGACACAGAGAGAGACACAGAGAGAGAGAGACACAGAGAGAGACAGATACAGAGACACACAGAGAGACAGACAGAGACAGACACAAAGAGAGAGACACACACAGAGAGACAGAGAGAGAGAGAGAGATACACACACACAGAAACAGAGAGAGGGAGGGAGAGACAGAGAGAGAGACGCACAAAGAGAGAGAGAGAGACAGAGAAAGACAGACAGACAGACAGACAGAGAGAGAGAGAGAGATAGAGACAGAGAGAGAGAGACAGACAGAGACGGAGACAGAGAGAGAGACAGACAGACAGACAGAGAGAGACAGATAGAGACAGACAGACATACAGATGGACAGACAGAGAGACGGAGGCAGAGAGACAGACAGACAGACAGAGAGTCAGAAAGACAGACAGAGAGAGCCAGACAGAGAGAGACAGACAAAGAGAGCCAGACAGAGAGAGACAGACAGGCAGAGAGAGAGACAGAGAGAGAGACAGACAGACAGGGACAGAGAGAAAGACAGAGAGAGAGACAGAGAGAGAGAGAATGAGGTCTACCGTTCTCCGCCCTTCCTAATAGAGGGTAGGAACCAGAAAACACTGACACCCATCCTCCTCATTCATCTGGCCGGTTTGTTGTTTTGAAGAAGTCGAAATAGTAAAAAAGGCTAACAGAGCTTCCGAAGGAAATCAAAAAGGGAGACAGCTTCCTTCCTGACTTATCAGAACACAACAACACACAGCCTGGCTGGGGCGCGTCCGCTGCCCAGAGAAGGGTCCTCCGAATCAGGCATACTGAGCTCAGGAACCAGCCTCTTGGGCCCAGATCTGGGTCATGGAGACCAGGTCATACTGTAGAGCTTCTATCAAATGATACTTCTCAAAGGGAGGAACAATATAGAAGAAGACTTGCAATGTCTTCATGGACTCGACAGTTCATTTTTGCTACAGACCTACAGTCCATATTGTAGGAGTCTATTATGACTGTATACAATGTTCGCAAGTGTTCCGGATACGGATACTTAGCAACACTGTGAATATACCATTCTTTTAGCCAATACAATTGTTCAGATCCAGGCAGAAACTCCATGGCCATATAGGGGCATGCACAGATGTCAATGGATATTTGACAACCAATTGAAAACTTCTAACATAAAAAAAAAACATTTTGCGACAATAGACTCTTACTCAAAACCCGGATGTAGGCGGAGCTCTCGACAGATCCTCTCTCATTGGCTGCAAGGCAGGCGTACATCCCTTGGTCCTCCACTGTGATTCGATCAATGTGGAGGGTCCCACCCCCAGGAGCGATGACAATACCTCAAGAAACAGAACATTTACAACAAGGTAACCACGGTGACCCTGTAGAATGTAACCACGGTGACCCTGTAGAATCACAACGAACCTACTTGACAACCTACTGTGATCGTTAGTGTGTGTCTGTATAGGTGAGCGTGTGTGTGTGTGTGTGAATTAGGACTCACCAGACCCTTGCAACAGAGTGCGCTCATCCTTGTACCAGGTTATAAGTGGGCGTGGCACACCGTGGGCGGGGCACTGGAGGGTGACAGAGCTACTGACATTGACGATGCAGTCGGACAGATTCTGTGACAACACTGGGGCCTGCAGGACTGTACACACACACACACACACACACACACATTCACACACACACATTCACACACACACATTCACACACACACAATATAGATATAGAAAGGGTGAGGAAAGAGGTTTGTGAATACTTACTAGAAAGAAGTGTGTGTGTGTGTATTCTTCATTACCCCAAAAATGCCCATTGTGCCATTATTGTATTTCCTTGAATAGACACACATACACAGACAAACACACATACAGACACAGACACACACACAGACACACACACACAGACACAGACACACACAGACACACACACACACAGACACACACACACACACAGACCCACACACACACACAGACACTTGTGTGTCGGGAAAGTCGGGAAATCTGTCTTCCATTCCCTGGATCTCGCCACCGTGACGACAACGTCGGTGTTATTGACACATTTACGTTGGTGTGTGTAGTCTAACATCTCAACCACAAACACGGAATCCATGTTACTCAGCAGCCAGACTCCCTGAGGAAGGAGTCATTTCTAGAGACAACAGCCATGATGCGTTTCACAACACATGTGGTTGTGAGCTGCGATTGACGCATGATAACGGTGGACTTGGACCACAGATAAAAACACCTCCTACTTGTCGCTTCTTCTTCTTTTCCTGCACTTTCACCTTTTCCATTTCCCCCGTTCTATCTGTCACGTACACACACACACACACACTCTCTCTCTATATATAGATATATCTACATCTCTATATAGATATATCTATATATATATCTATATATAGATGTAGATGTATATCTACATCTTATATATAATATATAGTAATTTTTATATGTCCGTCCTCTCTCTTCCCTACCTTCCGTCCCTTACCTTTACCTACCTACCTACCCTGCCCCCCTCATCCCTCGCTCTTCCCCTCGTCATCGGCACACATCTCATGCATTAACCTCTTCCCAATGACTGCGCCGCTAATAACTCTTATCCCGCCTCTTCTTCTCTCCCTCTCTTTCACAGCATTCCCGTGCATTACCTTTCTCTCCATCTCCGTACCTCTGTCCCTCCCTCTCTCCGTGTCTCTCTCCTCTCTCCAGATCATCCCTTCATTAACTCTCTTCCTCGCAACACGCTCTCCCTCTCCTCTGCTACCCCTTGCCTTCCACACATCCCATTAACCCTCCCGTTCCCTTTTCTCCTCTCTCCCGTTCCCTCCCCTACCATCTCTCCCTTTGCCGCCACACATCCTCATTAACGCTCTTCTGCCTCCATTCTCCGCTCCCCCATTCGTCCCTCTCCTCTTCCCTCCTCTCCGTGAGGACCCTAAGGGGGAGATCCCAGTAGGAAGTCTCTGCCTCCAGCTCTGATTATGCAGCAAGTGGCAGTAAAAGACACGAAGAAAATTCACTTAAAGCAAGAGACTAATTGTGGTTTCCCCTTTAGCTGTCTTCCTCCCGGACAACAATTGATGATTGTCTGCGAGGCCGTGTCTGACAGCGTCTGATTGGACGATTGTTCTTCTGGCCCTGTGAAGGGGCCTGTAAACGTGGCATTGTGGGAAGTGCCATTGTGTGCTCTTCCTCCAGACGGGCCGTTATTCCCACGTGAAAGAGGTGCAGAGCAGGAGAGACGCAGCGAAGACAAGGAGCAGGCCCAGGAAGCAGGAGCCCGTATCCAAGCACAGATTCTGTGTGTGTGTCTGAGTGTGTGTGTGTGTATGTGTGTGGGGGGGCTTGCGTGTGTGTTTGTAGATGGGTGTTACCAAATCCGCTTATGGGGTATGTTGTCACCGCACAACGTAAATGGTGATGTAAACCCTTGTGAACGTGAGCTTGTGCACGTTGTGGCCAGCAGGGTCTTTGACAGACCGTGATATCACATGCAAACAGTGATCCAAACTACAATGACACACACAATGACCTACGTTTCTGATGGAGAATAGGAAGGAAGGAGAGGAGAATGGGTGAAGAGAGCAAGGATGTGGCAGTCTCACCTGTGACCTCCACCCGCTCGTCAAGGTGTGTCTTTTGTCCTGTCAGACGGTGAAGGGCGGAGCAACGGTACATTCCAGAAGCCTCTGCTGTCAGGTTGCTAAGAGACAAGTTCAGTGAGTGGGAGAATTCCCCTGATGACAGCGGACTGACCGCGCCGGCTGGCCACTCTTCCGCTCCATCGCTCACGCGGTGCCATGACAACGACGTGTAGAGGTGCTTATTGGCTGCACAGGTGAGGTGAAGGTCTCCGCCCTCTCTGGGCTCTTCCTCCTGATTTACACTGAAGCCTCCTGGGACATCTGAGAGAGAGAGAGTCAGAGAGAGACGGAGAGTCAGAGAGACAGAGAGTCAGAGAGAGTCAGAGAGAGACAGAGAGAGACGGAGAGAGAGAGAGTCAGAGAGAGACGGAGAGAGAGAGAGAGAGTCAGAGAGAGACGGAGAGAGAGAGAGACAGAGAGAGACACACAGAGATAGATAGAGACAGGCAGAGAGAGAAACAGAGAGTCAAAGAGACAGAGAGAGACACACAGAGACAGAGACGGAGAGGGACACACAGAGAGAGACACAGACAGAGAGAGAGAGAGAGAAACAGAGAGTCAGAGAGACAGAGAGAGAGACAGAGAGAGACACAGACAGAGAGACACAGACAGAGAGAAACACAGAGAGAGAGTCAGAGGGAGAGAGACGCAGAGAGAGAGACAGAGAGACAAAGAGAGAGAGACAGACAGACAGACACAGAGAGAGAGACACAGACAGAGAGAGAAAGAGTCAGAGAGAGAGCGATGCAGAGAGAGAGAGACAGACAGACACACAGAGAGAGAGACAGACAGACACAGAGAGAGAGAGAGAGACAGACAGACAGAGAGAGAGACAGAAAGAGAGAGAGAAAAACAGTGGAACATTGAGAGAGAGGGAAAAGGGAAAAAGGAAGACGGAGCGTAGGGGGGAGGGTGGGATCAAGAGAGAGAGAGAGGAAGAGAGAAAGAGAGAGAGAAAGAGAGAGAGAGAAAGAGAGAGAGAAAGAGAGAAAGAGAAAGAGAGAGAGAGAGAGAGAGAGAGAAAGGTTGACAGAGACTCAACCCTGCATATCCATCCCACTACAGAGACACAGAGACTGAGACAACTATCTCACACAGCCACGTTCTTAACCTTTGATGACAATGTTGAATACCTATTGTGGGTAAAAGCAGTCAGTGGAATACAGTGTAAAGGCTTCTTATTTACTTTAGCTATTTGAAACTTCCTTTGGAAATGGTTTGAGGGTTTCCTGATGGCAGATAGTGTTTCTCTTTCCTGAACACCCCCAGGCCTCCCGAAATAAAGAGGCCCCCAGGCCTGGGGAGGTGCAGCGATAAGGGCCCTAGGTTCCTGTTTCTCTCAAACACACACACACACGCCCGCACACACGCACACAACGTAGCCATGGCAACAAACACCAGGTCTAATATTTCAAACCTAACAGCCTGATAACTGTTGACAGAGCGCGAGACCAACAGTCAGTCTGAGAGGATCTGAAGATGGAAGGACAGAAAGGCAGCATGACATTGAAAAGGTAGGAGGAGGGAGATAGCAGGACATGTGTGTGTTATCATGATGCACAGTACCTGTAACATAGAAGCGTATGTCGAGTCTATCTTGGCCCAGGATGTTGGAGGCAACGCAGCGATAGATCCCAGACACTAAGGCTTTGGCTACTGTCAAAACCCCCACGGTCTGTGGGGAAGAATCACACACACACACACACACAGACACACACACACACACATCCACAGACACACACCACACACACACACACACACATCCACAGACACACACACACACATCCACAGACACACACCACACACACAGCACACACACACATGCTCTTTACACTGCCTCTGCGCCTGATAACATGCCTCATATTTTCCATGGACCAATTGAAAAGACAATGAAGGCTTCTGAGTGAGCCAGACCTGCTGCCCTCCTAACGCCCACAGAGCAGCTGAACACCAGCAGCCTGAAACTCTATTAAAGTGTTTGTGTCTCTGTGTGTGTGTGTCTGTGTGTGTCTCTGTGTGTGTCTCTGTGTGTGTCTCTGTGTGTGTGTCTGTGTGTGTCTCTGTGTGTGTCTCTGTGTGTGTGTCTGTGTGTGTCTCTGTGTGTGTGTCTGTGTGTGTGTCTGTGTGTGTGTGTTTGTATGTGTGTCTGTGTGTGTGTGTGTGTCTGTGTAGGTGTGTTTCTTTGTGTGTGTCTCTGTGTGTTTGTGTCTGTGTGTGTCTGTGTGTGTGTGTCTCTGTGTGTTTTTGTGAGTGTCTGTGTGTGTGCCTGTGTGTGTGTGTCTCTGTGTGAGTGTGTGTCTGTGTGTCTTTGTGTCTGTCCGTCTGTCTGTCTGTCTGTCTGTCTGTCTGTGTGTGTGTGTGTGTCTCTGTGTGAGTGTGTGTCTTTGTGTCTGTCTGTCTGTCTGTCTGTCTGTGTGTCTCTGTGTGTGTCTGTGTGTGTGTGTGTGTGTCTCTGTGTGTGTCTGTGTGTGTCTGTGTCTGTGTGTGTGTGTGTGTGTCTCTGTGTGTGTCTGTGTGTGCATACATCCCCTTCATTGATCTCACCATCCATAAAGGGCGTCCAGTTCATGTAACATGTGCTGTGCGTATCATTCTGTACAGCGACAATTGTACGTTGTGTATACAAAGATTCAATGGGAACACCGTGTGTATCCCAGTGCCTTGTTTACCCTCGATCATGTTCCCTCCCTCGGTGTCTGTGCGTATGTGTCTGGCTGCCATTGGTGCGCTCACCTTATTCTTCCCTTGGAGGACTTCCTGCCTGTGTGTGACACTCAGGATGTGGTTGTATGTGGACGGGTCAGAGGTCTTCTCTCTCGCGGGGGACCAGAGCCAAGGAGACGATGGACTCGCACACCTTGGAGGAAGAGAGACGGGACACACACTGCTCAGCTGTGTTGATATAATCCTGTCACTGCTGACAGGTGTGTGTGTGTACGTGTGTGTGAGCACGCGCGTGTGTGTCAGCGCGCGTGTGTGTGTGCAGCTGCACTCTGCTAGAGGTCAGCTGGACGGAGTCTGTCCACATCATCTTCTGTTCCTTCCCTATTTTTAAATTCTTCCTCATTATCCGGCGTTTTAACCCTCTCGTTTGTCCTTTGATTCGGAGCGCTCATTGTGTTGGAATGCTGTGCTTACGACTGCTGGAGGGTTTAAAGAGATGCGTCATGTCGTCTACACATTGTTCACCTGCAGCGTTGAGGATGCAGAGGTGTGACTGTCGTCCCATGGAACATCCTTTTATTCAGTCGTCCCATCTTTCAGCCTGCACCCTTGTAGCATCTCCCATTCAATGCTAAAGACAGCTGGATATGAGTCAATGAGGTCTATTTAAAGACTCTGAGGTTTCCGAGGAAGAGCAGATTACTGATGACTCACTCATTCAGGATTCCTGTCTAATTGATCGTACAGGGGATATATCTGAGCCAACACAATCATGCTGACAGCCCTCCTGGCTGTACACAGCGCTAAACTACACCATCTGTCCTTGCCCATTTTTCTCTCCCCACTACCCCTTTGTTTGCCTGCCTGCCTGCCTGCCTGCCCGCCTGCCTGCCCGCCCGCCCGCCCGCCCGCCCGCCCGCCTGCCTGCCTCTGTGTGGCTGTCTCTCATCCTATCTGTCCAGTTGTGTCTGCTCTCAGCCGGCGCTGGGCCCCTCCCTGTGGCTGGGCCCCTCCCTGGGGGACCCCTCCCTGGGGGACCCCTCCCTGTGGCAGGCTCCTCTGCCCTGTCCCCCTCCTCCCCTCAGCTTTCTCTCTGATTACTCTTCCTCTTGGCATAGCCAGTGCCCTTGTCTGCTACGAACACCCACCATGTGCATGACACCAAGGGCCTGGACCAAAACACACTCTTCTCTCTCACACACACTCACACACCCTTATTCACACACACACACACACACGCACACACACACACACGCGCGCGCACACACACACACACACACACTCCTCAGCCAGCAAATGCTCCCACGCCTCCCAGGAAAAGCTCTCTCTCATTGTCTCTCTCCCTCTCTTTCTCACACACCACACACACACACACACACACACACACACAAACAAATACACACACAATGCAACATGGATATGGCGGAGTACACAGAAAGGTAGACAAGCATGGACAAACATGGTTAGTTACACAAATGGAGGCACACGAAACACTGTCACGCACACATGCCTTTCACAAACACATTGGAGCAGAGTGCTTGTTCACAGAGCCGGTGGCTGCTCAGGGCTATGTGAGGAGAGAAGGAGGCTTTCATGGATGTTCTGGGATTGGTGATGTTCTGGGTCTCTGCCAAAACTCCCTACACTGTCCCTCTCTACTTCTGGCTCACAACTCAACGTTTTACAAAACCAAAACCAAGAAAGGAAAGCGACACACAAGTTCAAGCTAAATTTAATGTAAAAAACAACATAATATATATAACACTTAAACAATACAGTTTTCATACACATTTGGCAGTTACGGCCATTCATAATAAGTAAGTTAGTTGTATAAAATTATTAAATATTAGATTTATATATTACTCATAGAAAATCTGTATACAAGAACTAAATCACATTGGGAGAGACCCGTAACACAGGGCAGTGCACACACACGCACACACACACGCACACACACACGCACGCACGCACGCACACACACACACACACACATGCATGCACGCACACACACACACACACAAACACATACACACACGCGCGCACACACACGCACACAAACACACACAGACACACACGCACACACAGACTCGTATGCACACACACATACACACAAACGCGCATATTCACACACACAAACGCATGCACCAAAGCACAAAACAACATTGTAACAAACCAACAAAAAAAAAACATTAATTGTGCATGTAAAAACACTAACAAACGATCTCCTACACAATAAATGTCAGTGTCAATCCACTGAGTCGTTCTGCAGGTGGTTGATATACATCAGTAGAACGAAGGACATAACTGAGACATACATTAACATGACAAGACACTGAGATGGCGTGACGGGACAGATGACAGAGGACCCAAAGTCTCTGGTGCTGGAAACTCCTGCATGGTAGGGCTTTGGGTGATCAATCAGTCTTTGGATAGAGAACTGTAGGCATCCCATAATGACACACAACCCCTCCTCTCTTCCTACCCGCCCAAGATGTGGAGCTAAAGTTACAGTCATGGAGAATGGCAGCAGAGCAAGAAGTCACAGCTTCAGAGCATGTTAGAACGGCAGCAAGGTGTCAGGGCTGGGGGACAGGGCACAGTTCAGACTCCCAGTATAGTACCACTCTAGGACACAATAAAAAGAAAGCAGCTCCAGAGATTTGGCTAGAGGACGGACGGATGGAATTGCACTTTCCTAATGGCTCAAACGTCTGGGGGGGGGGGGGGGGGGG
>BROE01000024.1:11637765-11660704 GCA_036571765.1 Plecoglossus altivelis | reverse complement strand
CCCCCCCCTCCCTGTCCCCCCCTCCCTGTCCCCCCCTTCCCTGCGCCCCCCTCCCGCCCACACCTTCCCCTCTGCAGCTCATTGAAGAGCTCAGTGAATGCCCTTGGTGCCCCCATCGCCTCCCAGGGCCCGGGGCTGAATGCTGGATGCTAGAGGATGGGGGCATGGAGGGGGGGAGGGAGGGAGGGGGGGCGCAGAGAGAAGTCAGGATGTGGGAAACGTGACTCCAGTCCATCTCCTCACATCCTGTTACTACAGGATATAGACACTCGGACTGGACCCCCAGGTCACATACTCCTTCCCTTCCCTCTTTCCCTGCCCCCCCCCCTCCCCCACCCCCCTCTCTTGAATCCGCCGGTTACTTTCACGGCTGAAGCGAGAGAACTGCGGCCCCCCTGGGTATTGTTCCCAGTGAGAAGGGCCCAGATTAAAGATTGAGGAAAGTGCAAAATCCTTCCAGGAAAAAAACACTCGACTGAGCACGGAGTGAGAGCGAGGCCAGCGAGGAACTGGAGGAGAGAAGAGGGAGGGAGGGCAGGGAGGACAGGGGCTATTTTTAGAAATATCACCTTTGTGGCTCCAGGCATGTGTGAAGATGGAAGTAGGACGTAAACACAAAGAGCTAACGGTAAAGGTGTGTGTTTTTGTGTGTGTTTCTGTGTGTGTTTCTATGTGGTGTCCTGGGGTCAGATCAGTGGGACATCCTAGAGCATGAGCCACACAGAGCTGAGGAGAGTCGAGGGTTCTGGCTCGTTTTGGTTTCCTGAAACCCTCCAATCGGATCCAAGCCTGTCTTGTAAATCCAGTCCTGCCGTCTTTGGCCTGAACTGTAATCTAGTGGGCAGGGGGGGGGTGAGGATGGGGGGTGGAAGGGGGAGGAAGGGGTGAGGTGGGGTGAGGAAGGGGTGAGGATGGGGTGAGGAAGGGGGGAGGAAGGGGGGAGCGAGGTCTCTCCTGGGGGGGTAAAGGCAGTGCCAACAGGATGAAGGAAGCCACGGGCGCCGTTCACTTGGAACACGGCGCTAAAGCAAGGGTCACATCTGAAACGTCGTGCCCTTCCCCGGCACACACACTCAGGCACTCACACACACTCAGGCACTCACACACACGGTTGCAGCACGGCAAACGCACAAACACACACACGCTACCACTGCACACACACAGACACAGACACGCTACCACTGCACACACACAAACACACACACGCTACCACTGCACACACACAGACACAGACACGCTACCACTGCACACACACAGACACACACACGCTACCACTGCACACACACAGACACACACACGCTACCACTGCACACACACAGACACAGACACGCTACCACTGCACACACACAGACACAGACACGCTACCACTGCACACACACAGACACAGACACGCTACCACTGGACACACACAGACACACACACGCTACCACTGCACACACACAGACACAGACACGCTACCACTGCACACACACAGACACAGGCCAGAAACTATTTTCTTTCTTTATACACAGCGATGCACTTCCATACAGCCTCCACTCTCTCTCTCTCTCTCTCTCTCTCTCTCTCTCTCTCTCTCTCTCTCTCTCACTCCTCACCAGGGCGGCAGAAACATCCGCCCCTTTCGCACACGCATCCGCAGCCTGACACGAACCAACACACACACACACACACACTCTGAGGGAGAAAAGCTGCCAAGATAACAATGTGGTGAATGATGAGCAGCAACAACAGCACTTGGCTTGGCTGGGTACCGACATGAGCGCTGATGGACACACGACGAAAAGTCTTAACTGGGTTTTTTCGGGGCAGGTGGAAGAGAAGAGGGGGGGTAAGAAAAAACGAGAAAAAATATGGAAAAAACCCCTGAAAAGTGTCATCTTGCTTGGCCGTGAGGCTTTCACAGATTGGCTACCATTGGGTCAGGTGACTTACCTTGACCAATGACACTGTAGCGTTGGGGTTGGTGACCCTGCAGGGGAAGACCAGCGGCTCCTTCTCCTTGATGTACACCACATCTGGACTCCGAAGCTGCAGCTCCACAAACGGCTGCCGTCTGTCTGAAACCCAAACACGGCTGTCAGGAACACAGAGGTGGACCCCCTCAGTATTACAGTACACACAGAAACACCCTGTTTACAGTAGAAACGCATGATACAATGATCTACGCCCACCAAAACAGTAAGGGCAGTCAATAATAAACAGACACACGCTTCTACAGAAGCATTCACACACACACACACACGTTTACAGTTTGCCCGTGCAGTAATTTACACAGCGCGGGTTAAACTGTAAACACACACACAGAGATTGTTTGGAGGCCAATGAAACAACATCTCTCTGTAGTCCACCCGTTCTCTAATATCTGTGCCTGCTATTGAATACAAGGGTGTTACTCCCCTCATTGTTTGGTACTATAGTGTTATTCAAGGAAAGCAAATCTCTGAACATTTGAACAAAAGTACCCAGAGGACTACAGACCAGTGGGTCTCTTGTATTGCTGCTTTGATTCCATTTAAAGACTGAGATGGGCAGGGACGGTTAGAGGTGAGTGAGGAGGTGGAGGAGGAGGTGAGGAAGGAGGTGAGGGAGGAGGAGGAGGAGGAAGGAGGTAAAGAAGAAGATGAGGGAGGTGGAGAAGAGGGAGGAGAAGAGGAGGAAGCGGAAGAGGAGAAAAGAGGGGAGGATGAAGATGAGGGAGGAGGATAGGAGGAGGAAGAGGAGAGGGAGGAGGAGAGGGAGGAGGAGAGGAGGAATAGAGGGAAGAAGAAGGAGGAGGTGAAGAAGGAGAGGGAGGAGAGGGTGGAGAAGGTGAAGTGGGAGAAGAGGGAGGATGAGGAGGTGAGGAAGGAGGAGGATGTGAGGAAGGAGGAGGTGAAGAATCAGAGAGAGGAGGAGGTGAAGTAGGAGAAGAGGAAGGTGAGGGAGGAGGAGAGGGCAGAGAAGAAAGAGGAGATTAAGTGCCGCTGACCAAGAGGCAGCTTAATGGGCCTGATGGTCTGAGCGATTGATGTCTCCTCGGGGTCCTGTTGGCCAAACGGTAGCCTGCCCTGTAACCCTGTCTGCCGCCGGTCCCCCCCCCCCCCCCCCCCCCCCCCCCCCCCCCCCAGCCCCCAGCCCCCAGTCCCGGCCCCTCCTGCCAGCCTCTCCTGGCCCTCGGCCCAGCTTCGTGTTCAGCCTCCCCAGCGGCCTCCTCAGGGCCAGGGAGGAGCAGGGAGCGGGCCGACACGGATCTCCTCTACCCCTGGATGTCTCTGAGCTGCCAGTCCTCAAACTCACGCCCCAACCTCTCTCTCTCTCCCACACACACACACACACACGCACACACATACACACACTTCCTCGCCATCACCTTGTACTGCAAGCGTTACCATGACATCCCCCCTGCCTGGAGGTAGCGACCCAGCCCCCCCCCCTCCCCACCAACCCCTCCACCCTCACCTCCTCCCCCAGCACAGGATGCTGCGAGCAGGGCTGACCAGAGCAGATAAGCCTGATGCCCTGGGAAACTCTGCCCAGGCCTGATCCTTTCTACAGCTGGACTATTCCTGTCCCAGAGGTAGCACGTAAACGAAAGTAAAAAGGGTTTATATATAGCAGGAGAGGCTAGGAGGAGAGGGGAGATAGACTAGGCTGAGTGTGTGGGTGGGGGGGTGGGGGGGTACAAGGGGGGGGTGATTTAGAAGGATGTGTCGTTGGGACAAACAGTTTTTAGATATAATTGGCTCTCTGGCATTGGTCTGTATTTAGCACCAACCGCATCCTGTTTAACATGAGGATATAAACAATATGAGCGGGAGACTGAGACACAGAGAGGGAGAGAAAGAGAGAGAGAGGAAGGGAGAGAGAACGAGAAAGAGAGAGGGAAAACTAAGGAAGTTGAATGGAAAGAAAGAGTGGGTGAGATGAAAAAAGTCGGTTAGTCCCGGAAATAATGTTGCTTCACGTTGAAACCACAATTTGCTGGCAATTAGTCACGAATCTCCCCTCGTTTGTGTAACTGAATTTACCGGTAGCTGTAACAAAAGATCGTCGCTTGTGACTGGTGCTCTGCCTGCTGTGTCTTACCTGTGACATACACGTAGACCGATCTCTGTCGCTGAGGCCGGTGACGGTACCGGCAGCGGAAAGATCCGGTGTGTTGGGCCAGGGCGGCTTTGATGGTCAGAAGGCTGCAGAACTGCTGGTTCCTCCTACCACAGCGGGACTCCACCACTCGCACGCTCTCCTGCTGTTTGGCCACGCCCACAGGGAATGCCCATGACAGCTCCCAGCGCCCTCTGATTGGCCAGAAGAAAGGAAGCGTTGAACATATTAGACAGGACCTGTGTGTGGGAGTCCTGGGTGTCAGGTTAGCCCAGCTGCTACCTGTGGGCTGACTGCTTGCACACGTCAATGATGCGCACTTCCTCGTTCTTCAGTTCGATAGTGCTCGGTCTGGTTGGTGACTTGAGTTAACCTTTCCTGACTGAAACTTTTCCTTATGGTTTACCTCACAGCACACTTCTCATACACATCATGAGCTACTCAACCCTCAATAAATCAAGCCTGTCCTGTCTCCCTCACCTGTGCAGAGTTCACATTAGCGTCACCATCAAGGACTGCCATGACCTTTGACCCTCAGCAGCCTCACCTGCAGTGGAGCTTCAGCGTCTGATTGGCTGCAAGGACCAGCTGCTGATCCTTCACGTCCAGAGTCGGAAAGCTGAATTTCCCTTTCGGCTCCTTGGGTTCCTTACCTGGGAGAGAGAAGAGACAGGGGAGATGTTAGAGAGAGCTGCAGCTGCAGAGATATATAACCTAATGCTTAGAGAGAGACAGAGAGAGATAGAGAGTCAGAGAGAGAGACAGAGAGAGAGACAGAGAGAGAGAAACAGAGAGAGATAGAGAGAGAGACAGAGGGAGAGAGAAAGAGAGAGAAAGAGCGAGAGAGAGAGAGAGCAAGAGAGAGAAAGAGAGAGGGAGAGAAAGAGAGGGAGAGAGAAGGAGAGAGAGGGGAAGAGAGAGAGGGAGTGAGGGAAACTGGGAGGGAGAGAGAGAGGGATGGATGGATAGAGAGAGGGAGAGAGAGAGAGAGAGGGAGAGGGCAAGGGAGGGAGAGAGAGACAGACAGAGTTCTGCTAGTTTTGCTAATTGTGGTATATTTGTTGCTAGCTTTGGCAATATATTTGTAACAACTGCCATGCTGATAAAACTGAATTTAACTGAGAGAGATTTAACTGAGAGAGAGAAAGACCGGGAAGAGAGAGAGGAGAGAGAGGGATAGGGAAGGAGAAAGAGAGAAAGGGAGAATCACAGAGAGCATGGGAGAGAGAGAAAGAAGGAGGGAGGGGGTGATAGCGAGAGGGATGGAAAGAGAAAGAGAAAGGAAGAACTAAGAAACCGACATTGTCCAGAAACCATGCAGGGCTGTCAGCTGCTGTATGTGGGAAATGTTTTATAATGAGGATGAAACCATTCTGGCTGAGGATTACAGTAATGAGAGGACAGAGTTCGACCCGCAAATAATAACTGCATTTTCAAAATACTTGCAACCATAAAGACGTCTCCCCACATCAGTCCGTGCGTGTCACACCAACTCCCGACCCCTCGCGCAAAACTGTTAACTATTTACCGAACAGAAACGTGAACAATGCCAAAGATTACGACACAAGTGCTCGTCCAGTCTCTTGGTCACGTCCTCTGGACGTTCCCCTTGACGGTCAGCAGACCGTGACAGCCAAGGGAACCGGGGAACCCTCCCCCACCCCTTCACCTCCTGGTTCCCAGGCCGGTAAGGCTACTTAAGGACTAGCCTGGAAATGCGTCAGTACTGTCACTCTTGTTTATCAAATAAAAGCAACTAACTCCATAGCTGAGGTTTATTAATGAGAGATAAAGGGTTCTGTCAATCCTCCCTTCCTTCCTCTCATCTAGAGGGAAACACATAATTCACATGTGGTGTCTTTGAATCCGGTCACTCCGCGAACAATACGCATCTGGTTCCAGTCTGCTTCAGTAGCCCCACGTCAGACTGGACCGGCGTCTTTTTCGTTTGTGATTGGTGGGTTTATTCAAGCCCTCAGGACTGTGCGAATCTTCCTGTCATTTTAGGAACACGACCCCTTTATTACTGTTCTCTGGTATCATTGTTCCCAGTGGATGTGCTATTCAACAGCGCGAGGTTGACTCACGATGGTGGCGTTTCCTTCGCGGTTTCCTCCGTTTTCCCCCCCAACGTGTGAGAGTAAGAGACAGTCCATTTGGCAGGGTACATAGCTTTGAGAAGGAAGGAAAGTCAAGAGTCTCTTTCAGCATTGCCCCCCCGGGGGCATTTCAACAATCTGCAAAGTGGTTACAAGTTCCATTTCCATGTCACTTTTATACATCAACGGGGAAACTAAGACCACTGTGTCAGTTCGTGCGGCCGAAGGACAGGTTGCAGTTCAAGAGCGCGACTGTTTAACGACAGAACACAAACAACTCTAGATGACAAGTCTCCCAGTACGCTTACTGCGGAGGTCAAACACCGTTAAAACCATGACGACCAGGGAAAGGCGTCGGCTCTAAAGTAAACTGCAAACAATTAAAACTTCAATACTTCACATTTCGATTATGCCTATAATGTCCCAGGAGTAATGTCTGAATGATGGTGGGTTTACTGAGTCAACCATTAGGCGCATCAATTGTGAAACAGTCTGGATATCTCAGATACCGCGACGCTCGAGAAACTTCACATTTCAGTGTTACTGTCACTGATAATAACTTAAACATTTTCGTCGTACAATTTCATTACCAATAATTCCATTTAAAGGTAAGTTTTAGGCAAGTTGTTCAAGTTCTATCAAAAAGTTTGAATATGAATAAAAACGGCTTCTAACTCTGAGATGAAACGGCAGTGCACTCATCTGTTATTAATGAGAGATATACCCACAAAGACATTAACAAATCTATACATCAGAAAGTTCTCGTTCGGGTGTTAATTTACACTTGCGCCTTTCATCCTTGCATTTTTAGCGCCAGAACCTTCTCAAACTAATTAACGGGTGGCATGTGACAAACAAACTTCTGTGTGTTAAATAAAACGTTGTTGACCAACAACTAACACTCAGGGCCTGAGAGACAGTTGCCCTAAACGCCGTTTCCCTTCCGTTCGTCTGTTTTAACCATGAGCGCTGATTAGCGCCAGTTCCTGCGTTCTAGAAAGTTTCCTCGCGCCGGTCATGACCCCGCAGTCATTTATATTAGAACTTCCATTTCACAAACTCATCAGCATCAGGAAATAACGCCCTGTGTGTGTCCCGATTCAACAGAGGCCAAGCGCGCACAAGGAGTGATGCCGCTGCCAAGCCAGGCCAGAGAGGTCTATGTTATCCAAACAACTGCGCTCTCCCGCAGGACGTGGCTTATCTGGCGAAGCAACACTTCACAGCAACAGAGGCGCGCAGGTTTTTACAACTGGTGCCACACGACTGCACTCACCTCTCCAGGGACGAACGATAAATAAATGAGCCATTCGGTCCAATGGAACGCGCCAAGTGCGCTCGGCCCGTGGCAGCGAGGCCCATCATGTTCGATATCGGAAAACCTTACCGGCCGTTAAAAGTCGATATCTATTTAATCTATGGACCTGATATGTTTCTTTAAGCATGAAAGAATCTCTCCATTACAAGTTAAGCATTAAACAGTCTTCGAAATATGTGATAAGGGAACCCACCTCGTTTGGACATTCAGTTCCATGTATCATAGTATTCGTAAAAATACCATAAAATTAAGATCCTATTTCAACTAAATGCAAACTTGTTTCCACATGTATGCACATGGATACAAGGGGGGGTAGATTTGGCCAAGTTTTGACCCACCATATCAACAGATCCCGGACTCACCTTTTCCAAGCGCACCGCTCCACAATCCACATAAGATGAAGAGCAGAAAACAAGTCATGTTGTCTGTGGGTCCCCTCGAGCGCGGATCTTGTACTGGAGACGAAAAGTGTCAAAGTAAAAAAAAGTGTTTTTATTTAATCCTGTTTCTCCGAAGTGGGCGATTGGCACCTTGTAAGAGCGCACTCCTCGCTGTCTCAGACCATTGGTGACCAATGAATGGGGTCGGTTTCCTGAGGATGACTGTGAAAGCTCACGCCACAGGACACCACGCTTCAACTCCAATGAAACTTTTCCCATTGTACTCATGGGCACAGATTTATAGTTTCCCACAGCTACCGGATAACGGGCTTCCCGTGACGTCTATCGACACACCCATTCGAAGCGTACTAGCCCAAATCCCACCCGTGCGCATTCTTACACAGTCACTCAGAACTGATAAAATCGTATTTGGGGTCTTTTTCTCTCCCACTATCAACAGATTACACCCAGAGTCATGTTTGTCACTGCAGTGACAGCGAAGGCACGTACCTCACTGGCCTTGGGTGGACACGAGGTAAGTGGCACGTAGGCAACGGTGTGCATGGCAACGCCTGGACAGTCTAAGTGGACCCAGTTTTTCTCAAAGGACTGATATCTGGTTCAATACCATTTCAAGCCTTGAGTGATACATGGAATAAAAATGTTAATATCGGCGATGTGAAATGCATGAATCAGAGAAACAGCACCTTTAATTATTCTGTGCGCATCTAATGTGGCTCGTTGTCATTTGATTGTCAATTGTTTTTTATTTCGTTTTTTTTGTGTGCGACAGGATGAGTTTCCTTCAAGACTTGCGATCAACATCAGCTTTTAGCTTGTACTTGTTGCAACAGCGCCACCAGGAGATCAACACTTCACTGCTTTAAAGATTTTTTTCAACTTCACATTTTCGATCGCACTTGTAAGACACCACACCTGTCCAAGTCACATCGAAACGTAAGAAACCAAGATACAAATAACAACAATACCGTTCTTAACAATCGGTTTAATATTTACCAAACTCCTCCATTAGTGTAAATAAAATGGAGTACACTGGATGGCTCCGATTAGCTTTAGCATCTTACAGGTAGAATATATTTTTGATAAAGGGTCACCAAACCTGATTGTAGTAATATACCAATCGCCACACAATTGCTAGTTGCTATGTGGGGCAACATTGGCCATCAGTTCTACCAAGCCAAGCAGTTTATGGAAGCAGAGCTCAGCCAATCCACACCTTACAATATCTGTGAGAGGGGACATTTGAACAGTAAAGTACATCGAAAATAATACAAAATAATTTCCCCCAAAACACTTGAATCATTCATCATTCTCAAAAAACAAAACAAAAAACAAACAAACCATGACTACATATAATCTGGCCTATGACTTGCGTGAACTCATGATATACAGTACAAATATAAATACAGACAGTACATTTGTTTACAAGGACGCGTCTTCATCACACACATGTAAATAAACACAGCTAGACACCCCTATTGGGAGATAACCTAATCCAGGTCAGATGAGAGGAATGTCTGGAATTCTGTTGGTTGATGGAGAGAGTATTCACTAACAGACACCATGCTCACTGTCAGGGCACTATTCAGCTGGTAGGGGCAGGGAGAGGGGGGAGGGAGGGAGGGAGGGAGAGGGTAGGGAGGAGACTGGAGCAGGAGAGGGAGGGTGGGATGAGCAGGAGAGTAACTTGGCTCGAAAGAGGACAGACATGGAGGTGATTTGGTGACATCATGAACAATCAGTTAAAAAATACAAGATTCAAGTCATTCATGTTGCTCGAAATCTAACTGTTGAATTCAGATCCCAGAAATGTTAATGTGTATAAATTTGAGCCCAAAAATATTGCCCAAAAATGGCAGCATCTGGAACACCAAGGCTTTGCTTGCCTTAGACCAGACCTCTCTGGATATGATTTTGGTTTTTAGATTGACAGAAATTCAAAAATGTATATTTCAATTTTAAAGAGGTAATTTAAAGAGGTAAAGAGGTCAAACCAACCAATTCGGTGGTGTTTGAGTTTCAATGTAAAGTATTGCGATGCCTTTTCTGATTGAAAACATGATGTCACTGATTTTTTCCATAGATGCAGACAGAGAGAGAGACAGGTGATAGGAGGGAGATGATGTCACACAGAGAGAGACCACAAGGGTGTGTGCTGTCAGTGGCAAAGAGCAACTGGACATGGCTCTGGGGGAGGAGGGTGGGGGTGAGGAGGGGTTGTGATCGCCCCCCTTATCCTCTCAGGAGAGTTTGACGCCGTGGCAACCAAAACCACAGAGAGAGGGAGCAACTCTGACAGTCACATGTTGATATCATCCATTTCCAGACTTCCGTCTCGTCTGCTTGTCTGTCTGTCTGCCTGACTGCCTGTCTATCCATCAGACCTGTCCTTTGGTCTGCTGACTGATCCAGTCTGTGAACTTGACGACCTGTGTGTAGACTCCTGGTCTGTTCTGTCGCGCGCAGCCCTCTCCCCAACTCACGATGCCTGCCAGGAACCAGCGTCTGCCCCTCTCCAGACACACCAGAGGCCCCCCCGAGTCCCCCTGGGGGAGCGCACACACACAAATAAAACACACACACACACAAAACACACACACACATAAAACACACATAAAACACACACATAAAACACATAAAACACAAGAACATTTACACCAAACAGACAGAATAAAACAGAACAAGACATGCTGACAGACCACACACAAAGACAAACACAAACACACACACATATACACACTCTCTCGCCCACAAACACACACAAACACACTCTCTCACACACATACACACTCTCTCCCACACACACAGACACTCTCTAACACACATACACACACATACATACACACTCTCTCACACACATACACACTATCTCTCACACACACACGCTCTCACACACATACACTCACACAAACATACATACTCACACACACACATACACAGACACACAAATACACACACTCTTTCCTCACCTGGCAGGCGTCCACCCCTCCCTGCAGATTCCCAGCGCAAAGCATTCTGGGAGTGACAGCATCATCATAAAGCTTGTTACATGTGTTCCTGTTGATGAGCTTCACTGAGGCCTCCTGCAGCAAAGAAGCCAGCTCACCTGGAGGTAGGCACAGGAAGTGACATCATAACTCACTCATGGGAGATTGCCCCAAAATAAGGCACCCCAAAAAATTAAGAGAAAGATGAGAAATCTGTGTTTTCTGTGTTTTTTCATAATTTCAGTCAGGATTTTCTGCGGACGCCCCATACCGTCTTCCATCAGGACCCCCCAGCCTGTGACGAAGCAAGTGGTTCCTGTGGTGAAGGCATGGGAGGGGGCAGGGACACAGACGGGCTGTACCAACTCGCTGAAAACGATGGGGGCGCTGAGCTCCAGTAGGGCGATGTCGTAGTCGGAGGTGAACTGGTCGTATTGCGTGTGGAGTAGTATGCGACGGATCAGTCTGGTGACGGCTGCGTTGCTGGCTGTGTTCATCACACGCATGCCCATGTAGGCACGCCACGAGCGCGCATCAGAGTACCTACACACACAGGCAGACACACACACACAGGCGGATACAGGCAGACACACACACACAGGCGGATACACACACATACAGGCAGACACACACAGGTAGACACACACACATACAGGCAGACACACACAGGTAGACACACACACACAGGCGGATACACACACATACAGGCAGACACACACAGGTAGACACAAACACACACACAGGCAGACACACACAGGTAGACACACACACATACAGGCAGACACACACAGGTAGACACACACAGGCAGATACACACACATACAGGCAGACACACACAGGTAGACACAAACACACACACAGGCAGACACACACAGGTAGACACACACAGGCAGATACACACACATACAGGCAGACACACACAGGTAGACACACACACATACAGGCAGACACACACACACATGTAGACACACACACATACAGGCAGACACACACAGGCAGATACACACACATACAGGCAGACACACACAGGTAGACACACACACACAGGCAGATACACACAAAGGGCCAGGACCACGCAGGAGCACACACAGACAGAAGTCACACACACAGCTGATGAAGCACGCTGAACGTAGTGATGATAGGCAGGCAGGTGACCACCCTGTCTATCATGTCTTTTAGATTCACGTGAACACGAGAACATGTGAACACGTGAACACATGAACACATGAACACGTGAACACGCTGACAGGAGATCCTGATCCTCTCACTTGATGGCGTCTGAGTCCTGGAAACAGTGAGCGGCGCTGATGAGCCAACGACTGGCGACCAGCGTGGCTCCACACACGTGCCCATAGCGCTCCATCTGCAGGCTCACCTGCCACGGCCACGCCCCACTTCCTGCATCGGAACCTCCCACAATCTTGGTACGCTTCCTTGGCCTGGTACCACAGCCTGGGGAGGGGAGAGGAAGTGGAGAGGGTTAGGGTGGAGAGGGTTAGGGTGGAGAAGGATAGGGTGGAGAAGGATAGGGTTAGGGTGGAGAGGGTTAGGGTGGAGAAGGTTAGGATTAGGGTAGAGAAGGTTAGAGTTAGGGTACAGAAGGTTAGGGTGGAGAGGGTTAGGGTAGAGAAGGTTAGAGTTAGGGTTCAGAAGGTTAGGGTGGAGAGGGTTAGGGTCAGGGTTAGAATGGAGAAGGTCAGGGTTAGGGTTGGGGAGAAAGCAGAAGAGAAGGGAGAGGTTTTTAAAAAAGAGGAGAGAAGAGTTGAACAGAAATGAGAACGGAAAAGGAAAGGTTCAGAAGCTGCGTGGCTATGATGAGGGAGGGAAGGAGGGAGGAGGGGCGAGGGAGGGAAGAGGGGTGAGTGATGAGGGAGGGAGGGAGGGAGGGAAGAGGGGTCAGTGATGAGGGAGGGAGTGTGTTCCATACGGGAAAGACTCACCACAGCGCAGCTCGTCAGATCCATCAGAGCAGTCTCTGACCCCATCACACTCAGGGTTGATCTTACTCACACACTTCCCATTGCTGCACTTGTAGGAGGATGGAGAGCAGCCTTTATGGACTGCAGAGACAGACAGACAGACAGAGTAGCTGACTCTAAAGACAGATAAGAGATACATGAGCTAACTCTAAAGACAGACAAACAGACAAACAGACAGACAAACAGACAGACAGTCAGGTGAGTTGACCCCACAGACAGACAGACACAGCAGAAGGCCTTACATGCCCTGGTGCAGTTGATCTCATCACTGCGGTCCTTGCAGTCCACCACACCATCACACACTGATGACTTGGGGACACACACCTTGTTGGGACACACGTGGTAGCATTTACCTGTTCGAAGAACAGAGCGGTGACCATACAAATCCCACCCAACCCCCCCCCCCCACATCACAGAACACATCACAGAACACATCACAGAACAAATCACATCACAGAACACACCACAGAACAAATCACATCACAGAACACATCACATCACAGAACACACACAAACACGCACTTCAAACAACCAACATTGGCATCCTGGCCAATCATGAGCCATGTTACTCTCCTCACCACAGTTGGTCTCCTCGCTGCTGTCGCCACAGGTGATCTTGCTGTTACACTGGCTGCTGTGGGCGCTGCACTGTCCATTCCCACAATACACCTCGCCTGGTTTACACAACGCTACACACACAACAAACACACACACAAGGATTCTTTACACCGCAGAGAGCATCCATCTACACTACAGCAGACAGTGCTGTGTGTGTGTGTGTGTGTGTAGGACAGGGAGCGATGCTCTCACCACACTTTGCCTCATCGCGTCCGTCTGCGCAGTCTTTCACGCCGTCGCACACCTTCCTCAGAGGGACGCAGCGTCCGTCCCCACAGCGGAACTGACGGGGACAGGCTGACACACAAACACACGCACGCACATGCACCCACATACACACACACACACGCACACACACACGCACACGCATGCACACACACGCACACACACCCTCCGCTTACCACCAGGGCTAACAAGTGTATTGCCTGTGTTTTTAGTCAGTCTCAACAACATTGAGACACAGGAACATGCAGACATTTGTTGCTCATAGGTTTTGATGTGCCAAGTCTGATGCTCTAGAACAGGGGTGGGCAATCCTGGTCCTTGAGGGCCGCTGTCCTGACAGTTTTAGATGTTTGCCTGCTCCAGCACACCTGATTCTAATAAATAGCTAATTATCAAGCTCTGTGGTCCCTGGAGAACCAGGATTGGACGCCCCTGCTCTAGCACTAACTCTGCTCAGCTCCAGGTAGGCCTGCGTCAGGCAGGGCTGTCTTCCCCTGGTGGGAGAACGCTACTCACTGCTCTCTGGGGAAAAGGCTCCGTACAGCAGGTAGAAGCCCTTGTGTGTGAGCGACTCGTCCGAGTGGAAGTGGAGGGAGACAGGAGAGTTATAGATCCTCTTCCTGCTGCCGTCTCTCGTCGGGTTGCACAGCCTGAAGGAAAAAAACGTTTGGTTGACATACTTCTAAGTGTCGCGTTGTTATCGATGAATGGCGGACGGTGACCGTTTGTGACAGTTGGTGTCCTACTAACTTGACTCCACCGATGTCCAGCCAGTCTTTCTCACAGCCGTCTGATTCCTGGATGTCCAGGGTTACTATTGTCATGGAGATCAGGTATCCTGGCAATGGTGCCTGAAAGAGACACCGAAGTGGACTGAAGGAGAAGATCGGTAGGAGGATGAGGAGAGGAAGACCCAGTCCTTAACTTACAAACCTCCTGTTTCTATTTTTCTCTCTATTTGTTTATTCCCCTCCGACTCTCTCTCTCACACTCTCTCTCTCGCTCTATCTCTCGCTCTCTCTCGCTCTCTCTCCTGCTCTCTCTCGCTCTCGTTTTCTCTCTCTCTCTCTCTCTCTCTCTCTCGCTCTCTCTCTCTCTTACACACACACACACACACACACACACGGACGCACACACAAAGGGACATCTGTGAATGGCTCACCCGTAGCGTCCAGCTGCAGTCTACGTTGGGGGGGTAGTGTGCAGGGTAGTAGGGCGAGGCCAGGGACCCGTTCCAGTAAGACAGAGCCCCTCCACAACCTGCAGGTGGTAGCAGAGACACAGGAGGTCACAACATGGTGAAGAACTCCCGATAATCTCAATTTGAAGCAAAGTCAGACTCAAACAATGCTTTGACATAGAATCTGTCCCATTTGACGGACAGTGATATTACTGTTATTATAATATTCCAAAGATCGATGTAAGGTGGATAAGCAGACATGGCTTCTGAGATTGACCTGCTTTGGGTATGGCCTGGAAGTAAGCTTTAAAGACTGCTCCATCCCTCTGCCTGCTGAAGGAGAAGGTGACCAGCATCACGTTCCCAGAGGACGTCAGCTTCATCACGGGAGATGAGCCAGACATCGGCAGGCCACACCACCTGCACAAAAATGTACGAGAGAACGCTTAACACAACACAGGCAACATCATTCATTTCAAGCCTTTCATGTGTATTAAAATGGGTCAGTTCACTTTAAATCTAAGTTTGTCGAAAGTTTTTGAGGAGTAACCCTAAATTCTAGTGCTCACCTTTAACCCCCCTGACCCTATCTGTCTGTACCTGGCGATGATCTTGTTCTGCAGAGGAAGCAGGAAATCGTATGCGGACAGTTTGTGAGCGTAGCAGCTTCCGGGTGTGGCCCCGTTGAGGGTGAGGATGACCAGCCGCACTACGTGACCCGAGGGCACGCGCAGACGCCACTGGTAGTACGGCTTTTTAGGGCTCACCAGGCTGAGAGTGCGGTTGTTCCCGTATTTGGCGTAGAGATCAAAGGACATAGCTGCGCAGAGGAGGTTCAAACCAGGTGCGTTATGGGTAGATCGTCATGGCAACGTGTGACCCGAATCAAGTGTGATTCTTGTTGCAAATGTTAGATTATTTGTCGCGTCACCTTGGAAACCCAACTGCCACTTTCCGCTTTGAAGGGAATTGGGGTTTTTAATCTTGTCTGTTTTCTCGTCTGCATCATAATCATCATCGGAATCCAAACCTAAGGTCATCCATGACCAGGGACAGGGTAAAGTTAATCACTATCTGGAGAAAATATTGATTTAAGAGTGCTCATGCATATACGGTATGCTACCGCTTGAGAGAGGAGAGAGAGAATCAGAGAGAAAGAGAGAGTAAGAGAGAGTAAGAGAGAGAGTGCGAGTCAGAGAGAGTCAGAGAGAGAAAGTCAGAGAGAGAGAGTCAGAGAGAGATAGTCAGAGAGAGAGCGTCAGAGAGAGTCAGAGAGAGAGAGATTCAGAGAGGGAGAGAGTCAGAGAGAGAGAGAGTCAGAGAGAGAGAGTCAGAGAGAGAGAGAGTCAGAGAGAGAGAGAGTCAGAGAGAGAGAGTCAGAGAGAGAGTCAGAGAGAGAGAGAGAGAGTGTGGGAGTCAGAGAGAGAGAGAATCAGAGAGCGTCAGAGAGAGAGATTCAGAGAGGGAGAGAGTCAGAGAGAGAGAGTCAGAGAGAGAGAGAGTCAGAGAGAGAGAGTCAGAGAGAGAGTCAGAGAGAGAGAGAGTCAGAGAGAGAGAGTCAGAGAGAGAGAGAGAGTCAGAGAGAGAGAGTCAGAGAGAGTCAGAGAGAGAGTCAGAGAGAGAGAGAGTGTGGGAGTCAGAGAGAGAGAGAGAGAGTCAGAGAGCGTCAGAGAGAGAGATTCAGAGAGGGAGAGAGTCAGAGAGAGTCAGAGAGAGAGAGTCAGAGAGAGTCAGAGAGAGAGTCAGAGAGTCAGAGAGAGAGTCAGAGAGTCAGAGAGAGAGAGAGTCAGAGAGAGAGAGTCAGAGAGAGAGAGAGAGTCAGAGAGAGAGAGAGTGCTACCCAGCAGGCTGCTCATGTCCTCGTCTCTCTCCATATAATAGCGTTCTTCGTGGCGGCTGTACAGCAGCTTGTTGGTGCCAGGCAGACGTCTTTGAGCACGCTCTGGACTCCATCTTCTTATCTCCGTGGAAATGCTGTCTGGGGCGGAGAACTTACTCCAGTAGAACACGTTCAAACCTTCCTCTCCTTCACTGCGAACAGAACAGACATCTTAGCAACGCGGCTTCAGTCGACTTCTGAACGCGTACATTGTTAGGCATGATTTAACTTCTTTTTGATGATCTACAACTTTATTCTCTGTCTGATGTCGGATGAAGTCTTTTGTGAGCAGAGGTGTCTCACCTGAAGGCAGTTATCCCTGAGCGTAGATGGTAGGAGCTCCAAGGAGTGGACTCGTACAGTTGGGAAAACTGGTGGAAACGTCCGGCGGAACAAAATCAAAGAAGAAGAAAAACATGCGAGTGAGCTACATTAATGAATGTAACAGATCCACCAGGTGTGACATCACAGAACCAGGACAGAGGTCCGGTGTGCATGCGCTTGTGTGAGTTTGTACGCGCGTGTGTGTCTGCGGGTTTGTGTGACATGTTAGGGCACCTGGGCCGAACCTCCGCTCAGAGTACAAAAGCCCTGTTCTTACATGAGTGCATGTTTGTGTACACGAGTGAATCTGTGTGTGTACATGTATGAAGGAATGTGCGGTTATGTGTGTAAGACGGACTTCAGGTAACAAAGCGCTCCATTGTCCTCCTATCTCCCAGTCATGTGGAGGTTGACCGTGAATGGTATGGGTCTCTGGGTTCACACAGCCTTTAATGAACTGACATCTGCACGGAAACATGGACCAGTGGACTGGCCTCACTTACTCATGGACAAGGATGATTACAAGGGAAATTACAGGATCTTGCGGATTACCTTTACAGGATTTGTAGCCCTGTGAAAGAACCCTTCCCATTATTAACCCTTCTCCATGTCTCAGCCCCACTGTAGATGCCTCAGCGTCACCACCCTCACCCAAACCTCTCTCTTCTCCCCTATCGCCTCTCTTCCTCAGTCCTTCTCCTTTCCCCTCCCTATCCTGGCTCCTTTTCACCCCCACCACCCCCCATCATCCCACCCTCTCTCTCTCTGCCTCTTCCCCTGCCTTCTGCTCTGTCCCTGCCTCAACCTGTGGGTCTACCTCAGCCTCTCCATGTGCCTCTCTGGTTCCTCTCTCTCAGCGGTGTAGGCACAGAGCGGCTGATTGTGCGAAAGCCCCGCGCACAGACAATGTTTTTATTGAGGGCCCGCTCTTCCTCTCACTCCGGCTGCCTGGGCCCTGCCGGGCTCACAAACGGCAGGCTTGTCCTCGGCCCTGAAAGTTCCCGGTCCCTGGGGGGCCCGGTCCTCACACACACACTGAGCTGGGATCCTGTTACTCCCAGCTTTACATTTAACACCGCGACAGAGACACAGGGAGGAAGGCACAGAGGATGGGTGGGGGTGGAGAGGGGGTGGAAGGGGTTGGAGGGGGGTGGGTCGGGGCAGAGGGGGGGGTAAATTGGAGGCATGGGGTCAGAGAACGAGGGGTGGGATCGCGGGAAGTGTCCTTGAACCGCAAACATACACATTACCTCCGGGCTACCGTGTTTGTTGCTGTGCACAAGTTAGAAAGACACCAGAGGGTTGAAGAAGGCTGAAGAATTGGATTGAAACAGGACAGAGGGTTCCGGAACAACAGAGCAGGTGTGGATGGGTGGCACCTGTAGAGTGACCTTCTGAAGGACCCAGGGAGTGCAGCATCATGGGAAAAGGGTATGGGACAGAGAGGTAGTTCCACTTACATAACGACTCAGAGCCTGAGTTTGGAGGTGGTACTGTGGAGAGGCGGGGTCAGTCAGGTCCAATGAGAAGCTGAGGTTGGGGAACTCCACACTGCCGCCAAGGTAGAACACTGAAGGGGGAGGAGCTAGAAGAACGAGGAAATCGAAGCGTCATATCTGGGGGAACTTAATTAAAATAATTGTTCATTGACACCATATTTGAATGGCAGACGTTAGGCTGAGAAAGGTTTTATTTTGAGTATAACCTCAGATATTCAATGTGTTCAAAAAGACAAATACACACTCATTAGACCGTGCACACACACACACACACACACACACACACACACACACACACACACCAGCTGCAGAGGAAGGTGATGCTGTGTATCTACTTACAGCTAAAGAAGTGTAGAGTCAGTGCAATGGCCGCAGCGAAGGGCAGAAGAGGTAAGACACTCACTGCCCACCTCCTCCATGACCCACAGACTGCAGCCAGGGCTCCTGGAAGCTTCCGGTCTGTCTCTGAGGAGGGGCTGTGTGCGCTGGGGGTCTCCACAACCCCCTCTCCCTGCCACAGACACATACGAGAAAACTCACACATACTCACACCTCTGGATCTGCTGATGACGATGGCCTCCTTCTATTTCTCTCGTGTATATCTTTTAGAACAGTCAGATAGAAGTTCGCACTTTCTTCTGATTTTGCATATATACATATTGAAATAGGGCCACTAATCCTTTTTTTTCAAGTTCAAAGTCAATACATTCTGGGGGGTTTTCTACATGTACACAGCAGTATCTTTGGTTGCAACTGGCAGTAAATGCTAATCACTGCTGATTTATTGCAAGCAAATGCTAGCACCTATTTAGCTGAAAGAAACCAGCTAAAACATTTCGAACTTGGCAAGATTCCTGGAGAAAGCGCACAAAGCGTGGCTCAAGGGGTCTGCTTTCCCACGGCCTCGCGCAGCGGTGTCAGCACTCAATCAAGTAGCGAACTCTGACATGGACATTCATGAGAGCGAGAACCAGATACCCCTAGAGACGGATTCTACAATTAAGATCAACCAGAGCTGTCTGAACTAAGTTGGTCACCAACTGAAACCGTTACTATGAGGCAGAACACCATTTTGAAACAAATGAAACAAGAAACAACACTGATTCATCTAATAATGTTACGTGAATATCACAGGCTACCGCTGCGGGTAGATGTGAAGCGCTGAGCGTCCTGTTTTGATCGCACGGAACAGCATCTCTTTGTCTCCCTCACAATTCGGCAAAGATGAGAGAGCGCTGCTGAGCCTGCCCCCTGTCTTACCTGTTGGATGGTTGTAGAATAACAATGCCCATGACCAGAAACACTGTAAACTTCGCAAGTTCTGTTTTTAGGGAGAGTCCTCATGGTACTGTCCCGTTTTGCTCCGCGAAGGCGATATGCAACAATACCTCAGGCATAGAAATGATGAAGAGGAAATCCTGGCGATCGCTGCTTTGAAAAAGCGTAGAAACCTGACCTGAGAGGGTTAGATGCGGCGAGCATTCACTCACTGCAGTATACCTGTGGGCAGGTGTCACACGGAGACCCAGAATGCAGTGCGACACAATGGGACCACTATGAAAGGGTACAATCCACACAACCATCCGTGCGACAGATATTGTGGGCAAACTTATCCGCTGTGTAGGCAGTGTAGAAAACCGGGAAGAACAAAAGCCTGTTTGAAGCCGCCATGTATAAGGTATTACAAAAATGAGAGACTTGGCTGAGAGACAGATCGATGCTCGCTGCACAAGATACACAATCTAGCCAGATAAGACAGAAATGTAACAACGTGAATATACTCTTTGTGATAAGATATGTGATTGTTTTTCAATTGGTTATTACTAAAGTTATTAGGACATATTCTTTTTTTGTCAGTTATAACTTTACTGATACAGTTGTATATTCAAACTAATTAGGTGAATAATACTAAACACATCGTTCGTTGAGTGGATCCTACATGACTCAGAGAGAACAAGAGGTCATTCGGATGAAAGAGTGTAATTCAATGAGGAACAAACAAGTTAATCTCTTTTTTTTCACAGACTTTTAATGTTGAACTGATCGGACTGAACGATGTAGAAATGACTAAGAGGCACCCTGGAACTCTAGGGTGTTGCTCTGTATTTGACAATGACACGGTAAAAGCAGCTATAACAAAATAGTTACCCATTGATGTTTTTGTTTTCACAGAAACTGGTATCGTACTTGGAACAATGCTGTCATCCAATTGCCTGAAATGCCATTGCAATATAACATAAGATTGTTAGCACTTTTTAAATGAGCTATGAACAGCAGGCAAAGCACCATTGTACCGTAGGAGGACCACGCTAGGACAACACGCATGTGTCTGGGTCAGGTGACGTAACTCTGGATCCAGGAGGTAAACTTGCTGACTCTGGTGTAGACACCGGGCAGGTTGGGTCTTCCGCACCCCGCGCCCCAACTCACGATGCCTATTAAGAACCAGCGGCCCCCAGGGGCCCTGCAGGACAAAGGCCCCCCTGAGTCCCCCTGGAGGCGGAGCAACACACAGCATAACTCACACCCCCAGACGCACTACCTGTACATCTGCTAAATTAGTGCAAATAGTAAACTAGTGAAAATACACTACAATACAACATACAGTGCAAGCTCATAGTATAACATGAAGAGGCTATACTGAGTGGTGATGTCCTCTGAGGTGAAGTCCTCACTGCTCGCACTGCTGTGACTGGATGGATGTGTGACTGCATGGCTGCATGGGTGTGTGACTGCATGGCTGTGACTGGATGGATGTGTGACTGCATGGCTGCATGGGTGTGTGACTGCATGGCTGTGACTGCATGGATGTGTGACTGCATGGCTGCATGGGTGTGTGACTGCATGGCTGTGACTGCATGGCTGCATGGGTGTGTGACTGCATGGCTGCATGTCTGTGTGACTGCATGACTGTGTGTCTGCATGGCTGCATGTCTGTGTGTCTGCATGGCTGCATGTCTGTGTGTCTGCCTGCTCACCCTGCAGGCATCCTGCTCCCCTGAGGACACCCCGGCACACAGCATGCGAGGAGACACCGGGCCGTAGCTCCTCTTACAGTCTCCCTGGCTCAGCACAGACACCTCGGCCTTCTGCAACACCGACGGCAGCACCTTGTCTGAGGGACGAGAGAGAATCTGAGCTTGGAGAGGAACAGGAAAGACAGGCTCCCTTGGAAATGATTTAAATTCAAATCAAGATGTTAGTGGAATAAGTTGTGTGTTCAATTTTTTTATCCTTAACGATACAAATTATATTATTAAAAAAACAAAATACATGAACGTTTTTATGTCATAAAAAACTATATACTATTGTACTGAGTATTTCTTAGCCTCCGTGTCTCTCACCGTCCTCTGAGCGATAACCCCAGCCGGTAACCCAGCAGCGGTGGGCCTGGGTGAGGGTCTGGGAGGGGGCGGGCAGGCAGACTGGCTGGACCAGGGGGCTAAGGGAGGCAGGCCAGGGCTTCTTCAGCTGCACCAGGGAGATGTCGTAGTCAAACGTGGCGGCGTTGTAATACTCATGGACCACGACGCGCCGGATCTCAGCCACGTGCCTGGCGCTGCCCTGCGTCAACATGCCCAGGTACACGCTCCACTGGCGCAGTTCGGACAGCCTGGCAAGGGTCAAGGTCAAAGGTCAGAGAGGGAGGTCATTGGGACCACACCCCAATAAGTATAAGGGAGGTCACGTCATTGGGATTTTTCAAAGGTCAGCATGTTGTGGAGATCTGACGAGCGTTTCTGGTAAGCTGACCTGTCCTTGCTGAAGCAGTGAGCGGCTGAGACGAGCCAATCAGACGACAGGATCGAGGCACCGCAGTACAGGTGACCAGAGAAGTGGAGGCTGACCTGCCATGGCCACTCCCCTTCCAGAGCGTTGACTCCGCCCACCACCCTCTGAGCAGAGACCGCTCTCTTCACAGGTAAAGGGAAGCCACAGTCTAAGAGGCACAAACATCACGTTTGCATCACAACACAGTTTACATGAGTGTCCAGTTATTGTCCACAATCTGTATACATATAAAGACACTGTGTGTCTAAGTATGTCAATGTGTGTGTAGGCTATACTTATCTGTGTGTATGTGCATTAGTAGTGCTGAGTCACAACTTTGAAAGACAGGTCAGCTGTAACCTTATTAAAATCGTGTGTGTGTGTATGCGCGCGCGTGTGTGTGGAGGGCTAGCAGACCATGATCAAAGCCAGGCCTCCTCCCACAGCCCTCAGACTTTGTCATAATAACAGCGACAGCAGACAGCCACTGAAGGGTCACACCAGCTACACAGGTCACTGAGTTCTAACCAGGATGGACTGGAATAACAGCACACCAAGCAAACCCCCACGCACTTA
>BROE01000024.1:11547765-11632765 GCA_036571765.1 Plecoglossus altivelis | reverse complement strand
CACCACAAACACCACTACAGTTATGATGATAGCCAGGCGCTGGAGGTTCCAGGTCTGCCACAGCTGGCAGGTCAGCCTGGGCAGGCAGGGCAGGCAGGGCAGGCAGGGCAGCCTGGGTCTCCTGGGTTTCCTGGGTCTCCGTCTGCGCTGGTTATACTTCCTACAGATCCTCTGCAGGGTGTGGTCCACCGTGGCCAGCTCCACCGACACATCTGCAACCTGGAGAGTAAGGACAAGACGAAGAAAACCCTCCCTTGTTTGAGGGTCGGAGGGAGGGAGAGAGGGAGGGTTGGAGGGAGGGATGTGATGGTTGGAGAAAGAGAGAGAGGGATGGTTGGATCGAGGGAGGGAGAGAGGGAGGGTTGGATGGAGGGATGGTTGGAGAAAGAGAGGGATGGTTGGATGGAGGGATGGTTGAATAGAGAGAGGGAGGGTTGAAGTGAGGGATGGAAGGATGGAGGGTGGGATGGAGGGAGGGCCATATAGTGAAGCAGCCTGTAATTTAATAGACAATTGAGCTCCAAGCTATGTAGTGTGAGAACAGATTGTATGATGAATTTATGGTCGTTTGTGATGAACTGGTGTCCTGCAGGCAGCATGGACTAGTGTGTTCATGTGTTTATTACAAACAGACTGGCATTCTTTCCTGTTCGCTTATTTTTGAAGTTGGGTAACAGAAGGGGTAGCAAGGTTTGTGTTACAGGTACAAGGTCAAAAGGCAAACTATCCTGGGCTCAAACTGGATTGCACAGAGACTTGGGTGGAAAATGGATATCAGATGCAGGCTAGAGATGGTTCGGTTTTAACCTACTCATAGGATGACAGTTGGAAACGGAATAGACATTACATTAATTACAGTTAGGTCAAGCGAATGGAAACTATACTGGTTTTAATCAATATAGAGTGGAACATGTTATCTTAAAAGAGCAGTCGATTATATAGGCACCAGTCAGTTTAGCTTTGTAGCTGCCAGAGTTCGCTTGCTTATTGAGTTTCCCTGACCGTAAATTATTCAGTCGCGTCCCATCTCATTCTGAGTCTAATACATTTTCTATTCGAAAAAAACGAACATTAAAACGTTTGAGTGATTTAAATACATTTCTAATTCATTGTCTTAAACAAAGTGAATTCTTTTAGAATACTAAATCAATACGATTTATGCAAAGTTGGGGTAATTTAGTTACAAAGCATTGCGTAAGATACTACTGCGCCAGTTGCGTGTTCGTTTCGTTGACTAATCAGACTTTGGAGAGTACACATTACTTTAAAAAATCTATTTTTGTTGGATGTGAGCGGGGTATTTTAACCCTACTCACACTAGTTGCGTCCGATTGAGATGCGTCACTGTTCGTCTGCTCGGTGTCCTCGCGCTGTGTCCCCATGACAGACACAGGGACACCACCGGACGTCCTTATATCACCTAATCCTCCAATTCAGATCGAGCTCTGCGATTTTCATTGTCTTTAAAGTGAAGAATACAGAATATTAACGGAAACTCGTACGGAAAATACGAAGAAACAGGCGCGTGTAGCGTTGAAACCCAGCAGGACGTCTTACTTCCAGAGTTCAGGTACCAGGTGTGTGTTTGCTCGTAACTAGATCCATCCGCACAGGCGAGCGTTGCTGTAGATTCGTGAACCAGTTACACCGCAGTGCAGCCGTTGAAAACAAGCATTTTTCTATGACTGTAACGCACGCATTGTGCGTAATTAAATATGTAAATAATAATTACAAAGAAAACAATTTGTATTTGATACTTGTGTACAACTGTTTATTTACAGGGTTAACAGGTTTAGAGTGAGAGAGCACACAGAGAACAGACTGTTCCGTGACTGTGCTTAGTGGAGACATTCAAACCGTCACAACTTGGGTGATAAAGGGGCTGGCCTCAGAGAAATCTCTAAAAACATGGTCATAAGGACTGGAAATTAAAAAGATGAATAAACACCCGTTGGCATGATCAAGATTTTTTTTCGTACAAAATGGCCTCAGTTGGAAATGAAGAGAAGAAGGAATCTCAAAACTAAGCAGCATTTTCCTCAAACCAGCTAAATGGTCTGAATATGTTAACACTTTTCGGTGAGTTCCTCCCAAATAACAGGCAAAACACACTGACAGACACACAGACACACAGAGACAAGCACATGCATAGGCACACAGAGACACAACGGTTAAAAACGAACAACTTTCACATTCCTGAAATATGTCTGGATCTGGGGCGCAGAGTGTGGAGGGATCGCAGGTGCGGTCGGAACATTCAAGGTTCTGGATGGAGATGAACAGGGACCTGCAGGTGGCACACGACCAGGTGACCTGTCGTCTGGGTGAAATTGGGAGGAGCCACGAAATCAAAACATTGTTCTTTTGAGCAGGTTGGAAGCAACTCATCAACTTCAGTCAAACTATCCGAACTTCCAAAACAAACACGCACAAAAAAGTTCCCCCCCCGTGAAATTCTTCATGTCACGTGAAACTATAACATGAACTTTCGTCTGTTGTCAGACTGCGTCCTGTGCGGTCTCCTGTGAACTCCCCCTGGTTTCCACCTGTATAACAGGTGAACGTAGCTAAGTCACAATCAGGACGCTATGCAGGGTCGTCATTTCCTGAAGAAGGCGTTGCGGGTGAAGGTGTACCACAGGTGTGAAGGCTTCCGCTTGGGCTCAGCCAACGTGAACACCTGTTGTTGAGGCACGCTGGTTGGCACGGTAACATGGCGTTGATGGATCGGGTGCAGGGATTGTTGGTGGGGCGGGATGGAACCAGAGTAGCCAATTGCTAGAAATAAAATAAAAAACTCATTGCAACATGAGGGAAGACTGACCAAAAACAGACAAATAGAACAGAAAACAAGCCAGGGACACTGTAAAGGTTTCTATACAATCACAACTTACCTTTCATTTTCCCCTTTTTGGATTTTCTTGCGTTGAAGATCGCCCGTTTCCTCTGAGCTTCGCTAATTTTCATACCTGTCAAAACAAGATAATTACAATTCAGTTCTTCCCAATAACCCCTCGTATCATCTGCTTTTCCCAACCATACCCCTTACTTTCCTCCCTCCCTCCCCTTCCCCTAAACCTCGCTCCCTCTCTCACCCATCTCCTGGTCCTCCTTGACCCTGTGTCTCTCCCTCGCGAAGGCCTGCAGCCACCTCTGCTTGTCCTGGGGCTTCCTGCAGCACAGCACCCCCAGCCCCTCCAGCGTGGCGGCATGGCGGAGGCGCAGGGCGTTCCGCAGGGTCAAGCCCAGGTCGGGGTCTCTGCCGTCGGGCAGCTCCACCACCTCCGTCTGGTCCATGTCCATCCGGCCGCGGTAGTGCAGGAGGTCGCGTCTCAGCACGTCCTTCTTGCAGAAGACCAGCTGGTGGTCGAACAGGAAGAAGCTGCGCTGTTGGGTCTTGCCTTGCCGCACCACACGGGTCAGCTCCCCGGAGTGGATCAGCTCTGAGCTGCGCTCCAGAACATCCGCTCCCTGTCAGGATGCCAACAAATCCACACGTTCACCTCCTCTTATATTAAAGTAATGTTCCTCCATCTATCCAGTCTTCCTAACGCTCAACTTACCACAAAACCTTTTTATTTTGGTTTGTAAAAGTGCTTTGAATAGTGTTACACCCAAGTGATGATAGAACCCCCCAGACATGATTGTGTTCCTGAGGCCAGCATAGCTGTGGTGACATGCAGGTTTAAAAGGTTCTCCTTACCTCCCAGTGAAGGATGGCCACCTGCCAGTGAGCGATGGCGTCCACGCTCTCCAGCCTCCTCTTGCTCTCGTTGATCAGGCTCGTCACGTTCTTCATGGCGTCGTACGCCGCGCTCACGCCGCTGTAGTCGCTGCGAGCGGAAACGTTCAGAGTGCGAGCGTGACACACAAGTACACAACATTTCGAGCAACGTTTTATTTGGTTTTCGTTATCCAAGTAGGCAAGACACGTTCGTGGTCGCAGCGTGAAGAAGTTAAAAACGTTATTTTTATGCATGAACGTCCACCACTGCCCCCTGCTGGGCCGGAGTCCCCCAGGCCCACCTGTGGTCTTTGGGGGTATATTTGAGGAGCTCTCCCAGCTGCAGAGGGTACTTGCAGATCTTCTGGACGGGCGTGAGCAGGAAGCCAGCGATGGAGATGTCGATCATCTGCTGGAGGAGACGACACGCCTCGAAGAAGTGTTTGTAACGTCCCATCTTCATGAGGCGGTGCAGCTCGCTCGACGCCGCCGGGTGGGTGTTACAGTACTCGGAGTAGATGGAGAAGCCGTCTCCCTGAGCGACAGAGAGCGGGGGAGGGGGGGAGGAGGGGGGAGGCGTTAAGGTGCGCGTTAACAGATTTTCATTTCATGGGTGGCTGGGAATGATGTTCCGGCTGGGCGAACGTGTGCGGCGATGCGGCGGTGCGTGCGGGTACCTGCAGGAGGAAACACGCTCCGATCTCGCTCAGGTGCGGCTCCTCCTTGTTGTACTTCTTCTCCAGGTCTCTGACGAACTGCCTCTGGAATTTGTAAATATCCTCGATGTTGCTGAAGATGGTCTTCAGTTGGTGCTCAGCGAACATGCTGGGGTGTTTCCGACACTGTCGAATGTAACCCTGCAAACCAGGACGCAGATCTGTGAGTTTGGGCAGTGTGGACGTACTACCAGCAGAGGGAGCCAAAAGGCCAGTGAGACACTGGACATTTTGAGACAGTGTTTTCTCTCAGGGACAAAGCTATAGATCAGGGGACACCAACTCTGGTCCTGGAGAGCTTCCATCCAGACAGTTTTCCCTCAATTTAGCAAACCTGATTTTACTAATGACCTGGATGATAAGTTGAATGAGGCTACATTATGTGCAGTTGAAGTGAAAACCTACAGGACTGTATCCCTCCAGGACCAGAGTTAGTGACCAGTGCTTTAGATATTAAAGGTTAGGTTATTGAACAGAGCTCATTGGAAGTCAGGCAGGTGGTGATCTCACCTCGCAGATGTCCCGGAGGTGTTTGATGTAGATGCGCTCGGTGTTCATAATCTCTTGAATCACGTTGGTCCTCATCTGCTCTCTGTGCTTGGTGCTGTGTGTGTCTCTGGGGACAGGGTCAAGGTTCACTACGCTCTCCACACTCTCGCCCCCAGAGTCCTCCTCCTGGTTTACACGCACCTGTCGCACCCACAAACACACACACAGTCAGCACACACACACACACAGTCAGCACACACACACAGTCAACACACACACACACACACACACAAACACACGCAGTCAGTACACATTAGCCAAAGATTCACAGCCTGTTGAAACCTTACAATATATCACCACCCAAACCCAAACACTTAGACATGTGAATGTCCAAATATAAGCTACACTCAATTAACATATTCAAGTTTACATCCTGTTTTTGTGTTGTGAACCAAGCAGTCAGATTCTCTCTCCACACACAGTCACCAACGCGGCAATTACACCAGTCACCCACCTGCCAATCAAACCGACCTCACCATGGTTACGCCAGCCAGCCTTAAATAAGAACCAACTGTCAATCAACCTCCGTTGCCCCAGAAACCAACCCAAACCCTCCGTCGCTTCATGGAACACATGCTCTACAGGGGGGGGGGGGGGGTGTCTGGAGCCGGGCCAGTTGACAGGACCTTTTGGTGCTGCAGTGTTGGGTAAACATCCAACATCCTTTGGACAAGGAGAGATCAGAGTGGTCCTCTTACCCTGACGAAGCTGGAGGGGAACCAGGCCTCCCGCTCGCCTCCCAGGCCCCACCACCAGTCACTGTGGGGGGCATCCAGCACGCGGATCACATCCCCGGCCTTGAAGGCCAGCTCCTGCTCCTCCATGGTCACATGGTCCCACAGAGCCTCCGCGTACACAGCATGGCCCAAGCCAATCCACTGACACACACACACACACAAACACACACAGACGCGTGCACACACACACGCGCACACACAAAGAGACAGAGACACATACACAGAAACGCACACAGACAGGCATAGAGACAGACACACAGAGACACACGCAGAGATACACATACGCACACAGACACATGCGCGCGCACACACATGCAGAGACACACACACACACACACACACACACACACACATGCAGAGAGACACACACACACACACATGCAGAGACACACACACACACACACACATGGAGAGACACACACACACACATGCAGAGACACACAAACACACACATGCAGAGACACACACACACACACACAAGCAGAAAATATTTGCAATTACACGGGCTGAAAAGTTCATGTTCTACACGATTACATCTGGACTGAGGCTGAGTACAGGACAAATCTGAAGCAGATCACACAATCTCACGCCCAGGGCAAATGTTATGTCCAAAACTGGAACTTAATCAGACACACATGTTTTTAGGGGAAAATAGTGCTGATGTTCTACATTTTTATATCTGGGACGAAATTCAGAGAAAAGTGATTCACAACACAACCTCCATTACACCCACACCCCTGCACCCACACTTACCCAGAACCACACACACACCCATACGCACTTATCCACACTCACCTAAAACCACACACACACCCATACGCACTTATCCACACTCACCTAAAACCACACACACCTCCCACACCCACACAGACACCCCCACCCCTTGACACATCTCCATCCCCCACACCCCCACCCCTTGACACATCCCCACCCCCCACACCCCCACCCCTGACAGGCACATACCTCAGTTAGAGCGGACAGCTCCACCCCAGGCTGCAGATGGGGAGTGACGTCGGTCAGCTCGTCGAAGCTCCCCTCCTCTTCACTCACGCTGTCGTCCAGCACAGCTTCATGGCCTCCCTCTGTGAACAGGATGACAAGTTAGAGAGACGCGTCTCGCACTTTTACCATCTGGCTCACTCTGAGTCTTCAATAAACACAGAAAAAGCAGAGTAAGTCTACTAACACACACACACACACACACACACACACACACACACACACACACACACACACACACACACACACACACACAGTGTAACACACACTTACCCCCCCAAACCCCCTCATTCGACATGCTCTTCAAATCTCCCAGCCTCTCCCACAAAGAAAAACTCATCTTGTTAGGTCCCCTCTCAGTCTCTAGTCCCTCAGACTAGTCTCTCTCAGACTCTAGTCCCTTGTCTCTCTCAGACTCTAGTCCCTCTCAGACTCTAGTCCCTCTCAGACTCTAGTCCCTCTCAGACTCTAGTCCCTCTCAGACTCTAGTCCCTCTCAGACTCTAGTCTCTCTCAGACTCTAGTCCCTCTCAGACTCTGGTCTCTCTCAGACTCTAGTCTCTCTCAGTCTCTAGTCTCTTCAGTCTCTAGTCTCTTCAGTCTCTCTCAGACTCTGGTCTCTCTCAGACTCTAGTCTCTCTCAGACTCTAGTCTCTCTCAGACTCTAGTCTCTCTCAGACTCTAGTCTCTCTCAGACTCTAGTCTCTCTAGTCTCTCTCAGACTCTAGTCTCTCTCAGACTCTAGTCTCTCTCAGACTCTAGTCTCTCTCACTCACCGCTCAGCACTCTGTGCAGCTTGCGTCTTCCCAAGCGGTCCAGTCCGATGGGGGTGCTCTGGGAGAGGGTGGAAGGGCGGAACCTGGCAGACACGGCCCTGTAGGGGGGCACCTGGTGGGAGGGGACAGGGGGCCGGGACAGGGGCTGGGCGGGAGACAGTGTGGGAACGGTTTTAGCTTTACAAAACAAAACAGTAATATTAGACAGTACGCATAACAAGCCCCACAAGCAATACTTGACCTATTTTACTTTGGGGTTATTCAGACTACATTACCCATAGTGCCTGACACACATCCCACAGCTGAAGCTCAGGATGTAATCACAGATGGATTTCTAAGACTTTCTCTTGTCCCCCAAGAACACAACAGTAGATTCTTACTGAGGTTAGCCGATCCTCTCTCTCCTCCGCACCGGACGAGCAAAACATGTCAACTCCTCCAATCACAGACATGGGTCGTCTCCTCCCTCTCTGGACATCCGGGTTCATGCTGTATCCTTCCGGGTCGTCCATCTGCATGGTGCCGCCATTGCATTTGTAGTCCTGTCTGGCCGCTCCATTTGTAGTCCTCTCCTCAGGATGCAGCTCCGCTTCCTCCTCGGGAATAGAGTACTTCCTGGACACCAGCTGGCCGTAGTCGGAGATTGGCCGAGGCCTTGTTCGCCCCGCCCTCCTTCTGGGATTGACAGAGGAAGAGGACGGCGTTTCCGTGGCCGCTGGCGTCTCTGGGGCGCCGGTTGCCTCGGGCAACGTGGGGGATTCTGGGAAGCCGTTAGCAAGAGAGGACTCGTCGTCCAAGAGAGCTGTCCTCCCCTGGAGATCTGGTGTAGTCTGGAGTTTAAAGGAAGGGGGGACGTAGGGGGAGATCAATGAGACACAACTGTAAGACCTACAGGAAGTCATATCTTCCTCACGAAGATAAAAAGGTCAGTAGAAAAGGTCAAATGTTAGCAAAGGACAGGTTCTGTTAATCAAAAACAGAGCTGGGTGTTTGTTTGACGCGTCATAACTCCACGTCAGGTTATGCGCCATTTTCTCCAAAGCGATTTGACTTTGAGAAATCTAGCGTGTGTTTGTTTGATTCGACACAGCACCGATCTTTAAGGATTACAGTGGAGATTTACGACCTACAGCTTAGCGACTGACACACATTGGAGCGACAAGAGCTATGATATAAACGTTCACTCAACTGTTACCTGGAGCTCAACAAACAAGTTAATAAACAACTGCTATACCACGGTGTCATGTGGTCTGGTTTACTTACAGTCAGATCATCTTGGTCTGGGTCTGGACTCGTCCATATACACTGGAAAGGCACACAGTGTATCAGCACCATTGCAACACGCACAAACAAACAAACACAAGCCTTTGACCGTAAACCCTCGTTCTCCTCGTTCTGTTTAAGTCGAGACGTTCTTCTGCTCTCGGTTCTCCATCTCCCGTTCTGCTAGTGTTCTAGCAGGAACCCCTGACTTCGTCTCTTCCTCGCCCCTGTCCCCCTTTGACCCCACCAGACTCTGTTCAGTCTCTACTGCCTTCCTGAGTCGGCTGGTCTCCCTTCCCAGACCTGCTGGCTGGCTGGCTGGACTTTGGTCTGGTGGACTGCTATCCAAGAAAGGAGGGGCGGAAGGAGGGAGGGCAGGTTAAAGGGGGAGGGAGGGAGGGAGGGCAGGTTAAAGGGGGAGGGAGGGAGGGCAGGTTAAATAGAGGGGGAGGGAGGGGCAGGTTAAAGTGGAAGGGGAGGGCAGGTTAAATAGAGGGGGAGGGAGGGGCAGGTTAGAGAGGAGGGGGAGGGCAGGTTAAAGAGAGGGGGAGGGAGGGGGGCAGGTTAGAGAGGAGGGGGAGGGCAGGTTAAAGGGGAGGGGGGCCAGCACTGTCTACAGGTGTCTGACAGCCACACAGCCATAGCTATAGGAGCAACATCGCTTGTGCAATGGGACATGAACCATAAACCGTGGCTAATGGTTAACCCTACCTGCTCCCTCACATAGCTGCACAGCAGTCATCTCCATGTGACCTGGACGTGGGCGGCAATAAATCACTGGCAAGAGGTCCGACTCTGCACATGCACACTGACTCACAAGTCAGGAGGCACTGGACCAACCAGAGTTGTTGGGCTTGACAGACAGCACGCGTAACCAATTGCCCACTGTGTTTATTAGCATGACACGGCAGGCCAGGACTTCGGACCAGCGGCACGAGTCATAGGATCGTGTTTTTGGCTCTGGCAGCTGAAACGGTTTGATTGGTTCAAGTCTGTGTGTTTTAGTAGGAAGTCTCAAAGCAAGAGCAGTTCATAAACCACTGCTATCTGTGTTGCGGTGTTCTATTTCCAGAGCAAGGGTCAATTTGGTTGGATTTTTACGAGGACATACCATTTAAAATTTTACTACATTCGTTGATAAGAATAAGATTAGTTTATTTCCAACTGAATGCATTTGCAATCCCCCTCTTCAATGCTATAGCTGATGTGATAAAGGCTCCTGATAAAGGCTACTCCAAACTCATCAGAAGACTCCCTATCTCCTTTTATGTGACCACTGATGCCAGAGACCTAGCGTTAGCTACCACAGCTACAGGCCTTTACAGAGCCGGCAATCACCTAGATAACCACACCCTTCTTCTCTTACCTCGTCGGACGGAGAGGCAGGGCCCCCTGCTGCTCGCCCGTCTCCCAGCTCTTCCTTCAGGGAGAATCTGTGGACGCTAGGGGGAGAGGGGGTCACTGTGGGTTCATCCAGGGCAGAGAAGCAAGAGGTGAAGTCTGGTCCTCCCACAGCCTCTGTGGGGACCGGGCTGATGAGAGCCTGGTGCAGGAAGGGGGTGTCGTCCTGGGGGTGTGGCAGGGACAAGGCGCGTTCTGGAGGGGGGGGGTGCACGCTGGGGGCGCGGTCGAGGCTGATGGTGGAGAGCGGGCGTTTGTCCGGACGGATCTGGCCAGGGGACGGCCGACGCTGGCGCTCGCCGGCGGGCAGGCACGGGGTGCGGCGGGAGTAGTCGTCGTGGAGACGGCTGAGCGGGGACAGGGGGGAGGTGGGGGAGGGGCTGGGGGAAGGGCTGGCTCTACGGCGGACTGTGAGGTCCGTCATGCTGCCCACCAGTTTCAGCATGTGGCCCTTGGCCCTGAGGGGACTTCTCCAGCGGCCGGGGCTGCGGCCCCTTTGCTCCATGGACAGGGTGCAAGCTGGCCCCTCGTTGCCTGGGGGACAGTCGGTCCTGAGGGGCATTGAGGAGCCTGGCTGGGGCGAGGGAGGAGCGAGCGAGGTAGGGGAGGGAGGAGAGGGAGGCGAGGGAGAGCGGGCCGAGTTGGCCTTGCGTCTCAGCTGGCTCTTGAAGAGATGCAGGTTATCAGCGCTCCTGCTCAGCCGGCTCAGAATGTTCCGGTTCGTGTTCCCGCCCCCGCCCTCTTCTGAGTGGAGGTTGGCCTCCGATCCCGACCCCAGGGACTGCTTCTGATTGGTGGTGACGCCATCCTGGTCCAAACTCCTCAGCTGTTTCCCCTGCCCAGTGTCGAGCAGCAGGATGCGTCCAGCTCCGTACGCTCGCCGGATACTCCGGGAGAAACGTGTGTTCCTCTGCAACCCTCCATCTTCCTCCTCCTCCTCCTCATTCTCGGAGCCATAGGGACTTATTGCAACAAACTGCGGGGCTAGTCGATTGGCTCCATTCTCCTGCCCTGGATCACGATTGGTCGAAACACCATTGACCCTGTTCTGATAGGCTTCGGGGGCAGACTGTCCATCCTGATTGGCTGTCCCTCTGCTCTGAATACCCTGGAGAACTGAGGAGCGGAGCTTCTTGAAGGAGCCTAAGACCCCCGGGCCAGGGAGTCCCGGCCAGGCCTGTGTACCGCTGAAGCCGTGGGTGCCCTGGAGGGAGGAGGGCATCTCTGGTGCCTGGCTCTGCCCAGGGAGGGTGCCCTTCCTCTGACTGGAGAAGAGCTTCATGATCCTGGAGCTGTAAGGCTTGGCTTCGGGCTGGCCTGCGACAAGGCCGGAACAGGCGGCACCGTTCAGCCCGTTCATCCTGCTCAGTCCGTTGGCCCTGCGGAGGTCAGGGTTCAGGGGCAGCACATCCGGCCCACACGCAGGCAGCCGGGACGGGGTTGGGGTCGGCGCCACATGTCCCTGGATGTCTGGGTCAGCTAGGGATGAGGGAAGGCAGGAGAGGGACTCCTCACTGTTAGATAAGGCTCCATCCTTCTGTCCTGCCTGAGGAGACAGAAAACAGGTCAGGTGAACAGCTGGACCCTACAGATGGATGAGACTGGAAAGACCACAAGGTGTTTTGCTTCCAAACACAACAACAACAATAACAACAACAACAACAACAACAAAAACAACAACAACTAAACAGCAGATGTTGCTGGGAAAACTGAGGAAAGATCAAGAAAAAAAACCCTTTTTCTCTGTTCAAGAGGGCGACGTGCTAGCAGCAGCAGATTCTACTATAGTCAGAGGAAAACCCCTCCTTTCAAGTGCAGCTCGTGAGAAATCTACGTCATTCTTGCCGTGTCATCGCGCTGAAATTCAGAGACCTTGCCATCCCTCACAGCTGCCGAGCAAACACAAGGGGAGTGTGAGAAGCCGTCCGGGGGAGATCATTTGTCACAGCGATAATGCCATGCATTCCTCCCTTCACCGGCATGAGAAACAGGGAACCTTCCCAAGAACGCTTTTCAGAATCACTGTGTTTACGTTGAGTCAGTAGCTGCTCAGTGTTGACTCACTTGTGCGTGGACCCTTAGTGTGTGCTTAAGACCGTGTCCGAGTGATTGTGTATACGTGTGTGTGTGTACAGTATGTGTGAGCAACAGAAGGAGACAAGAAGTATGTGAGTGCGTGGGAGTGCAGCCTAGGTTTCTGAGAGAGAGAGAAACAGAGAGAGAGAGAAACAGAGAGAGAGAAATAGAGAGAGAGAAGCAGAGAGAGAGAAACAGAGAAAGAAAGAGAGAGAGAAAGAGAGAGAGACATGCATGTTTTCCAGTGTGTTCTCTCTCCTTCCCTGGAGAGAAGGGCCCGGGTGCGGAGGAGAGCAGGCGGTGAGGAGAGCAGGGGGTGAGGAGAGCAGGGGGTGAGGAGAGCAGGGGGTGAGGAGAGCAGGCGGTGAGGAGAGCAGGCGGTGAGGAGAGCAGGCGGTGAGGAGAGCAGGCGGTGAGGAGAGCGGGCGGTGAGGAGAGCGGGCGGTGAGGAGAGCGGGCGGTGAGGAGCGCAGGGGGTGAGGAGAGCAGGCGGTGAGGAGAGCAGGCGGTGAGGAGAGCGGGCGGTGAGGAAGGACAACAGCAGTTCAAGCAGCGCGCTCTTTGATGAGAGGCTTTGTGAGCATGACTAAGCAATGAGAATCGCTAATCCATCGTGATTAATGCAACAAATTGGCCGTTTTTCCTCCAGAGCGCGGCCGATGGGAGATGCAAGCGGGGAGGAGAGAGGTGAACGCTCCAGACATCCCTCACCTCGGCCGCCGTCTCCAAGGGGAACCGAGCCGCTGAACCATTCCTCTCCTCTGGCTGGGAACACCCACCTCTCCCAGGGACTCCTGGGATCTCACATACGAACCTCTCTCAGTAACTCTCTCTGGCTTAGTGGCAGTCTCTCTCTCTCTCACACTCCCCTCTCTCTCTCTTTCTCTCTCTCTGAGTCTCTGTGGCAATCTCACCCTCACCCTCACCCCCCCCCTCTCTCTCTCTCTGAGTCTCCCTCCCTCCCCCCTCTCTCTCTCTCTCTCTCTCTCTCTGAGTCTCCCTCCCTTCCCCCCCCTCTCTCTCATCACTGAGCCACCCTGGCAAGCCCATATCTTTTAATTGAGCAACATCAAAAGGGATCATGCAGGGGAAGGAGTCCCTCTCTCCTTCCCCCTCCTCAGCAGGCCCCTGGCTTTGCCTCTGAAGGAGTTTGTTGATGTAGCCCCTCCACCAGATGGACTATCTCATCCCTGGTTCTTCTCTAGGGCTGCTCCTTTCCACTAAACCAACTCTCTCATTCACTCTCTCTCCGAATCTAAACAGAGAGCAGGCAACGCCAGGCACCAACAGTGATTGACACTTGTAAACACCACTACGATATGTCGAGGCGTAGCCTACCAGCTAAGCCTGTTTTCCTAACCCAACTTATGACGATCTGATGTCCCGCCTCTTCTTTCGAATGTCAGATATTATGGAATGAGATCTGGGGGAAAGATCGACCGATTTCCAAGAAGATGAAAAGCTGATATCAAGATACCTGCACAGCCTCTATTTCGTCACTTCTTTACTGTTTATCTAAACTAACTCCCACCTTACCCCTCTGGCATCCACACAGGACCCCTATGCCCAGCCCTCGCTTGACGCCGACAGTCACAGCCCAGCGACCATCTGCAACACTTGGCAAGACCAGATCCCACAGGTGAAGGAGGGATCCAGTTTCACAGGAGTGGCACTCAGGCTGGCAGTGGATCCAGGAGATCTAGACTCCCACACAACACAGTCCCGGCCTCCTAAGTGGACTTGAGGTCATTCCGATCTGGGTCCTTTCGCCACGCTAAAACAACGGTATTGGAATAAATACTTGGCAACGTTGCCCTAATGCTTCTTTTTGCTTGTGTGTGATTTGGTCTTAAGGCTAACTAAGATTACCCAAAAGATTCATTTTTATTGTTGAGAATTAAGATCAGTGTTTCCGAGTGTCAGAGTTTCTGAGGCTGAGTGTTTCCGAGGCTGAGTGTTTCCGAGGCTGCTTGCTAAGAGGCGACTCCTCCATGTGGGACCTCAGCTCCTCCAGAGTTCATTAAGCGCTCAGGATGAGCCCCCCCACACGAGTGCCAGCTGGAGCCACCCTCAGATTAGACTCCCAAAGAGGGTGGCTGCTCACACACACACACACACACACACACACACACATTAAACTTGAACCAAAACATTTACATGGAGTGGGATTTTACTCAACACACACACACGCACACACACACACACACACACACACACACACACACACGTCCTTTCCTATCAAATTCACGCAGGAGAGACGAGGAGAAAGGCATCTACTTCATTCCATCTGGGCTGGAAGTCTTATGCAAGAGCCAGAAAAACACACAGCCATTAGTGAAGTCCTGCCCCCGGTTCACCTCCAGGGAGGTAGCAGACCTCAGGCTAGGCTCATGCTAATTAGGCAGGAATGAACACAAAAACCCCCAACAACTATACAGACGGCGAGACAGGAATATTACAGGTTTACTTCTGTACTTCTTAATAAATGTTCAGAGACCACTAACCCTTTGGCAGTCTGGCTGGTGTTCCTCAGCTGGCTGTAGCTTGACTGACTGAGAGTTTGAACCCTGCTTGCTAGCGAGATAGTTAAGATACAAGACCAGTGAGGAGAACGCAGAACTCAGCAGGCGTGTGGAACCACAAGACCCAGAAGTCAAGGAAACATTGTGCTTCCATGTTGGGGACTTGTTCTGTATGCAAGTGTGTGTTTTGTGTTTGTGTGCATCTCGCCACTCGTAGTTCAGTTTCTGCGAGGAAACGCTGAAAGGAGACTCGCATGACTTTACTGTCCAGCTAGAGTGTTTCAAAAAAGTGTGTGTGTGTGTTTTCCTCTCGTCTCCCAATACTAATCTGATTACGAGGGCTTTGCTAGTCTGCAAAGCACCGGTTTCATCTTTAAGATAATCACACAGAGTACTATTCAGCAAAACAAACTCAAACTATGATACCCTGAATGGTGTCATGAAGTCTAATCTACATCAGGGAAAGATGAGACAAATGATGAAAAATGACTGAAACGCACTTATGAAAATGAACACACGGCTCATTTTTGGTACCAATGTAATTTGCCTTCTATGATATCGTACGATGGACAAGGTCTAATGTTTCAAAGGCTTAAGGAAGCTTCTCACAGAGGCCTGCTCAGGTTATGCTAGCCCTGTGATCTGGCTGATGAAATCTCATATCTTGTAATGACCCACTTCCTCTTTTTTTCAACCAATCAGAGAGCACTGATATGGAGACCACGCCCCCTTGAACGTGGGAAGCCAGGTACAGCAAAGGATCTGGGAGTGTCGCCCACTTACTCTCCCCCACCAAATAACTCACCTGTTCTCCTGTCGTTTGTCATAGGAAAGCTAGTACAGAGAAACTTAAAACCACACAAAGCACCAAACTTAGAGGAGACAAACCCTAACGGCCACTTAGACAGTTAAGTGGTTGTAAATAAAGAATACAATGGAGGCTTTTCCCAATCATGATTAGCAAATATCTCATGATATATCAGATCCGAACACAAACTCCAAGGCGTTACATACGGCCCATATTGTGTGGTCTGCCACACAAGCTACCTATATTAGGCCACCTATAAACGCACCCCCGTTAAATATAGATGTGGTTCTCTAGGAATTGATAGGAGACAGAGGTAAACTAGCCAACGCAACTTTTGGCATAGTTGTCCGGAAGTTCTTACTTTGTATGGATAGAAATATCTACACAACCTCCCCTTTGAGTTGGATTTCACATCAAAGTGGAGCGTAAGTAGCCCACTCCAGCTTTAACACTTTCATGGATCACCTACAAAAGTGCCATGGCAATTCCTAACGTGCAACAGAGCAAGGACGGGCCAATTTGTAGCAGCAATGCGTTTTACCGTGGACTTGAACAAAAGTACCTGGGTTTGGTTGGCCAGAAAAACCGTTCGATCTCGTGCGAGTTCTGACGTCTGAAAAAAGCAGGTTTTATTTCACTGCAGTGAACTTATTCTATATTTAAAAAAAAAAAAACTTTGACACATGGTTTTTACTGTATAAAAAGGTTGCAGAGGCTTAGATGCTAAAGCGATTATGCTATGTAACCCCGTCAAATAAGCCCGCCAAGTATGTGGAAGTAAATAATGCTTATTTATTTGTTCATTTAACGAACTAGATTTCGCCATAAACCTTTTACTTTGTAGTTGCCCCAGTATCCACCCCCTTCGTCACCTAGTCTAATGAGAGTCACTACGATGGCTGGCATCTCCAACATCACCATAACAACCAGGGTTATAATGCACCACAATAGCCCCCCCTCTCCACAGCCCGTTCAAGACAACGCAAACCGAGAAGTCAGTTGCAGCACAAATCACACCGATCAAAAACAAAACAAAAAAAACTAGAATTGAAAGAATGTAACGACCGACTCAATCGACAATCAACAAGCCAATTTCGATCTGGTATCGCGTGGAAAAACAGCAGCATGCATGGATGGATGTTTATAAACTTTTTCTTACCCTCCTCATAATCAACGAGGTTGTCCGGTGATAACGCAGTAGTATCGAGGTATTTTACATCAACAACGGAGCAGCTGTTTTAGTAGGTTAGCCATCGGCAACCTGACTGAAAAGGCTGCGCAACTTGGAGGTCCAAAGGTCCGTCGAGTCTTACAATATATAGCTGTAGTTACATGGGAAAACATGTCGGAAGTGGGTAGCTAGCTAGCTGCTGCTGGACAAACTCTTGCAACATATTGTTTAGAGATAAACGGCTAGCTTGCTCCTTGCACAGTAACGTTGGGCTAGCGCAAGTACTAGCAATCTTACTCAAAAGTTCGCCACTTACAGTACTTGACCAAAAACTCGTGCGTTGAACGATTCCAATAAATAATATCATCCGCTTCGGCAATGAAATTGGATGAATAAAATCCTGCCAGTTTTCACAAAGATCTCAGAAATCCGTTGAGTCCCATAAGTAGCACTCAAGTGTTCAATTCTTTCAGAGCAGCACCACCAAGGCGACTTGAGAAGCACTAGCATCATCCGTGCACTTGTTGCAGTGATTGCTTGAAGGCGGAGCCATTGAACAGAAAACTGTCTGAAAGGATGGGTTTGTGTTTTTGACCGCAACACGACCATACATACGTTAACCAATCAAGATGCATCCAAATGTGACCATGTAGCGTAAACCACGCCCACAGTGGGATTTGGTCCATTGAGAAAGAAAAAAAAAGGGCACGGCGATGAAGGATGAGACTGACAAGAATTTTTTCGTTGTCATTTTTACGGATTTTTTTTAACAAGAATACATAAACTGGATCTTCCAGTTGTTGAGAAGAATAAATAGAAGTTATTCCGCATGCCTTTGACTTATGATTCTTTCTTCCCTATATTGAAAGTTCACGTGAAAGTTACACCTTGAAAATGAGGACATTCATCAGGTCTATAAATAGAATATTTAGAGACAGGCCGGCTTGGAAATTAACACAGAACGGCTAAAAACATGATTAATTTCAGTTTGTTTAATACCACAATAGAGCTATAAAACAGGAAATAGGAAGTATATAAAATCATGAAACTGATTTCTAGCTAATCAATAACAGAAAAACAGTCAAAATTCTCAACAGAACACCCAATTAGAATCTATACAATCCCTTTAGCAGCAAATGACACTAACCAACATTGATTTAGAAAGAAATGACAAAGGCACCGTCACAGTCAAACAACCAATCATCTTCTACAATGGTCTGCAAAGTCAACCGTCCAATCCTTCAACAGACTCCATCAGGCGCCGAAGATCAGGAACCCAGAGAAGGTGGTGTCGTCATCCTCATCAGCAAACAACCCGTTGAAGAGCTCCCCTCCTGCCACCTGCAGCCACACCTTGTCCCCCACCTCCAGGTGCAGAACCGTGCCTCCGGACGCCTGGTCCTCACTGCTCTGGTAGTTGTCTGTGGTGTGGAGAACCTTGGCTCCGTTCTTCACCAGGGCCACCTTGACGTTACGGGAGAACACGGTGATGTGGTAGGTGAAGTAGTAGGCTCCGGCCTCCGCACAGGTGAACCGGCCAGTCTTGGGGTCGTAGTGATCCTGCCGGTTGTAGATGATCTTGTCAAACCGGATCGGTGTGTTGGCCGGTGGGAGTTTGGATTGTTCGGTGAGGCCGACGGAAAAGGCGCTTTTGGGGAGGACGAACGTGTCTCCCTTTTCCCCCTTCTCTCCTGTCTCTCCCCTCGCCCCTCTATCCCCTCGATAGCCTATGTTTCCTTTGTTGCCTGGAGGACCAAAATCTCCTTTGGGACCAGGTCGTCCTGGAGGTCCTAGAGGCCCCTGGATGCCTCGGTCCCCCTGAATTCCGGTTTCCCCCTTCGGGCCCCCGGGCCCAAAAGACCCCACATCTCCCTTGAGCCCAGGGGGTCCTGGTAACCCAAGCTCCCCCTTGAGGCCTTTCAGACCCATAGGCCCTGGGACACCTTGTGGGCCCATCTTACCTGGAAGTCCCCTTTCTCCAGTCTCTCCCCGCCTGCCTTTAGGTCCGACTAGACCTTCGGTACCTGCAAATCACATCAGGTCACTTTGCTGTTACCGAGACGATAACTCATTCAAATAAGGTAGAAGAAGAAAGAGAAGTCACATGACAGATCACCTTTCCGTGATGCCATTGATCTTCCATTTCAGACAGTCTTACCCATGTTTCCCTTGTCTCCTTTGGTGCCATCCGATCCCTTTACTGCACTGGCACCCATTTCACCTTTTAACCAATTAAAACAAGTCTCAATAATCTAGCAAAAACACTCACTGAATTCAAATGAAAATAGATGAGAAGTCTGCATAATCAACAAAACAAAGATACTCACAACCTCCCTGATCTCACCTCTGTCCCCCTTTTCCCCTTTAAACCCGTCCCGACCATCTCGGCCTGGCAAGCCGTTGTGGCCAGGATCTCCAGGTATTCCTGGATGTCCACAAGCAAATCCACTCTTCTGAGGTTCTTCATCAGCTCCGCTCCACACCACCATCAGCAGGAGCAGCAGGCTGACACAAGGTCTCAGCTCCCGCATGGCTCCGCTAACCGCCTTTGCTTTGCCGCTAACCGCCTGAGACGCAGCGCTTATTAACCGCGATACACCGCACACAGTGTCGCCCGCGGCTGCCCTCGCATCACCTCCCCTGGTGAGTCTGAACACAGCAGAGGATACCTCCACGCAGGGCACACGTATCGAGAACAGAGACGACGACTGCGAAGAACGGCAAAAGGGACCAAAACACCATTCTGATTCTCAGTAACTTTACCAGCTACCTTTGTGACATCATCCTGCCAAGGCAGCTGTGCGATTGGTGTGACAGGAATCTGGGATGACTTATTCTGTCCTCCTCTACGGTTCGTTGCTCTTTGTCCTTGACCTCCGATACGTTTCTCCAGTTGGAGTCAAGCTAATGATCAGACAAACTTGACCAGTGAGATTTCAGAATGCAAGTTTCCATAGTTTAGAACAATAACACATGTGTCCACGTCTCTCCACTTAATAAAGTTGATTTTACGGTTAGTTTGTTTGTTCACATGGACAATTGTTCAACTATGTGATTCCATTTGAAAAGAAAGACTTGTGATTAAGAAGAAATGTGATTAACGTTGATGTCATATTTTTGTCCTGGCGAAGATTTCTTGTTTAGTTTGTTTTATCTAGCATGTCAAAGCACCAATCGTTGCCAGTTCATAAATGAAATCAACAAGACAACAACACAAGGATGCCTTTAGAAATAGGGAAGGTCATTCAACCGTGCTTCTCTCAACACCTTCATTTAAAACATTGATACTTAAAGTCTGTTAACAGCTTGACCCCATAAATTACACCAAACTTATAAACCATGACCTTTTAAATGGGTGTTTTACAGCTACACCTCCAAATAGCCTGGTTGCTTGTTAGCCAACACTCCTTTTCTTAACAAGTAGAGCTACAACTAAGACGCCCTTACAAAATACATAACTGCAAATGTATATTTCATGAATTTATTTGTCAATATCCTCTACACATAAGCCTTTATATATAAACATATTATATAATGTAAACTTGACAGAACATTAAAAAACACATTTATTCAAGCACTATCCTGGTATTAACAAGTAACCGAATAACCAGAGCCTCTTTTTCATGTGGCGGCTGTAACACAATCATTAAGTGGCCTGAGTTAAAAACACACATGGATACAGATTGAACAAAACCCAAAATGCAAGTTAAAGGGTATACCACAAAACGAAGACAAGTCGTGAGATACCTCGTTGCAAGGCCAATACTGTACGAACAGGAAATAGTTATTTAAGTCACTTACAATAAATGACATCTTGTTTTGTGAGCCAGGCACAATGTGATGTTGATTTGGTTACAGCAGGTACCGCAACAAGCTGTCAGACCAGACAATAGAGGCATCACCCTTCGTCAAGTTGCTTCGAAAGAAAAGCAAAAGCGTGTGGAGCTACAGAACGCGAGACCCACATCGTGAACCTTCCCAAGGAAGTAAACTGGGACACAACACATTTTTGGTACAAAAAAAACAAAACAAAATCAAAACATGCCATCCTAATGCATTTCTGCCATGATATTTAGACCATGTGTAAAGTACAATTGAGCTTGTGTACTGATATTCTGAATTCAAGTTGCTTTCTGTCAGATGCCACCAGATGAGTCATATGGCAGGATGCACAACAGGCTTGTGAGGTAGGGTCACTCGAAAACAGAGAATAAACACTAAACTATTGAGTGGCTGTGGGATATAGGACGAGATTAGATAGAGTGGGGAACCATTTCGTATGAGACCACACAGCAAAGAAACAGTGGAATCCATCTAGGAATTTTTTTAAAGGCATGGAGGTGTATGGCGTTGGCGCGGTGTTGGGGGGAGGGAGGGTGGGGGGCCACAGGCTATAGAGGGCATCCTTATCCAGAAAGGGGGTGATCCTACATGATCTGTCGGTGCATGCCGTAGCCTGTCATACCAGACTGGGAGGCACCGCGGTTACTGCCCATCTGCAAGCCAATCAGACTCTGGCCCTGCCGAAGCTGCTCCTCTGAAAACTCCCTTCGATTCCCCTGGGCTTTCCTACACAGGGGGAACACAGGGGGAACACAGGGGGAACACAGGGGGGGCAGGGGGAACACAGGGGGAACACAGGGGGAGCACAGGGGGAGCACAGGGGGAACACAGGGGGAGCACAGGGGGAGCACAGGGGGAGCACAGGGGGAACACAGGGGGAACACAGGTGGAACACAGGTGGAACACAGGGGGAATGGAAAGGTGAATCAACTGTTTACACCAACTGGCCATGGTGGAGTACAGTGGTTCAGTCACAGTAGCGTAATTGAAAACAGTTTTGATATGAGACATAAGACATGAAAAACAAGAGAGAATTAGGTGTCATACGGGACTGAATGTTCTCTCCTTACCTGTGGAACCAGTCACGGTCACCACGGTAATGCCCGTCGTCCTTGGTGACAGCCACACTGCCCAGAGCCATCAGAGTTCGCTGAACAGCGGCCATGTCCTTCCCTGTCACCATAGAAACACACCTCCCAAACAATGAACTCCACCCAGACAGCTTGGACGAGACGCAGCATTCCTGCAAACAGGTTACTAGTGTAGCCGAGTTGTTATAGAAATATTCAAAGTATTTTTAATACAGTACTTTGCCCTATCCATGCATCTGTCCTGTGTGCAATTATATTGTTACATTAAGCAGTTGTAATTGCTATGATTAGCCTCATTGGTAACCTGTTTGTAGGTGAGGGTGTATATAGTCGCAGAGATGCTGAAGGGTGAGTCATGTTTTTACGACTACAGCAAGATACTCTTCAATAAATCCTAACCCCGCCCTCCTCACCTTCCCAGAGGTCCACCGTTTGGAAAATATCTGTTGTAATGACGCCGTAGGCCTCAGCTGCTTGCAGAAACTGGGAGATTTTCTCCATCTGCTTGAAGGCCATCTGAGTTTCTGGAATCTTCTTAATGGGTTCCTTACCCCTTGGGTAAAGACTATTGATGAGCCTACAAAGGATCTGAAATAACAAGACACAGAGAGAGACGGAGAAAGAGAGAGGGAGAGCGAGAAGAGAGAGAGAGACGGAGAGAGAGATAGTGAGAAAGAAAGATAGACAGAGAGAGAGAGAGACGGACATACAGAACCAGATGACCGTTTATTTTCAAATGTCGACAGAAATGCAGCGTATCTTCTCGATGTTCCACTGTCATTTGGAATACTGACAGTTCCATCCATGAGCCAGGTCTGGAAGTTCTGTTTCCCTGGCTGTGGCCTCTCCGTGTTCCCTCCGCACTGGGCCACAATCCAGTCCACCAGCCGGGCCTCCAGATCCTGGTCGTACTTCTGCTCAATCTTCTCCTGCACCTCCCTGCTCAGGCCGTAACTGGGTCCTCTGTTCGCCATGTCTGCCTGCTAAGTCACTGACCAGTCTGCACGTACCCTGCAGACCCACACAAGACAGGCGCAATGATATTGGAAGATAATGACAGAAAATTGATTTTCAAGTCACCTAAAATTGTTCCCCCTCCAATTTTGAGTATTTAAGCAACTCTCTGATAAAGAATTGCAAAATCAGTTCAAGCAAATAGAAAACTAATTATAATTCGATTTGCAAATGAATAATGGAAAAGATCACATGTATTTTTAATCAGTGCAATCAATTTAACCGATTTCCTGTCCTTTCCCAATTCGTTCCATTCCTTTCAAAACAGCGGCTGTCTCTGAGAGATCAGTCACATTAGGCGTCTCCCTTGAGACTAGGCGGAATGGGTGTGGTTACCATGAGCATCTGTCCCGTACAGCGGCATACTAAAAAGATGTGTGCTAGCCAAGCATATCCATTTTATTCTACCGTTAACAGGAAAATATATAAGCAATTGTATTGCCTTGGCTAAAGCCTACTTAAAAAGCAATAAACTTTTATAGTGCAAAGAAATAAAAGCGTATCACGAGGGTCATGGATTGAAATGTGTCTATCCTCCTTTGTTAAAAGGCAATATCGGTCTTAATGCCAGCAAGTTTTTTTTCCAATTCAGCATAAAATACCATCAATGACGTTACAAGTGCTAATGAGAATGAATGCGTCATGCTTCGATTGAACCTATAACAGAATAAAAGCGATACAATTGTGCTTCACTTACTGAAGTGAGAGGAAGATGCTGTTCTCTTTCCGTTCCGAACCGTTGGGTTTATTCCGCTGAACTGGGCAGGGCAGGGCAGAGGATGCTAAAGTGCTGAAACATCCATGAAGCGCGGCAGCGGCGCGTGTGTGTGCGTGCGAGTATATGAGACGAATCTGAGCCGAGTGTCCGGTAACGGCACGTCACCCCTTTTATACGCGGGTGCCCAGAGGAGGGGGGTCCCACGAGAGCCCTTATACAGAATGCGACATGACACTACTCCAGGACAAACCCTGTCTAAGCTAAGACTTAACTGACCACAAGAAAATCAAAGGTTTTCTACTAGGCCTACTTTCGTACTAACCAATCTTACATACAGTGGAGGTAGATGGAATTTTTCCCCATATACCCTCTAAGATACCTGGCCTAAAACGAGGTGCACGTGGCATACACCATTCTACTTCCTTGCAGCCTGACTCAGATTCAATGCTAAGAGCGATTGCTCCGTTTTAATTGCGTTAGTGCTTATTGAATTGGATGTCTGCATTGTGAGGTTGCTGCCCTGACTGCACAGTAAGGCTCCTCCTGTACAGCAAGCAAATTATACTCCACTCTACAATTGAAATAACATTGCAGACTAAAGGAATAAGGCAAAATAAGAGTATTTTCAGATTAAAATGTATTGAAAGTATAAGGGTGAGTTACATCGTTTATTAAACTGTACATATCAACCTATTCTCTAAAGTAATCTGTCAAATTGTCACAGTATACAGTTTGTAAAGACTTCTGGTGTGGTTCCTGAACGTAAATATATCGTCTCCAGAACTTGCGATCCTTGAGTTTTTTTCCTTAAACGTGTGAATCCATACCAGCTGTATTGATCTCCATACATTGCTGATAAACAGCCATGTCTTTTTAACCTTCTGAACTGTGGACATGTAAACGACGTCCTCTGGATTGTGTTTGGATGGGGAGCTGACTGATTGCATACCTTCCCTATAGAAGTGAAAGGTCAGAGCAGCACTTAGCACATCTGACAGGGTTATTGCAGCCGCCAACCGTCTCGGCCCACTGAACACAAGAGGTTTCCACCGGCCAATCACGTTCGTTAATCAACAGCGCGCTGGCTGCAACGCAACAAGGCTTGGCTGAAAGACCTGGTGAGGATAGAGGAATGGTTTAATGGGATGTTCTGCCTCTAAATCAATTAGCCGCAGCTACATTACACAAAACCATTCCTGATTGTCGTCTCAACCTATCCTATAGGACCGTGGGGGGATCGGGTTCCTCGGCTAATTGGTTCTGTCCCTTCGTTTGGGGACACGTGCTCTTAAATCAATGCGTGGATCTGGACGCAGGGTGAGTACGGTTTGGCGTCGGTGACAACGTTAATGTCAGATGGTCTCAGAGGGTTGAACATATACGTATTTTCTGTGTGTGTGACACGTGTTGTGGTGCCACCAAGGTGCATAGCTGGAGGAGGTTGGGAGGGGACATAGGGGGGAGGGGACACAGGGGGAGGGACACAGGGGGGAGGGGACACAGGGCACCTGCACTGAGGTGTGCTGAGGCTTTATTGGCTGGGGTGATGAACGGTAAGAAAGGCACAGGAGAGGCACGGCTCGGGTCAAAAGGACCAGGACGCTCCGACCACGGCGACGCGGCGCAAAGACACTTGGACGAGTAAAAACCTCCTCCTAAAGGTCAAGGGGAGGGGGGTGGGGATAGGGTGGGGGTCAGGGATTCAGACGAGAGCATCGCCTTTATAGTCTGTTCTTCCGATGCTCCTCCTTTGCACCGCTTCCTTAAACTGAGGACTAACTAACAAGACAACTTTTTACTGGAGGGGAGGAGGGCTGGAGCTGGGGAGGGAACAGACAGGGAGAAGAGGTTATATTTGGCAGAAAGACACCCCCTTGGTTGATTGTTTGGGGAGGGGAGGAGAGGAGCGAGGAGGAGAGGGGACGGGATGATTACCAGCTCACATACCATCCTCCTTATGGACCCCCTGATGCCCCCATCCCCTCCCCAAGTCAGACCAAGGTCGTCAGCTTGTCAATGAGGTCGTCGATGGTGTAGACCATGAGCTTGATGTCGTCCTTGTCGGCCATGCGGTGCTGGCCATGCCGGCGTAGGATCACGTCCACGTCGGCGCTGAGGACGCGTTCGGCCACCTGCATGGAGATGTGCCAGGGCACCTCCTCGTCCTTCAGCCCGTGGATGAGCCTGACGGGGCAGGTGATGGGGATGGGGCTCTGGAGGACGCAGTGGTTCTCCGCCTCACGCAGCATGGCCACACTGAAGGTGTAGAAGCCGTCGTCGCTGTGCTTGGTGGGGACTATCCACTCGCCCTTCTCTTCAAACACCTGGCGGGCCTGGTTTGACAGAAAAACATAAACGGGATATGTCATTTAAAAAAGAATGATATATATTCTGATTATACACTACAAAACGTCAAACGTTTGGACACATTGTCTTATTAATTTGAAAGGGAGGATGTGTCCAGGCTGTTGATTGATAGTGTATATCGTTACCTGGGTTACTGTCCAAACTTTTTAGAATGCTTGATTTCCCCACAGAAAATCTTTGAGGATTTAAATGTCAACGTTAAAGTGCTGTGGTGTAGTATTCACCTCTAAAGACAGAGACTTGAAGGATGTGACAAAGTGGTCCGCTGCCGTGGAGATGCCCACTAGAGCCACCGTCTTCTCCGGCCTGGCTATGGCAGCAAGCAGCATGAGCCAGCCGCCCATGCTGGAACCCACCAGGATCTGGAGACGGGCAGTGAGACGGGCAGTGAGACGGGCAGTGAGACGGGCAGTGAGTCAGGTAGTCAGACGGGCAGTGAGACGGGCAGTGGGACAGGGAGAGAGATGGGCAGTGAGACAGGTAGAGGGATGGGCAGTGAGACAGGTAGTGAAACAGGTAGTGAGACAGGCAGTGAGAAGATGGACAGTGGGACAGGTAGAGAGATGGGCAGTGAGACGAGCAGTGAGACAGGTAGTCAGACAGGCAGTGAGAAGATGGACAGTGGGACAGGTAGAGAGATGGGCAGTGACACAGGCAGTGAGACAGGTTACACACAGTGCTTTGTAGTGTGCGTTTAGGCACCTTAACATGGTCTTTTAACCTGGGCCTGTATGGATCGTTGTGTTGTGTGTTGAAATGTAATTGTTTACTTATGTATCACAGATCAAATGAAAGCCCAATGTGAGGGCCAGGGTGAGCTGTGAGCACGTTTAGCCTCACGCCAATCAATAGGTATAGCACAGCACCATCTTGTGGAGCTAACGTGAAATAACCGCATTAATGCTGCAGGCAATTAAATTCTGTGATCTGTCACACAAATTGCTGATTGACCGTTTTTGGATGTCTCAATCTGTCTTGAAGAAGCTTGTGGATGTGATTCTCCATACATTACCTGTGGTCCTTCTGCTAGCTCGTCCAACACAAACAAGACGTCTTTCTTCCAAGTGCCGATTGTCCCTTCTGTGAAAACGCCTTCTGAGGCGCCATGGCCCGTGTAGTCAAACCTGGTGTCCCACAAAATAGAAAGTACTCAAACTTTTATGTTGCTTAAGAACGTAAACCTTCTCCGAGTCACTTCTTAAGGCGGAGCTATATCGTTGCCCAACAACTAACAACTGTTCCGTTGAGGCATTTCACCTGAGATACGAGTGACCCAAAGACTTGCAGAACTCTTCCAGTGCCTCTGCTTTCTGGCCGTTCATGTTGGAGCCGTACCCGGGCAGGAACACCACGCCCGGGCTCTTCCCTTTCACCTTACGGTAGGCCAGCTTAGGGAGGTCTGGTCGTGTTATAAACTGAACAGAGGACTTGTGTCTTTCTCCTGCAACACAAACACGAATGGACAAAAAAATCTGACAGTTGCCTTCTGTAAAACCACTGGCACGCTTTCTGTTATAATAGTTTCACGGTATTTGAAATCGACGTATATAAGCGCTGAATGTAGCTAGGCATGCTAATGATTCATATTGAATACAGATGACATTTTGAAAACTTGTAGACTATGGTATTGCCAATAAACGTGTTTGAACGGTTGTTGTTCACCTGTGTTGACCCATTGTAAAAGCTGAATGTTGTGAAGCTTACTTTTCCGATCGTGTGCTTATATCAGTGTGATCTAGTTAGACTTTGGTGGACAACATTCCGAAAACTTATTGCGTCTTTTTTATTTGCAATCTGAACTGTTCAACAGTACAAACACCGCGTCTCTTTCCATGTTAAATAATCAGCGTGTTGGAACACTTAAAACTCAAGTTTGACGCAGGTTACTGATCTCAAAAGAATATGAAAGTAATTTACAACTTTGCTCATAACTCTACAATGTTGCGAGATCTACAAACAAGCGCAGTTGCCGCACAGTTAAGCAATGACATTTGCTGAATTCACACAGGGCCTGTCTGTGCCACACCCCCCAAGCGTAGCTTTTGGTTCCTATTCCAAACATTTATCGTAGATTTAAATTCCTTTTAAAGTGGAATTTCATACTGACCTCCCCAAGCTTTTCGCGGAAAAAATGCCACTCCTCCATTTCTTACAGTCTGCCCAAGTCCTTTGCAGCAAGACCTCAGCACCACGGCTGCCATACTGCTCCGCCACCCACTAGGGAAATACCGCGAGACACGAGACTAGCATGATTGACAGCTGCAGCCGCAAATCCCCTTTCACCTATCTTTGGCTGTTAACGGCAAAGGGTGGTTGTAAAGGGTGTCCACGAGTTCTAACCCCAAATACTGTATTTTCTTCAGATACATCTACACCTACTCTTCCGTGTCACTCAATTATATAGTTTTAATGGCTGTTTATGTAAAAACTATATTGCGAGGCTCCACTTTGTACATCACAAGAGTTTGCTTGCTGAGTAGGCCTATCCCAGCGCTATTCCAAGTTGAAGGACACTTGTGCATCAATTATAAATTCTGATAATGTTGTGGCCTCATTTTTATTTAATCGATCTATGAAAATCTGTAATGGAGGTACATAATGCTTAGTTTGCACCCTGTAAGTACAACCAAAAGGTTATTCTTCGATTTGGACACAATTTATATAAGATTATTGTTTCATGTTCCGAAAATATAAGATTAGAGTCTTATTTGAACCATGACTGTCAGTTTGTAACATGACTCAGAGGCGGAAGGTCATGGAGCAGTAAAACGGAAGCTAGACTAATAGCCCATCCGCCATTGTGGAATATAGTAAGGGATATTCCTATCAGGCAATAGTCAGTTTCAGAGTGAGTGATTCATTGCAACGATAACCACATCGGCACCTTAAACATATCGTACTGCCACAAAGTAGTCGTTACTGCACCCGAGACACAGTGTCGCACAGATCCGACGACCGAGGTAAACGTCGCCTGCATAGACTGATTGAATAACCCGAGACGAGAGAGAAAAACACCGGAGACCAGAGGCAGGAGAAACCGTGGACAGTCACAAACAGTCATCAGTTTCGGTTCCTGGAGGATGTCTGCGACCACTGTCGATCAGGTAACTGCATCTTTCTGTCCATCGTGTGTCGTTTGGAATACAAATTGTAACCATCTGAACTTTGTCAACAATCTTCCTCGCTGTCACTATTTAAGGCACAATAGCCATGTCATATTACAAGAAAAAAGTATTTGGTATATGATAGCAATTAGCTGTTATGTAGGCTAGCTTAGGCCGACCCGACGCACCGGCCGCAAACCCCAATCAACTCCAGCTATCGCCGGTTTCACTGAGCTGTTTAATGCGGCACATTTACTGGATGTGAGCGTGGATAACACTCGGTCAATAAGATCATTTGTAGGACTTTATTGTGTATGATGACATTCTAGATAAACAACTAATTTTGTTTCCCCTCTCTTTTGCCTACTATGTGCATCATTATTTGTGATCACAGAGACCCAAAGGACAAGGAAATAAAGGTGCGTATGCTATTTGAGTATTGCTTCATTGGAGTGTAGTTAAATTGTCTCGGAGATAGATGACAGCTATGACTGTCATAGATGCAACACCACGAACACCGCTGAAAACCCATTAGACTACATTATGTCATACTGTTTGTGATGCATGGTGATTGACGAACTCATTTGAGCTTCTTCAGTATGTCTTTGTGTTAAGTGATTGTGTAAACGGTCAGTTCCACTAACACAGTTTTATGAACTCCACGATGTAAACTTTCAAAAGTAGGCAAAGTATCCGCAACCCCTGATACTGCTTATGAATATCCTCGTGCTGTTACGATTTTAATACCTTCTGTTTTGCCTGGCCTAAGGTCACTGAAAGCAACCATCATCAGTTCATCATTTGTGATACCTGCTAATTTGTCCCATCGCCGAACTTTGTATTACGAGTTCCCGTCGTTCGCATCGTAACCGTCTGGCTAATCTGCCCCTGGAGCGTTTGATGTTGCAGTAAAGACAAGTCGTTGTTTCTAGTCACTTCTGCAATTGTGATATTATTTTGAGACTGTGGTTGAGAAATTGAGACGTTGTCACTCTGATTCTTTGTTAACCAGACATGAATCAACTAGCTACTTCATTTGAGATGTTATTGTAGTGTTGAACTGTATTCATGTAATTGCGATGTTGCACTGTAGTGTCACGTTCACCACACCTGGTATTTAAGAAGAGTATGCTCTTCCATGTGCCTAATTATTACAAACTACTACTGAATTCTGACCTAAAATATTGTAGAACTATGCACTTCTGACCCAAGATCTATTGCAGTACTTTCTATATGCACTATTTCTAGGTTGCTTTGGAGGAATGTCTGCTAAAATGTCGAATGTTATGTTCCGCTCAGGTATGCAACACCAGATGCAAAGTGCATCTTGGTTAAAGCATTGCAGTTCCTGCAAAAGCTCCTGCAGGAACATCGCTCCAGGTTTCAACTAAGACTCAAACCTCTCTGTGAACACAACTGTCTTTCCCCTTCTTCAAACAGCGCAAAACGGATCAATGCATCAGAAGGAGGGTGTCAACGATGACGACTTTGAGCCTTACCTGAGCAGCCAGACTAACCAGGTGAGGCCACACCAACCCTGCCCTTCTGTGCGACTCTTTCCGCTGTGGGAAAACCTTTGGTGTTATCAGCTCTGCAGGTCTGTTTGAACCCTCAGAGAGGTGTTCTGGGGAAGAACATGACCGTCATATGTAAATAGCACAATCGTGAAAATGAACAGAATAAGAAATCAAGGAAAAGCAACGATTTTGAGGAACCTAGTGCTAACCTTGTGCTGTCATTCATAATGATTCTGTTCAAGCCTAAAACTCGCAGCCCAAGTCAGCTAAGGTAAAACTGCTGCTAATACACTTATAGCCTATAGCTAATAGCCTGATAACTGATAGCCTTTCTAGTTGTTGCTACGGACAACCTCTCTTGGTGTGATTTGTGTTCTTCGGAAACGCATTGCTCTCTTTGAAACGGATGCGTACGCTGCCTTTCTGCACATCTTCCTACGGTGAGGGTTTAGCAGAGAGGCAAAGATGAAGACTGATATTGGATACTGTTACAAAGGCCATCCATTCACTGAAATCCCAGTCCTGTCTCTCTCTCTCTTCCACAGAATAACAGCTACCCACCAATGTCCGACCCTTACATGCCCAGCTACTATGCTCCCTCCATCGGTTTCCCCTACTCCCTGGGGGAGGCGGCCTGGTCCACGGCGGGCGATCCCCCCATCCCCTACCTGACCACGTATGGACAGATGAGCAATGGCGAGCACCATTTTATCCCTGACGGTGTTTTCAGCCAGCCGGGTGCCTTAGGAAACACCCCTCCCTTTCTCAGTCAGCATGGCTTCAACTTCTTCCCCGGCAACGCGGACTTCTCCACCTGGGGCACCAGCGTGTCCCAGGGTCAGTCCACGCAGAGCTCCGTGTACAGCAACAGCTACGGTTATGCCCCCAGCTCCCTGGGCAGGGCCATCGCAGACGGACAGGCCGGCTTTGGGAGCGACACCCAGCTCAGCAAAGTACCAGTGTTGAGCAGCATCGAGCAGGGTATGACGGGGTTAAAGCTGGGCACAGACATGGCGGCGGCCGTCACCAAAACCGTGGGCTCCCCGCTAGGCGGCACGCTGGGCATGAGTAGCATGGCAGCCAATAACATGCCTCCGTCTGTGAGCTCTTCCGCCCCCAAACCTACTTCCTGGGCTGCCATCGCTAGGAAACCTGCCAAGCTGCAGACCAAGGTCAAACCCAAAGTCACCATGGGAATAGGAGGTTGTGCCATCCCTCCTCCCCCCATCAAGCACAACATAAACATTGGCACCTGGGACGATAAGGGCTCCCTCAACAAACCCCAGCTAGCTCAGGCCATGATGCCCCCCCAAACCCTGGTCCAGCAGCCTCTTATGGGCCAACCCCAGCCCCTGCTCCAGAGCCCTCTCCCTCACCAACACCAGCCCCAACACCAGCACCAGCACCAACACCAGCCCTTTCAGCTCCAGTCCCTCCAGTCCCCCCAGCACCCCCAGCCGATGCCTCCAGGACCTCCGCACCCTCACCAACACCCCCACCCCCATCAGCACCTTTCCTCCCAGCCCGGCCCCCCCCAGTCCCTCCATCAGCACCAACATCCCCAGCACCAACATCCCCAGCACCAACACCCCCAGCACCAACACCCTCAGCATCCGGCCCCTCTGCCCAATCGCTGGGTGGCCCCCAGGAACCGGGGCAGTGCCTACAACCAGGGTGGGGGGGTGGAGGGCTTTGGCCTGGGCGGAGGGGTCCCCATGACGGCCTCTCCCTGCCCCGGGGAGGTCCATCCGGTCCTGGAGAAGCTTCGTGCCCTCAACAACTACAACCCCAAAGACTTTGACTGGAACTTGAAAAACGGCCGCGTGTTCATCATCAAGAGCTACTCCGAGGACGACATCCACCGCTCCATCAAGTACTCCATCTGGTGCAGCACGGAGCACGGTAACAAGCGTCTGGACGCCGCCTACCGCTCGCTGGGCGCCAAGGGCCCGCTCTACCTGCTGTTCAGCGTCAACGGTAGCGGACACTTCTGCGGCGTGGCGGAGATGCGCTCGCCGGTGGACTACAATGCCTACGCAGGCGTCTGGTCTCAGGACAAGTGGAAGGGCAAGTTTGAGGTGAAGTGGGCGTTCGTTAAGGACGTGCCCAACAACCAGCTGCGACACATCCGGCTGGAGAACAATGACAACAAGCCAGTGACCAACTCCAGGGACACCCAGGAGGTGCCTCTGGAGAAGGCCAAGCAAGTGCTTAAAATAATCGCCACTTTCAAGCATACCACCTCAATCTTTGATGACTTTGCACATTACGAGAAGCGGCAGGAGGAGGAGGAGGCTCTGAGAAGGGTGAGGCCAGCCTGCTGAAACACCCACATGCTCATCATGTCCACCCCCTCGTCATCAAGCCCCTTTCTCTCTTCTCTCTACCACGTCTGTCTCTGTGTGTGTGTGTGTGCGTGTGTGGGTCTGTGTGTGTGTGTGTGTGTGTTGGGAGGGGTGGAGAAGGACATGTAGCTGTATGATCTTCCTAACTGTCTAGCTCTAATAGCAGGGTCTTTCCTCTCTGGTTTTCCCTCTTAACATACCTGCCATTACAGTAAGTAGCTGATGGTCAGGTGTTGACCGAACAGTGCAAAGTACCAGTGCAAAGTACCTCCCCCCACCCACCCATCCGTGGCTGCTCACTCTAGTCCCTGGCCTGGCGGTGGCCATCTTGTGACATTATAGCGCTCGATCCTTCGCCCGAGGGGAGCCAGAGACATGGGGGTTTCCTGAAATAGCCCGCATTCCTGGCATTCCCATTCTCAGACAAAGCCAGAAGTGGCCTCTGATCTCCCTTTGAACACCAGGCCTCTCCACACCCACACGCTCCTCATGCTTTATTAGCCTGTAGCTACATAAGCCCCTTGCCCTCCAGACAGACAGACAGGACTCCAGCTGTTGGCACAGCCTCCATTCAATAGTTGGGAAAATACTCGTTTATATTTCAAGGTCTTTAGTGAGTAGCCTGCCAAAAAAGACAAAATAAGGGTTATGTTTGTGATTTCCTCTGGAGCAAGGCGGATGGATGGCATTCTTGCTTGATGGTTTTCCTTAACCAATGTATAATGGTTTTGTTATCATAAGCTTAGTGGCCTTTCAAGATGAACCAGTTCAAGTACACCGAGGAGCGAGACTGCTATCTTAGCTAATGCGTCCTCCACATTCCTGTGCTTGCACTATGCTAATCTTCCCTGCCTTTTCGAGAGAAAAAAAAAACAACGAAAACCCCCAGCTTGTTTTCCCCCTCTCGCTCTCTGTGCCTTTTACAGCAGAGCTACATGCATGCTGCATATCAACTCCCTGCTCCTGACCATGTTGGTATGCGCCGTGTTCCACGCTCATAAATATTTCAAGCCCATGTTTAGTTTTTTTTTTGGGTGGGAGAGAGAGAGAGGGGGGGGGGGTTCTGAAAACAACCTGTCAGTTTTGAGAGCCCGGCGTGGTGCTTCTCATCGCCAGGGCTGCTATTGTAGCCTTGACCCCCTACATGACAAGGGCGCACTTGACGGAGGCCCTCGCCCTCCTCCTCGTCCTCCTCAGTCTGACAAGGTTAATTGTTCTCCATTGTGGAGGCTGTCTTGGCTCTCAGAGCCGGTGGAGTCGAGGCCCTTTGCCATGCCACCTTCCCCACAGGCCAGCACCACCGCCTGGATGCTGAGATAACCAGGGTGGTGTTCGGTGAGGGGCCCGGCCGCAGACTGTGTGATGTGCGGGATGGATCAGCAGAGAGGGGGGACGTGAACATGGCAGAGCTGGTTCTGCTGTCGGCTCGTGTGCGTGGCTGTGGGTTCCTGCGCTGCGTGGCGGTACTGTGAAGCCGACAGCAGGCTGCCTTAAGATGGCTCCTGCTGCCTGTCTTCAGTGGCTGGGTTGCTGTGTGGGTTGGTGCTGCCAAGGAGGTTTGTAGCCCCAGGTGGGTCGGATGAAGCCGTCCTCCGTAGACACTGAGGAAGCCTTTGTTTTCACCCAGGCCTTGCCGAGCCCCTGCCCCAGTCAGAGCAGCCCTGCGGGGGATAGAGTTACACCGAGGGGCACTGTCCCATGGGCCTTCACCAACTGACATGGACACCATCATCTTCTCAAAGGGAACACTATTTCACCTGGGCAATAGGGGACAGGAAATATCCTGCTGTCTATTCACTGATAGTAAGCCCCGTGGAGATTTTTCTGCCCTCACATGATTTGGACTGGTGGTGATTTTTGCTTCGCCATCCTGTGGTTCACAGGGAAAGCTAGGCTGTGTGAGAGGGATTGGCTGAGGTTTGTGATGCGTGTTGTCTGTTTAGGATTCAGGAAGGAAGTGTTAATCACTATGCTTGTGCGTCGGTAAGTAAGAGACTGTCAGACTGAAAGAGAAGAGAGTGCTGCATGCTAGTCTCAGGAGTCTCTCTCTCTCTCCCTCTCTACCTTTCCTCTCTCTCGCTCTGCCTCCCTTTCTCTCTCTCTCTTTCTCTCCCTCGCTTTGCCTCCCTTTCCCCCCCCTCTCTCTCCCTCTCCCTCCCTCCCTGTCTCTCCATCTCTCCCTCCCTTCCCCTCTCCCCATTCACTCCAGTAATTGAAGGTGTCTTTGGGAACATGGAGGAGAGGGAGGGGTCTAATTAACAATGCTATGATTGATTAGCTCTCCTGCCTGTGTATGCTAATGAACACAGAGTGACAGATAGGGGTGAGGGGTGGCTGGGTCACATTTATCTACTCATATCAGCACGATGATGCCGCCGCCGCCAACCAGTCTTTGATCTAATGTAGAACATGTGGCCTTTTCATGCAGTGGGTTCAGAAGAGGCAAGTGGAAGTTTAAGTATGTTGATGTTTGCAAACTTCAACTTTGCATTTGCCCCTTGTGATGTACCTTTTATAAGAGCAGGGAAGATCTTGTCTAAATTTGTCTGAATGGTCGTTGTCACATGAACGATGAAATGGGCCAAGGGGGGGAAAAAACTCTCCCTAAGGTTATTTTGAGACACAAAAATCCTCTTGTTGTGTTTGTTCCGCTCACCAATACATCCAATAATTTTGTCTTATTCTGTTCTGTTTCCTCTCTCTCTCTCTCTCTCTCGCACTCATGCTCGCTCTCTCTCTCTCTCTCTCTCGCACTCATGCTCGCTCTCTCTCTTGCTCGTTCGCTCTGTCTCTCTCGCTCACTCGCTCTCTCTCTTGCTCTTTCGCTTGCTCTCGCTCCCTCCCTCGCTCCCTCCCTCGCTCCCTCCCTCGCTCTCTCCCTCGCTCTCCCTCCCTCGCTCTCTCCCTTTCTTCAGGAGCGAAATAGAAATAAGCAGTAACCTTGGAGAAGCCTCTCTGCTAAAACTGCAACACTAATGACGTAGGACCTTCAACGATTGCCTAACCACAAGAAGAAGAAAAAAAAGGGTGTCACAATCTTTTCTGCTGAAGACGACAGTGTATGGGAACACTTGACTGCTACAGTGGATTGGGCCCGTGCCAGTTTACTGGTACTTCCTGTGTTCCTGTCTCCCCAAGAAAACGATAGACAATAGCCCACTCTAAACTCTGTCTTTACGCACTTTCAAGTCCTTCTAAAAGCCTCTACCAACACCCTTAACTCTCTAACTCTCTCTTTCTCTTGACTTATGTTTGTGATTTAACTAACTGTCCGACTAACCAGTGTGGTTGGTTTTTCCAGAGGATTTCACCAGAAATTGTACTTTTTGTTTTTTTTTAATACCTCAAAAAATGTGGATAAAATAGACCCCCCCCCCCCCTCGCTCCCTCACCCCCAACCCCAGAATTGTATCGCCTTCAGAAGAGATTTTCAAGATGACATGTATGATAAATTATTTGACTTGAATCTATATTCAGCCACCTGGCTATTCTCAGACAGATGTTTTGACTGACAGGTGACACGTCAGGATACCCTCAGAGATCATGCCAATCATATAAGACCAACCCCCTTTTTTCCAGCCCCTCCCTCTGCATCCGTTTCTGTGCACCAAAAGATGAGGATTGTGCAGTGTGTTGGTGAGTGCCGACAAATGCACGTGTTTTGTTTCTCTCTTGTGATTCTGCCATTCTGAAGTGCATTTGTCTGAGGAGAAACCTGCTCCACGGTAACTGTCGCCCCGGCAACTGTTGGTAACTGTATTTGCTCTGCTGTTGGCGTGTACAGTACTGTACAGTACCTCAGGCCCAACACAGTCGTCAAGACTCTGAAGATCTCTGTACCATTTTTTGGGGGGGTAAAAAAAGCCGATACTTCTCCGAGGATGTACGTTTTCTCATCTAGGTAACTCACTAGCTAAATAAACATTACCTGTTTAGCAGCATGTTTCTGAGTCTTCTTGTCGTGAAGTTCATTAGACATTTTGATCATATGTGTGTATATATAAGGGGATAACAAGAATCTCCTATGAAGATTCAAGATTCGGATCGCAGAACTAGACGTGGAAGATGACTATTCAAGTCGGAGGACGTTTTGTAGATTCAGCCTTGACAATAACAGTAACTGTCTGCTCTGCCAGACTTGATCTATGTGTTCCTGAGACATCTGCGAGCAATATCAACCTAATTACAGAGCATGGCATTTCCTGCATTCCCTGTAAACGGCCTTCTCTGTAAACCCCTATGTCATGATGGAATGTGCGAGAGAATAGGTCTCAGAGCGACACAAACTTATTAGAACATTTTGAGTTCCCGGAACAGTGAGTCGTTAGCGACTTTAGTAATGGCCTCAGGCGTTCTTCTGGAGGCAGAGAATCTACCTGAGACTCGTGTCCTCGTTTAACTTACCATCATCTTTGTAGTCTCAAGGCAATCTTCCTAGTTAGTCATTTGCAGTAACATAGCTTTGGCCTTGCTACAAGATTCCATCATTACAGTCTCGTTCATCGTCACTCCTAGCCTGAGGTTACGTCACTCCAGCACTGGGATATTATCGCGACATACTCACGCATTTCCTATTCAGGGTCTTCACAGCCACAAGGTCTCCGTTATCTAATGAAGCTAGTCTTTTTGGGGAAAAGCGTTCGTTTAAGCGCCGGTTCCAACCGTGGCCACCAGGGAGAGCCGTGGTATCGCTGGCTGCCGGCGGCGCGTGGTAGCTTCCTTGTCCTGTGATCGGTCCCGTGTCTCACAATTGTATCTTGTTATCCACCGGCGCTCCAGCTCCTCAAGATGCAATTACACTGTAAGGAGGGGTACTTGTTGTGCAAACCGCACCTTTGTCAGAGCAATTAATCCCAGCTTGCCAAGTGCGTCCCCGTATAAAGAGAATTATATAAAAAAGGGGGAAGGACTGGGGGGGAGAGAGAGAAGGGAGAGTAATGCCAGTGTGTCTGTCGAGGACGGATAAAGGAGGCGCAATTAACAGAGGAGGCTTTGGAAGAGGACTTCAGTCTGCGCTCTGCTGTGTGTGCTCATTTGAACAGAACATCCGTTAGCTTATTTGCCGACAGCCTCTGAAAGGACTACACGGTACACGCACGGTACACACACGGTAAACACACGGTACACACACGGTACACACACACACACACACATTTCCCTCCGTTACTCCGTGTGAGCGCAGTGTACCCCAAGCAGGGTACTCTATTAATAGACAACACAAAGCCTCTCTCACAATTACCAGTTGCATGTGGCAAAGTGGAAACATACAAAAGGGCCGGATATGCAAATGGTGGTTTAAGTCCAGACCTCCTTTGTGTTGCGCCGGTGATTCCTACCTTGTTGGTTCAGAGGTTGAATTAACCGTTGGTGGATCTTTCCCCATGGGAATAGCATCGCCCTCGACTTTTATTCTGTTACAATTAGCCAGTGGAAGCTGATGCCGTAGGAATTACAGCTTCGCAATGAATGTACAATAATGTGTACAATAGGTTTACCACGTAGATTGGTGGATTTGTCGACATTTTAACTGACTTGACATTAATTTCCGATTATGGCTGCTGTCAGAAAATCAATGGCTCTTTCGCCTGTGGCCAAAGCTGGTCCAAACTATCATTTCAAACCCATCAACAGTATCACAGGAACCCGGTAGTGTGGAGATGAGACGGAAAGGGGATTCCTCTGTTAGCTCTCCTGCCTTTGAAGCTCCAGTCACATTGAAGACTCATCAAGACATGGCTCAGGGCGAGGTTAGGCCACGTCTCAGCGCTGACATTTTTCTCCGTTGTTGTGAAGGTTTTCTCACTCAGGGCCTCTGCGTGTCGTGCCACAAGCATCACCCTGACATAAGTTGTATTGATGAGTACTCTCAGTGACATTTAGGCATCTTATAAGGTGATAACCTGACTTCATAACAAAGAACGCTGTTTTTTAAGTTAGGAAAAAGCGCAAATTGTGGCGTTCAGGCATTCATGTTGTCGAATGTTCACAGTTTTAGGGCAAAGTTATTAAAACACTATGAGACAGCCGAATAAGCACTCGCTACTTTTAAGACTCGATGTGTATTCCGAACACTACCTTAAAATAATCAATGGAGTTTTGTTTCCAACTGCAGTAATGAGGTTGTGATTGACAGTAATGTGTAGATTCTCTCCCTGGATCACTGACACTGTGTCTCTGTTGCCATGGTTATATCATTATCTATGAATTTAAAGCAGAGTCTGGGCATGTTCACCAACATAATGATATGATGTAGATCAGAGCAGGAGCGATGTCATTGTTCTACACACAATGAGGGAGGCGGGAGAAAGCCAGAGCGCTCTTCTCGTTTCTCAACATTTACTCCATAGATAAAAGAGATTATGAATGCTATGTTATTTTACGATGTCATTTTTCTCTGACTGCATCACAAGCTCTGTCGGATCGTTTAGTTGTGTTTTTCACTCCGTGTGACGGTTTTCTATTTCGAAATATGTATTTGAGAAATGTGAGGGGCAGAGAACGCGAATGAGGGCAGTTTAACAACAGATTTTTTAGCCTGACCTGCAGTTACCTCTTTAATCCTTTTAGAGGCGCTGTCTATCTCAGAGAGCTCTCTCCCTTACACTCGGTGCATGCCAATACGCTCAATCTTGGTTTATGTTCTCATCACATGATTATGTCTAGCAGGTGTCCTTGGAACTCAAACAAATATTAAAAAGTAACTACATAATTTAAAATCACCAAGGTCAGAGTCTGTAAATGTCTGGAACTAATGCAGTTGAAATTAAATTGTAGGTCCTGTTAAATTTGTTAAGTGGATTATGAAGTTCTTAAACAAAATGTGCTCTCTGCTGTGATTATAACCACAGGGACAGTCATCTTTTCGTTTCGCTGTGCATGACAGGTAAAATGACTCCCAGCCTGTGTTCTTGGATGTTATGTTAGTATTCTGATCGTGGTGTGTCATCCTCACTAGCTACATAATTAGAGGCTTGGTCTGAAATACATGACAGGCAAATCCAAATTTAAGACCATTGAAACTTCTTGGAATAAGAGGTGGAATAAAAGGATATCGTAAAATATAAAGGTGTTATATGGATGTTTTCTTGGACTGGTTTCAGTACTGACTGGTTTTAGTACTGACTGGTTTTAGTACCGACTGGTTTTAGTACTGAGCAGCCTAGTGCAGACTGCACCCCCCCCCTCCACACAGACACACACACACACACACACACACACACACACACACACACACACACACACACTGATGCTCTACACCTTGCCTGGTCTCACGGAGGTGAGAAGAGTAGGTCTGGCCTTTACAGATCTCCATCTGATCTGCATATTTGAACAGTTGTACTCAGGCATGCCACACAGCCACCAGCCTTCACCCAACCAGCCCTCACCAAGCCAGCCTTGTATAACCATCCCTCACCCAGCTAACCTTCACCCAACCATCCCTCACCCAGCTGACGTTCACCCAACCATCCCTCACCCAACTGACGTTCACCCAACCATCCCTCACCCAGCCAGTCTTTATCTAACCATCCCTCACCCAACCAGCTGGACCTCCCGCCAGGCAAAGACACGACATGTTCATCCGAGGAGAAGAAGTGACGAAGAAGCGCTGGTGAAGCGCTGAAAGCTGGGAGAGCAGGGCAACCACAGATTTTAGCAGCAGCGCTGCAGAAACATGTTATCGCTATGGACAGACCCGATCCTTGACTGGAGAGGCCTCCCCTCCGTGAGAGGTGGATGATAACGGGACGTGGTCGGTGCTCCACACACCGAGCCAGGATCTAATGTACCAGCACATCCTGGAGATGACTGTCTCACGCGCTCCTATCATTCATTCTGCCTCCTCTCTCTCTCTCTCTCTCTCTCTCTCTCTCTCTCTCTCTGAACCTAGTCTCCTGTCCCTTCTTGTCTCTCTGCCCGTTGATCTCTTCTGGTTCTCTCTCTTTCTTGAAGGAGAGGGTCCTGCTCTGGTATGGCGTGGGGTAGGAGGGGCGTGAGGGGGCAGAGGGCAGGAGGGTATTCGATTGGAAGGGTGGTTGGTAACTGGAAGAGGTCTAAAACATAATGCATTTGAAATGAAATGAAAAGATGAGAAATGGATGAGCCATGTAGACCCAGGTACAGATCCTAGCTGACTGGAGAGCAAGAGGTAGGAACTGTGGACAGGGATGTCTAAATGTGTGTTCTGTGCGTGTATGTGTGTGTGTTCTGAATGTGTGTGGAAATGTGTGTTCTGAGTGTGTGAGTGAATGAGCAGGTTTGTTCTGAGTGTCTGTGTGTGTGTATGTGAATGAGAGTGTGTGTTCTGAGTGTGTGTATGTTCTTAGTGTGAATATGTGTGTGTGTATGTGTATTCTGAGTGTGTGTGTTCTGAGTGCGAGTGTGTGCGTGTGTTCTTAGTGTGTATGTGTGTGTGTGTGAGTATGTGTGTGTGTGTGTGTGTGTGTAATGTGATGCAGGCTGGCTCTGCTCCTGTGACTTCCTCCCTCCTAGTCTGAGGCAGATTAAGGGCCATTAAAGGCTCTCTGCTGCATGTGCAGTTTCTATTGATCACATCGACTCAACTTGCTTTAGCCAATGATCCGATTACAAGTGTTGTCCCCCCCCTTCCCCATCCTCCCTCCACCTGCCCCCCCTTCCCCATCCTCCCTCCACCTGCCCCCCAGTCCTTCATTTTCCTTTACCCTGCCCCTCTCAGCTATCTTCTTTCTCTCGTTCTCTTTCTCCCTCTCTCTCTCTCTCTCTCTCTCTCTCTCTCTCTCTCCCTCTCTCTCTCTCTCTCTCTCTCTATATATATATATATATATTATATATATATATATATATATATACATGTATATATCGTTCACTCTTTTTCTGTGACTCTCTCTCTCTGTCTCTCTCTCTCTCTCTCTCCCCTTCTCTTTCTGTCTCTCTGGTTGGATGAGACTATGCTTGTCTCTGATGTCAGCATGAGCAGCAGTCCAGAAAGGCCAAGATTCAAGTCAAGCCTCTGGCTCTTTGTGTGCCTCCCTGTTTGTCTGTCAATTCCACAAGAGGGCTAAGAGGTCCACACCTTTCATGATATGAACAAGAAGAAGGCCTGTTCACTAGAGATCTAAATACATCCACATCATTTAAAAAGCCTCCCCCTCCATCTCCCCTTCCTCCCTGCCCTCCCACCTCCACCCATCTCCCCTACCTCCCTGCCCTCCCACCTCCACCCATCTTCCCTACCTCCCCACAGGTCTACCTGTCCTGAGGGAGTGCTCAGCAAGACCACTGTGGTTAATAATATTGACAGAGGCTTTTGTAAACCTGCTTGGATTCCTCAGTGCAGGTATGGTCCTACTGTACCTGCTGAATCAGGTGCTTTCCACCTGCTCAGATGGCCCATTCCTACAGTATCTTAGTATCCACCATGTTGGTGTAATGATCCACCTGGGAGGAGGAGTAGGACGATACTAGACTGCGGCTTCAAAGTTGAAATTGAAAGCTTTTTCAGATTGGGATCTTACACAACTTTTATCATTGAGTTGGATTATGAAAGGAACGTTGAAAGAATCTCAGGGTAGACATTTTCAACATCGAGCGGTGATACGAATTTAATTTAGGTTCGATGCTGAAAGACTTTATGTCAGCAAAACTGCATGGATGGCAAATAGATTTGTCCCACAGAAAGAATGTGATGGATCTTCAAAAAACTCAAATAATACTTCTTGCACGAACAAAAACTCCTGCAACAGCTGAGTTTGACACGTGGGTCTTAGATGCACTGTGTCCGCCAGTGACAGAATGAGGCCTGGTTATGTACTATGTGTACCGTGACAGTCAGAAATGTTCTGTGCTGTTCTCTGTCCTGGTTCTATCAGCCACTATCGCGGAGGATGGTTCCACAGGGCCAGAACAGGCACAGAACTGGCACAGGAGAACACTAATGCATGTCCCTCCCCACACTGAGAATGTCAGGTTATAAATAATACAGCCGGAACACAAGCTACTTTTATTAGCCTCTGAAAAACGACACCGAATCCCATCTTGATTCCTACGGTAAGGAAGTTTGATTTGTAATGTTCGATTCTGCTACACCTGATCTGAGCTCGGAGATGTTCCTCGAGTGAGTTCAGGTGAGACAGAACAACAGGGCCTTGTCGCTGGACACCTGAAGGGAGGCAGCGGTCGTGCGGCGTTCAACGACACCGGCGATAGCGCTTTGCGGCTAAAGAGGCTTGTCTCCTTTCAGCGCCGTACTTCAAAAAGGCCTTCGCTGCTTCCCTCCTGCAATGACAGAAACCCTTTTGGAAGCGTATCCAAAGGAAGAGCAAAACAAGCCAGCGGGTAATCCAGACCACGGGGAAAAAAAAACACCCCATTAGCTAGCATCAGATTTCCATCTGCTAGCATTCGTAGTCATGTCATCCCCTGGTCGAGAACAAAAGAAGGTGCGGAGAATCACCGCGTATCTGAAAAGTGGTGTGTGTACATCTCTGCTTTGATATGGTGTATGAGGTGGGCGACAGCTCCCCCCCCCCCCCCCCCCCCTGACACTGCCATTACATCACAGAGTCGAAGCGGCCTACTCCTGGTTCATCCATATTCATGTGGGGGCTGGAGGCGCTGTCCACACCTTTGATTCCCAGGGATCTGAGATAACCATTGCATGACAAGTGCATCTGGGCACAAAGTGTGTATAATGGCTTTCTGCTCTGGGGAGGAGGGAGGGCCACGAGCTGGGACAGATCAAAAAGAGATGAAGAAAGTCACGTACACACACAACAACAACAAGGAGATACGGTGTATGTGTGTGTGTGCGTGCTTGTGTATGTGTCACCCGTGTTCTGTGAGAGAACATTTTAATTGATGTGCACCTAAGTTGTGTGTGTGTTCCTGTGGTTTGACAAGTTAGACGGTAAGCGCGGAGTTATGTATACAAGGCTGAGAACGCTTCAGTGTTTTGGATTCGTTCAAATGATAGACGGATAGATTGTTTGAAAATCTCAAATTGCAGTGCGATCAACACATTTTAGTGGTACATGCGCAACAAGAGACAAATGACCACGTAGAAATAAGCGGAGCAAAATGACAGGCTGCCGTTACGCTGGGATTGTAGGCTACTCTAAAGGTTTCATTGTCCTCGTTTTTGTGGGATGGTGTCAGTGCTAGCATATGGCCAGTAGAGGGCGTCCGAGACGTGGACGCTGCTGCCGTGGAAACGACAGGTTCCATTTTCTGACTCCCGCACAGACCCGCTCAACCAACAGCAGCGTAATTCAATTGTTCAAAATGCGTTGATGCTGATATAAAATGAAATACTTTGGTTATTACGTTTGTTTAACAACTTGATAGCTTGTCAAACGGAATGAGTGTAAAATACCATCCTTAGATATAATGTAGTATGGGCTCTGAATAGGAGAAATACAAAGCAAAATAATGCGCGCACACTATAAAGTCTCCTTTATGCTAGTGTAAATTACGTTCTCAGTGAACATTTTATTAGGTCTATGGGGATTTTTCGTCTTCCAATTTCAGAGGGATCTTTAAATTTTCTTAGGAACATCATTATCCTCAACGACATAAACGAGGAGTCAAAGCATTGGTTCCTTCCCAGGAAAAAGAGTCATCGCCAGCTATAACAAGCACAGCAGGGAATCTTACTGAATAGCTTTCATTTCCTTCTTGTTCCGTGTTTGGTTGAGTCATGTAAAAGCGAAGCTGCGAAATGATCCCAGAGTCAATTTGATAGAAAGCAGACTCACGAAATGCGTTGCAGATTTTAAAAAACGAATAATTACGGGAAAAGTATTAAAAATGATCGACGGACAAAAAAACGAAATGTCCCCGTGTACTTTTACGTTTAGAAAGTTAATAACTGACCCGCATGGATTGACTTAACGTGAAGTTCACCTTTAACACAATCCATCTGATGAACAATGCTGTGTATCCATCACATCCATTCAATTTACAGCATAACATATTTAGGATGTAACAGATTCACAATGCCTGCTAAATGATGAGTGTTCCATCTGTGACTGCCCAAACTTGCAGTGGCACCTTCCTTACATATTTACTCTAATCACCAGCTCCTACTGGGCATGCCTTATGGAGGGAAGCATTCAACCCAGATGGGTACTTCATCTCAGATCCAGAGACATCTTCATCTGGGTCTTAGAAGGACAGACAGGATGCAGAGAGACCAGTGTCTCTACAGTACAGACAGGATGCAGAGAGACCAGTGTCTCTACAATACAGGCAGGATGCAGAGAGACCAGTGTCTCTACAATACAGGCAGGATGCAGAGAGACCAGTGTCTCTGCAGTACAGACAGGATGCAGAGAGACCAGTGTCTCTACAATACAGACAGGATGCAGAGAGACCAGTGTCTCTGCAGTACAGGCAGGATGCAGAGAGACCAGTGTCTCTACAGTACAGACAGGATGCAGAGAGACCAGTGTCTCTACAGTACAGGCAGGATGCAGAGAGACCAGTGTCTCTACAGTACAGGCAGGGTGCAGAGAGACCAGTGTCTCTACAGTACAGGCAGGGTGCAGAGAGACCAGTGTCTCTACAGTACAGACAGGATGCAGGGAGACCAGTGTCTCTACAGTACAGGCAGGGTGCAGAGAGACCAGTGTCTCTACAGTACAGGCAGGATGCAGAGAGACCAGTGTCTCTACAGTACAGGCAGGATGCAGAGAGACCAGTGTCTCTACAGTACATGCAGGGTGCAGAGAGACCAGTGTCTCTACAGTACAGGCAGGATGCAGAGAGACCTGTGTCTCTACAGTACAGGCAGGGTGGTCACGCTTTCAAGACATGTTCAGAGATAGGTTCAGTAGACGAGCAAATCAGATGTCAGTCAGTCAGTCAGTCAGTCAGTCAGTCAGTCATTAGATGGATGGATAGCTAGCTAGCTAGATAAATAGATAGATGTTTTATACGGTGTGTAATATAACTGCACATACCTGCAGAACTCTGTATTGATGGCACCATAACTGATGGTGGTGGGTGTTCGAGCTGTGTGTTTCACAGCAGGATTTACTGTTGAATTCTCTCTCCTCTCATTCTCACACCAAAATAGAAGCAGACACAGAGCCTGACACTACACAGAGGAACAAGGGTACACACACACTCACACTCACACACTCACACACAACACACACACACACACACACACACACAAGACACACACACACACACACTCACACTAATGTGCACACACATGTATCCTGCTGTAGAAATTCTTGGTGAGAGAGCTTGATTTACGGAGCGAAGTTGAGAGTGCATGAGTGTTTCCAACACTACTATTGATCCTGTCTCTGGCCCTCTCGCTCTCTCTCTTTCCATCCCTCTCTTTCTCTTTGACTTCCTGTTCTCTCTCTCTCGCTCTCTTCCCCCCCGCCCTCCCCCCCTCTCTCGTCCCTCTCTCCCGCTCTCTCTCCTTTTTCTCTCCCCTCTCTCCCGCTCTCTCTCCCTTTCTCTCTCCCTCTCTCTTTCTCTTTCTCTCTCTCCCTCTCCCTCTCTCTCTCTCCCTCTCCCTTTCTCTCTCCCTCTCCCTCTCTCTTTCTCCGTCTCCATCTCCCTTTCTCTCTCTCCCACTCTCTTCCTATGTAGTTTCATGGCTTCCTGTGTGAGGGTTGTACAGTAACATGTATCTTTCCGTCGCTCTATGAATGCTGCACTCACCATCTCCATTGATCCACTACATTTTTCTCTGCATGGTAAGCGTACAGAACACCAGACACAGCTAAAAACAGAAGCGTGACTTACAGAAAGACAGTTTCCCTTCTAGAGATAAAGAACCTCTTCAGAGCTCCGACACACAAACTGTGACAGTATGGTTGAAAATACAGACCTTGATTTGTGAATATTATCAAATTTTTGGTTGGAGAATTTTTAAAATCCTTTTATATAAAATAATAATGCCCTCATTGAAACTCCAAAGAATTCCACCACTAAAGAACTACTCTGAAACTAAATTCAAATTTTTAAAATACAAAACAAAGACACACTTAACATTAATTCCACTGAATATGCAGAGGATTGTTTCAGCACAAAATCACAGTGTGTAATTATGGCTCCAGTCATTACCTATTATCTGGGATGGTTCAAGTAATTGACAACATCGTTTTTTAACACACCCAATACTCTTTCTTTTTTGTGTGTGCGTTAAAATGTTCTGTTTTGTGCGCGCACACACACACGCACATGCACACACACATGCACACACACATACACACACACACACACACGATGGAACATACTGTAAATAACCACATATACACATGTGTGCACTTTAGGTACATGCTACACACACAGAAACAAATGCACGCACACACACAAACACACACACACACACACACACACACACACACACACTAGCATTTACATATCTTCAGCAGCCATCTGCTCTAAATGATGGGTAATTAACTCTGTACCTTTGTCTCTGTGGCTGGATGGCTGACATATACACTCTTCAAGAGAATATATGTGAAGCAGGCACGGCAAAAGAACGCCAAATACAAGATGGGGTGAGGGATGAAGAGAGAAAGGAAGACTGGGTTGGTGTGTGGCTGCTGACCCACAAGTGACCCAGAAAGTTCGTTTGGAGAGGAGCTATTAAAACGACGGAAGAGGGGATGGAAGGAGGACATGCTGGGTCAGAGAGAGGGAGAGAGAGAGAAAGAGAGAGGTAGAGAGGGGAGGGAGAGAGAGAGAGGGGGAGAGAGGGAAGGGAGTGAGAGAGAGAGTTAGAGAGGGGAGGGAGGGGAGGGGAGAGAGTCGGAGAGAAAGAGGGGGGGAAAGAGAGTGAGAGTGGGAGAGATAAGGGGAGAGAGAGGGGAGAGAGAGAGAGAGAGAGGGAGGAAGAGAGAGAGGGGGGAAAGGGAGATAGAGAGGAGGAGAGAGAGGTAGCGAGAGAGGGAGAGAGACAGACAGAGAGAGAGGGAGAGATAGAGAGGGAGAAAGAGAGAAAGGGGGGAGAGGGGGAGAGTGAGAGAGAGAGAAAGAGGGAGAGAGGGAGAGAGAGATGACAAGTACACATCGTCTTGTGGGTGTGTATGCGCATGGGGGTGTGGCTTCACACTAGCTTTTGGTCAAGGTCATATTATACAGTGGCACCTCCGCGGTTTCCCACAATGCCACAGAAATGCCATCAATCCATGTCAGTATCATGTACATACAAATCCTGGATCAACTCCTGCAGTCTAGGTCTCCTTTCGTCTGTCAAGACCCTTGCTGCAATCAGCCAGGCTATATATAGCCAGGTATTTCCAACAGTAATCAGGAGGAATGGAGAAGGAGGGAGAAGCCTTGTGTCTGACAGATGAGTCCCTGAGGTAGACGCAGGGCTACAGGAGGCTGGATAAGAACATGCCTTCAGCCCTGAATCTGGCATTCTGCCTTCTCTTGTTTAATGGGATAATTACAAGATGTAGAAAAACTGGTCTATGGTCAGGGGGACAGAGGGCATGGTGGATGAAACTACCGAATATGCCCTCCCCTCCTCTCCCTTTCCCTCCTGTCCGATCCTATGCTCTGCTCCCCTCATCTGTCCTTCGCGCTTCCATCTTTCCTTCCCTCCTCCCTCCTCTCTCCCTCCTCCCCTCACTCTACCCTGTCTTAATCTCCTCCTCTCGTCCTCTCTCTCGCTCCTCTGCTCCTCTCTCTCTCCGTACCCTCTCCTGCTCCTCTCCTCCTTCTCTCCTCTCCTCTCCCTCTCCTCCTCGCCTCGCCCTTCCTCTCTTCCTCTCCTCTCCCTCCCTCCGCCTGCCACTCTCTCCTCTCTCTCCTCTCCTCATCTCCGCTCCTCTCCTCCTCTCTCCTCTTCCTCCTCGCTTCTCTTCTTCCTCTCTCTCTCCTCACTCTGCGTCCTCTCCTTTCCTCTCTCCTCTCCTCCCCTCTCTCTCCTCTTCTCCTCCTCCTCATCGTCATCTTTCTCTCCTCCTCTCTCCTCTCCTCCTCTTCCTCTCCTCTCCTCTTCCTCTCCTCTCCTCTCTCTCCTCTCCCTCTCCTTCCCCTCCTCTCTCCTTCCTCTCCTTCCCCTCCTCTCTCCTTCCTCTCCTCTTCCTCTCCCTCTCCTTCCCCCTCTCTCTCCTCCTCTCTCTGCTCCTCTCCTCTCCTCTTCCCCTCTCCTTCCCCCCCTCCTCTCCTCCCCTCCCCTCTCCTCCCTCCCCTCCTCCGCCCCTCATCCTCTTCTTTCCTTTCACCTAGCAGAGAGAGCTCTTCTCACAGTAGCAAGATGCTACTGAAACCAAATGAACAGTCTGTTAAATAATCAGAACACACAGGAAACAGCTGTGAAACGAAATGACTGCGCAGATCCTAAATATTACACGTATAAAAACTACAAAAGCAAGTCATGATGAAGAAGACAACCCCATAGCCCCCATCAGCTCAATACTTCCCCAGGATGGGGTGTGGTGTGTGGATGACACTGATAAATGCCCCCAATGCAGTATTTTCCCCCTGCAGTGTGTGTTTCGCTGTGTGCTCTCTCTGCCTGAATCACTTCGTCACATCAGCTCATGGCCTTCAGAGAGAGAGAGAGAAAGAGAGAGAGGGAGAGAGAGACAGTGAGAGAGATGGAGAGTGAGAGACAGAGTGAGAAAAAGAGACGGAGAGAGAGAGAGATGGAGAGAGAGACAGAGTGAGTGAGACACACGGAGAGAGAGAGAGAGAGATGGAGAGAGAGAGACATAGTGAGAGAAAGAGACGGAGAGAGAGAGAGAGACGGAGAGAGAGAGAGAGAGAGATGGAGAGAGAGAGAGAGACGGGGCAGTAGGCTGCATGCACCTCCTATAGTGCTCCTCCATCTGTACCCACAGCAGAACCTTTCCTCTCTTCATCCACACACACCAGAGCTGGTCATCCACTACAGTCAGCAGTGTACAAACACACTAACACAAACAAACAAACAAACAAGTGTTGCCGTGGTAATTGCAGTGATTAGGAGATAAGTGAGGAGAGTAAACCGTTGGTTTAGGAGGAGAGGAAGGCCATCCTCCAATGTGACCTTTTAGCGCGCGCACACACGCACACACGCACACACACACACACACACACACGCACACGCACATGCACACGCACCCATGCATCCACACACCCACGCACACATGCATGCACACACACACGTACCCCCGCACACACGCATGCACACTCACACACGTACCCCCGCACACACACACACACACGTACCCACGCACACACACACACACGCGTGCACAAAGAGAGACAGAGGAGGGAAACAGCAACAGTGAAAAACAGACTGTGACATAACTGTTGAACATCCTATGGTGCCACCTGTTCCTTCAGTCCTTGTGTACGTTGCACATAGATAGAAAACACTACTTTTATGTTCTCTGCATTTCTCCCAGCAATTACATGGGCAGTAAGGCGGGCTTTGTCAAACAGACAGGCTTGTAAGGTGTTAGTGGAAAATCGATGGAGGGATTGCAGTGTAAGGTCTTCTGGGTGAGCTGGAGAGAGAGCGGGCATTAAGCATACAGAAATGTATGGAAACGCACAGGCACGCACAAGGGTGCGCACACACGCACACACACACCGAACACACACATACACACACGCACACACGCACGCACACACACACACGCGCACACACGCACACACAAACACGCACACACGGGCACGCACACATACACACACGCACACATCCACACATGCGCACGCACATTCGCGCACAGACCTGCACACACACACACACATGCGCGCGCACACACACGCACACGCGCACACATCTACACACCAATAAATCTTCCCATCACAATGTGAGAGTCACTCCAGAGAGTGAACATCTCCTCTCCTCTCAAACATCACAGCTCCAATCCGGGAGAATCTCACCCCAAATCCTCCCTTTGAATTATTGAAGACGACCATGCCAGCTTGACTCTGATTATCCTCACATCAATATGCCCCACCTCTTCTTTCTTTAACATCAAACGCTTTCTGCTGATCGATTCAGCCAATCACAGAGGCCCCCGCTGCAGCCATTGTTCACGCTTGTGTACGCTGACAACCAACTGCATGGGATGAGCCTGCGTATGCGCCCCAAGACAGGATATGTTGCTGCTGGCTGAAGGGTGCGCGTGCGTGTTTCTATGTGTTCGTGTGTGTACGTGTGTGTACGTGTGTGTACGTGTGTGCACACGCTTGTGCCAGTGAGCTTGTGTGACCGTTTTGTCGTAATGTAAGGTATGTGCTGTGTATGTGATCGTATCACTCTCTCTGAACATCTTCATACCGCTCAAACATCGATGCCTGTTACGTTCTGCATTTCAGACATGTTCTTACCGTGGTGAACATGCGGTGTAGAAGGGCAGGGCAGGGTAACTCCTTGTCTACTACAAGTCCAGCATGGTTCTGTTCATTCCAGAACTCTTGCCCTGTTTCTTAGAGGCAGCCACCTCAAGTGAGTTCTATTGATTTTCTTTTTCAATTACGTGCTGAAAGGTAAATCAATGTCAGCCAGCCTTTTACAATGAGCAGGATGAATACAAACATATGCCTGTAACCCTACAATTATACAAGGCCCACTTTGTCCTCTCCCGAATCGAGGTGATGATTGCACGCGGTGCCAAGCTATTATTTGCGAGATGGAACGGCTGATGTGTAATTGTCTGCGTGGAGAAAGGGTTGCTTCTTACTCGGCCAGTTGACAAACACAGGACGAGTCTCTTTCTCTGTCTCTCTTTCTATGTCTCTCTTTCTGCCTCTCGTTCTCTGCCTCTTTTTCTGTTTCTCTTTCTCGGTCTCTTTCTCTGTCTCTCTTTCTCTCTGTCTCTCTCCGTTTCTCTGTCTCTCTTTCTCTGTCTCTCTCTCTGTCTCTCTACGTTTCTCTGTCTCTCTCTCCATCTCACTGTCTCTCTCTGTTTTTCTGTCTCTCTCTGTTTTTCTGTCTCCCTTTCTCTCTGTCTCTCTCCGTTTGTCTGTTTCTTTTTCTCTCTGTTTCTCTGTCTCTCTTTCTCGCTCTGTTTCACAAGCTATCTCTCTCTGTCTCTTTCCGTCTCTTTCTCTCTCTGTTTCTCTGTCTTTCTTTCCCGTTGTTTCACAATTTATATCTCTGTCTCTATTTTGTTTCACTACATGTATCTCAGTCGTGTTCTACTCTCTCCTCTCCTCTAGTGAAGACGTTCTCTGAGTCTTTGGACAATCGAAAATAACACTATGTCGCCTCATCAAATTCTCTCTTTTTCTTTGCTAGAAAATGAACATAAATCACCAAACAGAATCCGATGATGTCTCTCTGTTCCTTAAACACGGTGTGAAACAACACAGGAAAACCCCTCGGTACTGCGTTGTAACACAGGTCCAGCATGCTAGCATGCTAGCAGCCCCTGTATGCAGCGCTGTATTGTAACACAGGTCCAGCTTGCTAGCATGCTAGCAGCCCCTGTATGCAGCGCTGCATTGCAACACAGGTCCAGCATGCTAGCATGCTACCAGCCCCTATATGCGGTGCTGTGTTAACAGAAAACAGCTCCACACTCATTTTTCATCACAGGCCAGATGAGGGCAGTCTTCTCTCTATTCCAGGCCAACCGGCCTGTCGTCCTTCAATCCAACAAACGAGTAATTTCACAGATGTACACAACCCGGGTCCACCATCGCACACTGCAGAGGCTTGACTGAGTTGATCCCATCTGATAGAGATCTACAGCCCTGACAGGCCGGCGGCCAGGAGCAGGCCTGACTCCTGCAAACGGGAGACCTTTCTGCCAGACATGATTGGATGTGCTTTTTTCCCTTCCTGATTCAGGTTTTGATGCTGTAGCCCAAGGCGCAGCTGAGAACAGGGGGAAGGGGAGCAGGGGGAGAGATGAAGGGAGTATTTGCAGTTGCTGGATTTTTATCTCCCACCCCCCTCCCCTCATCTTTGGTACGATGCGGTCAGGTTATTTCTCCTGCGGTCACGGGTCTCACGAGGGGTTGTGTGGAACTGAGATCGTACTGTGACACGGATGAATGGAACGGATATCCCCTCTTGATGTGCGTTAATGTGCATGCTCATGAATGATACACTTGCTATCGTGCTTGGAAACAGAGAGCGGTGTCCTTTGTGAACCATAGCAGGTAAGTATGTACGAGCAACGCAGGGAGGTGCGTGAGGGTGGATGTGGGTGGGTGTGTGTGTGTGGGTGGGTGTGGGTGTGTGGGCGTGTGGGTGTGTGTGGGTGTGTTGGTGTGTGTGGGTGTGTGTGGGTGGGTGTGTGGGTGTGTGTGGGTGTGTGGGTGATAGAGGCCAGAACAGGTGACTTTGGGGTGGGGGGAGACTATGGGAGCAGATGGTGTCGTTAAGACACCACGGAAGAGGTGATGTAGGGTGGAGGTCATATGGTGGGAACATCCTCATCACTAACACTGGACTCTGAGTGTCCTGACCCAGACTGGACTCTGAGTGTCCTGACCCAGACCTTGCAACCAACAGACAGACTTATCTATTAACCAACCAACAGACCAGGATCTATGACCTTTAGCTTGCGCTAACACAGAACCGTCTACCCACAAACCCACCTCTGACACACACACACGCGCGCACACACACACACACACACACACACACTTCTGTGCACTCCTGCTTATGATGGTACGAGGCAAATGATTTTTCCCTGATGTCCACTCCACGTGACTGAGCACGCTCAGTTCATTTGCTGCATTGACCTGGGGCCGATGCACTATTGATTGGTGGGATGAGGTGAGGGAGGGGTGGCTGTAAAGTGACTCGAAGCCACAGGGGGCACAGCTGCGTTGCAGCCATGGCGATAGGGGGCAGACTTCAGCTCCAAGGTCATCTGGAGGACGTGGTAGCGTGCTACAGTGATGGAGCCGGCACTCCCTGCCTGCCTGCCTGCCTGCCTGCCTGCCTGCCTGCCTGCCTGCCTGCCTGTCTGCCTGCCTGCCTGCCTGCCTGTCTGCCTGTCTGTCTGTCTGCCTGTCTGTCTGTCTGTCTGCCTGTCTGACAGCCTGTCTGCCTGCCTACCTGCTGCCTGCCTGTCTGTGAGAGAGTGAACATACAGATAAAGCAGTGGAGAGAGAAGCACCTAAATAGAAGAGCTTGGATTTCAGCGTCAGGTCTGATCCCAGGCTGTGGATCATCTCTCTCGCTTCAACAGGAAGTAGGAAGAGACGATCTGTTTGTCCTCCAACGTGAGATACTCATCCACACCAGACGACACGCACACTTCTCGCGCACACTGCTCACACACGCTGCACACTGCTCACGCACGCTGCACACTGCTCACACACGCTGCACACTGCTCACACACACTGCTCACGCACGCTGCACACTGCTCACACACGCTGCACACTGCTCACACACGCTGCACACTGCTCACACACACTGCTCACACACGCTGCACACTGCTCACACACACTGCTCACACACGCTGCACACTGCTCACACATGCTGCACACTGCTCACACACACTGTTCACACACACTGCACACTGCTCACACACGCTGCACACTGCTCACACACACTGCTCACACACGCTGCACACTGCTCACGCACTCTGCTCACGCATGCTCCTCACGCACGCTTCTCACACACGGCTCAGCGGCGAGGGAATGGAAGTCACGTGCACTGCTGTCTGTACAATTTAGCGTGTGCGTGTGAGTGTCTGTGTGTCTGTGTGTGTGTCTGTGTGTCTGTCTGTGTGTGTGTCTGTGTGTGTGTGTGTCTGTGTGTCTGTCTGTGTGTCCGTCTACATGTGCATGTGTGTGTCTGTCCGCGCGTGTGTGTGTGTCTATGTGTGTGTCTGTGTGTGTGTCTGTGTGTGTGTCTGTGTGTGTGACAAAGAGAGAAAAGGATAAAAAGCATTTCAGAACCGGCAAGTGAACAGCTCTCCAGTGCTCTCTCTCTCTCTCTTGCCGATCGCACACTTTTGTTTTAATCTCCACTGCGTTTTTCCCTTCTGTCATATATCATGAGAGATTCGACCCACATTGAGCAATCAAGTGATCAATGACACTGCTACACTGAAGAAGGTGCTGTGCTTCAGACCACTGCTACCATAACTGATAGAGACCAGTAAGAATCCAGGATCTGTGATCTGTTTTTAGAGGGAAGAGAACCTTGTTCATAACGAAAGCGGCTGAACAGTCCCACTGCTTCCAGCTGACTCCCCCTGAATAGCAACCCCCCACAAGCCTTTATTATGGACCAAATAACGTGAGATGTAATTTGGCCTCCATTAATGACTTCATAGCAGGAATATTGCAGTAATTGGAAAATAATTCAAGCGTTGTTGTTTAAACAGCGCTGTTGTTAGAAAGACTTAGAAAGAAAAGGACTTTAACTGGGATGGTGTTATGAAAGCCCAAACTGACTGGCCCATTTTCTCACCTGAATTTAACAGATTGGTCAATAACAGATCTCGCCGATAAAACAGTAAGACTCTTAATTCATTGATGACAATTCATTGGTATTTGATTGATTTGCGATTTCGATAGGATATACCATCAGAGTTAATTGGTTTCTATTATTGAGTTGTATATAGATCAGTTTACCTTTGAACCAGGCTTTGGTCTCTAAAAAGGGACTAGGAATGAACAAACACAGCAGTATAGGAGCAGGTTTAAACGCAGTCGTGGGCTATTTCTTTAAAAGGCTAACAGGCGTTTCCTTTTATCTTGCATCACAACAATTAAAATCTGCTGGAAGGTAAAACATAATGAATCTAAACTAATGGACTAGTGGGTTTCCATAGAAACATGTATAATTATGATAATTAGTCATCCGTGAACAATCCAGTCCTTCAAATTAAGTAAATATGCATTGAGTAAAAAAGAATCAAGCATATTCCTTAGTTCTAATGCAAAATAACTTTCCATCCACTGATATAATAGTATTGACTTTAATGTAGACAATACCCCCTGTTATTCTGTAGGAGAAAAAAAAGTAAACACATTTTTTTTTAAACAGAACTTGCTATTCTCCATTTGCAGGTCATGAATATTCATGATGTTTTATACATATCATTACACTATCTTAGACCTTGATTCCAAATGACTTTTTTTTGTCTGTGCCAGTCTGCAATGGTGACCCCTGTAAATCAAATATGATCCCAATCACAGTCTTTGCATTATTCAACATAGTGACTAATAAACTGGAAAACACAACACACTTTTTATAACACTACCTATTTGAGTGAATTTAGCCGGGTCCTAAAATTAAAATGTCCCTCACACAATAATGTAGGGAAGTGATGTTACAATGAAAAATCCGCCAAAGAGGAGAAGATTGAACAAAGACAAAACAATGCAGCCATTTTGAAATGGAATTTGACCAAAGCACGATTTTTTGTTGTGTTCTATCGACACACTGTATCTTTTTTTTTTTCCACTTGCAAATGTCTGGTCTTAATCTTGCTGTGCATCTGTCAACACTGCCAAAGATATAATCTGATAATAAAAAACATGAAAGACATCATGAAAAATGCTGATCAAAAGAGAAATCGTGGCACAGTTGAAACCAAAATGTCACCCCCCCTTGCCCCCCCCTGCCCCCCCTTGCCCCCCCTCCCCTCCCCATCATTGGACGTTGCCTTTCCTGCTGATAGGCTGCGTTTAGGCTCCAACCGCGTGCCTGTTTAGAATTCATGTAGACACACTTCACCGATCTGCTGTAGCTGTTTAAAATGGTGGAGGTCAGCGTGTCATAGTCAGCGTGGTGGAGGTCAGCGTGGTGTAGTCAGCGTGGTGCGAGGTCAGCGTGGTGTACGTAGGTCAGCGTGGTGGAGGAGCGTGGTGGAGGTGTCAGCGTGGTCAGCGTGGCGTAGTCAGCGTGGTGGAGGTCAGCGTGGTGTAGTCAGCGTGGTGGAGGTCAGCGTGGCGTAGTCAGCGTGGTGGAGGTCAGCGTGGTGGAGGTCAGCGTGTCATAGTCAGCGTGGTGGAGGTCAGCGTGGTGTAGTCAGCGTGACGTAGTCAGCGTGGTGGAGGTCAGCGTGGTGTAGTCAGCGTGGTGTAGTCAGCGTGGCGTAGTCAGCGTGGTGGAGGTCAGCGTGGTGTAGTCAGCGTGGTGGAGGTCAGCGTGGCGTAGTCAGCGTGGTGGAGGTCAGCGTGGTGGAGGTCAGCGTGACGTAGTCAGCGTGGTGTAGTCAGCGTGGTGGAGGTCAGCGTGGTGGAGGTCAGCGTGGCGTAGTCAGCGTGACGTAGTCAGCGTGGCGTAGTCAGCGTGGTGTAGTCAGCGTGGTGGAGGTCAGCGTGGCGTAGTCAGCGAGAGGCGTCACCTGTCACTGTTCCCCTGACACACTGACCCTAGAGGTCAAACACCATCAACATGAGGTCACTGGGGCTTTGTCATGTGGTCAGGGTAGGTCCGGGGATGGCGGAGGTGGGGGCCGGGGCTGGGGTGAGGGCAGGGGCTGGGGTGGGGGCGGGGGCTGGGTGGGGGCAGGGACTGGCGTAAGGGCAGGGGCTAGGGTGAGGGTAGGGGCTGGGGGTGCACTTTCCATGAACCACAGTGGTACGTTAGGGTTCGACACGCTCCCAGCCTGTTGTTTTAGTGTCACGTCCACGGCCGTTTCCTCAGTTCACACACTAGAGACGTGACTGAGAGGACGAGCTCTAAAGAGAAGCAGAGCTGCAGTTCAGATGATGCGCAGGTTCATTCAAAGAGACAGGCTTTGTCCTCTCTGGCAAACAGGGTTTGGGATTGTAGCATTAGAGCATTGTGACTTGCCTGAAGGAGCAGACCAGGGCCTGGGAGGATGAAGACAATCTTTCTAATGCGACACGACCATCGTGCAAAAGCAGTCAACTTCAGGGTCATTGAAACCGAACCGAGAGCTAACTGGTTCTATTCACTTGGTGTCTCTCTCAGGTTCCCCCCGGTCTCTCCTACTACCATAGTCTCTACTGGTCTCCCTCTGCCTCATACCTCCCTTGAACTCTCACTGCTGATTGTAACAATGCCGCACACGAACAGCAAACTTTTGATTCATCGATAGGAAGCGGATTATTGGACAAATGTTGCCGTGGTAATTTTGAGCTCATTGATTTGCGTATTGACAGGTAAAAGGCGTTGGTCGTTCGGAGTGGGCTTTCAATCCGATAATGAACGGACAGCAATGGAAGCAGATATCGAGCAGACGCGCGCTCCTGCCTCTGCTCATGGAGGAGACAAACCATTATTTAAAACCTTCATGGGGGCTCTCCCATCCTGAGTGTCCTCTGAGGTGGGCCGCTCCCCTTCACAACATCCATGAAGTAAGGGGAAATAGATATGTAGATACATGGCCGTAATTGAAAGCTATTATCATAATGCACTCCACCTTGTGTATTATTCATATTCAAATGGCCTCATTTGAGTTGAACACATTTCACAGCCCTCTGACTTGATTGCAAATTGAGCTGGAGAACGACGATCGCTGATTTAAATTACACGTGAAGAGACGGCGTGAGGACCTTCTGTGACCGTCTGGAAGTCGACGCAATTTAAGCAGCAAATGACGAAGTTCAATATTTGATTTAGCCTCTTTTGCAGTTAAGAGGGAGCTATCTGAGATCCCACTCGTGATGGACTTTGATCTGCAGTCGCGTCGCCACACTCTGCTAATGACTCGTCTTGTTTGAGCTGGAGAGAGCTTGCCATTTTAATCAACGATTAAAACAAAGGAATGCGCCAAAAAAAAAAAAAAAAAGAAAAACAGGGGGGGGAAAATGCTGGTGTTCCTGCCTCCTCTGCCTGATGGCTGTGCTGCAGCTAGTTGATCCTCAGCATGACTTCCATTACCCCTGTCCAATCCTGCAGGAAGCCTCACTCACCTCCTCACAGCTGAGAAGAAGGCTCCAGACAGTCTCGGCTGAAATGACACCTCTCTGTTGCACGCCTACAATCGCTTCAATTCTCCAAAGCCATTTGTCATACAAAGATTTCCTTTTTGCTCTGACTAAAGAGCCGGCACCCCTTCATCTCTTTGTGATTGGCCACTTCCTTAGCAACTCCCAGGAGTCCTCTTTGCTCATGCAGTGATTTCCCTGACTCCCCGGAAACAGACGAAGACCTCACCATGGGAACGACCGCAGGGAGCAGCATCCCCCTCTCTCCCACCCCGCACACACACACCACACACTGGCACACACACACACACCACACACTGGCACACACACACACACTGGCACGCACACACACAGGCACAAGCATACCCTCTCACCTCGCACACACGCTCACATATACACCTGCCCACCCCCCCACACACACCTAAAAAAAGCACACATACACTCCCACTACACACACACGCACACATACACTCCCACCCCACTACACACACACACACACTCCCACCCCACTACACACACACACGTACACATACACTCCCACTACACACACATGCACACATACACTCCCACCCCACCCCACTACACACACACATACACTCCCACCCCACTATACACACGCATGCACTCCCACCCCACTACACACACACACACACACATACACTCCCACCCCAATACACACGCACGCACATACACTCCCACCCCACTATACACACGCATACACTCCCACCCCACTTCACACACACTACCACTCAGAGACATACCATACAGACACACACGCGCATATACATACACGCACGCACATGCACGTACACGCAAAGTACAACGCACACATTTGCATCTGTCGAAGACGTCTCGATCCGTTTGACCATTTGCGTGCTGCGGTCAGAATAATCGTTGAACCTCACTGGTGACTGTTTCAGATTTGCGTCAGGTTAAGAACAGACAATATTAGATTTCTATGCATTCCTATTTGATGGTGATTGCAATGCATTACTAAATGATAGACTAGAATTAAATGGATTTGGGTGGCAAACCTGTTGCCTTATATTAAATAGCAATAAAAGGTCAGGGCACACTGAGCTTATCTGTTTGCTGAGCAGCCAGTTTTGACAAATGTGCTTTTCTGATTAAAATTGTAATGAGCAAGGAGTAATTACCATTTCAATATCTTTGAGGGATGGAAGAGGAGGGGGAGGGGGGGATTCACCCTCCGACACCACCATCAATCACGTCGCTCTATCTAAAACAAACTTACTTTCTCTGTCAGAAATATGTCACGAGATTTCGTGTAGTATTTCAGCCCTGTGAAGGAAAAACATAATGATGTAAAAAAAAGAGTCTTGTTTTTTTACGCATTTAAAAGAAGTTAAAATGGGCACATTGTTAACTGATATTGTACATAGTGACTGAACACAATCACTGTAAATGTATTGTGGATCAAAATCCCACTCTTGGCAAGTGTGATTAGTAAGAAAGACTCGCCAATAAAATGATTTATAATCCACAGCGAAATTCTACGTTTTTAACATTTTCTTTTTTCTTTTTGAAATGGTTATATAGTTGTTCATAATTGTTTGATAGAAATTTTGCATAATTCAAATGGTCCTAATTGTTGAACATAAAGAAAACTGAAAAACCATTGGAGTGACATAAAATGAAAATGACTGGATACAGCTACAGTTTAAGAGGTAGCAATGTGTATATATATATATGTGTATATATGTATATATATACACATATATATATAGTGTGTATATGTGTATATATATATATATATATAAAGAGAGAGAGAGAGAGATGGCATAGGAGAGAGAAAGAACATGAGAGAGTATGAGAGTGTTAGAGAGATAGAAATTAAGAGAGAGAGAGAGAGAGGGGGAGAATGAGAAAGTGAGTGAAAGAGAGATAGGAAGTGAGAGAGAGAGCGAGAAAGCAAGAAAGAGAGAGACACTGGCAGTACAAGAGAGAGAGACTGAGAGAGAGAGTGAGAGAGACACTGGCAGTACAAGAGAGAGAGACTGAGAGAGAGAGAGAGAGCGACATAGAGGCTGTCCTATGAGATTCCTTTGCACTGAACAGCCATTTACTGTAACGTTGGATCTCTTTTCTATAAACAGACACAGAGTTAATCCTCTTTCTTTCGTCTTTTCTTCACATTGTGGTTGTAATATTTCACGACCGCCTTATACAATCAGCACAGCATGCTTGTCTCAGCTTCCTTTATTGCCAGTTATTTGGTCTCTCTCTGTCATGTTCCCCAGCCTTATTTCTGCCTGTGTTTGCACCTGCAGCTGTGACCGTTTGGACTGATCCGTTCAGAACAGCATGGCGCCCCACAGCAACGGTAAATATACTCGACTACACTCATCTCTTGTTATTTCTAATTTCTCTAATGGTTACTAAGCTCTCCTCTCCTCACCTCGCCTCTCTTTGCCTCTTCCCTCCTCTCCCCTCCACTCCCTTCCCCTCCTCTCCCCTCCTCTCCCCTCCCCTACTCTCCTCTCCTGTCCTCTCCTCTCCCCTCCTCTCCCCTCCCTTCCCCTCCCCTCCTCTCCTCTCCCCTCCTCTTGCCTCCCCTCCCTTCCTCTCCTCTCCTGTCCTTCCTGTCTGCCTCGAGGCACTCTCAGGCCTGCCTAAAAAATCCCCCCTGCATCATTGGAGTCGCGTGGACCCCCCCCCCCTCTATCCCTTTTCCATCCCCCAAAATAAACCCATCTCACTTCCCGCCTCCGCTGCCTCCTCACTGAATGTCCTGTGGCAGGTGAGCAGAGATCGACCCTCTCTGTGTCTACTTCAAGGCTCTTCATCAGCAAAACTCACTCCAACCTCATATTTCCATCACTCCAATATCAGCACTGAATCAGTATTTTACATTTCTAAATGATCAGAAGTCCTGTGAAACTGCTATTTGCTTTTGTACATAAAAAAGTCAGTTTTATCCTTTTTTTTGGTTTCAGATGCAGCTGTTTCAGAGTCTTGCGGCCTGTGGCATGAGGAGGGAAAGGAAGACAGCCAAGGCAAAGCTCGCTGGTGCTTTACTTACACCACAATGCAGCTGTTTCAAAATGGCCGCCGCCTTGTGTTGCCTTGCCGGATGTCACGGAGAAGGAAGATAGCAGCGGAGAAGGAAATCTTTGGGATGCAAATTCAGCGGCAGATTAGGATTAGAGAGAAGGCGGCGTTTGGGGGCCTTTGTCATTAACAGAGAGTTTTAATCAGGGTCTGTCCCAGGGCTCTCTCTCTCTGCTTCTCTTCTGAGGAGGCCTAAACACATAAAGAGAGAGAGAGAGATGGAGAAAGAGAGGGGGAGGCTGGGGGAGAGGCTGAGGGGGGCTGGGGGGAGGCTGAGGGGGGAGGCTGAGGGGGGAGACCGAGAAGGGAAGAGGGGCTGGGAGGGAGGCTGAGGGGGGAGGCTGAGGGAGGAGGCTGAGGGAGGAGGAGGGGCTGGGGGGAGGCTGAGGGAGGAGGAGGGGCTGGAGGGGGATGCTGGGACTGTGTGTACGTTCCTGCTTGTGCTTGCTGGCTCTGCACAGACAGTGACAGCCACGACGGCTGCTCCCTGTTGGACGAAGCTGAACAACACGCTTCAGATGTGCTCATTGATTTTTTTTTCTCCTTCTTCCTGTGGCCCACTTGCCGCCTGCGTGTGTGTATTATTTAAATGTTAAGACGTCAGTGTTGGTAATCACAGGCTCCATTAAATGCGGGGCGGTCTGGCCACTGCTCTGCTGAGAGGAGGCAGGGAGGGAGGGAGACAGGGGGGAGGAAGAGTGGGGGAGAGGAAGAGGGGGGGGGAGGAAGAGAGGGATGAATTATTAAGAAGAGCGTGAGGTGGTGAGCCATTTCCACTGCTACCCTGGTGAATGTCATCCCACTCAGCCCAGAGACACGCAGGGAAGGGCTGCCTTGACAAAAATCGACAGTGACTTCGAAATCCCCCCACCGAGAACCGGTTTGATCCTGATTGCAGACACTGCAGCTGGCAATTTCCAGAATAACCTGCAGCTCGAGCCCTGCCCTACCCCCCACAAATCCTTTGGCACTCCCCACCCCACCTCTCCTCTCCTCATCTCCTCTCCTTTCTCCTCTCTTTCTTTTCTTCTCCTCTCCTCTCCCCTTTCGTCTCCCCTCCTCTTCTCTCTCCTCTCTCCTGTCCTCTCCTCTCTCCTTTCCTCTCCTCCCATCTTCTCCCTCTCCTTTCGTCTCCTCCTCTCTCCTCCCCTCTTCTCCCTCTCCTTTCCTTTCTTTTCTCTCCTCTCCTCTCTCCTCTCCCCTTCTCTCCTCTCTTCATCTCCCCTTTCCTCTCCTATCCTCTCCACTCTCCTCTTCCCTTCTCTCCTCCCCACTGCTCTCTTCTCCCCTTCTCTCCTCTCTTAATCTCCCCTCTCCTCCCCTCTCCTCTCCACTCTCCCTTTCTCTCCTTTCCTCCCCTCTCCTCTCCACGCTCCTCTCCCCTTCTCTCCTCTCTTCATTTCCCATCTCCCCATAGTTTTTCAGGGCATCTTCCATGCTCCCTTGCCCTCCAGTAGCATCAATAATATGGACAGGAGAGGAGGAGGAAGAGGAAGACATGTGAGGAAAGAAGAACAGCAGAAGCCTTTGATTTGCTGAATCAGAAGGTCCCATCTCGTGAGACAGACAGACAGACAGACAGACAGACAGACAGACAGACAGACAGACAGACAGACAGACAGACAGACAGACAGAGAGTGAGACATACAGAGAGAGTGAAACAGAGATTGTGGGACAGAGATAGTGAGACAGGCAGAGAGAGTGAGACATACAGAGAGAGAGACAGATATAGTGGGACAGCCAGAAAGAGTGGGACAGACAGAGAGAGTGAAACAGACAGAGAGAGTGAGACAGAGACAGTGAGACAGAGAGAGTGAGACATATAGAAAGAGTGAGACAGATAGAGTGGCACAGACAGAGAGAGCGAGACAGACAGAGAGAGTGAGACAGATACAGTGAGACCGAGAGAGTGAGACATACAGAAAGAGTGAGACAGAGAGAGTGGCACAGACAGAGAGAGCGAGACAGATAGAGAGAGGGAGGGAGGTAAGGTGGGTGGTGGGGAGCAAGGTGAACTGCGATGTGCTGTACAATGTAAGATCCAGCTCTATGACTTCTCCAGACATGATGCTGTAGCAACACTGAATAACAGCATTATCTTCCAACCACAGTTTCTCTGCTCCCGTTCTCCTGCCTGCAATAAAACTGTCCTCCTCTGAAACATCCAATTGATTTAGCGTCATCTAAATTGCATCCTGGAGCACAGAAATGGATCCATTGCAAACAGATAATATCAATTAAACGATGGTGAAAACAGCTCTTATAATGTTATGTGAGTGACAGGGCTGAACCAGGCGGGATCTCTCTTGTCTGTAAGTCCTATAAGGTCCTGACTTGACCTGACTGTACCTGAGAGCCAATCCTGACTTGACCTGACTGTACCTGAGAGCCAATCCTGACTTGACCTGACTGTACCTGAGAGCCAATCCTGACTTGACCTGTCTGTACCTGAGAGCCAATCCTGACTTGACCTGACTGTACCTGAGAGCCAATCCTGACTTGACCTGTCTGTACCTGAGAGCCAATACTGACTTGTCCTGACTGTACCTGAGAGCCAACCCTGACTTGACCTCCCTGTAGCCAAGGGCCAATCTTAGTCTCCCGTTCATCAACAACTCTCCACTCAGAACAACCTATCAGCTAGCTAGCTTCACCACGACGGGAGGGATCGATTTAGAAAACAGGTACAATTCTGACAGGTGCAATAGCTACAGACAGCATCGGTAAAGGTGGTGGCAGTTTGGCCCGGTTTGTTGCTCAGACGATGTGTGAACACTAAACCATATTTCTGTTAAAGATATTTATATTTGGAATGAACTGCACAGTAATGTCTGTGCTGTGTACGTGTATGCAGTGTGTCATTCGAACATGTTGTCTTGCAGACTGTCCCATCCACCATAGTATTTTTATTGTATGTAACACATCACACGGAGCCATTTTTATTGAGCACGGAGGCCTGCAGGAAACAGAACAAAGCTTGCTCCGATTAGATGGCGTCTCTTTAGGGAAACACGGAGGTTCTTCCTTAAACTTACGGCTGGGATCGTTACCGACGGTTACGCTCATGTCCAGTTACGAACGTAAAGTTCGTTAAAAGGCTGATTGGTACGGTAACATGAGAAACAGAAGACTCATGCTTACATTGACAGTGTTAAGTACTGTTGCCTGACTGTGAGGAGAATCATTATGTATGTTCTCACTTATAGTTCTAATAGTTCATCAGGCTGATAATTCATTCATTGTTGTTGTTGTTATACATGTTTTGTGTTGTGACAGACAAGCAAAAAAAAACTCTGACCTACATATCTGGCAAATATGGTGTTTTCTATGAAAGATTGAAACATAATATTACCCATGTGTTTCCTTCTGTCATATAGCTCCATGTTTTAACATTGTTGGATTGTAAGGTGTCCTTGAGTGTCCTGAAAGATCCCATTTCATCACATTAATTATTATCATAATTATTTTTATTATTCAGCTTGATCTTCCAGACACTGAACAATGAAAATGCCTTTTCGAAACGCTGCCACAAAAACAATGTAGATATACCAATAAATATCAGTTTAATAGAAAGACGATAAATCCATCGAATCGCTGATAACTCGATGACACACAGCTGGACGTCAGCGACTGTCGTCTAAAATGTGTCATTTTCTGCCCAAACTTGGGGAGGAGGGGGAGGGGGAGGAGGAGGAGGGCAAGGAGGAGGAGGAGGAGGAGGAGGAGGAGAGGGGGGGATTCTCTCCTCCGTTTGAGATAGTGCGGTTGTGCTAACTCAGACATAATAACATGCAAATTGACTCGGTGCAGATATATAGGCTAGGCAGAGCGAATGAAGCACGAGGAAACGGCCATAGCAATTAACCATCAGAGAAAGAGAGCAAGCCGTCGCCATGGGAGCCCACCGGCCGCCACTCTCTGAATGTAATCAAAACAACATATCCTCGTAAGGCCTTAGTGTTGAGCCAAACCCCGCTGCCGTTATTAGGACTGCGACCTTTATTGTTGTTTTGATTGCGTTATTGCCTCCGTTTGTGCCGTTCGTTTGCCGGTGCCGTTTTCTCGGTGCCGTTATTATCATTGTTCCGTCCGTTCATTAAATGTGGTTTTGTCCTCCAAAAGCTCAAATAATATTTTTGGGGGGTTGAAAATATGAGTTGGCCCACTGTTGGTTATTTCGACGTGTTGCAGTTTGCAGGAATTCAAATTGACTGTCGGAGCCAACAAACGTTTTGAGCTTTTGGTTGGCGTCGACCACAGCGGAGAGTGATGTACGGTCGTATTTCAACTTCACTCTGTTGGCTATTGTCAAGGCATCCAAGTTGCTGACAAGTGTTGGACAGGCTCTCTTTCCTTCTCAGAAGTGGTCTGTTCAGTATTGTATGCTCAGGAGCTTAAAGATGTCCATGGCTCGTGGGCGTCTGACTTAATGCCTGTGATGTTTACAAATTGGCTGGAGAATGAATGGGGCTGGAGGGAGTCAATTGGCTCTGTGTGGAGAAGTGAGCAGAGCAGAGCAAGCGCCTGGCTGTTTGGGTTTGTGTTCGGCACTTGTCCTGGTAATTGGCTGCGGGCCTGCCAGAGCCATTCTGCAGCAGTGTGTCAGTCTCTCAATGCAGTTCCCTGCCTTGGGCCGCCTGTCAATGGCCTGGGGCCCTTGGGGGCTGGGGGGGCAGGGGGGCTAGGGAGGCAGGAGGGCAGGGGGACTGGGGGGGGGGCAGAGGGGCTAAAGGGGGATGGCCTCCCTGAAACCATTCAGCCGGAGAGCCAGTAGGACCCACGACAAATACCAGCACACAAACAACCACACAAACAAACACAAGCACGAGTGTGGTATTGTATGTACAAGAATCTTCTTGGCCTGAAGCCTGAATTGTCAATGTAATTGTTTATTTAGTATTTTGTCTACAGATTGATACACACAAAAACAGACCCTGAACACTGTCATCCATGCTGATCAGTTCCTTTCTTTTGCGGGCAGTATCTGAGCGTGGGTGTGTGTGTGTGTGCATGTGCTTGTGTTTGTGTGTGTGTGTGTTTGTGTTTGCGTGCGGTGCAGGGGAGAGGTAATTCAGTTCTTGTTGATCTCTAATTTGATTAGACCAACTGTTTGCTGGAATGCTGCTGGGTTAAGGTTGCTGCGAGTGTGTGTTTGTGTGTGTGTGCACCTGTGCATGTGTGTGTGTGAGACACACCACCGTATCCTGCATTCAAACAACTCCCCTTCAAAACAGACCTTCTAAACCACAGGTAACAGTTACAGTTAGCTAACCCCATTGCCAGGATCTTCACAGTCTATCTCTGTGCATTTATGGACACACAGACATAGACACACACACACATAAACACACACACACACACACACACACACACACAAACGGTGCATCTGTATGTCCCTCAGTAATGTAATTGGGGGTCTATATATACACATCACCACAGCCATGGTGGAGCTCTAAACGAGATGGATGCAAACCGGTGAACAGCGCGATGCTGAGATAATCTGCTGGAGTGCTGGCACAGGGAAAACAACACCTGCTGCTAAGAGAGGGGCAGGGAGGGAGGGGGAGAGGGAGAGGGAGGGGGAGAGGGAGGGAGCAACATGATGATGCCTGTGAAAGTAATGATGGGAAACACAGTTGGGCTCTGCTCAAATAGCAGGCATGTATAAGTAGATCCGTGTAACAAGGTTTAAATAGGTAAATTCGCCCCTCAATGTAAATAATATCCTCCCATGCCTTGTCAGCTGTTTGGTTGGGTAGCTGACAAGATCAATATTTATAAGAGGTGAGCAATTCAGTGCATGAGTTAACAATCTCAAGATCAATCTCTTGAGGGACCCAATGATTCTGATGATCACATTCACATCTGTTACAATTTATGGTAGATCAAGTGCAGTTCTGACCCACAATGCACTGTACATGCTAAATAAGCTCAAGGGTGGACTGATGCTGTCAAACAGTTACAATATTAGTTACTGGTTTATGTGATGTTGAAACTTGAAACATTTTCAGTCAGTTGTGTCATAAGCAAATGTAGTGTTATTTCATAATTATTTATCAGAGGTGTAATCATTAACTTGATTCTGCTTCCTCCTTCAGGCCAAAAGCCTTGGGAAGTGGCCACTGAAATGGTATGCGCCAGAGTGCATGAATTTACGGACGTTTTCATCAAAGAGTGATGTGTGGAGTTTTGGAGTCCTAATGTGGGAGGCCTATTCACTAGGGCAGAAACCGAGTACGAAAGTGAGAGATAGATACAGAGAGACACGTCGGCAATCATGCGTTTTTTTCAGATTATATAGTTTAAGAATTCCTCAGCTTAGATTTTTTTTTCTTTTTTGAATCCTAAAAGACCTGAAAGGCTTTCAATAATCTAGGGGCTTGACAATCATATTGGCGTTTATGGAGTCAAGGAGCGTATGGATGCACACAGAACAATTAGTCATCTAGCAACAATAATTCAAGAAATCAAGATGGATTTGTCTGACAAGTTTGATTGTAGAAAATGGACAAAGAAAGAGGGAGAGAGAGAGGGAGAGAAAGAGACCTGGAATAGGAAAGGGACAAAAAAAGAGAGGGAGAGAGAGGACCTTGCTGCCTTCGACGCCACTGTCGGTTCAGACTAATGCCATTAGCTGGCGTGTACTCCTCCAACACAATTGCGTTATGGTTTTTACATTTAATTTAGCCTCGCACCAAATGAAACGTATCAGGGAAGAGAGATAATGAGTGCAAACTGATATTGAAATCAGCCTGTATTGGAATCCCATTAGTGGGAGAATGGTTGCAGCTGACATCCTTGCATTGCTCAGACTCACCAGACACTCACCATTGTATCCATATCATCATCAGGGAACACTATTTACTACTAAGATGTACACCAGAAAAACAGTGTCATGCCATTTACTAAAGAGTTCTGTATCTAACCAACAGGGTTTACGACATTTTTCTGCTCTTAAAGGGCCACCAGCACAACCCTGATTTAAACATGACCACTGAGTTCCCCTTCCTGTTACCTACTCATGATCGATTCGATCTGAGCGCGTTGACTGTGGCTAGTTAGCTACAGACTTGACTGTGGCTAGTTAGCTTCAGACTTGGCTGTGGCTAGTTAGCTACAGACTTGGCTGTGGCTAGTTAGCTACAGACTTGAATGTGGCTAGTTAGCTTCAGACTTGGCTGTGGCTAGTTAGCTACAGACTTGGCTGTGGATAGTTAGCTACAGACTTGACTGTGGCTAGTTAGCTACAGACGCTGCTGACTCAAACAAACGATCCACATCCCAGACAAGTGAACAAGGGGTCGGCGTGTGTGTTCATCCCTGCGAAACCTGGGTTGCCAGGTTTGTGTCGGGCACAGTATTTTCTAGGTTAAAGATGGATGGTCGCCGGTGGTGGGTGTGTGACCGTTTGATTTGAGCCGGCTCCTTTAAGGTGGTATTTCCAGATTGGGCTGAGGCTGGTGTGGGCTTAGAGTAGGAGGAGAGAGGGACTGTTGCTATGACTCCTGTGCCAGGCTTTGATTCATTATTCAGGACTCTGTGAGCCATCCTGCAGTCCCATAGCAGCCTGGCAAACACATACACACTGAAGGAACTCTCTCTCTCTCTCTCTCTCTCTCTCTCTCTCTCTCTCTCTCTCTCTCACACACACACACACACACACACGCACACACGCACACATACGCACACACACTCACGCACACACAGAACTCCTCAGATCTTAAATTCCATCCAAAAACAGAGTTTTCTGGTTTATAAAACATGGCCCTAGAGACATAAGACTTACTTATTCTGTGTACTGCCACCGTGTCATGTTTTTTCCAGGGTAAAGTCATAGTAAGAAAAATGATGATTTACTCATTTTCTCTGTACTGTTAACACTTCTTTACATTACTTAAACTTTGAACTTTTACACATTGTGTAAAATGGCATGAATTTGATTTAGCGTTCCAAATGTAAATAACTTTATTGATTTCACAGCCTGAAGAGAAGATACAATTACGAAGCACACGTTGGGATGTCTAACTCATGATCAAGCAAACACACCGACGCATTAACACACACACACAGACACACATAAACACACTCTCACACACACACTCTCAAACACACGCTCTCACACACACGCTCTCTCACACACACTCTCACACACGCAATCTCACACACAACAAACACAATCTCGCACACACGCTCCTACACACACAAACACATTCTCGCACACACACACTCTCACACACACAATCACAATCTCGCACACACGCTCTCACACACACATGCTCTCACACATACACTCTCACACACACACTGCCCCCTTCTGCTAGCCAGGCCAACCTGCACATTGTATAGAAATGTTGATCCTAATCACTCCCTAATGACAGGGACTTACGTCCTTAGCATAGTTGATTTGTTTCCTGGGTTTTAAGACTAGATTATTTCCATGGAACGGATTTAACATAAGCTGGTCAGAAACCACAAGCCCTGCACTTCAACCATGGTTTGGGATTTTAGCCAGGCCTAATCAGATTAAAGCAGCGTTTTTTTCCGCCTCCCTCCCTCCCTCTCTCCCTCCTTCCCTCCCCCCTCCCTCTTTCCCTCTCTCCCTCTCTCCCTCGCTCCCTCCGTCCCTCCTCGCTCCCTCCCTCGCTCCCTCCCCCTCCCTCTCTTCCTCCGTCCCTCCCCCTCCCTCTCTCCCTCTCTCTCTCCGTCCGTCCGTCCCTCCCCCCTCCCTCCCTCCCTCCCTCCCCCTCCCGTCTCTGTCCTGAAACAACATGCCAGCCAGCTCTCCCGGTCCTGCATGGAGCTGCTGCGGAGAAGTGGGCCAAAAACAAATTGCTTTTAGTCTGGGCTGACAAGTCGTTGTTTGGAACAAATAAAAGGTTGTTTGGACCAGATTAATCCTCCTTCACAGGAGAGGCTGAGTGCGTGCCGGGTGCGTGTGAGCACCCACCTCAGTGCTGGAGGGATTCACCGTCATTCCAGAAGTCAGTTGAGTCATTGAAGTTGTGGCAGAACCGTTGTTCCGGGGCAGGAAATCTTTCTAAATTTTGAATAACAACCAAGCTAAACAAAATAATGCACATCTGAATGACTTATCCTCTCTCTAGTTCAACCCAGCAATTGAACCTGTGTTCTGCAGGATACAGTCAGCTGTGTGTGAGTGTGTGTGAGTGTGTGTATAAGTGTGTGTTCGAGTGAGTGAGTGTGATTGTGTGAGCATGTGTTTATGTGTGTGTATGATTGTGTAAGTGTGTGTGTGAGTGTGCGGGTGTGTGATATTGTGCGTATCTATGTGTGAGTTAGTGTGTGTGTGTCTGTCTGTGTCTGTATGTGTCTGTGTTTATGTCTGTGTGTGTCTGTATGTGTGTGTGTGTGTTTATGCCTGTGTGTGTGTGTCTCTGTGTGTTATCGCTGTGTGTGTGTGTGTGTGTGTGTGTGTGTCTGTGTCTGTGTGTGTTTATCTGTGTGTGTTTCTGTATGTGTGTCTCTGTATGTGTGTGTTTCTGTATGTGTGTGTGAGTAGAGACCAGTCCTGTATAGTGTATCTATATTGTGTGTGTCTCTGTGTGTTTGTGTGTGTGTTTATCAGTCCTGTATAGTGTATCTGTTCTGTGTGTGTATCTGTGTGTGTTTCTGTGTGTGTGTGTGTGTCTGTGTGTGTGTGTCTGTGTGTGTGTGTATCTGTGCGTGTGTATCTGTATAGTGTGTGTGTGTGTCTGTATAGCGTGTGTGTGTGTGTCTGTATAGTGTATGTGCGTGTGTATCTGTATAGTGTGTGTGTGTATCTGTATAGTGTATGTGTGTGTGTATCCGTATAGTGTGTGTATATATGTATCTGTGTGTGTATCTATGTGTGTGTGTATCTGTATAGTGTGTGTGTATCTGTGTGTGTATCTGTGTGTGTGTGTGTGTGTGTTTATCAGTCCTTGACTCCTAACCTGTGAAGCTCTCTGGGCTGCCCTGGATCCTTCAGGATGAATTAAGTGAACAATAGTGGAGCTGCCTGAAAGATGGCTCCACGCGCCTTTGTGCCTGTGCGGTTACGAAAGCAGCCCCTAAAAGAGCGGCCTAGATGACACAGTCCCTGGAAATCAATCACATTTCCTCAGCCCCTGGGCTCTCCAAAAGCAGGATTTGGAGCAAAAAAAAAAAAAAAAGTATAACGGCAAGGGAAGAAAGAAATGAAATCCCCTTAGCATTTGAGAAACAGAATAAAATAAAAAGCGTGAAGCGATGGGTGCAAAGAGAGAAACTCGCCGGTTGAGCCTCGACTTTGCTGACTTGGGAGAGCACTCACGCAGCAAATTTCATCAGCAGCGATCCTATTGATTTTTAACCCTGGGATGAGAGAGCCACGGAGGAGAACCCCAGTCATATCTGTGGATGCCTGCCCTGGTTATCTGTTTCTCTCCCTCTTGCTCTCTCTCGCTTTCTCATTCTCTCGCCCTCTCTCTTTCTATACCCCTTTCTTGCTTTCTCTCTCCCTTTCTCTCTCTTTCTGTCTCTCTCTCTCTTTCTGTCTCTCCCTTTCTCTCTCTTTCTGTCTCTCCCTCTCTCTCTCTGCCTCTCTCTCTCTCTTTCTCTCTTTCTGTCTCTCTCTCTTCCTGCCTCACCCCTGGGGGCTAGCATGAACAAACCAATGCTCTTTCAATCGTGTGAAAATGTTCAGCTAACCCACAGTCTGAGTTTACAGACAGGACACTAGATTGGAAAGATAAAGGCAAGAAATTCAATACAACATGACTCCAATATTTGGAGCAGGGATGGCTGAGATTGCATTAGAATCGAAGACGACGGCGTGTGCTTATTACGGACTGCATCAAGCGACTGTAGTTTCAAGTAGTTTCACGTTATGATGAACCAAACTTGTTTGGCGTTTGTGAATCGGTTTTCGTTTCACTGGATCAGTTCTGTATGCCAAACCCAACCAAGATAAACAAAATAATGCACATCCAATTGTTTCTGTATGTGTATGTGAGAAAATAACACAAAAAACCAAGGTAGATAAAGCAGAAACGTGCACATAGAAAGTGTCTTTCTGGGATTTGAATGGGGATTGCTGATTGGCTCGTCGGCTGGTAGCATGACCAGGGTCCGATCGGACCCTCCCAGCTGACAGCGAGGTCTCCTGTTCCAGCCTCCCCGATCTCTGTGCCTCCGAGCAGATCCGTCTCCTGCTAATGGTTCATGCAGTCATTAATATGTGACCAGGGTGGCAGGTGCGTGCGCGCGAGTGCGTGCGTGCGTGTGAACGTGCGTGTGAGCAAGCGAGCAAATGTGCACGCTCGCTGACAACAGTGCAAGATGGATGGCCGTCCCATTCAGTCTAAAAAATGCGAGTCTGGCAGCTTGGGGCAGTGGAGTCCTGAGACTAGCTCTGAAGAGGATTCAGAGAAGTCTGCTTTCAGGAGCTGGTTCACAGCTCTCCAACTGACAGAGACAGACCAGATATTGTGGCTAGTCTCAGCCTGAGGTTTAAAATAAAATAATAGTCTGGTGCAAGATTTACATCAATCTTTCAGGTCTGGTGACAATCAAGGGAGTTTGTTGTTCCTCCATCATCTGTAGCCCAAACCTCAGGTTTAAAAACCCCATCATCTTCATTTCTCAGTAACTGGTCGTGTTCTCCGTGGTTTCTGCGGTTGGGGCTTGACCAGGGTCAAGGTTAAGCAGAGGGCTGCCTGGTGAGCGTCCAGCCCACACGCCTGCCTCCATCCAGGAGGGGTCACACATGACAGACAGAGGAGAGATGACACCAGCGGGGGTCAACGGGGGAGTGGTGGTCTCTCTCATCTCCCTCTCTCTCTCTCTCTCTCTCTCTCTCTCTCTCTCTCTCTCTCATTCGTGCTCTCACTCCATCTCTCTCTCTCTCTCTCTCTCTCTCATTCGTGCTCTCACTCCATCTCTCTCTTTCTCTCTCATGCTCTCACTCCCTCTCTCTCTCTCTCTCACTCATGCTCTCACTCCCTCTCTCTCTCTCTCTCTCTCACACATGATCTCACTCCTTCTCTCTCTTCCCTTTTCTCTCTCCCCCCTCTCTCTCCTTCTCCCTCTCTCTCTCCCTCAACTCGTTCTCTCTCCCTCTCTCTCCTTGTCCCTGTTTCTCCCTCTCTCTCCTTGTCCCTCCCTCTCCCTCTCTCTCCTTGTCCCTCCCTCTCCCTCTCTCCCTCCCCCCCTCTCTCCTCTTGTCTCTAGAGAGTAGTGATCTGATGCTCAGCCCCGTCAGTCCCCCTCTATGTGTCAGGCGGATCTGGATGACAAAGCAACTTCTCCCCAACATGCATTTTCATGAGTGAAGATGGAGTGGGGGGAGGGGGGGGGGAGGGTGCACGGCGAGGGCGGTGAGGGAGGGGTGTAGCGGTTGGTGACCCCCAGGTCAGGGGAGAGGGGAGCCCAGCTGGTCTCCCCACCTCAGAATCGACGGGTTTCGAATCTACTCTATTGTGTTGGACACGTGTCCATTGTTCTGAGGGCCTATTAAAATGCATGGCTTTCCGTCATCCCCTTCCACTACCTCTTGACCCCATTAGTTAGAGGTAAATACATAAAACATGAACTTTTATGGGATGTTAAGATATATAGCTGCAGTTTAAGGTAATGACGGTCAACATAAAGCTAAATGTAGTGGCACATTCATTGGATATTTATTACATTATCTATTTCACCATCAAGTGAATACAGTGTGTCAGCGTTGCAGGAACAAAAGGCATCGAAAAAAGAAGAATTATTCAAGTATATTTAAGACCTCTAGTCATTATTGGGGTAGTTGGTGTGCAAGTTGATATTCAATCCTGCCTCCTCCTTTTCTTCCATTTTATACTGTGTGCTTTCAGAAGAGAGACAGAGCGTGAGAGAGAGAAAGAGCGAGAAAGAGAGAGAGACAGAGAGCGAGAGACAGAGAACGAGAGACAGAGAGAGAGACAGAGAGCAAGAGAGAGAGAGAGAGAGGGAGAGGGAGAGAGAGTGCAAGAGAGAGGAGAGGACGGAGGAAGGGGAGGGAGAGTGGTATTGCTGATGCTCAGTAATTGAGGAACAGTCCTGTCATAGCTGACCTGCAGGGGGCTGGGGAGAGAATGTAGCCCATTTGCTCTGCTCCATCCTGGGACTGACAGGCTACAAAGGGCTGTCACCCGCAGCCTACCTGCTCACTCACTCACTCCTGCATGCGTACACACTCACTCACTCACTCCTGCACACGTACACACTCACTCACTCACTCACTCCTGCACACGTACACGATCACTCACTCACTCCTGCACACGTACACACTCACTCACTCACTCCTGCACGCGTACACACTCACTCACTCACTCACTCCTGCACGCATACACACACACTTACTCACACACACTGACACACACACACTCACTCATTCACTAACACACAGACACACACACTCATTCACTAACACACTCACACACACACATACTCACTCACTCACTCACTCACTCACACATCAGCACGCGCACACAGAGACACATGCACACACTCACTCACTTGGTCACTCAATCCCTCACACAAACCCACACTCTCACAGGAACGTACACACACCGGCACGCTCAGGAACGAACCCCCACGCAGGTACGCCTACAGACACACACGCACGCTTACACATAATACATACAATTCCTGAATTCCATAATAAGGCTTGTTAATGCAAGCCACTTTGCTCCTGCTATCAGGAGATATTAGCAGAGGAGAACCGTTGACTGTCTGAGGCTGAGATGACAGCATGGCATGCCTGTGTCTCTTCCACAGAGACCCTCTAATGCAAGGCTTTGTCTCAAGCAGTAGAACCCCAATGAACCGCTAGTACCAGTCACCAAAGCCTCATCTCTCCCCAGCCCCGATGCTGCGGGAGGATAAAGGAACTATATTTACCAAAGCACCCCCTCCCCCCCTCCTTCCCCCTCCTCTCCTCTCCCACTCTCTCCCCTTCCTCTCCCTTCCCCTCACTCCAGCCCCTCTCCCTCACCCCACCGCAAGTCCTCAGCTCTGCCGCCTCTGATGGCGCTCTAATGGTGGCATATAGCTGAATCCAGAAAAGGAGATTAAACATGTATTAAATTCCATAAAATTGCAGTATTTTAATACCACATTTGCACTGGCAATCGAAGCAGATTACGCAGACAAAAAAAAACAACAAGGACCAAAATATCTGCCCAAAAGGTTCTTCTGAAAAGAACAAGAGGAATTCAGAAACAACAGCAGGAAAAGCTGTCGAGAACAAACCACAACACAGTCAAATCCTTCTTCAACTGCACCTTCAAAACATCATATTATCATCCAGTATAGAGATCTGGTCCTGGACATGCATGTATTTTTGTCTGATTTCTCTGCATCTCAAAAAGATCTAGCATATCTAGCATACATTATTATTATTATTATTTCATGTGCCTCAAAAATGTTTGTCAACGTGTCATCTTTAAACGTGCCAAAGAGACAATGTTGACTTGATAGAATACTGGGGATAGAATACTGGACATTATGACTGTAAATAGACCTCAGACCTTAGTCTCTCTGTTACCTTCCTTTTCCTCCCTACCTGACCCTGTGTGCGTCCTGTCAAAGACAAGATGGCTGCTCGTACTTCAAGCTGGGGCCCAGTTAACATGATGACACAGACGACCCATCTGCCCCGTCAACCAGTGAGGCAGCATGAGGGTGACCTCTGTGTGTGTGAGTGTGCGCGCGCGCGCGTGTGTCCCATCTGCCCTTTCAGACAGGGAAGCAGCATGGGGGTGACCTTCGACCCCAGGGATTATGGCTTCTCCATGTGCTGCTGAACAGGGGAATGAGATTGACCTGGGTTTGTGTGTGCGTGTGCATGTGTGTGTTTGCGTGTGCGTGTGTATGTGTGCGTGAGTGCGTGTGCAGGCTGGTAAATGAAATCTGTTTATTTTTGATTGTATGTATGCATACATACATACATACATACATTTTCTATTGTATGTATGTATGTATGTATACATGTACGTGTGTGTGTGTGACACACATACCTACAAGATGCAGATACACACACATGCATTCCCTTCCCCTCTCTCACACACACACGCATTTCATATAAGCATGAACATGGTTTATGACACACACACACACACCTACCAACCTGTAAAAACATCTAAAATCTCAATACTAACACGTCTACTTTGACGCAATAAACACAGTTATTTTTCACCATTAAGTATTGATTTGCTTGACTGATTTGCAGCTTGTCGTTTTCAAGCATGTTGTTGAGCGTGTGCATGAGTCTTTGCCGGTGTGCACATGCATACGGATCTATAAATTGTGTAACTGTCACTTTACTGTGTGACCTAATGCTACTCTAAAAACAAGCATCCATTTTGAGCTTGTGTCACAACCAATCACTGCCAAGCCCATCTGATTGCCTTGGCAACCTTCCCTCCCCCGAGTTTACCAACAGCCTCCCCCAATCAGGGACCACCACTGCACAGCCAAGCTCCTCCCACAGCCTTCCCAGCAGTAATCATTGGTACAGGTCTATAGCAAGAGTAGATGGCCTAATCTGGATCCACTGGGGATCACTAATCCCAGATTAGGCCTCTCTTGGATTAAGACATGCTGATGCACAGGTTTGCACTCACCTCCAATTCCAATCTGATTGAACTCCTTCATTCATCCAGTTTAAACCGACAACTGGAGGAGCCAGGTGCACCGAACACAACCTAACCCACTGCAGGGGAGCTCCTGATTGGATGATTGGGGTCGTTGACAAAACAACCTCAAGACCATAACTTCACGGCCCAACTCTCCTGATGTGGTTGTGTGTTTTTGTGCGTGTCCGTACATTTAGGTGTGTCCGTGTGCGTGTTTGTGCACGCTTGTAGGTATTTTCGTCCTGGTATATGTCTGTGTCCGTGTGTGCATCTGTGTGTGTGCATGTGTGTGTGTGTTAGTGTGTGTGTGTGTGTGCGTGTGCGTGTGTGTGTGTATGTGTGTGTGTGTAAGCATGCGTGCCAGGCTGTGCGAGGCACCAGCCCATTGAATGTGGTTGGTTAGCGGAAATGAAAGTTTTTCCCTCCTGTCATCGCTATCTGACTGAGCACAAGTGACGAGGGCATGGGGGACGAGAGAGAGACAATGCAGTGCGCACACTCCACCTCGGAGAGACAAGAATCTCTCCTCTGACGCCGCGCGTCAACCGCGATGGAGAGGAAACAATCTAGGAAAACACAGAGAGAGAGAGAGCGTCTCAAACGAGGCAGTCTGAAGCACAGGAGGCGAAGCCTCAAGACAGGTCGTCATTTGGGCTGTTCTGATGTACTCTCATATTCTGACATTCCTACACAGCATCTCCTGTAGAAAGCTAACGATGTCTGTTAGCCTGGTCTCTTTTCTGGCTCTTTACTTGCTAAAAAGAAACGTCCTTCAAACCAGGTACATACTTTAGTGGTTCAGGAATGAAACCTGGTTCCCAAACGATTGATGACACCCAGACCAACTCTCTGACCGACTGACTTCCTGACTGACTTCCTGACTGACTTCCTGACTGACTCTCCCAATGATTGATTGACTGCCTGACCGATGTTGACGATGACGGAGGGAAAGAGATCGAGAGAAAAAACAACATTGATGGAGATAGAGACACCGTAAACCCTTTTCATTATAATAATTCATACATCACACGGCAGTGGCACGCACATTAGGACGCTGGAGTCAACACGCGCGCAAATAATTACATTGAAATATTAATGATAAAACGTCCTCGCTAACGTACGGCCGGGTGATCAATCTGGGCCTAATGAGTCGTTCGTCTCCGTCCAATCGAGGCGCTTCCTCGGACGCTGATGCCACAGCGTGGCGGCACGCGTGTAGAGGTCGTCGGTAAAGCGAGAGTAAATGTGTCGATCATCCCCTTAAGCAACACCTATTCGTCTTAAGATCCCGTTCTTCAAGGGTGAGACACGAGGACGGTGGATGGGGGCGGAGGAGGGGCGCGGAGGGGGGGGGCGCGGAGGGAGATTTGGCGAGGCCATGTAGAGGACGTGTAAAGACTTGGTGGAACGTGTTGATACACCGTGCCTGGGCAGAGGCGGCTGCACATGACCGTGCGATCAGGGACTTGATCTGGGCTCCCTGCTCATCTGAGGCAGGACAGGAAACATGACAAGGGGCAAAACGCTTATCGATCAACTCCGAACCGGAGGGAGGACACGTGGTCCTGCGCCGATTCAGGCATTTCTCAGGGCGTGCGCACCCGCCTGTGTGCTCGTGCTCACACACGCACGTGTGAGTGTGTGCGTGTGTGCGCGTGTGTGTCCCCGCACGCGCACGGACGATGTTGCATCCATTTGCATCGGACAGCATCCGAGTCAGTTGTTAAAACCCATCCTCCTATCTTGAGACTGATTGGTTCTGACCTGAGCACCCCAGCACTGCTACATCCAATCAGCCTAATCACCCAAACTCCTGTGCCCCTCCCCCTGCCCTGCCACCCCTATCCTAGTGCTAATGGGCTTTCCCTGCGCCGGTGACTTAGCACTTAAGAACCGGGAGGGCGGGGGCGGGGGCGGGGGGGAGAGCGGGGGCGGTGGGGGGAGGGGGGGTGGCGGGCAGTACTTCAGAGCGGAAGGGGGAGGGGGTTAAAACTATGGCCGCCTTCCTTCAGAGAGATGGATCTGTGGTCCATCGATGGGAGGCGAAAGGTAATATTTGAAGGTAGCCGGCTGGAGCATTTCAATAGTGACTCGGTCATGTTTTCTCCTGAGTTTGAGGTCCCCTGATTGGTGGACGGGGTCTCCATCCTGTCTTTGTTTGAATATAAATCTACCACCCCTCCCCCTCCCCCTCCCCCCTCCCCAAGGCCAAGATAATTAATGAATATTCACACTTAATCTATAGCCTATGGCTGATGTTAGATTATTCATGAGTTTTAGCAGTCGTTGGCACGTGCCCCCATTGCAGCTTTGTCATCGCAAATCAAGAGTATTTTTTTCTCTAAGTCTCTCATTCTTCAAGCTGAGGATGCTCAAATACACAGAATCAATTCCCTTGCGTTGAACAACTCAGACAAACCTCTCATTCAAAACTGCTGGGTTATTTATCAAGGCTGAGCTGTAGACAAAAGAAAAATTAACGCCGCAATGCCTGATTTTTTCTCTCCCCCCCCCCCCCCCCCCCCCCCTCCCCCCCGCCCCCGCTCCCTCGCGCCCCATCCGGTTGAAGACGTTTACCCTTCTTCTTCATCTCCACCGCCCAGAAACCTCCAGGATTTGCTCGACCCCACCGCGCCGCCAAGGCAAGCTGCCGACAGCGTGCCAAGCGCTGACACACACAGCAGGACGACAGAATAAAGACCGATGCCATGTTGAACCGCCACAGCATCTACCTCAGACTGGAGCCTGAATACCTCAACGTAAACACCACTGATATTTCACCGCTGATTTTATTTTATTACTTCCCCCCCCCATTCAGCGCACACTGATCCAGACACACACGTACATAATGCTAAACACAAATCTTATCAGTCATTTCAACTTCTATCTCGGCTGCAGAATTCTGCGGAAGGGAATCGTTTCGGAGTTGCTCGGCTTCATTGTCCAAACCAGGGGAGAGGACTGCTAAAAGGTTTCTGGAGAGAGAGGAGAAGGAGAGCGAGGTGACAGTTTAAAAGCCTCGCTCGCAGCACAAGGAAATGGGCCTGGCCTCTTCCACACAATTGCACTGGCAAGTCAAATTGCATTAGTAATGCACAATGTTTTCATACCGAATAACAATAAGGCTAAAATATGATGCATTGTATTGAGTCAATGTTTTGCTGCTCTTCTGTTGGAAAATGACTCGTGTTCACCTCAGATGAAAGACAAAGAAAGATAACTTTATCAGGAAAATACTTTTTATTGACATCCTCTACAAGGGATTTTAGTTTTCAGCAAACACTGGCATGATGATAAATTGGGCTTTTTATTTATCTTCAACGGTAAATTAGTTCAGTTTTCCTTACCAAAGAAAATGTCAGACGAAGTCTTAAAATACACATGCAAATTCAAATAATTGCAAAAACTTGTCTGGTCAAATGATGAATATTCAAAGTCCTTGAATTTGTTGTGGAAGAAAATAATTAGGACCTCCTAAGCTTCCATGTTTGTCCCTGTGAAAACTGCTTAATGAGATTGCATTATACAGCCTTTTTCTCATCTAGGGAGGTTCATTTTCACCGTGAAAGATGCCTACCAACTATTTAAAAGATACACGAACGCCACGAGGAGAATTGATTTCCATAAAAAAACAAACCTAGCTAACAAACAAACAATGTCTCCGCGTCACACAGCGAGAAGGCCTGTTCCTGGGCCGCAGCCGTGATTCGCTGCGTCTCGTTCCGTGCATTGAAATGTAAAGAGGAGGAAAGCAGACTTTAATTGCAACACATACAGTGAGTTGACATTTTGGCCGTTGGCGGAGTGTGAGGGAGAGAGTTGGCCTTATCAGGAGTTATAATGAAAGGGCAATAACCTCCTCAGTGTTTACGTCCTGTAATGTGCTTTGAAGGAGGTGCCCCTTCAGTCTCTATCGAGGTGGAGCCAGCACCAACCTGCTGGGAAGATCAACCAGCCAGGCTGGTCCCTGGCCTCTCTCTCTTACTCTCTCTCTGTCTCTCCTTTATCTCTCTGTCTCTGTCTGTCTCTCTATCTCTCCTTCTTTATCTCTCTCTCTACTTCTTTATCTCTCCCTCTCCTTCTTTATCTCTCCTTCTTTATCTCTCTCTCTTACTCTCTGTCTCTCCTTTATCTCTCTGTCTATGTCTGTCTATCTCCTTCTTTATCTCTCTCTCTCCTTCGCCTCTCTCTCTTCCTCTCTCCTTTCTTTCTTTCCCTACGTCACCTCTCACTCCTCCCATTTCTGTCTCCTTCTCTCCTGTCTCCTTCTCTCCTTCTGACTCCTTCTCTCCTGTCTCCTTCTCCCCTTCTGTCTCCTTCTCTCCTGTCTCCTTCTCCCCTTCTGTCTCCTTCTGTCTCCTTCTCTCCTGTCTCCTTCTCTCCTTCTGTCTCCTTCTATCCTGTCTCCTTCTCCCCTTCTGTCTCCTTCTCTCCTTCTGTCTCCTTCTCTCCATCTCTCTCGTCACCTTGAAGGAAAATCGATGTCATTTCAGGTTCATAACCCTCAGCCCGCTGTTATGAAAATGAACATTACTGAATTAGCAGCCTCCCGTTTAATAGGTGCACTGTTGACATTTGATTGCGTCTGATTACATTATGCATTCTGAAAACGATTAGCTGTAAATGAATTAAAACTGCAACCTGCAGTGTCTCCGACTGAGAAACTCTGTAACACAGCCCACGGGATTGGCACAGTCGATGCAGGAGTGAGACTGCAACAGCAGCTCCCCCCCTACCACACACACACACACACACTCACACACACACACACTCACTCACACACACACTCACACACACACACACACACTCACACACACACACTCTCACACACACACACTCACACACTCACACACACTCTCACACTCTCACACACACACTCACACACTCACACACACACACACACACGTACACACACACTCACACATACACACTCACTTACTCACACACAAACACTCACACACGCACTCACACATACACACACGCACACACATGCAATACCCAAAATATCCTAGCTATAAATGCATACATTTCTGTGAAAAGGGACTTTTCTGATGACGGATACCATGGCTGGAGAAACGCACACGTGCACCATTGTGTCAGTCAGCTAACTCTGCGGTCCTCCTTTGCTGATGTGAACACAGTACAGTCCAATGTCTCTCTCCCCCCCTCTCTCCTCTCTCTCTCCCTCCCTCTCTCTCTCTCTCTCTCTCTCTTGCACTTTCCTCTCCCTCCTCTCGATCTCTCAGCCCCTCTCTATGTTCCTTGATGTCTCTCTGTCAGAGAGAGGAAGGCTGCATTGATAAATAGGTCAGGGAGATTTTCCACCTCCCAATGGTTTCAGGCCCGGCTTGGCAAATTGAACATAATTAAGGCCCAAGGCAAACGTTGCACTTTCCTTGAAATAGCAAGCGGAGTGATGCAGGAGACAAGCAGAGGAGGAAGGAGGCTGGATTCCAGGCATGTCTGTACAGAGAGGTCCTGCACGATGGACCCACAGATCTGAAGCTGGCAGAGAGAGGGAGCGAGCGGGGGAGGGGAGGGAAGGACGGGGAGACGGAGAGGGAAGAGGAGGACGAGGAAGAGGAGGGAGAGGAGGCAGAGGGGTGGGGGCAGGAAGAAGGGGAGTTTGGTTGCAGCCATTTCCAGGTTAGAAGAAACCTTTTCCTTACATGTTCCTTACATGAGTCTTGAGAATCTAACCATTTTAATATTTGAATTAGTGAATGTGAGGGAAAGCACATCATGCCAATGATGAGTCATGTTATAGAAGTCAATGTCACAGTCAGGGCTAGAGTCACAGTCAGGGTTAGAGTCACAGTCAGGGTTAGAGTCACAGTCAGGGTTAGAGTCACAGTCAGGGTTAGAGTCACAGGGTTAGAGTCAGGGACAGGGTTACAGTTAGAGTCACAGTCAGGGTTAGAGTCACAGTCAGGGATAGAGTCACAGTCAGGGTTACAGTTAGAGTCAGGGTTAGAGTCACAGTCAGGGATAGAGTCACAGTCAGGGTTACATTTAGAGTCAGGGTTAGAGTCACAGTCAGGGTTAGAGTCACAGTCAGAGTTAGAGTCACAGTCAGGGTTAGAGTCACAGTCAGGGTTAGAGTCACAGTCAGGGATAGAGTCACAGTCAGGGATAGAGTTAGAGTCAGGGTTAGAGTCACAGTCAGGGTTAGAGTCACAGTCAGGGATATAGTTAGAGTCAGGGACAGGGTTACAGTTAGAGTCAGGGTTAGAGTCAGGGTTAGATAAAGAAAGAGGGTGTTTAAAACCTCAATACAAATCTCACCCCCTCACACCATCACCCCCTCTCCCCCTCACCCCCTCTCCCCTTCCCCACCCAAACATACACAGAACAAGTGGAATTAAATGGAATCCTCTTTTCGACTCTTGAATTAAATTCTGAGATGTTTTATTCTCCAGCGTTTGTATTGAGACCATCTCAATAGCACAGAAGATGATTTAATCTACTTTAAAGCAGTCTGCATGACAACACAGAGACACAAATATAAACAGATAGTTTAAGTTGAATGCATCAATTTATGTTGGATCTTTATGGGGAAAATAAAGATGAACATGTCAGATCAAATCCCTGCTAGACTACAGTAAATGCAGAATTGACTTATTCATACAGTGACTTTATTGCTATTATCAAATGCAATAGCCAAATATTAACAATGAACAGTAAAGGGAAATCACATATTGCTACTGTAGCATCACAGTGCCATATTTCTTTTTAAATAAACAATGACATATTTGTTGTTAAAACAAAATCGAAAGAAACAAACATGAATGAAATCCAGGAATCGTCATTTTTACAGTGATGCTTATTGAAATGCACCTCCTCGTTTGTCAAAGTGCCGTGTGACGATGCGTCACACGCTTTGCTGCTCTGCCTGTCTTCCCCACCTCAGAACCGGCGCGTGCCATCGAACGCCATATGGCGTCAGATTTACCATGGCGACGCAGGGAGGAGTCTCTGAATACCCTCAGCAGAATGTCAAGGAAGGTCATACAGGGAGGAGGGAGAGGAGGGAGGGTGGGAGGTAGGGGGAGAGGGAGGAGGAGAGTGGGGGAGGAGGGAGAGTGGGGAGGAGGGGAGGAGGGAGGGTGGGAGAGGAGGAAGAGAAGGAAGAAGAGGGGGGGGCGGAGGAGGATGGGGGGAGGAGGGAGGATGGGGAGGAGGAAGGGAGGAAGAAAGGGGAAGGGAGGGAGGATGAGGGAGGAGGGAGGGAGGGAGGATGGCGAGGAAGGATGGAGGATGGAGAGGAGGGAGGGAGGATGGGGGAGGAATGAGGGAGTGTATGGGGGAGAGGGAAGATGGGGAGGGAGGCAGGGAGGGAAGACAGAGGGAGGCAGGCCATTTTTTGAGGGAGGGAGGGGAGAGAAGAGAAGGATAGGTAGTTAGTGTACGGTAGGAAAAGTAATGGGGGGGGACGGAGAACTCTGTAGGGAGAGGCAAAAAAGGAAGAGAGTAGAATAGAGAAAGGCCAAATACGATGGTGAAGAGTAGAGGGAGAGAGATCAAGCAGGAGCGCAGAGGGGGGCTGGAGGTGGAGGGGGCTGGAGGTGGAGGGGGCTGGGAGGGGGCAGGAGCTGGGAGGCGGGAGCCTGGAGGCCGGGGGCTGGACGGTGGATGGCAGGGCTGGAGGTGGAGGGGGTGGAGGTGGAGCAGACCCTTAGAGGTGGAGGGGCTGGAGTTGGAGTCGCTAGAGGTGGAAGGGGGCCGGAGGTGGAGGGTTGTGGGGGCTGGAAGTGGTGGGGGGCCCGCCTGAGAAACTGGAGGAGCTGGAGGTGGTCCCGGGCTA